>OY365776.1:17370413-18570413 GCA_959347405.1 Napeogenes sylphis | reverse complement strand
AAGAGTACGGTTTTTATAGAAAGTTATACTGAACTTTTGTAATCTAGGTTAGGTTAATTTTAAACTCATATTTTCAAATGTTCAATACTTACCATAAATTTAAACTATTAGATTAAACTTACTATAAATAAAGTATACTTAAGTTAAATTGATCTTCACAACAATATAAACACGATTTAGGACATATATTATCCCTTTTAATTACCATACACCATTTTTGTATTTTCATCTCTTGGAATACGAAAAACACTTTGTCGGGTGTTTTTCTAATACTATTTTTGAACTCCGGTAATATACAATACTTGTAAGATGGTTTTGTATCTTCTTCCATGACTTGTAAAGCAATTAAAATTTAAAATACCTATGTTTGAAGTAACTAAAAAGTTCATAGTAAACATTCACTGGACGTATTATTTGACGTCACGCAAAGCGCGCGCAAAATGACTGTGTTTGAAAGGCTCAAATTTACTCAATGTTTTGATTTTCACTTTGAAAAAAAAACTAGAATCTATTCAAGCTCATTTATATTTTTTTCTACGATATAGAGGTAAATGATTAATTTACGTCAAAAAAAAAATTACATGAATGTACCCTATTATAATAGTTAATTTTATTACGTACTGCGTAATATATACTATAATGTGTATATATTTTTCAATGCTACCCTTTCAATCCCTTTCTTTATATTATGAGCTAGACTACGTCATCTAGATCAAGACCCTCACCTCTCTATTCGCTCTATCTATTTTGTACATAGCATCTCAACTCCACCAACCCCTAGGTTATACAGAATAAAAAAGGTAAATGTATAGGATATATAGAGCCGTACACTCCTCCCCTCGTTCAATCTTACTGATTATGTTTATAGCATTTCAACCAATCTATCTACCTATAAAGATTAAGCCACTATTCAAGTGCCAAGGTTTATTCAAGGCACATGGACTTTTATACGGCAGGTCTATGACCTATGTGACTAGATCTAAGACTTCGGAGGCTTGCCAATTCGGAGATATAGTCAAGTCAATGTCAGAGAGGCTAGCCTGAGCATTAAGGCACTATCATTTCCAGACAGGCGATTATGCTGTAAGCCTACCCTACGATACAGTCCGCCAGATAGCAGCAGCACATCTATCTAACCTCTAAGCAGGGAGCTACCTGAACTACAGTGGCACCAGAGAAGACCGCATCAGCCCTATGCCTTGAACTTGTCAATTTCACCTTTAGCTACTCGCGAGATCCTACGAGCTCTAGACAACTATGGGAAACTAGACAAATGTTTCAGAATCTCTGAGGCTAACCACATTATCACCGTGAATTCAACACCAAAACCGGTACGACATATTATTACTACCACTTTACAAAAATTACAATTTAATTTATTTTCTGAGATATAGATATAGCATTTATTTTTTGTTTCACACGTTTTTAGTTGAGTATATTTTTGCATTCAGGTTATATATTGAATTTAAAATATATGGGAATAATTAATTAATTACGAGGAAAATTTACCGTAATAAAAACTACAATATTTGAAAAAACAAAAACTAAAGATAAAGAAACTTTTTTTTTTGTTTTGAAACTAAATTGATTTCTTTAATTTTCTAGTAATATGTATCGTAAACTTTTTTATATTCGGCATAGCTGTAAATGCGTTCTTAAACATGTAGGTACATCGAGAAATAAAAATATAACGAAACACTATTTGTCTATAGGTACAGAAAAAAATTTTTTTTTTTTATTTAATTTATATACATTATAAAATAAAAACAAAACAATTATTATATATACAATATATTTATTATATTAACTGTAGTGCAGTATACACTGTAGAGTGTAGGATTTCCTAGAATAAGGGTGTCCATAAATTGCAATTTTGGAATCATGCCCGCCGCTCGGTATCCTTTGCGCCCCGTTAGACGTTGACCATGTAGGTACTTGAAAATCTACTGAGCAGAAGATATCGCATTGCAAGGGAAATAATGTTAAGTGTGTCAAGGTAGGATAAAAATAAAAATATTTTATCGTCACAACGGTAGGTACCGTTGTGACGATAAAAGTAACAGGCTGTGTCTGGCAGTAGTCGATTAGATTGTGATACCGGTCTTGAACGGTTTCATAATTTATTATCCAATATTGACAATATGTATATTTGTATGTATTATTAAATTTAAGTTAAATACGATGATTAGCTGCTGCCAGTGCCTTTTTGGAAACACAAATAAGCATATGATCACTTCACTATAATTCTTTATCTAGCATCATCTAAAACATATAAAAACCCTATTTTTAACGTTTTATTGTAGTTATAGACCAAATAGTTTGTTTTCCGTGAAAATGGGAACATTTTCCAGAGTTGATCGAACCGAAGTTCATACCAGACTTCATCAAAATTCGTACCGAAGGAACCAAAAAAATTGATTAAAAAAAAAACTTTTATTAAAATTAAAAAAAAAATAAAATTAAAAACAAAAAAAATATATATGAAAAACAGTTGCAACGAGTTCTGCGTCATGTTCAGTTAATTATACTCTGATGGGATAGCTAGATAGTTAATATTATCACACTGTGGGGTTATTATGGTTGAGGTACAATAATAATAATAATAATGCCGGTTCTTCTTCATACTCCTAGCCTTTGGAACCGTGCAAGTACAGTTTGACGTTCCACAGGACTTTGTGCTCGGCCCTTTTTTGTGGAACCTCGGCAGCGACTGGCTGCTCCGATATTATCTCCTTCCGCGCTTGAAGGTATACTGGTATGCAGACGACAACCCCGTAACAGCGAGGGATGAGGCTGGCTGCAGTCGGTGCTACGCTGGTGGCGGACCATATAGGCCTGAATGGACTCAGGGTGGATGTGACTGTCTTAATATGTGCGATGTGAAAAATGTGGATATGAACAAGGCAATTAATATGTGTGATGAAGGGAAGAAAAAAAAGTGCAGAGCACATAAACTGGTCAAAATAAAAAAGCAACATGTTTGTTGTCCAAAGTATTTATTAAGTTTTATTCTTATAAATTTTAGTACAGGAAATTAAGCATAAATTTCTATTTGGTACTTAAGTTGGACTCCGCGTTCGCTCATCAGAAGAATATTACAGTAGCTGAACCCGATACCGCCCGCTGTTATGATTGCTTGAGCTTTCGTGTGGACTAGATCTCTTGCTATTATACCCTAGAAATTTATAAAGTTATACAACTAAAATAAAACCAGGTGTTCTAAAACAAAATAATTAAAGCTTAAAAAGGATTTTAAAATATGTCAATTTTGAGAAATTTGAGATGATGATGATGGTGATTATTATTTAAGAGAGAGAGAAAGAGGTGAATCGTGTTAAAATTTGTTGATAATTTTATGTTATAAAAATATTCTAAAAGTTCAATTTGCTTTATCATACTAAAATTATTTGATAGCGTGATCCACGAACAAACAAACAGATTTTTACAAATGAACAATTCTTTAGAGTGCTGTAAAGTATAAGTAACAATATTTTTTTCATAATAATCTTTCTTGTAGGTTTCTCATAATATGTATGATAGTAGATACTGTTACTTTTACAAGTCGGTCAAAACCGCTAATATGGGTAGCGATTTACTATGTTTTATTTAATGATGTTATAATTTGTGGTTGTCTTAAATAGATATGACCTCTTATCGCTAAACATTGAAAGTTCCATAGATAAGTTACCAGTTCTTGATAGTATTACTGACAAATAAAATTGCATTAATAATTAACTCACCCTAATGATTTGTTGTTCTGGATCTGAGTAAAATACTTGTTTCTCTCTTTTCACAAATGGAATGGCTGCATATTTAACTTTCTGTTGAAATACCAACCTATTATTAAAGTTCGTACCGAGTATCAAATCAACAGCAGAACATGTTGATAGATATAAAGCTACAGTCACACTCAAGAAAAGTAAAGCTCTCATTTTAATATACTTTAATATACTAATTCAATGACTGCTTTCGGTAGGATTGCTGTTGATTTCTGAAGCGGTAATAACACTCCACTTCAGTTTTTATTTATATAGTAGGTACAACAGGTGCATAATTTAAATTTTATCATTTATAACAAGTTGCGCCTCCAAGGCTAACACTGAAACCCATACCAATACACTTATACATACCTAATACCAATACACTTATATATATATATATATATAAATATATATATATATATATATATATATATATATATATATATATATATATATATATATATATATATATAACACATGAATTTAATAAGACATTCGGTTATAGCAATAACTTACTATCAAGTACTTACAGAATGTTTTATTGTATTTGTAATAAGTTCCATCTTTTTATTTAGTTCGATTAAATAAGTTAATCTTAGGTAATTGTAGTATCTGACAGTGTAAATTTTAATAACGAATGTCTAAAATACTATTATCATTTTTATTATATAATCGTTATTGTATACCACAGAATAAACATTTCATAAGTATGTAGGTACACATTGGAAGTATGTACCTATATAAAATTGTACATACGATCATCGTATGTATCGTATTACGATAGTACACATTAAAAGTTAATTTGTACATACATACAAATAACTATACACCAATTCTGAGCGTATTAAAACATATTGTTAGTTTTTATTAACTTTTCACAGAATCAAAGAATCGTCGGTTCAAGTAAGACAATGCTTGTCCTTCAAGCGGTATCGAAGTTTTATATGAGTATCAAGAAAGATGGAGTGGAGCGCAGCACATCAAGTAATGTTTGTAAGCGTAAAATGAAAAATAGAGTACCAAGATAATTAAACAAAAACTGACACATTTTGAAAATAAAAAAACATCCGTATTTTAAAGTATCGAGTCCCATATCTTAACTAAACGTTAAGCTGATATTAAGGCATATATCGTTAAAAAATATGCTTGGGTACATTATTGCAAAAGTTTATAGTTTAAGAAATTGATATTTTTTCAGTAAGTATGTTTTAGTTATGAATATGTGCTGCAAATATTCCACTATTTATAAACCAAATGGAGACACAACATAAGGAACAGTTAACTATTAGTAAGATGCAAAGTCTTAAGAATAAAAATTCAAGATAGGTACGGATAATTTTCACTGGTTTCACATCGATGGTTTTTATAGAAAATATTTGTTTGTTACAAAACATCATAACTTTTCAAATAGTGAGTCAAACATGGATATTTGCAAACCTATGTTTTACGCTTGTTGGGTTACATCTATTACTATATGCAGAGGCATTTGTAGGAAAGCTACTAGATACATCGTATATGACGGTCTTATCTGAGAGAGTGGTAGGTACGTACCTAGATTTCACATAAAATTTCACCGCTGGTAGTCGATAGTATTACAGACTCTCTTCCTAGTGCGGTCGTAGATACGTCGTTTCTATCGCATTTAATTAATTTACCGCTTGCCGATCAATCCTTTGCAGCACCTAATAAAGTAGATGCGTTGATCGGCGCACCACTATTCGCACACCTATTACTTCCCAATGACGAGTAAAAACCCGTTTTCCACGTGTCGTCACCACCGGCGCCAACTGCCTTGCGTACTGTACTGGGATATATTATTATAGGTTCTGTACCTACATTATTTACCAGTCAGTCTTTAACATGCTGCCTTGTTCAGGAGCACACTTTAGAAAATTTAATTAAAAGATTTTGGGAACTCGAGGAGCTACCATCCTCACCGCCCATTCAGCACCCCGCCGACGTTGAATGTGAACAGTATTATAAATGTACTACAACCCGCGAACCCATAAGTGGTAGATACATCGTAGGATTACCTTTTAATGGGGACGTATATTCGTTAGGTAATTGACGTCATCAGAGAGTATCTTGAAAAAGAGTATATCTCACCAGCACCCGTTGATATCAATATTAAATTATTGCCAATGTATGTAATACCTCACCACGGAATAGTTCGTGAGGATAAGTCGTCTACCCGTCTTCGCATAGTGCTGGATGCGAGTTGCAAAACTAGCACAGGTACTTCTGTGAATGATATCTTACATAATGGCCTGAACTTGCAAGGCGATTTGTTTTCAATTATTTTTAATTTTCGCTTGTTTGCTGTCGCTATGACTGCAGATCTTCGCCAACAATTTTTACAAATTAAGGTACGAGAATGTGACCGTCGATACCAGTGTATTTTATTTCGCTTTAAACCCCAAGACCCGCTGATATTATATTGCTTCAATCGCGTCTGCTTCGGCTTATCCTCAAGTCCATACCACAAGTGAAATAGCAACTAGCTCATTGTATATGGATGACATCGTTTACTCTGTGATGACTGAAGAAGAGGGGGTTGTTGCATCTAATCAGCTTATCAAATTATTTGCAGGAGCTCAATGGGCTCTAGTTAAATGGAACAGCAACTTCGCTTCGGTTTTAGATAATATTCCTGCGTCTCACAAAGTTCCTTCCGAAGTAGAATTCGATAAATCCATGAAGCACATAATACTGGGATTGCATTGGTCTACGGATGCTGACACCTTTTATTTTAAAATAATACCTTATACCGATGAGAAGTGTACTAAGCGGTTCATCTTATCATATATAGCTCGCCTGTGGGATATTATGGGTTTTGTTGCTCCGGTAGTAACTTATGCTAAATTGCCACCACCGACACCCCACATCATAAATATGTGGAAACAGTTTTGCGTCGAATTACCAGTTTTAAATATGCTACATATTCCGCGCCACCTGGGCATGAAACACAATGAAACAAAATAAAATTTAAGATATAAATTCCCTAAATTTATTGATTCAAGTCCTGTAACTTTCTTTAAAAAAGTTAACACTGCACATCTAATTTAATTTTAAACGTTGGTGTTTGTTTATAAAAACCACCTGATACATTTATAACACGTCTTTATTTATAAATATCAGAGTTAAAACACAACATTGACAATCAGAATGCTACGGATAAAATACATTGAGAGTAATAAAATGCCTATTTAATAACATTCAGTTTTCAGCAAAATAAAAAAAACAGCTCATGATTTTAAAAATTATATCACATCAATAATATCAGGACAAATTACACACATTGATCTAACCCCTAAGTAAGCAAATTATTTGCTTGTGTTAAGGGTGTTAGACAACGATACAAATACATAGAAATACACATATAAATACTGAAAATATATTTAATAAACGACCAAACCCAGAAACAGACATCTATGCTCATCACATAAATGCCTATCTCCCTCCGCCTTAACCTTACCTATTAACTGTTAATGTTAATAATTTAATTGTATTTATTAAATAACATGTACCACACACAAATATTACCTACAAAAACATTTATTATTGTGCGTTTTATTAACACAGAGATAGAAACACTTTTCAAGTATAATAAATACAATTTAAACAAAATTATAACATAATTTTACGCAAATCTAACTACAACCTAAAATAACAAAAATGTAAAAATACTACATTAAAACTATGAGGTAAGAATGAAATATATAACTTATTTTGATAATTGGTACTCATAATAAAACAAACATAATATAACCAGTTCAAGTTAGACCAACTAAACTATTGTTTAGTTTATTTAACTATAGCCAGGCCGATATTATCTCTGTAGCTTTGTTTTGGAGGAGTCGGGCAGAAGGGTGACAGGTGAATTCATTGGATGGGCTGTGAAATAAACTCGGCGTCACAAAAATCGCACCTCTATGTTTTTTTCAGTAGATCGCTCCTAGAATCTAGCACATAAGTACTACGTATGAAAAAAATATATCATTCTAAAGTGCACTTCAATACCTTTATATTAATTACCTGTATCATTAAAAAAACAATTACCATTTCTAACCAGGGACCAATCAAAAAAATGTTTAAAAAAATGCTCACTTAAGGAGCACTACTTGTGCTACCTTATAAGGGTATAAAAGCTCATGTAAATGTAAAAAATGGGTCAGTCGCTACTCAGACTTCAGAGTGAACACACCGGAACAACATACGCAAGAGAACAGTACCTGAAGATGGATACAACCCCTGATAAAGCCGCTCAAATCATTGCGCTATTGCAATCAGGACTGCGACAGGTTGACGTTGCTCGACAGTTGAACCTTAGCCGATTCTCAGTTCGACGAATATACCAACGGTTCCTTGAGACTGGTGGCTATACTCGAAGACGTGGATCCGGAAGAAAACGCTGCACGTCAGAAAGAGACGACCGCTTCGTTGTTTCCACATCCTTGCGGCACCGCTTCAGCAATGCTGTTGAGTTGCAACATGAGCTCCGATCAGCTTGCAGAACGTCTGTGAGTGTTTCTACGATTAGAAGAAGACTGAAAGAAAAGGAATTGAGAGCTCACAGACCTGCTAGGGGCCCAAAATTGACCGTGCAGCATCGAAGAGAGCGGTTACGATTTGCCCAGGAGCATGTCAACTGGACGAGTGAACAGTGGAAAGCCGTTCTCTTCACCGATGAGACACGAGTATGTCTTTTCTGCAACGACAGACGCAGAAGAGTATACTGAAGACGAGGAGAGCGATTTGCCCAGGCTTGCATAGAGGAATCCGTCGAATACCAAGGTGGTTCCTGTATGTTCTGGGGTGGCATATCCGTCGAAGGGAAAACGGAGCTTGTGTGCGTCTCTCGGACTGGTGGTGGTCGCGGGCAAGGGTCGCTGAATGCTCGGCGGTACATAACGGAGATCTTACAAGACCATGTGGTTCCGTAAGCTGGTTTTGTTGGCGATGGGTTCATGTTAATGCATGATAACGCCCGTTGCCACACTGCGTTTGCTGTGCGGGACTATTTGGAAGAGGTTGAGATCCCTGTTATGCAGTGGCCAGCACGAAGTCCAGACCTGAACCCGATTGAGCATCTCTAGGACGATGTAAAGAGGCACGTACGAGCACGAGATCCTGCTCCCACCACTCTACAAGAGCTCCAGGATGCCGTGAAAGACGAATGGGACAACATACCCCAAGCAAGAGTGGTGACCCTCGTGAGCTCCATGAAGGATCGGCTGGAAGCTATCATCACAGCAAGGGGTGGAAACACTAGATTTTAAGGCCTTATTTGTAATTTTTTATGATGTTATTAATTTTATTTTTTGTCACTTTGTCATGTTTTAAGTTTTTTGTTATTAAATAATTAAAATGCATACCTACACATGTTTTTTATTTTCTAATAGGTAATTGAATTGCCTTTCCAATGATATCCTACAATCATATCCTTACAATTCACAAAGTTTGAGTAAAATTATTTTGAAGTTGCTTTTTTAAAAGGTGCAATTTTTGTGACGCCGAGTGTAGTAGGTTATATTGCAATTTGAAACTACTGTTGCGACAAAAGTACTCATTTGATTTTGTCTATCAAACCTTGTATAATTTGAATCATATATTTTTTACCACAACTAACATTGATTATCGCAGCTAGGAGCCGACTCCGCAAAAGAAGTGTAGAGCTGCTGGTTGTTTCCCGAGGACTGCTGTTGATTGATGTCATCGAACGGAGACGCATATCTAGTACGATAGGATAGCTTAATACTCTTATTTTTCAAGACTGTCACATGTACATCGATAAAAGAGTATCTACTATCTAATGAAACGGATAAGACATATAATAGGTACTCGAATATATTAGAGGCCATTAAAATCTATACATACAATAAAATTATCACTGATCGATTTCTTTACATGGAATATATTTAAAAAAAACATAATGAGGGGCCTTTATATAAGCAAGAGATCCCAAAACAATGTTTATTCATTTTGTCTGTTTGTTTGTATATCTGTATGTTTGGGATTAATGTAAACTAGAAATACTTCTACATGCAAAAACTACTTGACGAAGTGTAATGAAACTTTTAAGGTTATACATTGGGTACAATGTACAAAGAGTGTTTTATCGCAATCGAAATCTACGCGTACGAAGTCGCAGGCACAGCTAGTTATAAAATATAGTGAATGCCCAACCAACGAATCAATCAACGAAACAACTCAATCAAAGAATTTGGTTCGCGACCATCCGATGTATGTAATCCTATATATCTGACAAATGTATATCATTAATAACTTTTAACAATAGAACCCGCTTAAACTAAATTTAATAAAATAAAAAAAAACATATTAAATTGAAACTATGAACAATAAAATCAAAACTTTAATGTTATTTAAACCTGTCCGTCAACTGTATCATTTTGTATTGGTGGTCTGATCTAATGGAGTACTCTTCGCAGGGGCGCGTCAGATCCAGCGCCCACGCCAGCGCCAGTTCCTCGTGCTGCGCGTAAACGTTTGATGTTCCTAGTACATTTTAAAGTTATAATATTTATAGGATCAGGATAGCCCTTATCAGAATTCTCCATATCGCAATAACTCTTTGTCTTTGTTATTTTATGTGGGTAATTTAACAAAAAGTCTTAAAACGATTGTATGTTATTTAATTACACTTATCAATTCTTGATTCACAAAATAATCACTGAATTAACTTTCTAAGAGTACTAATAATCAAACAAGCATAAATACGAATAGTAACGAATAAGGATTGCGTCGGTAACTAGCGATTCGTCGTGAACGTGGTGCGCCTAGCCGTGGTAGCCGTCTAGGCTAGCGTTTCCATTTGAGTTATAAGAGTTTTGGTTTGAAAATGGTATCATTTGAAAGGGGTTGGTCTCCCCTTTCTTTTAATACTATTCCCAGCCTGAGAAAATGCGTAGTTTCTTTTTTATATGTTTTTTTGTGTGAAATAAACTTACCGTGTTTTCACCAATATTAGCACAAAAACACAATGTTTAACACAAGAACACTTCACATCTATGCAATATGTTTATCAATTATTTATATACTAGCTGTTGCTCGCGGCTCCGCCCGCGTGTAGGTCGCTTTTCGTGTAATCTGTGGAACTTTTAAAGAGGAACAATTTCATAGAACATCATTTTTGCGTAACTTTCACCGTTTTCGCAGCGCACGCAGTTTTTTGTTTATTTTTGCGTTAGAATATTCAAGTTTTAGTAATCATCCTTATTTTTTTTTTAAATGAAACATAGCCTATGTCACTCGGGAATAGTGTAGCTTGCTAACGGTGAAAGAATTTTTGATATCGGTCCAGTAGTTTCGCTGCCTATTAATTTCAAACAAACAAAAAAATAATCAAACCTTTCCTCTTAATAATATTAGTATAGATATAGATTATCAATTTTTTCATTTTAATTTAACAAGAAAAACACAATTCGTAACAAGTTTGTTGTTTTAAATTCCCATTTCCCAAATGTCAAATGGCGGTAGTGTTGCCAACCTGGAACGATGCGCCGATTGTACCAAGGGGGCATAAAATCATCGAACTAGTCAAAAAATTATCGTAAATAATTATCGTAAATAATAATTTTCAAATAATGTATAAAAGTATTAGTTATTAATAACACAGACATTGTCACGAAATTATATTATGTCCGACCACCCGTCACGTCCTTATTTCATGATTTCACATGGGTATACCGCATAGAAAATTGCGCGAAAATTTGGGTGATTCAAGAATTTTACAAAATAAGGTATGACTAGCAATCGTACATCGTACGTTAGGCGCAAATTTACGTACATGTACAATAATTTGCGCCTAACTTACGATAATTATCGTACATACGGTTGCCAACACTGAATGGCGGGAACTTGACAAATGAAGTTTGTGATTTGAATCTATGCGATACAGTTTCCTTGCGTTAATGTGTACTTTAAATTTATACCCTTTTATGTATTTTAGTTTTATATTTCATTCTGTTTATATTTTTGATGGAATACTATAATCATGTTTTTTTTTATTACCCATTATTGCACACAAAGAGGTGTATGCGTGAAACAAAAACAACAAGTTAGTGGAAAAATCAAAAACATTTGGTACTAAGGCGACTTAATCACTAAAAGTGATCTTTTGCAGGGAACTTACAATTAAAAGGACAATTTTATTATATTAGACAGTAGTTGGTGCATAAAATAATTAAACGAAACATATTTCTTACTAACATGTTACTAATAGATTAATAATTATAGTAATATGATGGCCAACAACTACTATTTAACTTGTGTTGACACAGAAAATAAGATGTTATAATATATTTTTAACCCCCGACTAAAAAGAGGGGTGTTATAAGTTTGGCCTGTTGATCTGTGTATCTGTGTGTTTGTCTGTGGCAAATTTACGGCCAAACGCGTAGACCGATTGGAATGCGGTTTTTTTTAATCAAAAGCTGTTCGTCGATATAGTTCTTATCCATGTTTGGTCGAAATAGAAATAGTCGTCTAAAAGATATTGACGTTTTATTCGTGGGGATGAGGTTCTTATGCAATAATTAGCTGTTCCCAGCGGCTTTGCCTGCGCTATATAGGAAAAAAAGACTTGTTATGAAGGCCAAAGGGTTTTTACACTTACTCCTGAGTAAAGTACTTTATTAGGGATAGCTGTTGCCCGTGACTGACGTCCACATAGATTGTAAATAATATATTTATATGGCTTAGGATCGTAGTCATAAAGGATCACGGGCAACGGCTAGTGGTAATATAAATCCCTTCATCATAGTGTTATTAGTGATTGTAAATCATTTTAACTCTAAATGTTTATTATTATTAATATTCGTATATATGAAACCTACCCATATGAAAGTCTTGAATCATGTTACTTAATACATTTATAATTTATTACATTGTCGAAACTTACTTTATTAAATACAATATATTTATTTCTCGTATTAAATATAACCTTTGTACATCAGAGGGATAATGTAGGATTGTAAAGGTAAAATATTTCATTAAAGCGGTCCAGCAGTTTCGGAGCCTATTCAATTCAAACAAACAAACAAATCTTTCCTCTTTATAATATTAGGATAGATTAGTAGAAATACTTAAAAAAAAAATTGTGTGTCTGTAGGTTCATTTATTGCAATTCAGAAACGAAAGAAAAAAAGCAGAAAAAATTATAAAAATTTAAAAAACCCGATACAAAAAGACCTCTAAAAAGAATAAAAATAATATTATTATGTACTTATTGAATTCATTGTGTCGAGGGACCGTTTAATAAAAAAAGAAATTAAAATGCAAGTAAGTTAACAAGGCAAATAAAGAAATTACGATATCGAATCGTATAGTCTAAGTCCTCAATGATTAACTTCGTAAAATAGACACCATCGTCAATGTAGGTACGTGCAACGACTTCAATAAGTAGATAATAATATTATTTTCGATTCATTCGAACCAAAGATCAATGTAGAGAAGCTATTGAAGTCACATTTAGACTTAGATGTAGGTACATACATGTGATAGGCACCGGTACCACTTACCAGGTGACACGCCTGCTCGTTCGCCACCATTAGGTGGTACCTGTTATAGTACTATTACAAACTACGTAAATGAAAAAAAAAAAAAAACTTCCATACCTGACGTAAGAAAAAATGTCTAAAAAATATACCTAATAACATATTTTCTATACAGATAAGCTTAATCAGACTCCTATGCTCCAAAACTGGTATGTATTATTATTGGTTTTATACAATTATTTTTATCTATAAATATAATATCTTCTATTAATAAACTATTGTCTGTCTATCTGTATGTACTAACAATATCAATGATCTGCGACTTCTGGAGTCTGGAATACCGTTTCAATTGAGGAATCGTATCGCTATGCCGCATCGATAAATTTTAGCATTATATATACATACCTACAATCGTCTACATATATAAATATACATTTGCACTCCTCTAATATCTACACGTAGTCTAATATACAGGGTTATTTTTAATTACTTGACCACAACCTCTCTACATCAATCCCAACATTTGTTCTAAAATTTTTTACAAATCTTGATAAACAACACAAAAAAAACCAAACAAAATAATTTTGCTACCTCTTTTACTTATTACTTTGTATTTTGTAAGAAGTTAACAGGTCAACGCTCGGGCGCCATACCGACGCTCAAAGTTAATGCCAGTTCAGAGACAACAAATAAATTTTGTGTGGAAAAATTTAAATTTTAAAAAATATTAATTTTTGAAAGTCATAGAACAAATGTTGTTAGGATCGTTGTAGAGAGGCTGCCTGCAAGAGGTGGTCAACTAATTACAAATAACCCTGTATATATGCCAAAATCCTAACCAATCTTTCTAAGTTTGCAGTACACTTTTAATTCTGCATCATGTATCGAGCTCTTAACAATCATTTACCAAAACAATAGTTATTCTATTGACAACTTTATAATTTATTATATAAACGAGAATGTTAATGCTGATACGCTGATAATATGTTAATACGCTAGCAGTAGACTGTATGGATGCAATAACGGTCATGTTAGAAATGACCGCCTATTCTAAGTTACGGATACCTACATGATACGATGTGACTGAATTGTTACGGGCAATATGACTTTAATGGATATGGACAAAACAAATATGTAGCACCTTCATGTGGTGTGAAGAGGGCAGAATAAAATGTACAGAGAACTAACGCAGATTAAAATTAAAAAGCGATATGTTATTGTATAGAAGTTTTTATTTAATATAGTTACTTATTTTGATGATAGTAAATTAAACATAAATTTCTATTTGGTAATTTAGTCCGCTGCCGCGTTCGCTCTTCAGACGAATATTACAGAAGCTGGTCCCGACACCGCCCGCTGTGACGGTGGCTGAAGCTTTCGTGTTCTCTAGATCTCTTGCTATTATTGCCTAGAAATATATTATTTTTAAATATATAACTCCATACAGCCAAAGAGAGAACGGTTTGTTTTAACAAAAAATAAGTACAAGTTTTAAGCTTCACTTAATTGTCAAAACATTTTAAAAGATATGAATTTAGATACATTGTACCTAAGCTGTATTTTTCTAGTTTTATTGTATTGTAGTTTCAATAATCATACCAGTTCGGTAAAAAAATATCATTTTACGTTGTAAGCAATATCTTAGATCTGTAATCTTTCACCTCATCAAACTTTTTTTAATATCTCGATTCTCGATAGGCGTGATGTGCAAACTAACATACAATTTTCTAAAACAATTGTTCAGATATAAACAAGTAGGTAAAATAATCTAACTTTTTAAAAATTAAATATAGGTAGATTTCACCTCGTTAGATATAAGTTCTCTTTTACAAGTCGACAGAAACCATTAATGTAGAGACCGATTTACTATGAATCTTTATGATGATACAATTTGTTATCTTAAAATTTACTTTATAAATAGTAATATTTAGGACATGACCTCTTATCGCTTAGTGTACAAAGTTCCATAGGTATCTATTCTCGATAATATAACACGGTAAATGCAATATTATAACTTACCTTAATAACTTGTTGTCCGGGATCTGAGTAGAATACTTCTTTGACTCGTTTTACAAATGGTACGGCATTATAATTAGCTTTTTGCTGCCAAGCCAATCTATTATTAAAGGGCGTACCGAGTATCAAATCAGCAGCAGAACATGTTGATAGACATAAAGCTACAGTCACACTCAAGAAAAGTAAAGCTCTCATTTTAATATTTTTAAATAAAGTAAAGCTGCTTTTGGTATGATTGCTGTCGATGAACTGAAGCGGGGAAAAACACTTCACTTAAATAGTTGAAAGATAAGTGCTTGCGTGATCATTAGTTTCGTAAGGGAATCTCATTAAGAGTGAAGTGTCACTGATAAGGTGACTCTTGATAAAGAGTTTTTCTATCATGATGACGTCATCAATTGTTTACCGTCTCATAATACAATATAAGAAAATACAAGATATTAGTCACGAGATATTAAGGATGTCACGAAAAAAAATATAAATTAAATTTGCAAGGAAGAATATATTAATTTAGAATAAATTATTTTAAACATACAACAGGTAATTACATTTTTAACATTTATCACAAGTTACGCCCTCACGGCCAACACTGGAACCAAAACCAACACTTATATGTACTAGCTGAGCTATTGGAGTGTAAATTAGCTGATAGAACTGGCAACCAATCACCATTAACTAAATATTCTAATACACCTAGTAAGTACAAATACAGTGAATTGACAACCGATATTATACAGAGCTAACTTGCATAGCGGCAAACCGTGGAGTCTCCATGTCCAAGGAGTCGGTGGTCACCTGGGATCGTGAATCGGAATTCTCCGTACTATTTTGGACGGACGTCATAGAAATCTCATCCTTCAGGCTTCCGTTGGCGTCGAAGGAGTCCGCCATATTAGTGTCCACCATATCTCCTCCTCCACTGAGGGAGTTCCAAATACCTTTAGTTGGTTGGACGGTGACCTTTTTCTCGTTAGAGCCAGCCTTGTCTTTGGAGTCTTTCTTTTTGGTGAGTGCCGCGAATGCTCCATGTCTTGGTTTAGAACTCCGTACGGCGCCTCGTTGTATGGGCGCGTCTTCACCCTCCTCGGTGATAGATGTAAGCATATCTGAGTCTGATGGAACCACTTGACCAGCCTGGATCGGAATGTCGTCTGGAAATCATTTTTTTAATCAAACTAGTGTTAGGGGTTGTAATTCTTTAGAAAATTAACAAAATCTTCTTTTATTATCAAAAAAATAATGTTCAAGGGTTATTAAACCTCAATCCTCTAAGACAGAGTATTTTTATATAATTTCTATTTTATGTTGAGATTATTGACAAAAGCATACCTTCAGAAAATAAATAAAAAATTGAGGTATAGGAGAGAATGGGATTTTTTTTTATATTTATATTTATCGTCACAAAAATTAATCAGGCTTTACATCTGGAAGTAAAATATGTGCTTTGTTTTAACTTTCTATTTATATCGATTGTCCGAAGATTATAAAAAGGGAGCGGTTTTTTTCAAGACATTTAACTTTTTAGAAAAAAAGTCACCTAATATTATAATTATATAAAACCTGACACGATTTAATAAGAATAATAATTATAATTTGAAACATTTATATAATAAACATTCTTTCTTTAAGTAACAATTAACTTCAAGGTTTCTATAAAAATATGTTCTATAATAATAATATTTATTTAAAAAGGCTTCTGATCATAGAAGCCCTTCTTTAATCAATCATGATTCATAGAAAATAAGTCTTTGAACTGAAAAACCAAGATAATGTTACGTGTGTGTCAATTTCAAGTGTGTATTAATATATTTTTATCTTACCTTCAAGAGCAATAAAATGTATGAATTCGACAGAAGACACGACGGTATATGATATAGTAAACTTCAATATAATACTGTTTTTTTTTATGTTGTTATAATAGATTAGTGAATTGTTCGAATAGAAAGGCTTAACATGGACACAATTAGGATTTCTTAAAGAATATTATTTTTTTATAATAGTTTGTTTATTCAATACTTGTATATAATCTTACCTGGTAACTTTTTAGTTCGAAACGAAGCATTTGTAATCATTGATTTGGACATAGTCACTGTAGTGGTAGCGGGGGAGAGAGCTACACTTATACCCATAGGACCATCACAGGGTTGTCCTAAGAACAAATATTTGTTAATATATATATAATTAAAATCAACTGTTTATATAATATAGATATTTACCAGCAGGATTGTTGATTAACGAATTAATAACAGCACTAGTAACAAGCATCACATCAGGGAACAGTTCGTATTGGGCCCTCTGGTCGATGTCCTTGACGGCCTGCAGTGCGAGGGTATAGAACTCGTTGAACATCGCGAAATAAGAACCTTCTATCATTTCCAACATAAAACTTGACGTCACTGGTATTCTTTGTATTGATTGTGTACCAGCTTTTTTGTTAAAACCTTGTGTTACTATTCTAAAAAAACAAAACTAATTATTATTATTTTATAATAAAATGGTTTTTGGTCGAAAAAAAAAAACAAAATATAAAAGTTGGACGTGGTAGAAGAAGCATGGAAATAGATGCAGTGGAGATGGGATCTTTGAAGAGGATGGAGGTTAAACTGAGTTACAGAGTGAGAAATAGAGTGATTCGTGACATATGTGGCGGAAAAGTGGATGTAGTGCGTAAAATAAAGACCGGAATGTTGCGATGATTTGGGCATGTAGAGCGAATGGACGAAAAAAGAATAACAAAAGGGATTTATAAAGCTAATGGAGATGGAAAAGTCTTTAGAAGAAGTCCCAGAATACCAGCTTTTTTGAGGGCATACACTGATTAAATTAGCAATGTCCTCAAAAAAGCTTGAGTTCGAAGTGGCAAGAATTAAAGGAGTTTTACGAAAATGATTGTGGATGTGAAAGAGGCGAAAGAGTTGTGTTAAAGGGAAGTGGCGCCCCACAGTCTCTGCCTACTCCTCTGGTAGGATAATGACGTGACTTATATGTTTGTTTGTGTGTGTATTTTAGAATTTTATTTAAGCTATATAACTTACCGTGATGCAGCGATACAGAAATGTCTAAGTGAGAGTTTGGGTAACAGGCTCAGTTGGGAATTATAGATGAAGATAAGAGCAGCCATAACTTTCAAACGATTTTGTGCATTGATAGTTTCCACTTGAGGATGAGGTCCCCATCTCACCAGCTTAGTGTTACATTCCTCCCATCTTCGCAGAGCACTCTCAGTGAGGAATTGAGATCCCAAAGATAAAGGCTAAACAATAAAGGCTAATAACATACCTATTACCTTATATAATATGTTGAATATATTTAAATTGTAATATTAATTACCTCATGATATATTGAGGCTTGTGCTAAGGAGGGCAACCTGAATGATACAACTTTAGGTTTTCCATTCTCATCTACAACTTCAAAATTATAAAGACCTAAAACAAGGAGACATTATAGTTTTCATATTTATTTATATATTTCCGTATCATTAGGAACATCAATATTTTTATATGCATATTTTGTGGAATTTTGAATTATACAAATATATTACAATATTTCGACTATTCTAGGACTTTTTAGTCTAAATGCATTCTTTTTTTGTGAAATAGAATTAGTTATAATAATAATAATATAACAGGAAAAATTACACACATTAATCTAATCCCTAAGTAAGCAAATTATTTGCTTGTGTTAAGGGTGTTAGACAACAATACAAATACGTAGAAATACACATTATAAATAGTGAGAATATATTAATAAACGACCAAACCCTGAAAAACAGACAACTATGCTCATCACATTCATGCCTGTCCCTGTCGGGATTCGAACCCGAGCCACATTGAACGGCTATAACTTAGGCGTCTGGGCTAACCACTCGACAATCGGGACGGTTAAATAAAAAAAATAAATACAAATTATTTATTATTTATACATGTAAAAAATTCACTTAAACCAATTAGCCCTGGAAAAAAAAAAAAAAAAAAAAACCATAAAACAGAAAATTATAGGCAAGCAATTATGCTTCTTTAAAAAATGATATAAATTTAATTCATACATAGATCATTGCTGGACATCCATAAGTACATAAATATTTTTTTTTCATCAATTATTGGGTCTAGAAATAATATTCATAATAAATTCGCACTCCTTCACTAAATATAATTATGGAACATGTTAAAAGCCTTTTTAATGGATTCAGTTATTATGCAGAAGTAGTCCATGTACCTATGTATAATTTAAACAAAATGTGGAAATGTGTAGAAAAAAATGTGTGAAAAACGTCAGAAATTTTTATTTAATTGATTCATTAGTAGTTAGTAACTATTTCGACAAAATGAGGAAATGTTTAGAAAAAATGTGATGTACCTATGATATTATTTTTTAATTTATTTCATGTTAACCCGGCGTTCGCACAGTTGGGTCTATTTGACCCGGGCTATTTTCAAATGCGCGTATTTTTAATGTTTTTGGTGCCACACTGCCATAATTCTCAATAGCTGGAGCTAAGGGTCGTATCTTTCCACGGAATATCGATATTTAGTCGTATTGCAATCGCAGCGGTGTATAAACGCTTCTAAACATGACAAAGGGTAAATTTGACCCAACCATACACTTCGTGTAGTAATTTCGCGCCATTATAAAAAAGTATATTTATTTATTTTATTCGCATGACTTTTAAAATAACGGTTCTCGAAGAACGCGAACGACAGCGAATATTAAGTATCTTGGAGAAATCAGACTCCGATCATGAAAATTCAGAAACTGAAGATGTAGAAGTCCATTTGAGCATTGCAGCCAAACTAGTAATACCGACGAAAACGCATGTGAAATGAATAGTGATGATGAACCCCTGATTAAATTACAGAACAGAATCACAGTAGAATTTTGTCCGCACTTACGACAGCCAGGTACAATCTACTAATTTTATTGGAAGATATACAATAAAGTGGCCATGGATGCCTTTAGGCCTAAACATTCGATTTAGGGTTGAAAATTTTATAATATATATATATATGTATATAAACATAGCTTCAACAAATGCACATATATTTCTTAAGATAAATAACAACATTGTTACAAAGTGTTGCAAATTCTCAATTTACTCATAACTCTTGTTCGTGAGCATTTGCGCGACCGTAAAGGCATCCTGCAGTTGCTAAGACTAATGTGCCAAACAATACGCGATTTTTTTAGGAAACCCTGTTAGGGACCCGTCTGCAAAGATACTGAAGGTCAGAAAAAGGTTGCAAAACTTGACGGAACTGAAATAAATATATCTGCACTGAGTTTGCAATATTGTACTGTAGAGACTGCGCATATGTAAGCAATGATATGACTGATTCATTAAACTAATTTTTAATTTTATTTGTAGTCTTATTAAATGTGATTTACATGTATTCTAATTATTAATATTTAAAAAAAAAAGTTTATATTTGGTTCAAGTTTTGTGACTTTAAAACAAAGGTTGTTATTTTTGTTAATATTTTGCTCCACTATCATAAAAAAAATATCAAAAAGAAAGTTTTACTTCAAGTTCTTTTTACTCATACATGACCACTTAAACTATAGTCGTTTTATCCAATTAGTGCCATATATTAGTAAATGTCTTGTAATTATTGAAATTATGACGATTTTCTTCACGGGTCTCCCGGACCCAACCCTACTATCGTTGTAACATATTTTAACTGTGCTGACGCCGGGTTAATATCACAAACAAAATTGAAAAGTTATACACTTGATCTCTTTTTCTTAGATTAGCATTTGATGTTGAAAAGTTAAAATTTTATGGAAGCTTGTTATTAAGTTGTCAGTGTAATTTATGAATTAATCATAATCAATATTCTGGAGATATCTACAGCAACATATATTTGCCTACAACAAATATTTTGTGTCTGTTTTTAATTAATATCACCTTCAAAATAGTTTAGTTTATTTACAAAACATTTTATTATTATCTGATAATATTTATTTATTTTATATTATAATATATTTATGTTATGCTTCATTTTTATTAACAGTGACATTTTTCTAATATAGACTAATGGTACCTTTGTTTTGTTAAAGAATATATTCAGATATTCAAGGGGCAATTTTAAAAAACCTATAACATTTTCTTAAAAAAAGATAAATAGAAATAAAGCATGGGGTGATTTTTAAGATATTTTCAAAATGATTGTGAAAGTATTTATAACTATTGACACTGTCCACCCCCATATCTTTTTTTGTTTTTTAAACTATTCTTAATTTAAATTTTAGTATTTTTTTTATTTAACTTTTATTTATTTTTTTATTTTTTAGTTAGAATTTTTTATAAAGCCTAGTATGTTACTTTTAATTTGATTTATTTACCTTTAAAACAAATTACAATTAATATTAGTATACAAAATAAACATACCAATTAGCAGGGTCTCTATGCATCTACATTCTTTTGTGTTGCCTTGAGCAACATTACTTAAGTAAATGTAGATTAAGGTAGGTACAAATTGTAGTGTGAATCTTTGCAATTCAACCTCTTTTGATCTGTAGAAACTGAATAGTTGTATACAAACATTCTCAAGCATCTGGAAATGATTGTTTAATTTAATTATAAAAAAAACTAGTTTATTTTAGTTCTAGATTTAATCTTATTGGAATTAATCTGTCTCATTAACGTGAATGCAATATTACTATGCTGTTTTACCTGTTGATCTGCTTCATTTCTTTGAACTTTTGATTTGTTAACACTTTCATCTTCGCTGTACAATAAATTGAATATAGCTGTTGCAATTTCATGGTTGTGCTCATGTTCAGCTGCAAAACTTTTGATCTCATTTTCTGTTAAGGCGGCATATTCATTAAACCATTCCGTAATGAGATGTTTCCATTCTGCCATTTTATGTAAGTCTATAACGATTTTATTATACTTTTATATATTTGATGTTCAAATAATATTTAAATACGAATTTTAATAATGACCTAATTCAAGGATAAATAACTATACTATACTATAATTGATTATTCCTCAATAAAAACTTCAACCCAATACATTATTACAAATTTAATCGGGTTTTCTATGATGAAACATAACATACCACGAAATGTACTTAAGAAACTTTCTTAATGAAACTGCCAAAATCGATTTTGAAATAATTTATAAATATCGAAAGCAAATTGGTTAAAATGTTAATAGAACTAATCTACTTTTAGTTTACTCAGTTTATAATATACTCCTAATATAATTTATTGAATATTGATCAACACCAAAATGTAAAAGTCAAAACTTAAATGTCAAATAAATTAAATATTAATTTAGTGAACGAAATTGTAAAGTAAAATGACATTCGACTACATGTTATAGAAGTTTTAAAATTGCCTTTTACTTTTATATAATAATATATTTTGATATTATTAGGATAAAAAATTTGCAAAAAAATATAAGGGTTTGATAAAAATCAGTTTTACAATTTAATACCATGGTCCATGACATAAGAAATTGTTAATTCGGGGCTGGTTCATTTGTAAAATATGTGTATTAAGATTTTATTATACATGTATAAATGCAGGTTAGTCTAACTTTACAAAAAATAATCGGATTATGTACCACCAATAAAAATATTCTTTTATAGCAACTTTAAATGATCTGCCACGTAGATTTTATATTAAAACGTCAAAGTCAAACCAGTGGATGTCATAGCTTTAATAAATTTTCAAAATACTTAACTTGGCATTTTTATAAGTTCTCTTGTATTTATTTACATCGATGGGTTCTTCACAAAGCTCTGAGGTGCCAGGAGGTGGCTCAGAGGGATACCATATCTTAAGGGTAAACTAACTTACTTGCAGAACATTATTATTATTGTGATGCACATAAGTAACACGTCAATGTTTTCCAGGTTCAAGACGGCTCCCCTGGGCAAAAAGTTAATCTCGAACCATTTTTTGACTTTGTAGTAGCTATAGAAAATACTAGATTAGATCAAGATAATGACACCCTTAAAACCCTTTTAAAACAGAACATTGAAAAAAACATAAAGATGCTTATTTATAGCACGAAAACTCAATCAGTGAGAGAGGTGATGATAACACCTAGTGCGAATTGGGGTGGACAAGGCCTACTGGGCGTCAGTATCCGATTTTGTTCCTTTGAAGGTGCAAACGAAAATGTGTGGCACGTTTTGGTAAGAAAAGTTACTCTAATAGGTAAATAATGTTCCTATTGATGTGCTGTTTATTTTATAAATTTAATGTACATTACAGGAAGTGCATCCATCATCACCAGCAGAATTAGCTGGATTGCGGCCTTTCTCTGATTATATAATAGGTGCTGATTCCATAATGCATGAAAGCGAAGATCTGTTTACATTAATTGAGGCACATGAAGGAAGACCCTTGAAATTGTATGTTTATAATATTAATGATGATACTTGCCGTGAGGTTGTGATTACACCAAATCACACTTGGGGTGGTGAAGGAAGTCTTGGCTGTGGCATTGGCTATGGTTACTTGCATAGAATTCCAATAAGAAATAGTACTACTACACCTATCCAAATGCAATACAATATTCCAACCCCAGGGGTATGTATTTGTATCCTTAAAATATTTTTAAAATTGACTTCTTCCATTTTTAAATCAAATAGCTTTTTTTTTAATTCTGTTTGATTTTGTATGAAAAATGTAACATTTAAAAATGGCTGTCTATTTTCCAGGTGTCATCCCAAAACTTGCAACAGCAGACATTAGTGTCGGGAGTTCAGCACTTAAGTGTAAATGATGAGACTGTACCACTGGTTCCGCAATCACAAGTACCAGCACAGATATCACAGCCACAGTTCTTGTCAGGAGTACCAATGGTAAACCCTGGAACTTTTAACACTCCTGTAAGTGATATGCAGCCAATTAAGTCGGAACCAACTGCCTTTTCACAAGACTTAGTCCAACCACCTATGTCACAAACTCAATCAATGGTATCCAACATGGCTGCCTACTCTAGCAGTAAGTGTATTAGTTGTGTTAATAAAAATCTTAATTTATGTTATGGCCCACTTATATTTTAGACAATGTACTTAAAAGATTATTTAATATTTCTTAGGTAACTACATACCTGACTTGTAACTCCCATAAATATTAGTAAAAAAATAATAATTATTGTTATGAATTAGTACATTATGTTAAAACATATAAAAGTGAAAAATGATGTATTTCTACTCCAAAAACTTTAATATTTAATCAGTATTTACATTTTAAAGTTAGTATGTATTTCTAAAACACAGAACAACACTTTCACATAAAAATTATGCAAACTAAAAACAGCACTTTCCAGAACTATTTTTATATTTCTAAAAAATAATTTTATCAATCTGTATCATTTTATTAGTTGTTAAGTAAAAATGTTTATTTATTTCCTTATTTAATATTATTTATGGTTGACCTAAATTAAAAACATATTTAAAGCAAGTGTTAAATATTGAATACAACTATTTATAATAAAATAGACTCTTGGCCTTAATTGCTAAAATTGGAATATATTAAAGAGCTTCTATTTATCTTTTCTTATGTTACCTTCGAGCCATTCAAATAATCCTTCCGTCCTTGCAAAACATTCATACTTTTTTCTTATTCAAACTGTCTGTGGGTAATTAACCTTAACAGTTTCACAAAATGTTTATAACATACAAAAACCTTATTGAAGATTTCAAGTTTAATTTATTAAAAAAATTTTGAAATAAAAAAAATTAAAAATTTTTAACAATATTTCTTATTTTCAGATTTAGCTGAAACAACATTAACTAATCTGGGCAGCATACCTTCAGTGTCTCACATGCAGCCGCCAGCACCATTACCCAACTTGCCCGGGATTCCCATGAACCAACCACAGCCATATATACCAATAATTCAAAATTACTCACAGCCGCAAGTAGCTCCACCTATACCAATACAACAGAATGCAAATTTAGTTCCTACTTTCGATATGAGTAGTTTTGCCCCTATCCAGGCGCCGTCTTTAGGTAGCGGTCTTCCGGTAGTTACACCTGTATCATTACCGGGGATGCCTTCAATTACTGTTAGCGCCACACTGCCTGTCTCCACTATGCAAGAAATACACCAACAGCAAGTCCAACAGCAGCAAGATTTATTATCGTGAATGTTTTATAGTTTTAGGCCTAAAAATTGACATTTAGCACAGATTATTATTTAGTTGCCTATATTTTTTGTTCTATTTTTCATGTTATATTCTGTATAATATAATTTCTGTATTTACTTATCTATTTCATTCAGCATTTATTACCTAAATGTTATTATCGTGTTTTGTTATTGTATATACGATGAAAGTAATCAATACACAGTTATAAAGATATTTTTTTGTCAATATTCTGCCGTGTATAAGTTAATTATAAATTGGAATATAAAATAAAAATATACAATTACAGTTTTGGATATCTTATTAATCACACTTTCAAAATAAAAACATAACTAACTAAATAATCTAATCCTTGGTTTAAACATTCATATATTATTTGTTAAATATATTAATTTAAATAAATTATTCTACAGTTCATTGCCAAAATTTTAACAAATGCATAAACAAAAAGGCACAGTTTGATTATTACTTTAAGAGTGAGTGAATTAATTAAGAATTTCACTTAAAACTAAATTATCTTAGGATGGCAACAAATTTTTAGCTATACTTTAGTAATTCCAAGTTACATTTGCATATTCTTTTCTTTCTTTTATTATGCAGGCTTCACTATAACTATTATATTGTACAGTGCTTTAAATTTATTTGTATTTATACCGTGTATAACTTGTATAATATGTCCAAAATTAGGAATTAAAAACATTTATACGGCATCGTATGTAATCCACCTAAAAGAGGAACTATCCAGATATTAGGTAAACATTTAAAATAAAAACTAATATACAACATTTCTAACAAACAAAAACTCACTACCTCAAACGTATTATTATAAGTCTTTGGCATGGCTACAACTAGCTTAATTTGTTTCGCCCTACTGACCATAAAAGATGCAATCAAGAGCACAAGCAATAATTTTATATTTTGCGCCCACTTTATTATCCAATCTACACTATTTGACCCTAAAAAATAGTAAGTAAAGCCACAAATCAGATGGGAACACTTTACACTACCTACTAAGAGTCTTTTTACAATGCGATATTAGTACCTACCCTAATTGACATAACGCTTAGTTAATTGGATAATGAAATGGCTGCCTTACGAATATTAACATGTCGATGTTTGCGTGGAATTAGGATTTGCCAGAGGATCTAGTTTAAAACTTGTCCGCTTATACTCCTGTACGGACGGTTGTTCGGCGTCGAGGCCTAGCGCGAGGTTGTCGTGTCCGCGAGTGAGCGTGGGCCCGTCGCTGTAGAAGACACCACCCGCCAGTTCGGACAGCCGTCGTCGTCTTCTCGTGTCCTTGTCGTCGGCTAGACTCGGCGGACGAACGCTTGAACTTCTTCGGCGCTCGGAACCGAGACGTGTTGGAACTCGCAGCGCTTTCTATTTCATATTACAACGGGGTCCATTTTAATATATAGTTACAATTTATATTCAACTCGAGTATTTTAAATATCGAAATTAAAAGAGTATTATTATTTGTTTATCATATAAAACGATTACATCAAATAGATACGAACGATTTGTCAACATTTATTATTTTGTACTTCACCTTTAATTTCATAGGCAATGAGTTGAGGAAGCTGACCACTGGTGGAGATATAAGATCAATGGGGACAGCAGAGGGTTCAGTGACCCCGGTGATGATTGAAACCAAGAGCCCAATAATTAAAGTGGCGATGCAACCCAAGCCGGAATACCAGAGGTAGGACACTTTGAACAACCAAAACACAGCCTCATCATGATTCTCCCTGAAAAATAAAGGATTTGTTTGAAATGTTTTTGTGCTTATATCAGAAGTACCTACACTTATTCTAGATTTCTGAGGTCTTACGTAGTGACGAAGTTAGATGTTAGGTTGTACTCGGCGGGGCAGGTGTCGGTTGAAGCGGGCAGACGCGGCAGGGGCGCTGACGCAAACTGCGCGCCGCCGCCCGCCACCAACACCAGCAGCAGTCCGCACACACCGCCAGCTATGGCGCCCTACACGCCCACATTTACTGAATCATTACCGTCCCAAACGATCCCATGTTCCAATACATGTACTATTTTTCTTAAAAATAATATGAAATTACAATGACAGGTAACAGTTTTACAGACATGAATAATGAATGGATTTAAATAACCACACCCAAACTCTGAACTACAATCTTTGACTCGTACAGAGTAGTCCCACGACTTTTAGCTCAACAGCTAAGGTCTCTAACTATTACACGAAAAAGACAAGTTGTAAAGATCAAATTATAAACTAAGACATGATTTATTAAACTGTTTTTAAGTACATTTTTTACAATACCTGCATATAACAGTGAAATAGATTACCATTTTAGAAATCTTAAATATCTATTCTTGCTAAAAGAGATCGTAATACCTTAGCGTTAGCCCACGGAAATAACATGCCGAGACTAAAGAGTCCTAAGGTTACGCCTCCCGTCATGCCATTGAAGGAGAGCGCTAGTTGCAGCACCGGTCCCAGCCTCTCCACCACAAACACCAAAGCGAATGACAGCGCGCCGCAAGCGAGGCACACCCATCTTGCAATCTTAACGTAAAAGTTTTAGGTAACTTTTTATAACAAATAAAAAAAAAATTGAATACAAAAATGATTCTAAAATAACTTTTTATCTTACGTCCAATTTTTATAAATATAATATAGATTTAATTCAATTAACTGTATGTGCTTATTTGCTTACAACTGCTCCTTTATCTTCGGGTAAAGTTATACCAAGTAGACCGGTTGCCAAATCTTGACATGCTATAGCTGCCAAAGAATTAAGAGCTGATGCTACGGTTCTGTAAATAATTTCACCAACATACTCAGATATAATAAAATAATAGCGAGGCTAATCTGTATTAACATATCATATTTTTTAAATTTAATTGATATGTAGTATATTCAGTACATTAGGCAGGATACAAACATGTTTTTAAATGTTTATTCGTTTCTTTCTTGCGTTAACAAAAAGAATACTTATTTTTCCTTTTCACGGAAAATAACAGATATTTCTTTAAGCTGTAATTACAAAACCCACAACGAAAGAAAATAGGTTACAATTACAATAAGTAGGTAGGTACTACTAGGCGGAATTTAAAAAAATCGTGACGGGTAGGTAAATGATTATTTGAGTCACCATAATCTTAATTTTATTTTCAGTGCAAAAAATACACTCATTTTAATGTCAAATCCCTAAAATACTTATGGGGTATAATTATTATAAAAATGAATCTGTACAATGTAACGATTTTTATAAAATTTAACTGATAATAAATGGTATATAAAATAAAATTCAATTTATGATCATCAAACATGATATTAGTTTGCATCGGGAGGGAGAAAAAAAAGTCTTTGACAACATCTAGTAATAGGTAACCTACACAAAAAAAAATTGAAAGCTATTATTTTTTTGTTTTTCAATTATTATATTAATAATTTGGCAATCATGTCAAACACTGTTTTAAAAGTAAGGAGAATCAAATTCTCAGACGATTCCTCAAATTAAAACCGGTATGAAAGCTAGTCATTTCTGGTTAAGTCCTTATTTAGGAACCAAGTATGATCCTAATTTAGTTTCTGTACTGACGTCGTGCGTAACGCATTTTAGTTTTATATTTTGGCTTAACAGTATAGTGTTGACTTCTAATTATCTTTTAGTGGTGATTAAATAAAGATATAAGTTGAAAGTAACTTACCCAAGACTTGCTGCAAAGATGCCTGCTACAAAAAATCCTGGAACACCGCGATATTCCCCCAACTGTCTGACGACATACAGCGGCAACAAACGGTCAGAAGCATTAATTTGTCCAGCCTATAGTAATTAGAATATTTATACTCAAACAGCTTCTTTCCAAACTAATTATAAATATAAATTGATTAGTATTTTTTTTAACTCTATTGCAATTTCGCTTATTAAAACCACATTTCATTTCACAATCATATTTTTTTATCATTCCCTTTACAACAATTGAATAATGAAACAAATAAAACATTTTAAATAAATTGTTGCATAATATGTGAACTGAGGATACTTACCTTTCCATAATTTAATTATCTTAGGTGATAGTAGTTCTATAATTTAATAATAGGAGGTATGATATATTATATTATCACATTGTGTTTCAACGTTTCAATTCATCCAACAACCTCTCAATGTTTATTTTTATTTAAGACTCGTCAACTTTTAATTAATTACTTATGAAAGCCTGTATGTATTGAAATGCGTAAGACATTTTACCTACCAAATAATCTTAATTTAATTTTCAATGAAATTTAGGGAAAAAAAAATATTGTACGTAGACAAAATCTATTTGTTATACAAGTTATGTGTTAAGTACACGACCGACCTCTGAACAATAGTTATCGTTTTTTGTTCGTTTTCACAACGCAAATTATATAGGTTTTAATTAAATTTGGCGTATTTATAGCTTATTGTCTTAGTAACGTATACAATAGGTTCCATTTAATTCGGAAACTTTATGACTAGTTTAGGCTATAATTAATTAAATATAATTAATTAAACTAGATAGATGTAAGGGATTTCTCACAAAAGTTTATGTAATTGTTGATCAAATTGCTTATTACATGAGTCGAGAGGGGAAACAGGAAAGTTCTGGCAATATATAGAGGCTATAACACATCACCTCAATGGGATCACAACCCGCGTAGTGCGCCGCTAGTAGGGCTCCCGTGGCGAAGTTCACAGAGTACACGCATACAAGACCTACAGCTGACACCCACAGCGCGATGCGAGCCTGCGATATGCGCTCCACTGATAAATACTTCTGCACGGAGGCCTGGTTGGCGCAGAACATGCTGATCCAGTACATGGTGCCACCCACCACCACTGACCAGAACGAATGACGCACTGTCGGGTCAGGGTTCAAGCTAAAACAATGCCATATCAAATTTGTATGGATTAACTTAGTAAAACCTCATTAAAATCTTTACGACATTATTGAGAACAACGATGATAAGGATTGTCATTGCGAAAACAGTTACGGGATTTACTGGAAATTAATACGAAATAGCGTGTGAATCTTGCTATCATTTACTATCGAGACATTTACCAGCTTGCGTCGTTCTTTGAGACATTATTATTACAGTGTTCGTTAAGGTGATAGGGCAAACCGTCCATCACGGAAGATCTTTCCACTCACATTGCTAAATAACGCAAGTGGTGTAATAGAATGGTATGCATTTTTGAAGTAAATCGGTGACTGCGCGGTCAAACCTATAATCCGCTCAATATTTCAGAAACGAATCTAGATTGAAACCATTTAGATTGATAAAATAATTAGTTTTAAAATGGATTTATTTTTATTTATCAGGATAGATTAAAGCCATTACTCAAAAAAGTGCAATCGGTCACTTCGTCTTGCGTAGTCCCAAATATTATCAAACCCGCCGGCTTTAGCGGAGCCGAGAGCGAGGATCGCTGCCAAAGAACCAATCAACACAGCCGATTGAAATGTATCCGTCATTATAACGGCTTTCATACCACCCTGAAAATATACACAGTTTATTTCAAATAATTTAGGTGCTAATGGTCACTGATGTTACTTTGGAACTTATATTATTTGTCATGTTATAGATTCCTACACTTACCTGGGAAGCGTAAAAAATACACACAATGTATACTATCGAAACTGCTAAATAAGTATTTAGTCCCGTCACTGAAAAAGAAATATGGTGAGGTCTAATTACTATAACATAAAAAAATAATGAAAAGATGAATCAGTTATAATGGAAGAATTATGTAATCGAAAAATTTAAATATTTTGAATAACGAACTCCATAACCATATACAACATATTATTATTTTTTATTAATGTTATTCTAATTAAACGTCGTAAAGCGTTGCGTGAAGTTATGAAATTGAAGTTTAATAGAGTTCATAAGAGTTGATTATGGAGTCCGGTTTATAGAGTTAGCTATTTCAGTATCTATTGCAAGCCCACAAATAGTTCGATAGCATCATTATTTGGTCGTGACGTAATATGCCATAAAACACTGGCCAGTTATGGAACAATGGGTCTTCAGAATCATAATAAGATTATGCAAGGTTCATAAAATTTGTATGCTCTATATCGATAGCGTTTCGAAAAAATATCTGCTATGCATAATATTATTAATCGTTTTCTAAACAAAATAATCCTTTCTATTAACTTATAATAAGGTAGTAATAAAAAAAAACAAAAATTAAATAGCTTAGTGTTGCCGCTTTCGTAAAGTTTAAATAAATGGTTATAGATATTGTTATGGTAAACAATAAATAGTATGACGAAATAATAACATAAAATAGGTATACTCCATTGAAGAAAATAAGTTATTTTTATTATATACTTTAATAAACTTATTACGAAACATTGTTTATTATAGTTATATTATAGTGTATTACAGAATGAGCAATACTTGTGAATTAATTTTACGATGCTATTATCATCATCCTGTGGTGCAATGGTCACTTTAGTGACGCGGACTTTATACATAGAATTTGTATAATAATTCTATGAATTTATAGCCCTAAGAATGAAATATGATAAGACTTTGTATGTATATACTTTTGGAAAAGGTACTACGTATAACATTAATTGATATTAAAAACTTTTTCAACTACGACACTTAGGTAACTACTTGCAAAGAGGCTAAGGTTAATATTATAAGCATATACATAATATGTCGGATCCAAATTAACATAGCGTCCGTGTTTAATCTGTGTATTTTTAAATGCTTGACTATGACTCTTTAGTAAGGATAATTGGGTAATGAAAACGATTACCCTACGTATTGGACTAATCGTGAACAGAATCACTTTAAGGTTCGTTTTTCGACAGATTAGACAATTCTAATCGTGACATAATTGTGTAATTTTATTTTATGTCTTTATATATAAATAAATGAGCCTCGATATGTTTATGTTGGCCAAATTATATAAGTATTCAATTGTTCAACACGTATATATTTTTTACAAGGATGTAATTTTAAGTCACAATAATTTTTATTCCGAAGATATAGGAGACGCGAGCTACTAATGTTCTATAAAATGTATCTACCTACTTGTCCAAGTTTATAGATATTAAAAAAAAACAAACGTAACTTTACTAAATATTTTTTTCTAGGATTAACAAAACTGAGTCGTGTGTTACGTATGTGGTAAACCAAATTATTTTTTGCAGAAACAGCTTACATAAGTTTTCTTTAAAAATACAAAGCTATTTAAATATAATTGACTCGCTTATTCGCTAATTACGTGATACACTATTATTTCGTTACATCATACATAAATTTTTACTTGTTTCTCCATAGATGTTCTTATATATGTTTATTTCATAAAACAACGCTTTGCATAGAGATTGATGAATTATTTTTAAATACGTTTATGAACTCACCTACTTTTACTATTAACCTACAGACGTCTATGTACCGATGTGATGGTTAGAAGTGTGTTTGTAAAGCAAAGATCCCAATTAGATGAAGTAACAAAACTACTTGAAAAGAAATATCGAAACTAATACTTTAATACTATGTTGTAAAGGCTATCAAATCTTAATAAACAGTCCTTTTGGATTGAAGTGAGTATTGCGAAAAACCTGAATTAGTGGTGTATTCTTCGATTCAGACGCTACAAAACTTTTAATGGTTTCAATGTTACGTCATTTGTAGATTATATTTATAATCAATTGCGTAGAGTATTATATTTAATTACTATTTATTATATGTGTTATTTTTAATTACCATCGGAAAGAGCGAGAGCTGGGGCATACACTGCCACTGCGGTGTACAATATCATTTGAAGCATGTAAAGAACGGCTGCGTATACTCGCATTGACTTGCAAAATCTCACTTCCTAAAATATATTTAGACTTTTTTTACAGATACAGTTAAATATATCAAAATATCTATCTAGTTGGTGGTGACTTTCCAAGACTTACCAAATACTCATAACATGATGTGAGGCGAAGTCGCATAAAGACGGGCAGATATATGCGACTTGCCACTGGGACTGTGAGCACAAAAGCTAAGCAAATCATCCAGAACTGTCCTCCTGCAATATACATCTCTGCTGGGTTTCCTAACAGCTCAATAGCTGTTATAAAACTGAAAACAAAATCCAACTAAAATAGTTATAGTTTAGATATTAGTAAGCCGAAAATAGTTATACTTATTGTCGTTTATATATTTGTTAATTTTTGAGCTCAGAACTAGTTTGGATTTACTAAAATATATATATATTTCATCTGCAAAATCTTATACGATATATAACTAATAGTATTTCAATACATACTATCATTGATAATACAAACCTTGCCGCCAAACTTAATGCCATCGGAAAGGTTCCCATCGAGGATCCACCGAGAAGGAAGTCATCTCCCGTCATCTGCTTCTCTCCAAAGTATCCATAAAATACCCCGATAGCACACGAGATGACAAGCATAGCAGCAAGAACAGTGTAATCTTCCCAATTAAATAATTCTGTACTCGTTTCATTTTGCAACCGTCGCAACAAGTCACTTCGGTTTTCGGTTAATAAAGGTGAAGTAGGCGTTGCGTTTGTAAAAGATATTAAACTAAAACTTGTATATACAAATAATATCTGGAATGTACAAAAAAGAGTTTATACCTACGTATTGCGTCGGCGATCTTTAAACTAGAAAAAGTTAATTAAATAATTGGCAAGTGGGTGTTGCTCATTGATTACTAAGAAATAATTATTGAAACACTCGCGTACCTAGAGCCTCTTCAATTACAGCGGATAAATAAAACTATTAAAGAAACAACCGGTATTTAGCTTGTTGAAAACATTAAGTTCTTGTTTCACTGCATACTTCAGTGATAAATATACAACTATACTAAGTAAATTAATACCATGCATTTAAATTAGTTGTTAAATAAGAACGGAATACCTTTTAATAATATTATCAGGTAATTAAAATTAAATCATTAAGTAAATCAAATCACTAACATACTAAGTTAGGTAAACCAGAAAACGCTTAGTCACAAAATATATAAACATTTACACTATAAGCAATCTGATTTCACCGTGAAGGTTATAAAACTGTAGGTATAGAAAACAGGCCGATCTTGAGTCACTGTATGTGCTTATTGTTTCAGACACGGTGATAACAAACTAGATATAGGTCGGTGAGAACCAGTTTTAAGCTCTTTGCAGCGTCCTTAAGCCAGTTAATTCCGGTACAAACCATGTATTCCCGTTAAGTACGAGGGACTCGTCATGGGAGAATATGCTCGCTGTAAAATTCCTAGCAATTAAGAATAACCGTTGTTTTAATATTTAATAACAAGTTGACTCACGAATTGATACCTAATTATTATTATTTAGGGATCTAGTCGGCGTGGGAAATATTTGTGTATATAAGTATTTGTCTATATGTATACGAATTATTTACGCACTGAATTTATTTTCTATAAGGATGTTTTTCTTAAATGTTGTTCCTGATCATCATTGATGAAGTTATTTATTATCTTAAAAACAATAAAAATGTGAATGTGGGTATTATACATAAATTTATATTACAGCATTCCTTGATTGCACAGGATACCTTAAAAGTGGAATCAGCTGGTTACACTTTGTACACACTAATGAGATTTATAGAACTACCCCTAGGGGATTAGAGAAGGGCTACAACTTTTGTATTAAATTTTAATATTTGAAATTGTTTACAAACACTTGCCAAGTTTAATGACATTTTTTTAAATAAAAATACTTATAAGGCGATTGCCTTACCTATACAAGAACGGTATTAAATTAATTTCAGGTTCAACTCCTACCTATATGATAACATATGATGTTCCGAAGCTATCAGATAACAAAGCCATGAGGAACCAGCATAGTGTTATAATTTTTTTTTTATTGTTATTACTCTTGTACCTGGTTAAATAAAATTTAATTTATTGTTATTATTACTGAAGAGATAGAGTGATTGTCAAATAAATTATTATTTAGATACATTACAATCTCAATTACAAGTTGCAAAAATGTATAGTCTTCACGGTTGTCTTAGCAAAGATATTTGCATTTTTAGTACTCTCATATTAAATTATGATACCTACTCTAGAGCGAGGTTCTAAGATTCCACTTACTTAGATATATTTTTTACTTACTTATACTTTTAAGAAAATATGTGCACCTTTCTATAAAATAGATAGATAACATATAATAGATTTTCATAAAAGATGTCTTAAAATCTAAATTATAGTGAATTATATATTATAGCAGTAATACTTTAATTGCAATGATATAAAGAAGTTACAATATTGAACACCAAACTAAATTAATTATTTTGTTAAATGAAAAAATTTCCAATTATTAAATATTATTTTTGCGAATATTACTGTGCAATTTGCGCAAGAAACGTAACACTAAAGACTTTGCAATTACGTATAAAAAATTTGCAATTACAATTAGTTGTATGACTAATTATTTTAAAATTGACACGCGGATATTCTCTACTGAAACCGTGGAAGCTGATATAACTTTAAAATATACATTTTATTTTTTTATATTTTCTTTTTGAGACAAAACAATTACGCGGATAATTTATCAATGTGATGATGATGATGATGTTAAAATAAAAATAGCTAAGAAAATATTAATATATCATATATAAATTAAATATATAAGATATATTTAATTTTAATCTTTTACAATAAAAATAATAACTTATGATTTTCAACTTAAAAATTTGGATGATTGGTAGAAGCGATTAAAATTTGGTGTGTATTGTTATTATTTATGAAACCTTGTTATTTCGTTACTTTTTGGTGCACTAGTTGAAAAACTTTTAAAAAAGTTAGTATTTGGCAGTTTGACCGCTATTTCTTCTAACCAATGATTTTGAGGAAGTACTTGTATTGAATGACTATCGCTGATGATAATTATATTTGTTGGAAATAGATAGTCAAAATATGTTATTGTATTTTGATAATAGCGAGACAAAATAAAAACTTATTATAGATCTATTATTGTTAGAAATTTCGGTGGCAAATTACACTTACCTAGTTGTAAAATATTCCACAGACAATTTCTCGAAAAGGTTTGAAATTTTATTCCGCATATTTGAAACATTTAAGAGATCATTATAATAATGAATATATAATGTATACAAGTCAACTTATGTTACATAATTTCTTCTTTTGTCTTAATACTATAATTATAACTTTTATATTCCAATAATAATAATTTCTATAGCCAGTGTATCCTAGGCCTAACAGTCTACACCATCCTATACCTACGTTCCTATACGTTTAGATTTATTCGCGTAGGTAGGTCATTAATCGTAAATATTCAATTTATTGCAACCATTTCAATACAATATAAAATATGAGTATAAAGTAATTTGCTAAAATTATTGCTAAACTAATGTAATAAATAAATTTATGACATCTTATTGAAAGGGTTTAGGATTTGTTAAAAATATTAAAAAGTATATTTCCAAAGTATTCGTTTCTTCACATTCGGTAAAAATATGTTATTGTGTGTTAAAGCTAATTTCAGGCGGGGAAACTTACAAGTTACAAATAAACTAACAGTATATTATAACTTTGTTTGAAGATAAAGTTAGCATAACAAGTTTACTTAGAAATAAAAAAGAACATGAAAAAGGAATAAATAAACACATTTTTACGTTATTTCAATTTCATTTATCATTGTGTTGAATATTAAAATTATACCTAGTATTTTCTTGGTTTATATCAACAATAAAATGCACTTACCGTGTAAACACTATTAAGCTTCTCATTAGAGGGAAGATCCATTATGCACTTTGAAATAAAACAAGTTATAGATAAACCTCCTACTTCCTATGTTTACATGTCCTCAGTGTAACGGAGGAGGTTGAATTGAGATTGATTCCGGTCTCCCGTCTCGAGATGCTGTGACACCAATCAATTGTAATTAAATCTCTAATTATATGGTATAGTTAGCTAACTGTAACACTGGGCTCACGTGAGTTGTTTTTTTTTTTGTTTTTGTTTGTAATCTTTAAAATTTAAGTATTATTCCAAATATAAATGACTTAACAACGTGCATTATCGAGGAGTTATTATTGTTATTTAACGCATGACTTATAAACTTTGATAACGATTGTTTTTTGCTCTTTTAACTTGACTATAATACAATCAAGGATACTAATTACTTTCAATCTTGCATTTTTAACCACATTTCCATAGGTATTTCGATCTAAGACATTTACTTACCTATTATAATGATTTTTTCCATTCGGCATTAAAAACATTCAAAGTATTTTTTTTTGTTAAGTTTTAACAATTACCTAGTATTCGGTATTATTGTGTGTTTATAAACAACATTTTCATTCCAACGATTGGTCAACACTCAACCGTGGCATCGATCAAAACCACAACTGCACGTGGCTATCACAAAACGCATATGATTACATTTCTGAATACTTTTATGGCATTTAGTACAAAATATCATAATATTCTACGGTCTACATTTTACACCAATTTTGTATGGTTGTGTGTTTTCTATTTAGGTTAGAATAAGGAAAATATTGGTTAAATATTGTCGGGTTACTACATTATGATTCTGAAACGAAGTACAAATAGGTAGGTACCTAAATTTGATATGAACCTTGTATTTATACACATCCTAGAATAGTAACGAGCTTATCTCTTACATTAACCATTTTTTTAACGTTGTGTTCGTTACATTTATTGTTAAGTCAAATGATACGTGGTTATTTCATGACTAAAGTAAAAAAAAAAGTTTTTTTTTTGTTTTGTTACATAGGTATTATGCTGCAAAAAGAATTGAACTGATTTTGAAGAAAAAAAATAATTAAAGATTCTTCTCATTACGGCAAATTCTCTTATTTTCTCAGGAATTCATTGACGTTGGTTTTGACTGCACTTACTTACAATAAAACTATAAGGATATGCATTTGTTGAAGTAATAATATAAATAGGAATGGAATTTTGATACAAACAAACGCATACTAAAACCCGTAAAAAAGTTTATTTAAATATATAAAAATCGAACTCGAAAAGAACAAGGTATTTCAAAGTTTTTAAAAATTCTTCGAAGATTAAATTTAAGACGCTTTAACTTGATGAAGAAAGGGCGAATTAGATAACAAATAATTCTTTGGAGTAGGTATGTTACATTCACTTAGACAAGTACGAGTAGGTACCTACTATGTGTTACACTCATATACCTAAGTACCTACAAGTACTACAACATTAAGTTACAAAATTGAAACAATATTTCTTTTTTGCTGTTACCTAAATCTATCCGGTCCCAGTATCAATTCCATTTTGAGCTTTAAATTTCGTATAAACAATGTAAGAACAATAAGGTTGTATATTTGGGAATTTAAATTTTGACAGATTGTACTTAAAAGAAAAACAAATTCAATTTTTATTCTATATGAGTTGATTATGAATAAACGAAATATTCTAGAATATTATTTAAATAAAAATACAATCCGAGACTGTTTTGGAAACAATTTTGCAAACTTTTGCTTTTATACGCCTCTTAACCTCTATCGTCATTAACATAATATGATCTCTGCGTACATTCACTTCTTTCTTAAAATAACTGATGTTTTGATTTTATTTAATAATTTTATTGAATTAATAAATTCTAACCCAAAATGAAATCATTGCACGTGAATAACCTTAAAAAAAATTAAATAAACCTATGTCTACCTCCCCTCAGTCATAATATATTAAATTACATAATAATATGTAATTTAAATTTACTTCATTAAGAATCACTATTGATTTAAAAACGATATTATAATATTTATCCATTTGAGTGGAAACCCATGTGAAGGTATCGATACTTAGGGAGTAAGCCGGCGCGTGAGCACCATCATATTGCGCAAACCATGAGAACCATCGAAAGTGCCCCCTCCCCGGATATAGAGCGTACTTCTCTTATAAGCACCGGTGCATCAGGTATCTGGACATTACACCTTCTGAGACCGTGTGACAGGATGTGTGACAAAATGGTAGGTATCGGACTGTGCGAGTACCATCGAGTTCTTGACCTAGTGTGGAATATCCGAAAATAAATAAGTGTAGTTGAATTTCATTATAATAGTGCAGTTACATATTGCCTAATTTATGTGACCTCAATTGTCTCAAAGTAGAATAGTAAAAGGAAATTATTCATGTTTTGAAATTTTATGTGCAGGTATTGAGGTCTTTAATAATCGCTACGGTAGCAGCGTGCGTGGTGGCGCGGCCTGAGCCACCTTCCTCGTATGGGCCGCCGGCTACATCTTACGGTGTACCAGCTCCTCAGTATGGACCACCTCAGCAGCCGATAGTTCACAAGCATGTATATGTACATGTGCCGCCTCCTGACAACGACCTGCCGAAACCTGCAAAACAAATATACGTGCCACCACCGCAGAAGCATTATAAAATAGTGTTCATCAAGGCCCCTGCTCCTCCGGCACCGGTTGCACCAATCATCCCGGTACAGCCTCAGAACGAGGAGAAGACTCTCGTATATGTCTTGGTGAAGAAACCAGAGGATCAACCTGAAATTGTCATCCCGACCCCAGCACCAACCCAACCATCCAAACCGGAGGTTTACTTCATCAGATATAAGACACAGGTAGGTCTTGCATACTATTTTTTTTACCAATTTCAATCGTAAATCTTCTGAAATTTTGATTTATCCTTAAATTTTACAAACCAATAGTTTAAGAATTGAACAATAAAGATTGAAGAAGGTTTTTTTAATACCTACATGGGCAATATATACACACATACAAATTATAAATAGAATCAATACATTTGAATTTTTAAATGGCTATTATTAAAAAATATTTAATTAAGTTCCTTTTTTTCTTATAAAAAAACATAAAATAAAAATTGTATAAAAAAATATGGAACTTTTTTAGAACGGAATACTAAAATTTCATGTAACGAGATATTTAAAATTTTATTTACATTATTAGATAAATTATACGTAATCAATATTTTTACATTATATTATAATAATTAGAAGCATGTAACACGTTAATCTAAATTAAGCATCAACATAATAATGATACCTTACATTGTGCAAGATATGATTCCATGCTATATTTATACATAACATTATGTATTTAATCATTTCCCTTAGGTAGTGAGCGTAGAATATTATTATTTCATTTGCAAATTAAAACCATTCTTTGTTTCTAGTCCTAATCTTTATATCTGATGCCTCGAAGCTCGCGTGATGTTTTATCTATCAAATAGCTTTTTAATTGCAGGATCATTAGAAAACTTAAAAAGAGAAACTACGCAATAGAAACTAACAGTATATTGTTATGTAACTGAATAATATATATTAAGACATTGTATGTAAAATAATTGATATAGGAGTCATTGAGACTAACATTTGCATTACGAATTCAGTTATTTTAATCATTTTAACGATCTAATTTTGTATATAGTACCTACATATTATTCTTTTAATAAGAATTAATTTCGTTTTCTTTACTTAATGTAATATTACTTTTTAGTTACTAGGGCTATCATCTCGAGGCATATATTTATTGGTATACTCTGCCAGCCTTGCAAACTCTTTACAATGATACAAACTTTTATACTCTATATTTTTTATGATATTCATACGTTATTAACATTATGCAAAATTACTTATAAAAAAATGTCTCTTTTTTAGAAACAAGAAGGATACCCAGACGCATCCCCACCGGCGCCACAATACGGCCCACCATCGTCTCCATCATCTGAATACGGCGCTCCTTAACTGATTTATTCATTTACATGACCTTGCGTGACCCAACTGCTAGAAAATATGTTACCAAATACATACTTAACTTGGTGTAGTATAGGGGATAATGCAATAGCCAAATAATTTCGTCATGTTAAGATTTTTAATTAAATTGTTATACTGGAATATCTTCTGGATAGAATAGTGACAAATACCTGAGGAGGCATTGGCAAATTGGCCAAACATACTGCATCTTGTCGTCTTGCATCAAATTGATGTTCTTGTAAATATTATTTTATACCTTATACGTATTATTAAATGTTTTTTTACTAATCCTTTTTTTACTGTTATCGGTTTGACCTTTATTTTCTTCTTCTTAAAAAAAAAATGTTTATGTAAATGCTGGGTTCTGTGAGCAATCATAATTTTCAGATGTAAGTATTGCAATAAGTGTTAATGAATTTACAACATTTAACACAAGGGTTGTTAGTGCCACGCTAAAAACGAAAACTTGTCAATACAATTAGAATGGAACAGAATGTAAGTTTTTGTTAAGTAATAATGCAGGCATGATATATATATATATATTTACCTAATTTATTATATGTCACTATGATCATCCCAAATTTCCTTATTATCAGGTGTATAGATGGATAGATAATTTTCTTTATTGCACTCCAAATCCACTAAGATAAAACAAAAATAATAACAACAATGAACGTAGCAGTAACGTAATAAAAAGACAAGTAATTAATGATAAAGAATTATTTAAATAGTTTTAGGATACAATTCAAAATAAACTTACGTATATCTAAGTATTAAAGTAAGTGGGTAAATAGAAGTAAGGAAGGCTATTTGGGTGTCAAAGTAAAACTATTTCATATAATCACAATAATTGATTATCTGATAATAACGTACCTAGAATATCTCGTATAAAATAAGTACTTTTGTTGTAATTTGTGAAATGAGTATTTGTGTTTTCTCTCTATTCAAAACGGAGATAAACAAGAACAAAAGATTGCCGGAATTGTAATAATATTCTGGAATTGTCTTTAGTTTCCGTTATTACGTAAGTCGTCCACGCTCGTATTTCAATATAGACATAATAAGAAGTGTCTCACGGTACTATTATGTCTCAGTAATTCAGCATTTTCACTTTCTAGAAGCGTGTGTGGCTATGATGATACGTCAAGTGTTTCCGTACAAGCCGGTATACGTAATATAATTTACAAGTCAAAAATAATAATACGTTTGAGATGCTTATAAGTTCATCTAGGAATTAGGATTTAATAGATTTGTATTAGGTTACATTTTATTCACTTATGATTTATAAAAAATAATAAAATGCAATAGACAGAACTTCTTTGTGTGTTTTTTGTTCATGAGTAAAGGATTTTTTCGAGTTAATTAAATCTAGGTATATAACCTCCATACTTATGTATGTTTTAAATATGGTATGTACACATAAAATAGTATTGTGGCAGAACCTGTAAATTCAATATATTTTTTAAATAGCTTTGTTTTGTAGATAGGTATATGACATAGGTAAATCTCAAAAGTAAAGTTTTAAAACTTTTTTCTGTTCAAGATCCTTTCCTTAGGAACGAGTGGAGGTATCAAGCTATATCAAATATTCAGGTCTACTGTCCCTTAGAGATGTGAAAAAATCAAACTTCTAAGCCAACGCTATGAAAAGATACAACCGTTTATATCGCAAACTTTTGAAACTCGCAAGGGAATCAAAATCTATAGGGTACTCGCCAAGAAAACAGAATCTTCAAATTAAATACGAAGAAACATCTTATACCGGAGATAAAAGAAAAATTAGGGAAATTGTACTTTTTTTAATCTTAAAAAAACAGCTTTAAATTTGGCATGAAGTATTCTTTTAAACCATATAGGTATATATGGTATGGTAATATATATATACATATATATATATACACATAATATATATATATATATACAAAATATATGATGTAAATAAAATTCTTAGTTTTCGGAGTTTTTCCTATACCTATATGTTTTAAAAGAATACTTCATGCCAAATTTAAAGATGAAGATTTATATATTGGTACGGAACTCTTCGTGCGCGAGTCCGACTTGCACTTGGACATTTTTTTTAGTGAGTGTGTATATTTAATTGTGATTTGTGTGTCTAGTTTTGTGTGGAGTGGACTTTTTAAGTCAATAAAGGTATGGAATGCTTTTTACTTCGGAAATATGCCCTCTTTTTAAAAAGTAAAGAAAAATTATTTAAAACATAATTACAATACACCAAACTATTTGATGTAAATTTTTGTTTGTGTATTGAGTGTTGTCTAATTTTCTTCTTCTTTTAATTACCATAAAACCTAAGTTGCATGGATTTGCATAAGTGATAGATGGTGAATAAGCCACGATAAATAGAACTTGGAGTAATATAAAGTGGTGCCTATCACCACTTGGTTTGTTTGTTATTAGAGCTTTGGGAAAAAGAAGTCGCAGCTAGTACCTACCTACTCATACTGAAGATGCAAAGGTTAAAAAAATTTCATGTGTCCAAGTTTAACTTTACCTAAAATTCAGGGTAATCTACATGGACGTTGGTCCATAGAAATACGAGCAAATAATTATATGTACCTATTATTATATCGTATCTGTCGGCACTCTATTTTAGTCCCATTGAATGGACGCCTCGACAAGACAGTCTCGAATATTTGAAGCTTACTGAACCATTATTTATCGAATTCGGGATGACTCTTTATATAAAATGTGAGAGAAAGCTCGATTCAGAGCCCTGTTTAGTGGTATGGAACGAAAAATTGTTCGTAGGCACTGATAATGGTTCTATACAAGTAAGTTAAAGGAGATTTACACTTATCTATTGTTTAACATTTTGAAAATAATCATAGAAGAAAAATAGGTAAAAATTTAAGAAAAACTAGATGTTGTCTGCAATTTCGTCTGGGATATAGTTTTAAACATTTGCCATATTTTATAGAACGCACTTAATACTTTGCTATATTTTTTTAAAAGGCATTTATATAATTATTAAGAGTCAGATATAAATTTGCGTAGGTACATACAATATTTTTCTCAATAAATGAGCTATCCGACTATTAAAAACTAACACTGCTTAGAATAACTGTAGCTAAATATTTTTATTGTATTAGCATAGACAAAATTATTATATTAAAAACATTACTATTTCTTCAGACTTTCGAGGAAGATCTAACCCCTGGTATTTCTTGGAAGGCTCATGACGTTCAATTATTTGCACTAGCAGCAAAAGATGATAAGGTTTATTCAGCATCAAATGACGGTGGAGTAAGAGTATGGTCATCCAAAGGTGAAAAACTATCAGAATTGCCACCACCTGATGCTGACATAGGGTCTATTTGTGCGTTTGGTAAATATCTCTATGTTGGTGATGAAGTTGGAAGTGTAAGTTTTAAATTAATTAAATTGTCTTTTGCGACTTTATCAACGTTATTTTTGTTCTCCTAATAATTTTCAACAGTTTTAAAATAGGGACCTATCTAATGGTCAAGTAACTAAAGGTAAGCAATTATAGGTAGGTATAACATAGTTTTCGGAGCAAGTGATGTTTTGTTATGTAAATAAAGTATACTATTTTATGTATTTTAACTAGCCTATCAGCCTATCAGCCTTTTGCTTGCTATATAAAAAGAACTACATTTCAATAATATTTCAAAAGTGTAATCACATAGGTACATCTTTTTTAAAATTATATTATTTACTAGATGTGCCTGCGACTTCGTACGCGTAGATTTCGATTTCGATTAAAAGTACCCTTTGTACATACCAATGTACCTATGTAAAAACTATAAACTTTCAAAGTTTCATCGAACTCAATGAAGTAGTTTTTGTATTTCTAGTTTATTCATATATATTTTTTTTAAATTTTTAATCGCTGGTAAGTAGCAATGGTATGAAAAGAAGAAATTATTAACTTTTTTATTTGTCACCAGATAGTTAAAAAAACCAAATGTTTAGAGAAGCCAATACAACATATTCCCGAAAACTACATCCAAATGGTTTAATACATTTCTGAGATTAGCCTGCACAAACATACAGACATACAGACGAACAGACAAAATGAAATACCACTGTTCTGGGTTCTCTTGCTTATATATAAGCAATAGCTGTAAGCTGTGTCGTCGTATATTATATTTTTTTACATGTTGCGTGCACAACTAAAAGACAAACAGATGAACAGAATATTTTTTAAATGTTAGAGATGGATTCTATTAGTTATACCTTCATATCCTGGCTGTTTATTTTGTAATTTTTTCAATGTACAGAGACTACTCCTCTACAGATTTATTACATGTATAGAAGATTTGCTTGGTACTTATAACGTCATTCATATAAATTGACATAACTTTTTTATTTCTTACCTGATTTAAATAAAATAACACTAAATGTTAAGTGAACACTGTTACAATATATTCTATTAAATTGCATCCAAATTGGTTCAGCCGTTTCTGAAATTAGCGTGCACAAGCATACAGAGAAACAGACTAAATGACAAACCATTGTTTTGGGTTCTCTTGCTCTTATAAAGGCCCCTCATCGTGTTTTTATATATATATATAAATTTTTTTATTTTAGAAATCGATCAGTTACAATTTTATTATATGTATAGATTTGAGTATTTGGTACAATAATCTGTGTAGAAACCTACATGTAAATTATTTGGAGTGATATCAACGTCTTTAATTTATATTATCTAATTAAGTCTTATCTATCTTTTTAACTAATTAAAAATGTTTACAAATATAGGTACACATTTTTTTTTATTAAGCTGTTTCAGTGCTTTGTAATAATAAAAAAATTATGTGTAGTCACAGTGTAGGTAATAAAAACATGAACTGGATCTAAGGGACAATTTGAACTATCAATCAATGTTCTATATACCTAATACTTGTAGAAGTATTTATTACAATTAGTTTTTGAGTAAAATTTCCGCAAAATATTTTAAATCACAAAAACTACCCAAAAAAATGTACCCTCTATATTACCAAATCCTGTAACTTATCCGGATACAATAATTACTTACCTAGTACCTTTAATTGTTTTGGTGATCTTGCAGATATTCGTCTTTGAAGACAATACTTTAAAAGCGAAATATAACGTTTTGGAGGAAGTAAAAGATTTACAAATAAGTCCACCTTTAATGTTTACGGTGCGTGACCTTTATGTAACTGTTACAGAAATTAAGCCGGGTAGGTCGCTAGAGTAAGAAAAACCACACTGAAATTACTCTTTTGTATTACTTATAGTGTCTAAGTCTAAATATTTGTTGATAAAACTGGGTATATTTTGCACATACTTGTTACAGATGTATCAAAAGATCGTTTTGTAACACAACATGTAATGGAAGGACGAGCACCATTAAGGATAAAAGAACCACATCTCGTGGTTACTGGCAGAGGTGGCAATAACATTCAACTTCACAATGCTTCTTTGGCAACCAAATTCAATAAGCTTCATGAAGTGAAGGTAATTGATAAATTCAAAGATATTGCGAGAATAATGCATATATACAAATATCTTCTTAATGGCTCTCATTTATATTTTTTTGGAATTATTATTATTGAAATATTTTTTTCAAAATACATAATTTAGTTTGAATGAATTTTCCTCGGATTATGTGTTTCTTTCTTATAGATTTAGCTAGAAAAGAAGGATAATTAACATATAAAAATATATTTTTCTCTCTTGGCTTTATTGTTTTGAAGTAAATTTGAAATAACCATAAACTAAAATAATATTTTATTATGTTAAGACTCTTTAAATAACAAAGGATAAATGTTGTACTTACAATAACAATTGTTAAAATATTTGTTTAGGCCAGTGACATGATATTGACAAGTTTGTCGGTCAATGAAGACTCTGTATGGACTGGCGGCTGGGACCACTGCATTCGTAGATGGAAGATAGCTGATGATAAATTGCATTCTTCTGGGGAAATCAATCTTGGAGCATGTGTTAATTCACTAGTTGCAACCTCTGGAGATAATGCCTATGCAATTTTAGGGGATAAGAGAATAGTTAATGTGAAAGCTAAATAAATTAGACCTTTTATGTTTATTTTTTTAATCACCCTAGTTGTGCTTGTTAAAAAATTAAAAATGTCTATTATTTACAATCATTTTATTTATATATTATTTAATAGTAATAACAAATCAACAACTTTGATAATTTATTTATTAATCACTCCACTATATGATATCCAAATAAGATGTTAAAGGATTTTATTATTTTGTCACTGTATCAAACTGAATAAAGGATGTTAAATAAATAAAGTATTATATGACATGATTTACTAATTAACTGTATCTACATTAGTCCAGCTTCAAAACATTTGAGAGAACTAAATAATAATTTCAACATCACATAATTCTTCTTCAGATGGCAGCTTCACTGTTTTCGGATTAACATAGTTGGGACTAATTGGGGGTAGACCGGCTTTTTCCCTGCGATGTAATTCTAAATAAGCTTCTCTCTGAGCCCAGTCACGCATATGCACGTCGGGAGCATAAGCCCAAGCAAATCCACCAAAGACGAGACAGAGTGTGACAGAAAAGAAGTATGAAGAATGATGTGCGTTGGTATCCTCTTCTTGGCTTGTGTAATCATACCCATAACTGACCCAATTTTTATTTTCTGAACTCGTTTCGCATGCTGTTGATGCAGTATCGCTATTTTTTTTAGAAGTAGAGATACAGCGACTGCTCTTCACGAAATGATTCCAAACAGATTTTTGAATAATTGGCATGTGTCGGAGTTTTATTAATGCAGCCATTTTCAAAGATTTTATGACTTACTAGTTACTAACCTAACAGGACTTTAAAATATTAAAGAAGTAGCTTGCAAAATATGATATTTTGATTTTTTTACAAATTTTAGACATAAATGATTATGAAACCAGATACAGATAAATAATAATAATATTTAAATATAGATAATATAGAGTGAGATGTAGGGTTATATTTGCGTTTAAAGTACTCCTTAGACGGTTTGTCATAGCATTCCAGGCCAGAGAGTTTCAAACCAGAAACGTTTAAAACACTGTATTATCTCAATAGTACATTGAAAAACTAACCATAAATGTACGTAAAATTAGAATAAAATTATACATATTTAGTTAAAATAAGAATAAAATAATTATACCCTCCTTATAGACTGCATTTTACCTAAGCAATGATTTTGACAAAAAACTTGAAAGTAACTTTGTGGTTAAAAAATTATTGAGTCGTTATGTTTAACAATTTATTAATAATATACACATATATGTATATATATTACTAATATAATAAACCGTAAACTGCAAAAGAGGTACTGGAGATAAGGTATTGGTTTTGTTTTCGCAATACTTTGATTATTCCCTATTGTTCATTTATTTATTCATGATATTAATTTCCGCTCCCGATTTTCGACACAGTGAACTGTGAAGTTAATGTTTTTGTAATAGTTAATATGTTTCTTTGTTTATAACAAATTATATATTGTAATAGTAAATAGAAGAACAGTTTCTCTATAGTATTTATTTACTTAATCAATCAAAATGTCAAGAAACAGCAGTGCTTTGATATGGAAACATTTTAAAAGGAAAACGGACAATAAAAACACAGAATGTAATATACATAAAAATATATAAACTCTAAAAGTACCCTTAACACTGTGGAGTATTATAAGCGTCGGTAACGAATTAACATAGTGCTCGTCGAGCATCAATAATAGACTGGAACAGGTAGCATGTTCATCCAGAGTATCATTAACAGCGCGACCAAATGTAAATAGTGGTGCAGGCACATCTGGTGAGAGTATTGACAACCTTGGTTTATCAAATAACAATGGTATTACTAACATGGTATCTGTTGTTACTTCTATTATGCAGGCTAAAAAAGAAAACAATGGTTTCGTATTTACCACGACAGATTGGATGAGAAAAAAATGATAACAACCTTCCAACCAACCTTCCTTCCAACCCTTCTGTGTGGTGGAAGAAGAGGGATTCAAGAAATTTGTGTCGCTTCTCCTCCGCTGCTGTGAGTTGCCGAATAAGAAAATGCTTTTTGCAGAAATGCAAATGCATTATTCGATGCGATTACGCTGTATAAGCATTTGCGTCACTGTATTATGTTTGACTTCAAGAAATTTGGAGTCTTACATGGCGTTACAGGACACTCCATATACCAATAATCACTAGAATTCAGAAGTGTGCTCATCAATTGTGTAGCTCTTGAAGGCCATTACACTGAATAGAGACTAGCGGTTGATATGAGACAAATATTTGGAACCGGGAACGTATTCGAAATAAGAAAGTTAATAGTGACTACAGTTCGTGCAAATGTGGTAGCAGCAGCCCGAGTATTGTAGAAAAGACATTGTCCAAAAAATATTCATTTCCTCACAAGAGACTATAAGCTACAATCACCAATTTAAATACGGAACTGTCGATAACATCGATGGAGGAATGGAATAGTATAAGTCAGTACATTAATGAACCTTTACAAATAAAAAACCTAGTACAATATTTAAAAAATGGTCTATTGCCACGATTCAAAGACATCGAGGAACATGAACCGATAGGTCCTTGGACACTCCTAGACCTCGTTTTAAACATTATGCGTTCGAAAACCAATTCGCAATGCTTATATCTGCGCGACGGCCTAAAACTGCCGAAGAAAAAGCAAGGGAGTAATTATTATTATATTAGCCCGAAAATTTGTGTCAATAAAATGGCTAGGAAAACAAACATTTCTTCACCCTAAGCTTTTGGAAATATTTCTTCGCAGTTCTAATATCTAAAATATTTTTAAAAACAGGTTACGTGATATTCGACAGGAGAAATAGCCTTACGACTTATAAAACTACTAATGTTTTTAAATTCAGTACGTGTTATAAATAACATTTAATTTCAACAAGGCACAATGTTATTTTATACATAAGTAGACAATAGTTTAAGATGATTTTTAAAAAGCGTGTATAGAAACAAGTCATTAAGATAGAAGTAATAAAAGTTCTTATATGTTTTTAATGTATTAGTTGATGGGTCATCTTGGGATGTTCATTTCTATGCAGTTGTAAAACTAACTTCAATAAGTGAGAATTCTCAGTATTTGAGTAACAAAAGAAAACCCATGCTTCCTGTTGTACATAATGAGTTGTCTGATGTTAATGTACAAAAGTCACAAATTATGGAAATGTCTTTTTTTTTATCGACGACGTACACGGTTCCAAAAGATTTCACAGCTCTGACAAATTATTAAAAAACTATTCAAAGATAATATTCTGAATGCTACCAAATTTACACATATGGGTCTTACGATGTTGATTTACAAGCTAATATATAGGCAAAATGTTAATTAAAAATAAAAATTAAAAATGTTTTAATTTGAAACAAAATACAAGTATTACATTAACAAGATGCATGTTGACAACTGCAAAAGTTAAAAACTGCGGCGCAGCGCCAACGCCCACTTCATGATGTGTAATATTGCTCCAAAATTATATAACACAAAAACAACGTGTATGTGTGTGTGTGTGCGTGGGTACGTGTATGCGTGCGTGCGTGTGTGTGTGTGTGTGTGTGTGTGTGTGTGTGTGTGTGTGTGCGTGAGTACGTATATGCGTGCGTGCGTGTGTGTGCGTGGGTACGTGTATGCGTGCGTGCGTGTGTGTGTGTGTGTGTGTGCGTGGGTACGTATATGCGTGCGTGCGCGTGTGTGTGTGTGTGTGTGTGTGTGTGTGTGTGTGTGTGTGTGTGTGTGTGTCCAGGTTATTTAGAGAAATTCAAAATCAAAGTCTCGGTTTCTTCATAAGATAGACTTAATAGCCATGAGGTACACTTGGATTTACATTTATATTTGGTTAGGGGATAAATTTCTAATGTTTTATTTATTTTATTATAGAGTGAAGAACTCAGGTGGAAGAAATGACGACTTGCTAAAACAGAACGTCGTTGCTCTATGTCACATATTCTATTTGTTCGACGTTCCGATAGCTCAGGATCATAGTGAAGTTGTGAGTGTTTCCGCATTATGGTCGCCAAAATAAAAAGCTGCCTGACTGTCAAAACTTGGCACTGTGAAAAAAGGGTTTTAGTTGAAAAAAGAATGCTTTTATGTGTCATAACTTTCAAAACTGCACGTTGAGCTCTTTCTAGACTTAGTATATGGGTTTTAACAGCACCACCCCATGATGTGATGCAACATGAGAGAACTGACTGCGCGAGTGCATAATAAACAAACTTGAGACATTGAAAGTCAGCAGAATTTCTTAGAGACTTAAAAGCAACAATCAGTTTTCTAACTCTGGAAACCGTACATTTGATGTGTGACTTCCAAGAAAGAGTACAGTCAAGCCACACACCAAGATACTTAATATTAGAGCTATAGTCTATTTTGGGACATTGACAAGAGACGGCATTATAAGTTTGAACACAATTATGGATCCGTAGAGTGAGAGAACCAGATGGAAGATCTTGAGTGCGGTTAGTGAAGCATACAAAGCGAGTTTTAGTGTAATTTATCGTTAGTAAATTAATAGTTAGCCATTTGGAAATGGTAGCCAATGCAGTTTCAGCTTTCAAAAAGGTTTCAGACCAAGTTTTACTAGAGATTATTAAAGCCGTATCATCGGCGTACATTATCGTTTTAATATTATCCATTGCCAAATCACACAGCTCGTTTACATAAATATGAAAGAGAGTAGGGCCAAGAACACTACCTTGTGGGACACCAAAAGTAATTTCCTCCTCAGCGCTTACGTAATCGTTAATTTTTACTACTTGGCATCTACCAGTCAAATAATCCTTCAACAAATTGAAAGCCACACCCCGGATGCCAATATCATTTAACTTTATAAGCAATGAGGACACAGACACAGTATCAAATGCCTTAGTAATGTCGAGAAAAATACATAATGTTTTCATCTGTTGATCAAGACATTTAACAATTGTGGTAGTAAGATCAATAACAGCATCTTCAGTTGATCTTCGCGATCTAAAACCGTATTGTTGCGGTGATAAGATGTTAAATTTATCTAAATAAGCTTGAAGTCTCTTATTTAGAATTTTTTCAAAGATTTTAGATAATGAGCTGAGTACTGATATTGGTCTATAATTGCTAATACAATTCTTATCTCCAGTCTTGTAGATGGGATGTACTACAGCTTTCTTAAAAACTTCAGGAAAAACACCAGAGGTTAGACATAAATTAAATAGGAAATTGAGGATGGGTATGAGAGAGTTTCTAGCTAATTTGATAATTGATATGGGAATATCATCCCAGCCTACAGCGCAGTTATCCTTAAGACCCGAAATGGTTTCGTTTAATTCAATATTGTCTATTGAAAACCATACCAAGGAGCTTGAATTTGTGTGTTTAGACATGAGAAGGGAGGAAGACATACTAGAAGGGTCAGTGAAAGTTGAAGCGTTTGTATTTTTATTAATTTCAGATGCTAAGCGCCTTCCAACATTTGAAAAAAAGCTATTAACAACGTTTACAGACGTAACAGGATTCTGAGCAATGCTGAGCAATTGTTCAGAAGTATTTTTTTTAGGTCTGAGGTTAGCTATTTGTTTTATGAGGTTCCAAGTAGCTATGGGGTCATTTTTCTTTTTTTCAAATTCGTTCTGTTCATACTGCCGTTTAACTTTTTTTAATAAATTGTTACAAAAATTACGGTACCTACCTATTAAAAGTTATCTTAAATTAACTAGCAACATACCAATTTTACGAGCGGAACTATAAGTATGCAATATATGAATGTTTTTCCTACATTAATTCGTTACTTTGTAATACTTAGTGATTCTAAAAGTGCACTACAACATAGACCTCGTTGCACCTCGGGTAAAAGAGGACTACATGTAGTTTATGGCACTTTAGAAAGATTTTTACATTTTGAAATAGGGGGTGGTAAGAGTAATAATTTTCCATTCCATTTCATATAAATTTGATCGGTAATGATTTGGCAAATGTGTGTTAATATTGAAGTTGTAGACGATATTCCTGAAAACCATATATATACCTTTTTTACCGATGATTTTTGAAGAAAAATTAAATTGGAGAGAAATTAAAAATAATGTGCTTTAATAACTGGAAAGAATATTTTAACAAAAGATCGATTAAATAAGGTATATAGTATTAAAAAATTTAAAACGAGTCTCCCAAGATACCCTGGTTTTATAATTCAAAGCTAAGTCGACAAATGCTAGAAATACTAGTTTGAGACTATGATCCAGGCATATTCCTTTGTATTCACGATTCACGGGTGTGTGTTGGGTTCACGATGAAAGTTGTAAAATCTCCTAATTGTACATTATGCAACATATGGGAAGATGTATACCACGCTTTAGTGTAAAGATCTTTAGAGTGAATTTGAAGAAGTAGAATTAAGTGTAAATTTTAGATGTTTGGGCATTTCTAATTAGATTCTCTCCAATCCTACTTCAAAATTAGTTTAAAAAAAAGTATTGTGTCTTGTGTTTACAATTATAGTCCAATAATTATGTCACGTAAAACAGTGGGACTGACATAGTCGCTAAGCGACCAAAGACACCGTACCAAATAAGAGAAAAGAAAATATCTCCCATCTGAGTAAGTGCTCCGTTGCTCCGGCGTTCTGCCGTCGGAGGACGCTAGTGTCCAAGTTTCCTTAGCTTCCCTCCTGACTAACGACGCCCCGAGCCGAGGTCCGTGTCTGAGTCTGAGACGCCCTCGGGACGTCGTTCCCCATGGGGGCCCATCTGGCCCCCCCTATTAAGGGCGGGTCTCCTAACCCACCCGTTCTTCCGGTGACGCTGTAATAGCCAACAGGGCTAACAGCATAGACAGACAAAAAAAAAACACTTCAGATTGATTTTTGTTTAACAATTGGTTAACAAATAAAGAAGTTAATAATCTCTTATTTTCGTACCATTGCTACTGACCAGTGATTGAACATACTCCTATAGCATGCTGCATATACCCCTATAGGTACCCAAAAACTACTTGAGTTCGATGAAACTTTGAAGGTTTATAGTTTTTACATACATTGGCTCTCTATGCTATCCTTTACTATTTGCTATTTTCATTAACTCTATAACTCAAAGTATCTCTTCTCCCTATCACATGTATGCAGATGATATCCAAATTTATCACCATTCCCGGCTCGAAAATCTTTGTTTTTCGGTGACCGCCATTAATAATGACCTAATTTCTATTTCTAATTGGAGTAAACAATTTGGCTTAAGAATAAATCCTGCCAAGTCCCAAGTTATGATAATTGGCAGTAGCGGTATGATATCAAGAGTTGATTGGCGAAATTTAGAACCTATAACATTTAACGGCGTTACTATTCCTTATTGTTCATCCGCTAAAAACTTGGGTGTGTACTTAGATCAGACATTGTCATGGTTGTTTTTAGGTTAGTGACATCAGTAAGAAAACATTTGCTCCATTGAGATCTTTACGTCGACTAAAGTTTTTTTTACCAATCCCTACCAAAATTATGTTGGCACATTCTCTTCTTCTATCCATCTTTAATTATGCAGACGCAAGCTTTATTGATTTAACTGAAGAAAAATTAAACAAGCTTGAGAGACTTGAGAACCTTGCTATACGGTTCATATTTAGCTTACGCAAATATGACCGTACATTTCCGTTTTTCGTCCAAAACTCAAGTGGCTCCCCATACGTCGACGTCGGGATTTACATATACTTTCTCTTTTGTACTGTGTATTATTCCACCCAAAAACACCTTCTTATCTGAAGGAAAAATTTGAATTCCTCGGTATCCAAGACACTGCACGAGCGTCACAAAAACTAATTATAAAAATGCCTGTTCATAATTCCTCTTTTTTATAATCGTTCTTTCACAGTTCATGCCACTAAGCTATGGAATGCGCTTCCTCTAAATATACGTTTGTCAAAATCTATGGAAGTATTTTAAAAATCCGTTAAAGAAATCTACTTGTCTGAAATTAACTAGTTACTTTGTTTTTTTGTTTTTAATCTCTTGCTATTGTAGTTATTATTTATGTATTCTTGTATTTATTAGTTTATTTTTTGTAATATATTTTATATAATGATATATATTTACTACTGGTAAGTATTTGTGTGTAGATATTAGTAAGTATGTTTATTATAACCGCACGACCTACCAGTATTTCATATTGTTTTTTTAATATCCTAACCCTAAGGTCGTCTGGAAGAAATCGCCGTTAGGCGATAAGGCCGCCTTTTGTACTTTACAATGTATTTTCTTTATATGTATTACTTTTTCTTTTCACATGTATTGTGGTGTGCAATAAAGAGTATAAATAAATTGGGTATGTATGGTAAGTATGTACAAAGGGTACGTTTTATCGAAATCAAAATCTACGCTTACGAAGTCGGAAATTATGCACATATTGGGAATTTCTGTTGGAACAGAAACGCACTTGTAAGACGAAAATCGCATAGCGAAAGCTGAGTTGCAAGCACAGATTAAAGAAGGTCGAAATCGGCGTCGGCAACAAAATTTAGATGCAATGGGAATTTGGTCGATTGCTTTGAAAATGCTTACTAATGTACCGATTGCTTTGAAATTTTTTGTGGTCATTGTATATAATATTACCTAGTACTTGTCTTAGGATTTTTTTCGTTACTTATTCTTCATATTATAGCCAAAGTAATTACACGTTTAAGGCCCGCAAATCGTTACCTATATTTAAATAGCCGCCATTTTGTTAAAAACCAATAATTTTGAAATCGGCTATGACAAGTACTAAATTATAGTATCTTATTTAATATTTTTTTTTTTCTCAGGTGGTTTTTGAAGATACGCCAGTAGGTACCGTGTGCGCCGATTTTTTCAAGGACCTCCAAGGATCATACGATATCTGTGTATATTTTGATATTTTTATACAAAAAAAAAATTGACGTATATTTTAATATATGTACTTTTCGATATTAAAAACTCTGATCCAAAATAAGTGATTTTTTTTTTTTTTAATTGTTAAAATATAACCTTTTTTACGGCTCCTAGGTGTATATCTCCCCTTAAAGGAATTCAGTTTTTTAGTAAGCCTGCTAAAATTTTCAAGCATTAAGCTTATACGCGTTGTGCAAATAAAGCCTTTTATCACACCTGTAGTTAATAGTTATCTCTGTGCAGAGTGATGTCATTTGCGTTTTTCAGTTTTGCACAGAGTGTATAATGTTTTGGTCTTTGATAATACTAAGTACATTAATGCTAGTCGCTAATTACATTTTATAATAAAATTTTTATTTATAAAAATAAATATATATTTTGTAATACCACTAATTAAAAAATCTTAAACCATAAGAAATTATAATTTTTTTTTAAGGACAATTTATATTATTTGTTGTGTTTTTCGCTTGAAACTTATCGCCGGTAATTTTTATCGACATATTGTTTTATTACTGAAAATTTTGTTAAGAATTGAGATTAAAAACAGCGAATAAAGATGGTTGTTCGCCAATATAACGAAGAGTTGAAATATTTGGAGAAGGTAAATCCTCACTGTTGGAAGATAAAGAAAGGTTTCCAACCCAATATGAACGTGGAAGGTGTGTTTTATGTGAATAGTACACTGGAAAGATTGATGTTGGAGGAACTGAAAAACTCATGCCGGCCGGGTATGACCGGCGGATTTCTACCTGGCGTAAAACAAATTGCAAATGTAGCAGCTCTACCAGGAATTGTGGGTCGCTCTGTTGGTCTTCCAGATATACACTCTGGTTATGGATTTGCTATAGGTATTGAATAAACCGTATATTAATTAAGAAATAATTAACTAATCATGTATCAATTAAGTAAAGTTGTACACTAAAACTTATTCTTTAAAAAACATTTTATACCTATATATTCTAAGTTCGTTGCATCATATTATGTAGCTAAAATTAAAATTATGTTGTGCAATATGTTTCACTAATTAAGGTGATAAGATACTCTTGATTAAATAACTTATAAAACATAAATAAAGAAAAAACATATATTTACATGATTTCCATATTCATATTGAGTTTAAATTAATAATTGTCTTGAAATTTTTTATCAACCAAAAATCTATCTTTATCTTTTTTTTTACAAATGAAAATACATTTTTAATAACAAACTGTTTGTTTTAGAATCCCACATGCTTGTAAGCAATGGGGATACCATCACCCATAGCACATTAAATACATATTTTCATTACATATTCATTCCTAAAAATTACATTTGATTATATCTTTATCATAACTTCTTTTTTTAGGCAATATGGCAGCTTTTGATGTGTCTAACCCAAAGTCTATTGTATCTCCTGGTGGTGTAGGTTTTGATATAAACTGTGGTGTTCGCCTTTTAAGAACTAATTTGCATGAAAAAGATGTTCAACCAATAAAGGTAGTAAAATTTCTGATTTCAATTTTTCTGATTTTTTTTTATTATAATTATTTTAAAAATATTTTTGTTTTATAGGAACAATTAGCTCAAAGTTTATTTGATCATATACCAGTTGGAGTTGGCTCCAAAGGTATAATTCCTATGAATGCTAGGGACTTAGAGGAGGCACTGGAAATGGGGATGGATTGGTCTCTCAGGGAAGGCTATGTGTGGGCTGAGGATAAAGAGCACTGTGAAGAATATGGAAGAATGCTAAATGCAGACCCTTCCAAAGTAAGCCTTAGGGCAAAGAAAAGGGGTTTGCCACAGTTAGGCACTCTTGGTGCAGGAAATCATTATGCTGAAATTCAAGTAGTTGATGAAATTTATGACAAATTTGCCGCTGGTAAGATGGGACTGGAAAGAATTGGACAAGTTTGTGTAATGATTCATTCAGGCAGCAGAGGTTTTGGTCATCAGGTGGCAACAGATGCTCTAGTGCAGATGGAGAAAGCTATGAAAAGAGATCAAATAGATGTCAATGACCGACAGTTAGCCTGTGCCAGAATAAACTCAGTGGAAGGTCAAGACTATTTAAAAGCAATGGCAGCAGCTGGCAACTTTGCTTGGGTCAACAGAAGTTCAATGACTTTCCTCACTCGTCAAGCTTTTGCTAAACAATTTAAAATGACTCCAGATGATTTAGATATGCATGTTATCTATGATGTGTCCCATAATATAGCAAAAATGGAGGAACATGTTGTGGATGGAAAAATTAGAACTCTACTTGTACATAGAAAGGTAATACTAAGTTTTTTTGTATTTATAATTATTTGCATTGATGTAATGTTTATATTTTATGTGTAGGGTTCTACCAGGGCGTTCCCTCCCCATCACCCCTTGATACCTGTAGACTATCAGTTAACTGGCCAGCCTGTTTTAATTGGGGGCTCTATGGGTACCTGCAGCTATGTGCTGACTGGTACTCCTCAGGGTATGACTGAAACTTTTGGGTCTACCTGTCATGGGGCTGTAAGTATATAAATATTGATCAAATGATATAAACAGATGTAATGTGACCATGTTGTTTTATAATATAGTCATATAAATTGTGTTTTTTCAATTTTCATAATTTCCAGGGACGAGCATTGTCGCGATCTAAATCTAGGCGAAATATAGATTATAAAGATGTTTTAGAAAAACTTGATAGTCTGGGAATATCTATAAGAGTTGCTTCACCGAAACTTGTCATGGAGGAATCCCCAGAATCTTACAAAAATGTGACTGATGTTGTAGACACGTGCCATGCTGTTGGTATCAGTAAAAAAACTGTTAAGTTACGACCAATTGCTGTCATTAAAGGCTAGAATTACTACCTCAGATCTTATGAATTATGATAATATTAATCTTATAATATATTATGCGCATTTTCTATATTCAAATATAACTTAACAATAAAATATATATATGGTTTTATTAAAAAATATGAAACAACATCTTTTTAAATAACATTTATTGATTGATTGTAACAATTCACTAAACAATATATTAATACTGTATTTAAGCTGACTAACACTGGAGGTATTTATCTAATAGAAACCAGATATTTCATTTCTAAAATCTACATAATTCTCAATTTATCAGCAATTATTACTAAAAGCGCGGTTCCAAGGAAAAATAAACCAGATGGTAACACAGCTGTTGTGTAATCAACCTCATCTGTAAAAAGAAACTTTAATTGAAGTCAAAAATATTTAATAGTGTTAAGCTTGTCTATGGGAAATGAATAAAACGAAATTAAATAATGAAGACATTAATGGCATACAACATTTTTTAGAATACTGCTTTACTCAAATAAATGGTTGTATTTTTTATAATCATACCAGCTTCATTTTTTTTTTCCTCACTTTCTGTAGCCCAACCAAAACATCGTTCGACAGCTGCTTCCCAACGAACACGACGAATCTCTCGTTCTGAAATTATATACATATTACCTTACTTTAAAGTAAGGTTTTAAAAAGTAAATTACCAAATGAAAATCATTCCTATAGAAATATTTTACTATATATATATATTTTAGTTTTAGTTATTTATTTTTTAAAGTACTTTATTTTTGTACCATTTTTATTATATGGATCATTTAACTACTGGCATCATTAGATGGCGTTGTATATATAAAATCTGTCTAATGTGTCTATACAGGGTTATTTGTAATTAGTTGGCCACCTTGCAGACAGCCTCTGCATCAATCTCAACAATATTTGTTTATCAACTTTTTAAAATGAATAGTTTTTAAAGTTTAATTTTTCCCATAAAAAAAAAATTGTAGTCTCTGACCTGGTATTAACTTTGAGCGTAGGTATAGCGCCCAGGCGTTGACCTTTTAAGTACTTCTTACAAAATACAGAGCAATAAGTAAAAGATTTTTTTTTTCGTTTTTGTTGTTTATCAAGATTTGTAAAAAGTGGTAGAACATATGTTGTTGGGATTGATGTAGGGCTGCCTGCAAGGGGTGGCTAACTAAATAAAAATAACCCTGTATACCTTAATTTTTTAAAAATATATAATAATTGAGAAATGTTTCACCATTCGTGTTGATATTGTGGTATACCTTCCTTTTGGAGTCCTGTTAGTTTTAGAGTTTTTTTAATTCTGAATTTATTTATGAATGCAAAATATGGCTAACATGTTGTAAAAAACCTTCACCTTCACACGAGGTTGATGGCAAGAATGTGTCGACAGGAGGGCTGGGAGTGGTAGCGGGCCACACTCCCAGCGCGCGCCCCGCCACTATGGCAGCCCCCAGCGCAGTGCTTTCCGTCATTAGGGGTCGAATCTGTGAAATAATAATTTATATATAACACATCACATTTTGCAGCACATACAATTACAATATATTATTATAATACTTTCTCATTAATTAAAATAATGTCTTGGTTGCCGTAGAATATTGAATTTCGTATACTTTCTTATTCAATACTAGCAGCTTTAAATAGATCGTATCTCCTATATTATTGATCTCCTCCAACCCACCACCGGCACACCCATAACGTCCGCCTGCATCTGAATGAGCGTGTCGTTGAGCGCGGCCGCCCCGTCTGCCAGCAGGTGCGTGACTGGCACGCTGCAAGCGGCGACCACGGCGCGTGCTTGCTGCACGACGCCCTCCAGCGCGCCGCGCGTCACGTGCGCCGACCGCGTGCGACTGCTCACGCCACAGATTACACTGGAGGACGTAGCGTATTTTGTTCTCAATACCAAACTTACAGTACCAAAGCAACTACAGATGTTATTGAATGTATACATAATTAGCAAAGGTATCGTTAGATAAAAATCGAGAAAAATTAAGATACCACGGAATCAGAACCAATAATGGCATGATGCGTTCGTCGTTATAAAAATAAAAAAATTAAATTCGCAATATACAATAAAAAAATAAAAAAAAACCTAATTTTATTGAAATTATTATCCGAATCAGTTTACGAGTTTTCCGGTAAAAAAAAGATCAAAAGGTCGTTAGTGAAAAAGTATAGAACTGGACAACACGCTAATATACTAAATTAAAACAAAAATCGTTAGTTGTAAAATCTTTCAGTAGTTATAACCATGATGCGCGTAGAAACAAATAGTTACATTTTAACTATGGTGTATGGGAATTGTATCATACAATTAAATGCAGTTATTTTTCTTTAATTTTAATATTATTATGTTAATAGAAAATAATACCGGAAAATGCCGGAAATGTTAATAGAATAAGAAAAATACCGGATAATCTATTTTATGAAATTTTACATTTATTACCCTCTAGCATCTTTTCTCCAATATGGGGAATATAATCCATTAAATGCAGGTACAAAACAAACACTTCCTTCTTCATCATCACTCACTTGTGAGACTTGGGACTCCACATCAGACACATCCTTCAATATCCCCAAACCGTCTTGTAACCACTGTAATGTGTCGCCTAGATAGATTTTTGTATTATTATTACCTCATAAGTGATAATCTACTAACATAACCCTAAGATGGTAGAATCAAGATTATCAAATCAAGTCATATCAATGTCATTTAACTGATCTTATGCGTAAATTGAGGTAGTATCACTCTATGAAAGAAGATTGACATAAATTATATATTATAGCTATGTTTCATATAATGAGTAAGTAACGCCCACACTTTTCCTTCTTTTCCTGACCTTCTTTATCACTCTCCATTTCTTAAAGTTACTATTAAAAATAATAAAAAAACAAGTTTTTTTTTTAAATATAATATTAACAGTTTTATATTAAAATAAATTGTACCTGCTACTGCAATGGAGCCCTCTAGAGCATAAATAGTGGGAGCATTTGGTCCAAGTTTATAAGCTACTGTTGTAAGGAGCCCCTTTTCTGAGTGCACAATAGATTCTCCTAAAACATAAATTATTACTTTCACAGAAGAACATCATAATTGTTTTTTGATATTATTTTAAAAAGAAATATAGTACTTTCAAAATATGTCTCTTAACAACAAAGGATAGCCAAGTAAAAATATTAATTACCAGTATTATATAAAAGAAAACAGCCAGTTCCATATGTACATTTAACTTGTCCAAAATTTATACAATTTTGACCGATCAATGAACCTTGCTGGTCACCTATACACTGTAATAAATTATAAAGGAATAATAAATGTATAATATTTTTATTGTAAAATAAAAGAAACAGCAATAAATTTACCCCAGCAATTGGTGTTCCCAGCAATGATCCCGTAGAAATGTACCCATATATCTCTGCTGAACTTTTAATCTTTGGTAAAATTTGTATGGGTATCTCAAAAAAACGCAAAAGCCCCTTGTCCCATTGTAAACTAGTAAGAGACATTAATTGAGTACGAGATGCATTGGTAACATCAGTGGCATGCACTCCACCTCTACTGCCACCAGTCAAATTCTATATAGAAACAAATCATAAAATAATCGAAATCCAAATTTAAATCATAGTTAACATAGATAAATAATGATTTTAATGGATTAGTTTAGTATAAACATCAAATAAATTTAACAACAAAATTTGTTTTTATATAATGCATACAGTACCCATATTAACCAAGAATCAACAGTGCCGGCCATGCATACTCCTTTAGCTACCGCTTCTTTCATGATGGTGACATTTTGTAACAGCCACTTCAATTTTACAGAAGAAAAATATGTCGACAATGGCAGCCCACTAGTTTGTACAACAGCATTTATAGTTGTGGGTGTCTTATTTTTAATAAGGTTGTCCACAATTTTGGATGTCCTTACATCTAACCATACTGAAACATAGTTGAATTGTTGTGGTTAATGTAGGAAATTGAAAATAGGTGTATACATTTTTAAGAAACTTTTACCTATGGCACTGTAAAGTGGTTCTCCTGTTGTTGAGTTCCACACTATAGTAGTTTCTCTTTGGTTTGTAATACCGACACCGACTACATCCTCAGGGTTAATATCAAGTTTTTTCAAATTGTCTACTGTAACCTGTAAAAATAGCGTAAAGATAGATAAGCATTTATTCTTCAAATTATAAACCTTTTATAGTTATATCCAATAGATTATGATTTAACGACTACACTTAAATATTGAAGATAATTCAACATTAAATAGTATGTTAATATTTGTCTAACTGCTACAGTATAATGTAATGCGGCTTACTTCGATACATTCTAGGACAGCACATAATATTTCTAATGCGTCTTGTTCTACCCATCCTTCTTGTGGACTAAATCTTTTCAAGGAGACTTGATGGTATGTAAGCACCTCGGACGTATTTGCCGCAAAAACCTGCAAATAAATAGATAATGAGAGAGACATTTTAAACAACATATTCAGATTTGAAAAACTAACCAGAAATTTAACGTTTGATAATCCCGCATCGATAGCTCCAATTAGAGGGCCGAATTTACCAAATTCCCGCATATTACCCAACAAAAAACTACATATCGGAAATTGTTATTTATTGATATTGATGTAAACAATTATTATAAAAACATTATAATTGGATAATAAATAAAATAGTAAATCAACGATCAAAATATAACCAAACGTCAAAATCATCTGTTTCAACTTTCAAGGCGTAGACGGTAGATAGTTCATAGTTCATAGTAAATAGTGTTGGGCACTTACACTCCGCAGTCGATCCGAAACACAGACGAAAAATACTCGGACCAAACTCGGATCTAGCTTTGGCCTTGCATCCAATCCGTTGCAAATAAAACATAGTTGTTATTAAATATTCTCTTTAAACATTTCTTATTTTTTCTTAAAATAAGGTTTCTGGAAACCTTATGTTTTATATTTTAAGTGTTAGATGCAGGAAAATTAAATTCACCCTGAACTTTTTATTTTGCATCATATTTTATTAGACCGATGTTTCAGAAGAGCATTTTTTTAAGTCTAGATTTATCTAGATTATGAAATATTATAAAATGCTAAAGCAGTATCCGAATTTAAACTAGTTTTCAATTATCAAATAATCAATTAGTACTTTAGGACATAAAGTTCATTGAATTTCCGAATATGGATTTATTGTCGTTTTCCTAAACAAACACATTCCGATTTGGAGAAATTTGGACATAAGATTTCAAGACTAAAAGTACATATGCATCTTTAGTAAAATGTGCTACGGCTAAATTAGACCGTAATTTTTCGTACTTGGAATAGGATTGTATTTGATGTATAAGCGCTCTGAGATTGATAAATGTTACTGATTCAGGTTTGTTAGGTACTCGTAAACTAGTTAGCTTCGTTCATTGTAATAATAACAGATAGGCATTTTGGAATATTGTGGCATGTTCTTATCTCAACATCAATCTAATTCTAAATCTCTTCTTCATATTAGTTCGAACCGCAAGTAAAACTCATTTCATTAATTGTATATTAACAACCGATATGAAAGACCGTTAAAACGTTTAGGAACTGATATCCAGTTGATAAAATTTAAGAAAATTATAATCGATTTTTTTGTTAGTGCAAATAGTATTGACAGCATTATCAATTGTTCGAATAGTTAAGGAAAAGTAATAGGTCAACTATGAACAGCGCAACTGTCGAGCTTTTGAAGTGTCGGATGTTGTTGCCATTATCATATTTGATAACCTCAGGTGTCAAATTGATATGATGTTTTAGTAAAAGCGGTTAGATATTGGTATTTAAAAAAAATTGCCAACCGATTTGGGGAAAAAAGATGAGATATACATAAAATTTATAATATAAAACCGCCCTGTTGATAAACTAGTGAGCGCAGGGACCTAACATATTGCCGCGCAAAGGTGGTGGTCGGGTTCTATACCCGACAGGTATGTATGTGACTAGCATAGATGTCTGATTTCTGGGTTTGGTCGTTTAAAAATATATTCGCAGTATTTATTGTCTAGATCTACACATTTGTATAGTTGTCTAAAACCCTTAACACAAACAAAATAATTTGCTTACTTAGGTTTTAGATCAATTTGTGTAATTCGTTCTGTGATATTAATATTATTATATCTTTTTCCTGATATCTCGATGTTAATGAAACGCATGTTAATTGTGGAATAATTTATATTTCTATTATAATACAATCATCGCTATTATATTGTTGTTATCGTCAAATCTCAACAAGTAACTCTTATATTGTACAGTTTGTGCCTTACACCTTTTTAAGTAGAGCCATATTAAAACACAATCAAAAACATACAAGTATCCCCTCACAGCCTTCACTATCTCGATTAGTGACCATTAAATTGTTTTTTCTACAGCTCGTAATTAAAGCAAAAACAAAATTCAATAATACCCTATTTGCCTACCGTTTTAGAAATTATTCTATATTAAATTCGTGCGATTGCTTAAATCACACAGGGAACCTCACTGGCATAGTTGCTACCTAGCACCAATAGGGTAGGAGAAGTTATTAGCACAAAAATTAGTTGAATTCTATAAAGAAACTAGGAAACCTAGAACTAAGTATTTTACACTTAATATGACTTGAAAGTACTTCTCCTCCCCGTTTAAACCTAAAGGGTAAATAAATAATAAAGCTATCAACATAATTTGACACTTCAACCAAATGCCAACTGTAGTTTCAGTAGAAAAACAATATATCTCTGATAAGACTAAAACATTAACATTTCCGACTCTCAGTTGGTAGAATATAAAGAAATTAAAAAGTATGATATAATTGTATTTTTTTTCATTTACTTGAATTACAGTTTTATTATGGAAATGAAAAATGAAAATTGATAGGACCATTCCAATGCTAATTACAATTATTTTTAATTCTTTAATGTTATATAAACAAATAGTTTGTACTTTTCTAAATTAATTGAAATATTTACAATAGAACATACATAATAAAACAGACTACTGCAACCATAAAATTTAAAAGAAAGTCATTAAATTATCAAAAAAATGATATATATAGATAGCACTTTTAATTAAACTTATTCCTAAATCAAAACTAAACTACAGTTATCAAATTACAACCTTGTTAATTTTTTTCAATAATAAAAAAATGTCAATGAGCAAATAAAATGGATTCTCTATTCATATTAATTATCTAATAAGGATTGACAGTTGTGATTGATATTAATTTCTTTTTCTTGATGGAATATAGTAGTCTTGGATTTAAATTGTTACCATAAATTTGACTGTAGATTAATACTCCTAGTTAATACTAGTTTTTTATAAGGAATGTGTATTAACATAAGAAAATGCTGCATGATCTTTTTCTACAACAATGTTGCTTTCATTATTTTAATTTTTATATAAAGATCATATCAGATTCACGATTATATTCAGCCATATAAATGCAGTAAAAGCACTTTTCTTTAAAAAATACTACAAAACGAACAACGTCAAAACAAACGATAAAAACCATTCTCACAAATATAAATATTCAAAAACATAAAATACTGCAACACTCCGTCAACGATTTTCACATTTATACTTATATCTATCCGTAGGTACCTCACACACGGCATAACATTCAAAACAAAAATATTTTCCTAATACTAAATCACAAAGTAACAAAATCAATAAGGCTTTGCGCCAAATTTAATCCGAGCGTCTTCGGTGACGCCACGAACCCCGTCGTGCTCGTAGAGGTGGGCGCGGCGGCTCGCGGAAGCATCTCTGACCACCGTCACACAGGCGGGCCGGGCACTCTCACAGTAGACCACCCTTCCGTCCGAACAGAAAGGAGCTGAGGGTGCCCAGGGGAGACGCCTGGACGGGTGCGCTTATGGATGGGGCAGCTCCCACCGTGCCCAGGTCGGTGCGAGGCCTAGGCGCCCGGACCCTCACCCGACGGGCTCCATTAGCAGTCCCTGCACTCACGCATCCTAAACCTAAAGAGGTGGCCACGTCCAGTGCGCCCTCGCCGGGATGCGCGGGCACCCCCAGCGGTGCATCCGAGTCGTCCGATCGCTCCGAGGGAGCGGCGGCGGGAGACCGTAATGTTCGTTTCAGACACGTGAGCTGCTCCATTGGGCTGCGATGGACGAGACCCATATATAGGGAGCCCGGTGTCTGTAGCGCGAGCGGCGCCGGTGAGCCGTCTGAGTTTGGTGATGTGAGGTATCGGCGTCGGAGAATCGACGTTCCGCTAGCGATGAGCGCGTGAAGCGAGGGCGGGGCGTCCCCTGGGCGTGGCGTAGGCGGCGGGGAGGAGTCGGGCGAACCCAGCAGCGGACTGTTGGCGGGTGTGGCCGTGGGCGTGAAGTGCGATCGCTGGGCGGGAACGCAAAGAGACTCTCTGCGCGAGTGTACAGGTGACACCGCGGCAGAAGATCGACGCGAGGTAAGTCGCGAGCTCCAGGCGCTGCCCAGTACGCTGCTTGACAAGCTACTCATGCCGCTGCTGCAAACGCTGCTCACGCTGCTACCTACGAGGCTGCCATCGTTCGGATGTAAGACCGTGCTGCAGCGGAACCGAACAAAAAAAAAGCTTAAGCGATGATATCATATTAATTATAACTAATTACTTAAGGATGTTAGTGGGCTGCAATTAAAATATATTACTTACGAGTTACACGTTATTTAAATAAAGCATACATCATGGAAATCATGTATCTACAAGATATATACAAAAGCTATTGCTAAATCACATATATGTATTATTTTAATATCTAATATAAAATTGTTGACATAATATAAATGTATTTTAACATACCTGTTTGTAAACGTATATATGTGGCTAGAATGTGGTAATCGCGGCATGTCATCATCTTCTTCTACATCCGACAACCTGTATACTCTCATGCCTAACGTTTGTGCAGATCGTGAACCTCTTACGCCTACACCTTCTTGCTCTTCTAACAAGCCTGCCATAAAAAAATACGTAATCATGGTACAGATACAGAAAAGTGATAAAAAAGTGTATTTAGTGAGTTTATTTACAATGAATTTTTGTACCTACCGGACATATTAGGCTTGGCCAGCTGCGCCCAAGTGTGCAGCGTGAGAGAACCCTCCATGGGCTTGACGATTTGTAGCTTATGCGGAGCGCGGAAGCGAGCGAGCCCACCCGCCGCACCCGCGCCCCACACCGCGCTCTCCTCACTAGCGTCCCTGTCTGCGAAAACAAAACATATTTTTTATTGCATTTATATATTATAACAGTTAAAACATTAATCATGAAAATAGTAACGAGTAATACGCCGTATTAAGTTTTACAAAGTAACTGACCAGTTCGTCGTCGGTGCGGTAACACATGCGAGGCGGCCAGTGAGGCGCGTCGCGAGTTGATCTCGTGCGGTGTGAGGCGACGCAGTGCTGCCGCTAACTCCGCGGCGCCCGGCGCTCCCGGCACGCCCACTGCGGTGCTGCCTCTGCGTGGAGCGTGTAGAGATAAGAAGCGATTCGCGTAATATTTGTATGCATGAAATCTAGGTTTTATTTAATATTAAAACACATAATTTAGTAAATTTCATTAATTTAACTCACGGATATAAATCTTCAGACTCCGTATCCGAAGCGTCTTCAAAGAAGGAATCGGAGGAGGTCTTGGGCGGCGGCTTGTAGACGGGCGGCGCGTCGTCCTCGGAGCCGGACAGCGAGGCACCCGACCACCGAGACGCGCACTGAACTGTCTCGAACACTTTTTGCATACTTGAACTGTAACAAAAAACAACGTCAGCGACTCGATATTCAGAAAAGTTGGTAATAATAATAGTATTATAAAATATATAAATTCTCATTTCTGAAATTTTATATACTGAATGAAAAAACTGTCAACACATGCTATCTGAGCTATCGTTCCGATAGATCTCCTCTCTGGGCCACACGGAACACAACTCACTGCGCCAGCGGGTCTCCGATGCCGGAGTCCAGACTGAACTCCGAGTAGACGGAGGAGTGCATCTCCCGGTGCAGGCTGGCGGGCAGCAGGCCGGCGGCGGCGGCGACGGACGGCATGAGGCCGCGCGTGGCCTCGCCGCGGCGCCGCACCGCGCGGAGCTGCTCCTGCGCCTCCGCCAGCAGCGCCGCCACCTCGCAGTAGCGCTCCTACATGAGGTTATACAACATTTTATTTTAAACTACGTTAGGGATATGTCGGTAAACGGTTGCAGTTTCGTCAGGTATATTTGTTATTTTGTTTTATATCTTGCCAACGGTACTTTTTTGTCCTTTTCTGTATCATTAAGTGTTTCGAAGTAAGATCTAAATTCGGTTTAAAAATCCAATCCAAAGTAAAAACAAAGAAACATTTTTATGAAAAACTACAAACACTAAAGTGAGTATAAACAAATTTATATCGTTCTCAATTTAAGCAACAATGAACCTATTATTCTTCTGTGATCAAAGATAAATATGAAACCCGAGACAAACAATGGGTAAAAAAAATAGTTGCAAAATTTACATATACAATGGCGAACATTTCCTCTTTTAAGAAACTTAACCATGTATATACGTTAGCTTTTCTATACTAATTTAATAAAATGTGACAGTTGTAAAATAAAAATTGATTAATATGTTTAAGTAAACCAACCTTGGCATCTGCAAGTTCCGAAGCAAGTGCATTTTGATTTTCCTTTGTGATTTCTAATATTCGTATCGTGTGTTCGTGTTCTACAGTCAACTGAAAATAACAAATTACTTTATTATTAAATGAATATAAAATAAAAAACCGAAAAGTTGAAAAGCACATTACGCCTACGACCTGTTAACAAATTAGAGTGACAAGAGAAAATGTTCTAGTTTTTTAGGACGTTATCTCTGCCAAGAGTTGTTGCCTACATGTATTACATGTATTTAGTACACTGTACTGAGTATAATGTAAATTTAATGAAACAAGTTCAGTTACATAACGTACCTTTCTCGCTTAATAAGACTGGGACAAAAGGGAAAGTTATTTATCATGGAATAATTAATCTTATTTTACTATGATATTTTAACTAGACACATTATTATCAATACGCTTATTATATATTAATAGAAGAGTTTAATTAAATATCTTAATAAGTTATAACAACAAATATAAACCAAAATATTATATAACACAATACACTATTTACAACATAATGGTTCAGTAGTTCGATCAATTATCGCATGGTCAGGTCACGGGTTCGAAACCCGACGATTTTTGTATATAATTATATAGATATTTTTTTTAATTGTTTTCACTGTATGTTAATAATACCTGTTGTAAGCTTCGTTCGCTGACAGCAAGCCTGGCGCTGGTGGAGTCCAGCTGGTACTGGAGGTCGGTAGAGCGTTGTCGTTCTTCCGATAACTCAGAGCTCAATACTGTTGCTTCTGAATTTGCGCTTGCTGCAAACAAATTATATTATAATACTGTTTTATAATAAATATATTTAAGTACATATTATAAACATAGATAGCTTTACATGTTAAAAAAGCTTTTTATTATATACAATTACAAGACATAGACAAGTAATTAAACACTGAATACAAAACAACACGAGAAATTGTCTTTCTACATAAAATATTTATATGAACTTTCATTAAAAGGTAATAAATAACCACACAGAAGTAAATTATAAACAATTAATAGACATTTATATTACACTATAATAAAGATATATAACGATAAGAATGTACTAAACAATGCATTGAAAGTTTTTATATGAAAGTTTACAATTATAGGCATTCCCACGACGATAACGGAATTGTTAGAACAAGTATGGTCTGACAGGGTGCAAACCTTAGGAGAAAACACGCTGCTAGGCCACCTTGTTCCACCAAAACCAAATAACTTCTTCCTTCTTATCTTGATATATTCTTTGTTCTTATCTTGATATCTTATTTGATTTTATGTTGATATCTTCTTTGTTTTTATCTTGATATCGTCTTTTTATAAAGTTTCCAATAACTACACTTTAGCTTCAAAAGTCCATATGTAATATTTCGTTGCGATAAAAATATACATAATTATGATTAAGAATGAATGGCTCGTTATTCTTTTCATAAAATAAAATATAAAACACATTACTGATAACAAATCATTCATTTTGTAAGAAAAAAAATACGATTATTATTTTACTTAAAAAATATTACTTTACAATACATATATTTAATAATCATATTAGTATTAGCTATTATTAGTGACAGGTATAATAGTTTTAGTATCAGTCAGTAGGGGCGACATGTGTCATTGATAAAACAAGTTAGTTCCGTTCCAGGAAGTGCGTTGCGTAACAAGCCACTGACGTCGCAGAGTTCAAAGATCTTTGACGAGTAACACACAGCATCAACCAAGTATTACGGTTACATTATATAGCAGGGGTGGCCAACTTGATCCGTACTGACATCTACCTTTTATCAAAGAATCTCGGGAGCTACCTTATTTATTTTTAGGAATTACAATGCGATCGACCTGTTGGCCACCCCTGGCATATGTATATAGGATTAAAGAACTGAAATAAAGACAGTGCGGATCTATACAAAATATCAAACATTGTATAACAGTATATTAATAATTCTAAAACAATTTCATTGAGCAAGATATAATATATATATATTTACAGTACAATTTTAATTTATTCCGGCTGGTAAAACGCCGTGTCAATAACCGCCCAAACTTACTTAAACATCACCAACAAAACAAACTTTGGAAAGATCTTACAACAAAATTTGAATTCAACACTTTGCTAAACTAACTAACGCATTTTAAAGAAGTGCATCTCCTACTGATAAGATCACATACGTATAACCATAACAACAGATCGACCGTTTCAGGCGCAACATTATAAAAAAGGTATTATACCTAAAGTAAAAAAATAATATATTTTTTTTGATTTAAATAAGATCAGTGCGCTTTAGTTGACCTTAACTCCATGCTATAACAACAACAAAGTGTCATATACTCACTGAGCTGCGAAGCGATATCCCTGAGAAGCTGTCTCTCCGCCAGTTCGGCGGAGTCAGCTCCGGCAGCGAGGCGCGCGGCCTCGTCCCTGAGCGCTCGGTTCTCTCTCTCCAGCGCGCCCGTGCGACGCTTCAGAGCCACCGCCGTCGCGGCCTCCTGCTCCTCGACTGTAGGCGAACCCTCCTCTGTGTCATTTGTTAAAATCTGGAAATTATTACACTTTTTAATTCGTGTATGGGCCTGTGAGATTTTATTATAGTATAATTATTTAATTCCTTTATGAATTGTTACAAGATGGAGAAAATTGATTTTTCTACCCGCTGGGCGAAGTGATAACATCCGTCCCGCTTGCGCAAAACGAAGTTGCCGCTTTCTACCGTCGGGTGACAAAAAAAATAGCATACACACCTAGTGAAGTAAAATAAGAAAGCCTCAGATCTCATGTTAGTCGACCTCGGTTCCACCTCGGTCGACGAATACATGTGATCTGAGACATTTCTTATTTTTCCTCCCTCGGTGTGTAATACACTAAGTTTGAAATGTTTGAAGATGTATTTAAAACTAATTTGAACACTTCTATTTCTTAAATTAGGTAAAATCAGATGAAATAAGGAGGTTAATTAATGAAAAATATTAATATTTATGATTCGTTTGATAAACGATTTATAAATCATATCATACCATCGTTTTAAAATCTATAAATTATAGGTAATTAATATGACTATAATATAGATATTGGAGAGTTTATATATTTGTAGATATCAACATTCATAGATAATAATAAATATAGTTATTTTCCTTGTAAAAACAAATACTATTTATTTAAAAGTAAATACTATTTACGCGCATGTTATATCAAACAATAGGTATCAACTGTGCAATAAGATAGTCAGAAAAAGTTTAGTTAGAGCTATATATTTAAAAAAAAAACTCATAGCGAATTCGAATATAATTTTTTATTTATTCAAAATGGTAAATACACGCACAAAACATACATTGTTAATAAAACGACTAACAAAATAATATTCTAATAAAATCATTCCAGAGGATAAAGTAAATGCCGAAGATTATGAGGACACCAAAAAGTAAAATTCTGATGAGGAATTTGTGTGTGGAATTTTGGTAAAAAATATTTTGATTTAAGATCTTTGACAAAGATATTTGGTATAAATTTAATCAGCAAGCTCTCTCGTTCATTGTAGTTTTGTGAGAAAAGGACAGATAGACAAAAGGTTCTAATTGAGTTTGACGCTGATCGATACGATTATCGAAGGTCGATAAAGCAAAATAAATTATTTTGCTTTATCGACCTTCTGCATCACACCGATTCCTTAGAAGTCACTACTTGCGGTAGCATCGGGAGTCGGGTTGCCTCCCTCCCTCAAATATGTGCGAAGGGGGTGATGGCTGGCTCTTGTGTTATCTCGTGAACGGGTGCTGCTTGCGGTGACTGGTTGTGTGGCAGGCCGAAGATTTATATATATATATATATTTTTTCGGTTATTATTATTTAATTTTCGTTGCCTGAAATCATTAGGCTTCTTTTCCGATTGATTGCGACGGTTCTAGTTGTTCCAAAATTGCATTTAAGTTTGACGTTTGTGAAACAGTGATCACAATAACAAAAAATATATCCGGCTGAGTTTGTTGTGTGGTTCTTCTCAGACCAGGACGCGTTTGGAACCCTCATAGCTTTAACATTAAGATGGAAAGTGCTTTTTCAGAAGGGCTTATTACGATAAATCTAGTATCGTAATAGGCCCTCCTGACACTTCCATGTTGACGTACACAAGTGATCACTGATTATGATTCTAAGTGGAAAAGATATAAATAAATAAATAAATAAATAAAGATCTGGTCATGATAAACAAACATAGGTTCACCTCATTGCGCTGAGTGCAAAGAAGTTGTTCATCACATCTTGGTAGATTATAGTCGTGTGAAAGCATTGTAGTATTTTTTTCAGAAATTTATGCTTTAGTTTAAGGGAAAGTTAAGTAAAAGAAAAAATAAATTAACGACCTTTGCAAATCTTAAGGTATTTATCTTATTTAGGCATATTTTGATTAATGTAATCAGTTTTTCATAGCAGATAATTATCTTTACGGCATAGCAATAATTATTAATGATATGCTACACAGAATATATTTTTAATTTTACGTCACGTTATCTTTGCAAATGCATTTTATTTTATCTTTCAATACCAATACAAGATCAAATCACGTCAATTATTCTTATTACACACATTTTTTATAAAAAAATATTCCTTTTAAAGTTTTTACCCTAAATATAACCCAACCATGAACTAAGACTACTTTAGTATTTTTAGTATCTTTTATCTAATACAGATACTTCCCCTTCCTTTTGCTTTTGAATAGTAAACAAAAATATTGAGGACAATGGCCTTGTAGAGATACGTTTTGAGGTTAAATAGATTTGATAAATCCACAAATAGATAATATCTTGTTTTTAATTTGTATATTTACATCATTGCCCTAGTATCCCATAAGTATAAAACTTGTCCCTAATTAGGTAATAAATTGGACCGAGATATGTTACCTTACTCGGAAAATGCAAGAGAAGTTATTTAACGGAATTTCTTAATTAGTGCATCTAGACTTACTAGTGATGCGACACGAGATCTATTTTTACTCGAGTGACTCAGTGATGAGTGAACTTGTTAAACTCGATGGAAAAAAGTTAACTCGAGTCTGATTGCACTCAAGTTACCGAGTCAAGTCGGCGCACCGAGTTGTTAGCGCCATTAGATATCATTTAATTCATTCTATTTTTCCTACGTAATTAGTGTAATTATTTAATTTAAGTGACTCCAAAACTCAAGTACAACTAGAATGAAGCAGTAAATCTATTCGTTTGGTTTGAGTCACCAATTACTCCTCGAGTCGCATCACTAAGACGTACACGACTAACATATTAGAGCAAAACTTGCTACTAATTGCTGTAAAGCTGAACGGTTAACTAAATGTATTTCTGAATATGTTCCTACAGTTTAACAAACATAAGAAATGAGTACACAAGAACTCGCCATCACAATATATTACATACTAATAACAAAATATTATTTAATATACGAATATTAAATAATATTTCTATCTTTATCTAGTAAACATAGATTATAGATGGAAATAGATGATTCCGATCACTGATTTTTATTTTATTTAGAAATACGTGAACGATCACTGATTTTTTCTTGCTAAACCATCAATAATAGTGCTGATATCAAAAAACCCGATGACAATCGGTTCAGTAATTCAAGAGAAGAAACAAGCTCATGAACAAGAGCTTCGCTCTCAAAAATATAAGTAGGTTCTTACTATCATTGATTGATTAAACCAGATTACCCCCCACGCCCCCCAAGAATCTATCGCATTTAACAAAACAAAACTATCAGCGCAATGCTTATCGTCCATATACAGGGCACGCTCTCAATAAATTTCCACACTTAAAGATAGTAAATCGATCAAAGCGCTTTCTATATCGATATGCAGATGAAAGACAGAACAATTCTGATGAAATGCATCCAGAAAAAATCACTAATAAACAGCACGACTACAAAATGACGAAATCGCTCACAGCTACAAAAAGCTGTCTGTGCAAGCTGTGATTATCCATAGTCATGGAGACTCAATTTTTTGACAAGAGACTGAAGACTATCCAATTTGAATCCAACAGACAAATATCTCAGTCTTGGATTGCTATAATAAAACCTTCCAGCAATAGACTTCTACACTCTCCTGGCTTGACGCATCTGTAGAAGAGTTCACTGGTCTCTTTCTAAACCACTTGGAGTGCAAACTATGATCAGTCCTAGTGCACATGGCCTTTAAACGACACGGAGTCACCCACATCAAAACCTTTACAAAAATCACAACCACAGATCATGAAAATATTATAGGCCTTATGTGTCCTTTATGTTATACACAGATTAAAAGCATGTAACAAAGCCTAAGGAGACCATATCGTATATAAATATTTATAGATAAAAAAATAATTATATTATTTTCATTTATCTCATTCCTTCATGATGTCAGTGCGGAAAAAAATTCAAGGAGCCAAGACAAGTCTTTCGTTATCTTTTATCTTCAATTTATGTAATTATTGTAGTTTTTCATAAAAGTTATTAGCTGGTGACCTTGTCATTCAATATAGCTATGGAATTGTGACATTATTTCTGATATCAGACAGAAAAGTGGCCAGTGACGGACAAAATGAGAAGTAAAAGGCTTTCGTGCTATAGGTATGTTAGGAGAAGGAATGAATGCTATGAAACGAATAGAATTCTAGAATGTGGAAGGATAAGTAGGTCGAGGTAAACCAAAGAAGAGATGCTGTAAGGGAAGATATGATTAAAAGAGAAGTGATTGTTCAGATGACGGCTGCTAGGCAAGAATGGAAGAACGAAGGTGTGCCGATAAAATGAGAAAAGGGGAGGGAGATGCTGGTTATTTTTCTGTCAATCGAAGACATTTAATAATGCTAGTTTTTTGAGCATCTGTTAGTCAAATTCTACAATTAACTACAAGAATCTTTATCATTCTATAACGATGCATTTTTTGCCAAGTTATTATTATTTAACTTTGCACCTATTAAGATAAATCCTGACAAAATTAGGAATGTAAATAAAATAATGTAAATTTTTATTTAGAACGAAAAACGTAACTAATTCTATAGAATAGAACTCTCGTGGCATGTCGAATTAAAAAAAAAACAGTTTGTTTTTAACAAAACTAATATTACTCAAAACTTTGTACGTTAAAAATATATATTTTAAAAGTTTATTGATTTCAAGATGTTCTAGACAAGTCAAGAAAGTTCTCTCTAGATTTGTACCGAGAAATACCATATATCAAAAAACATGTTTTTTTCTAATGGGACGACTCTATTGCAGATGCTTCAATAAAAAGGCAAGTATGATATCCTAACTTTCGAATATAATTACTAATACAATAATATTGTAAATAATTTGCCACCTCTTGCAGGCAGCCTCTCTACATCAATCCCAACAACATATTTTGTTCTACGACTTTTTAAAATTAATAGTTTTTACTATCAACATTTTCCCATACAAAATTTATTTGTTGCCTCTGAACTGGCGTTAGCCTGCAAGAGCTGTCCAATTAATAACAAATAACCTTGTACACTGCACACCACTACAAAAGCTCGCCTGCATTCGAATGTACATAGTAGAATTTTGAGCACTGTTGAGCTTAATCCTAGGATCTAAATGTGTGTGTTAGTTTCCAGGACTCACCTGCAGCAGATCACTCTTGGCGCTGAGGTCGTGTCGCAGCTGTGTGATGAGATCGCGCGCGCCGCGCAGCTCGCTCTCGAGAGCGGTGACGCGAGACTCCAGCCGCCCGTTAGCAGCCAGCAACTCCTTGCCGATACGAGCAGTCAACTCCAAATCTTTTTCTTTCTATTAATATTTTAATTACCGTTTGAAAATATCTATAAACACGTATAGCCATGTCATTTATTTAAATTTTAAATAAATAGAGAATTAAAAAGAAACCAATACGGCCAGGGATTCGAACCCGCGACTTCTGGAAAACTGTCCCGTCGGTCTACCAATTGAGCTACCGTAGCCGGTACCATATCGGTTTATTTTTCATTCTATATTTATTGATAATTAAATTACCTCTTCTAAAAGCCGTGTAACCGCTTCGATGTCATTGTAGGTTTTTGTCATTTGGCTCACCCTGTTGCTGCATAGAACTGTTGACAGAATGTATTGTTAAAGTATGTCGATTAAGATTCAAGCGATACAAAACATCTGATAAGATAAGTATAAGTAAACATTGATACGATTTAATGGCACACGACTTCAAAGTATTTTATTGTTTTTCAATAACATTGTTTACTTCGCATATATTTTTATTATAGAAATTATGATGTATGTCAAATATCATATATATAATTATTAAAAAAAAAATAAAGGAATTGTAATATAGGAATTAATATATCTAATAAAATATAACTTATATATTTAATAAAATTAAAATTATCAAAATAGACATATAATATTTGAATATATTTTTGGAAACATTACCAGTCAATATAAAATGAGATATTTTAAAATAACACACAAAAATAAAAATAAATATTATTTTAATAAACTGCTTCTAATTTTTTTATAATATATAGGTAACACAAAATTATTCACTAAACAAATGAAAAATTTAATACCACATATTTTATAATTATTATTCACAAAACAATAAAGGAACTCTACACACGACATTATCGGGCGTCCGGTTCACCGTATACTCAAGAATCTTCAAACAAAACGCACAAATAATATGGCACTTACGCTTACGCACATTAGCTTGATTCAAATATCGATAAGATACTGCAAAATATTGGACATCATTTAAATTTATTATCGCATACCAAGACTTGATAAATAATTACTACTGACCAGCAAAAATATCATCAATGTTTTGCGTGTAACCTTCCATTGCATCTTTGGTATATAACTTATTTAAACAGCATCAGACATTCCCTGAACTGAGGCTCACAAGACAAAATAATGAATAGCACCATTTAAATTAAATAACACTTATACTACACTTGAACCCAAAAAATAATAAGTAAAGATGCCCACACATCAGATGGGAGCACTATCTCAAGTCTGTTCTCTATGCCAAATAAGTGCACTAATTGACCTAGCTTTTGATAAATTGGAGGATAAAATGCTCAAAGAGTGCCTTCAGTTTCCACACTAGCGTGAACCGGGCAACGTAGTCACTGACTGCCTGATCAACGACCGCACACCACTCCGAGGGCAGGTAAATCAAATAACTCTATTGTGCAACATGAGAAAAATGGAGTACAGAGACAATAACACAGTATTTATCGCTAAATAGTCTCAATACAATTACGATACTGTGAGACAATTTCTTCTTCACGTACATATTGATTGCGTAATATTATTTACATTGGTAAAAGTATACTAATGAATAATGATACTTAATATTTTAACCATCACCATTTTTTTATAGAAGTGCTGTATGTAAATGTTTCAGTGAAGTGCAAAATTAAATATCTAAATTATCTTCATCGTAAATGGGTGGTTACAGCGAATATTTTCGGACCAGATGTTATGGAATACACAATGTCAGCTTACATGATACAGATGGAACACAGACTTGCAGATTATAAGCGTGGGTTATACATTAGTATAAACGTAACAAAAATAACATGTGCTACAACTACTTGTTACATGTATTGTTGTACAATTTACGTAATTAATACTCACGAGGCTTTCTATTGAGACAAAAACTAATTAGTGGGAACAATCATTTATAATAGCATTCAATATGTATCTCTTTCTTACCTAACAACGCAACTATTACAGATCGATTGTGTTTACAGTTACGTCTGTAGTACTTATTTTGTACCTAACAATGTTTTTTTTGTTACAAACCATCTCATTGTTTCATACTACTTTTGGAATTCATTAAACGATTAGAGATAGTTATAGATCTAAGCGAGTAATTAATAATTATTGTAGCTGATCATACATTCTTATAAGCAGATTTCTTTTTATTTACGCTAATTTTCTTTAGTGCATCGAAATTATGTGAATATTGTAAAACTAGAAGTGAATTAAAAATGCAACTCTTTATTAGATATGGAAAAAAAGAAACAACACAGAATAGTATCTGAATTCAAAACATCAATTATGCAGGGTAAGAAATGAAACCCGAAAAGAAGTATAGAACAAAGCAATTCGAAAAGCAAAGAAGTCTTAAAAGCAATGGTATGGTAGAAAGTGGAATGGAAGTAGACACGACACCTGAAGACGATGCAAGCCATGAGGATGAAATCTATAAGGATCTTCGCTTCATGTCTGTACCTCGATCAAGGAGCAACGTCCGTATAACGCGAAAGTAGAGTCTCCCGAACCTGTCCCGAGCCAGATGGTACAGAAAGTCGGGATACTCCCCGAGGCACTCTCGGAGGTCCGAGTCGGGGAGGAAGCTCAGCTCTTGGAAGAGCTCGCGATCGAAGCCGGGCGGCGGCGAGGCGCGCGAGCCCCCCGCGCACCCCGCGCCCGAGCCCGCACCGCCCTCCGCCGTGACGTGCCCGAGCCAACATCGGCCCCGACCGCCTCACCACAACCACCCCCCACACACTTGAATATCACTTGAATTTGTCCACCTTTATATATTCCACTAGTCTATTTGTTATCTGTCCAACCTCGCAGTGCCTTTCAACGGACTGCAATAGCATACTTACACAACTCTAAAACAAATATTGATTTTGACGACACTAGCGTTAAATAGATATTCGTGTTCAACAATAAAACTAATAATTATATATAATAAGTACTGTACACACTGCATATAAAAATTCTGGAATTCATGCTGGAATTTAATCAAGTTAAATATTTTGTGAAAAGTAAAAATTGTTTAATAAAACAAGAAATACTGTAAGCGCTTGGAATACTGATAGTTACTTGGAATTGTTATCCACACTTCGACGATGTAAACAACATTTTAAATATTTTACTGTGAATATAAATTATAACCACGATATATTAATAAAGAAAGACAATATGTCATAAACTCAAGAAACGTGTGACAGACCAACAATTGGTATAAACAAAAGTGATGTTACCTTAAAATAACAAAAAGAAACAATGAAGAGTTTATTAAATATCGAAAAACAATGGAAAGTGAACACAATTCCTGCGCATATTTCATGAACAAGGTTTCAAGACATTATTACATATAACACTGATGATCTCAATTTATAGTTTTTAAATTGCCTTCGAGTTTTCACGGTCATAAGGAAAATCTGAAAAACGTGAGCAACAACTTAGAGAATACTTAAGTATTCTATTATAAATTTATGATAAAGGACATTTATTTTTTTAGGAACGTCACGGTAGACGCAAAAAAAATCGAGTTAGTTTTCGAGTTATGGGGGATTTCGAGTTACACGGATTTTTATACGACATAAGTAGGTTTAGTTTCGTATATACCTACTCTGTAAAACGCCGTACAATAAAGTAAAATCATGTCATGTGTAAGAAAATCGTGAATTTCTGAATTATATACAGCGAGGAACAACAGCATAATTTAACGTTTAATATTTTCTGTAAAGTTAACCGTTGAGCGAATGGGAGTATTTAAAGGTCGGTCCGCACGTGATTTTCTGACGTAAAGCAGCCTTGTGTCTGTATGACAAGTTACATGGCATAGACAACTTGATTTTTTAATTTTTATTAAGGAACAGTGTACCAATATGACAAAATTATTAGCTCAAGTTAGCGACACGAGTTGTTTAAAGTAAACTATTCGTTATTTAATACAAACGTGACATCGATAAAATATGAGAATGTTTTCAAATAAGATAAGAAACCTGCAATATATGAATGCTATGTATAGTAATAAAAAATATAACAATGGGTACTTCAACTATACACATTAAGTATGAAAAAATACTATAATGTATAGTAAAGTGCGTTGTAAGTACACAAGCGCTCAAGAAAGTTATATAAAGTAAAAGTAATAAATATAAAAACCAGTTCACTGTAAAGTGTTATTGTAACTTGAATTCAATGTTCTATAAATATAAATTAAATTGTTTGGATTAGTTTATTTATTACTTTAAATTATAATCCTTAATTTTATATAAATACGCTAAATGTCCCTAAAATTAAAAAAAATATAGGTATATTTATTTTTTCACAAGCAATTAAATAATTAACATATAAAAGCTTTAATTATAGTATTATGATGTTTAGTTAATCGGTGAACTATTTTATGCTAGAGATAACAAATGATAAGACTAATATACTAGACCTCACTGATAAGCTTCAGATACGAGTTTTCTATTTTAAACCCAAAGAATTATTTAATATAATAACTGATATCACAATGGATAATAAAAACATTTGCAATAGGAAAAACCGTAAATCAAGGATAAGATGCAATTACGATTATTTATAAGTTTTTTTTCAAAATCCCAGTACTATAAATAAAATAGTTTTTCCTGTAAATTCCCAATACATTTTCGACTTTTCAATGCCCTTCTAAGACAACACAAATCGATAAAGTCGATATGACGTAATTTCTTTTTAAAGCACAGAAGTATTAACAGGGATCAAAATATTAATTATATTAGATGACGATACAAATTTGTTTTTTTATGATTAAATAAACATTGGAATATAAATCTTACATCTCAATATGATGTGGACCTACATCCAATTAGTAATTATTAGATTTGAATTAACATCACTGAACTTAATAGTTTAAAAATGATTTCTACGTTAACGGTTCGAGCATTTGAGGCCAATGTTAATAAACTTTCACGATCAAATGCAGGCATCTGGTGAAAAAAACACGCGATTCACATATTCGAATGCCGCGCGATTGTAATTCACTAACGTCCACTTCCGTCAACGTCCTCGCAAACACTACGAAATAATTATACAGTATACATTATACTAGCCGTTTAGTGCAACATAACTGTGTAATGGCTTTAACGCAATTTGATTCTTATCGCGATCGCAATACCATCTATTATTGTTTTACTGAAGTTGCAATGGCTATGTATTGCATTATAACGAGTGTGCGTAATACCAACTTGATAGGCGCACCGCCAATACTTTACAGTGGGTCCACATTCCTAAAGCTGTATATGAATTTTCATATATGGGAGTTGGACGCAGATGTAATTAATTAACAGTTATTATACACAAAAAAGCAATTACTTAGAGCGCTAGTAATGTTAAGTATTTTTTAGTACGCATTATTATTTAAAAAAAAGTTAAATTTATTAAGACGATAAAATATTACAGGAATTACAAATGTTTTTACATCCGCAGACGCTTTATCCGACAACATAGAATTAAAATTCTTTAAGAATGCAAATATAGACTATTTTCATCCTTATTAATGCCATAAGCGTATAAAATTTAAATTAATTACATATTAAAATATATATTTATATTCTTTGTTTATCTTCGAGATTATAGATATATTCTAATCACATTTCTCTTAGATTAGATTTGATCGCAACAAGGTTATCGATAAATTATAAAATATATACAATAAAATTATACTCAGCCCTTGCCCCTTAGTAGCCTTTACTTGAACACGATATAAAGAGTATTATAGTATTTAATATGTAATGTAAGAAGTTCTTTAAATATTTGTTTTATCAAAGGGGGCATAGATAATAAGATAATTGAACATAATAATTATGCTCTCACGGTCAAGATAAGATATTCCGGTAGACCCCAGTGGTGGCGGGGTGCGGGGCGCCGGTCGTCGCGACGCGCACTCCCCAATCCCGAACACACCTCAATCAATACCACGCCAACTCGAGTCTAAATTTATACCATATTACTGTATACCCTACATTTAACACTAAATACCGCGAGTTCATAGAAAATATATTCATGTATATAACTTAGACGACCCTTAATTAATAATTAATCCACTAACTTATCTAATGTATCACAAAAACGATTTTTTTTAGACAAATTTAAGCACGACCACGACGGATTAGTTCAGGAACAGCAGATAACTAGGATAAAGGACGGTTGTGGCTAACCAGAGTGCAGCGGTGCAGCTCGGTACAGTACACGCCAAACATAGACGTGGAGTCGTTTGGTAAGGTGTGGTGTTGCGGCTGTGCGCGGTGGGTGTAGACGGGTATTGATCGGAGGGTGAGACGTGTCGCGTGGCTACCGGCGCGACCGGCACTGTTCGTGCGGAGGCGCCGCGCATGCGCTCTGACCGCACTCCCGACACTGAAGTTTGCCGCAATGAACAATTCTTATCTTTACAATTATTTCTACGCTATTTCGACGCTATATAATACACATACAGATTGTTCCAAGTCTACTATCACTTCTAAGGTCAAGGCGCCACTGTTGAAATTAATCAAACGTCTAGTTATTAAATTAAATTTTATTTCAATTTGTGTTGTAATTTTTTTAGTTTCTTTTTAATAACAAAAATATTCAGAAACACGGTCGAGTTAGTGGACAAAATGTCAAAATATTAAATTCTAATGAAAAATTTACTTGCATAAATATTAATACTGACATTTAAACAGTCGACAACTTGTATCTTTAAATTTATGATAACTGGTTTTTTAATATGAACTTATTTTTTAATTGTATATTTCTCGATATAACGTTATACCTTAAACAAGTAGGTGATTGTCAGTAAGTATTATAAATTATTTGATCAAAGGGTACAAAAGAGACAAGAATAGATCTTCAAAAATAATATTTTATGTATTTATAATAAAAAACCAAAAATAAATTATTCTTTACTTGACAAAAAAACGACATTAGAATAAAGGTATCGAAAAAAGAATTATGGATCTTTTGTATATACCTAATAACTTAAAAAATAAAAAAAAATAGTAGATTAAATAATGTAGTTTTGTAATTTATGTTGCTGATATAAATTAATTATTTTGTGTTTTTTTATTAAAAAAAATAAGCTATTAAAACGAATTATTATACAAATACGGATCTTTTTGTATTCAATTCTAGTATTTACTGGATAACCAAAACCTTATACAAAAATATATATATACATATATATATTTATTTATTTTAATTTATTTTTGTTTCATTCCGGTCTGGTCTACAATTATTCTAAAAATCTTAAAATTTAAGAATGTGTTTTACTTTTTACAAAAAATACCTAATATTAAACATTTTTTCGCCGTGATGAGTATCATAAAATCAAAAAAAAAATGGACCCCTTTCCATATCGAATATAATCGTTCAACACTGTTAACTGGTTAAAAATGTTCATAAATTTGAAATAATTCATAAATTAGGTGTAAATAAACCTTTTTAATCACGTTCCTAGTAAATGTATAATAAATCTAACACATAGGTATTATATGGACATGGTATATGTAGGAAGAGTATTCACTAGTTTGCTGTGCTCTATGACATTTGAGTAAAACAATACTTATAAATGATGTTCTTATTTTGTTTGAAATTTAGAATTATTTAATTTGTGTGACAAAACATATATAATACAAGATATTATTTACTTAATAAGTTTACATAACTCATATAAAAGGGGTACTTATTATTTTTTACGTCATTGTAGTATTGCACTCCGTATAATTTTCATTTTCACAAGTACTTTCTTTGCATGGTAAATATTTTGCTTGCAGTTATGGAATTTAAAAACTTTATAGATACCTATATAGATATATTTTCCGAATTAAAATAAATCCCGTGTATTGCCATTACCTCATATCAATATTTACCAATTTCAGTAAAAAAGAAAAGTGGGTGGGTACTCACGAAAATAGTTGAGAGTCTCCCTGATCTGGTCAGGTGTAAGAGCGAGATCTTCCTGGCTGACAGGAAGCGCTGGAGATGGTATGAACCAATCTTGATTTTCGTAACCTGAAAAAAGTATACGTTAATTTTGTTTAAGCTGCAACACATTTTATAAATGCAAAACTCACGTAACTTTACAAATAAGCTTATTGCGTAAGACACTTATGGGTTTTATCTAACCCTTCACTAACTAAAGAGATTTAAGAGCCATACAATTTGGATAGTATAATAAAACAAAACAACCTTATACAAAATTTACTAGCAGCTTGGATTACGCGACTACGTCAGAGGAGAGCTGAATCACACCTACTGCATTCCCCGTACACTTTCAATCCAGTTTATTCCAGTTTTTAATATCACGTGACTTTATCTAATAGTTATTCAACTAGAGGCAATCTCATCCAATCCATTCATTATTTTCATTAATTCCACCAACTCTAGATATAGTAGTAGTTGATTATCTGCTCTCAAAGACATACGAATTAAGTCCAAGTAACGTCCGTATAACTGTTAAATTAACGCCAATTTCTTATTGCAATACCGTAAATAAGACCTATATATATATCTGATCGTAGAATCGTCATTATCGGATTCCTGTAAGTCCGTACGGCATTCTAATACTTACAGCCAGTTGGTATGCTATAGACCGGTCGAGAATGCAAGCTGGTCAGCGGACGATGACTCGTGCGATGAGACACTATTATTTATAGCGTCATCGCGAGCTGGCGCCGGAAACCGTACCTCACATATACTGGGACGGAACACTTATTCCGGACGCCTTCCAAATCTTTGTTTCCGTAACTTTGTTTAAAATATAAGTAGGAAATACTATATTTTTAACAAACAGCCTATAACAATTAAAAATGACTAAGGTGGAACTGAGTAATATTTATTATACTATTGAAATGTTGCACGTGTCAGTTTGTACGTGAAGGCAATGAATAATATTGTGTACTTTATGTTAAATAGACATGAAAGTTTGCTACAAGTTAATTAATTTAGTGAAAACAAGAGAAAGCGGACATCTTGGAGTCATAGAAGATATTAATTTTTAGTAGCCGTCCTTGTCAATGCACAATTATATAATGTAATATATTGGCTATGTAAGTTTGTGAGTAATTGCCTGTAATTATAGTTTCTATAACTATTATATTTTCTTCCCGAATAATATATTTGAATGACAATGCTCAACGTCTGTAGTTTTTATAAGTTTAATTAATTATATAAAAAAATGATGATCGTAAGTTTTGAAGGTCGTGGTGATTCAATCGTTAATTAATTACAGAATTGTAAAATCAAAAGCAGTTGAGACTAATTATTTGTTTTAGTATGAGCATAAATGTTTAAAATGATGCTATTCGCGTATAGTTAGGTTAGGTGTCTGTCAGTAAGTCAGTTAATTAGTCTATTCCTAAGATTCCGAGAGTAGGTATAATAGTTCAGGGTGCACACAAAAATAAATTAAGAAAATACCGAGCATAAATGTGTTAGAAATTGTCTACATACTAGTTAAACATCTTAAGCTTTATTTCATTATAAATAATATAGAATGAAAAAAAATCAACAACACGGATAGGACTTGAACCTGCGACCGGATAGTTCAAGACGGGGATCGCTGTACAATACTTGCAATGTATTCGTATTTCGTCTCTTTGTTTGTGTTTAAATGTTTGTAAAAAATACCTAGTCGATTTTTTTGAATTTTGCTATGGAGAGTATAAATATATCATATACGATATAGGATAGATACATTTTCTTGAAATTAATTCGTATAATCATGGTAAAATACAAAACCTGGTTGCCGATATAATTCCAAAAACAATCTAGAATTGTATTGATTTTAACATTTTTTTTAGTGCTGGTCGATGGCTTATATCGCGGATCACCGCATAGATAAAGTAACAACTAGTAAATAATCTGGCTAATCCCATGAGGAAGAAAGATATATGTCAATTATTTATAGAATCTAAAAGTGCGTCTATGAATAGACCAGTAATTTAGGTCGTGAAGTCAAACATATCTAGCTACCATACACCTGACAGGTGGGCCTTTTTGATAGACCTATAATAAAAAAATATACTTACTAAAATCATCTGTTCAAATGACAGACAATACAACATCTGTATACATATTTACATACGCCCCTATATGACGCATAGACCTATTGGGACCGCTTCATTCTACGATCTACAGCGCACTATTTGACCCTTAAAATTAAATGTAAACACTTCCACCAATCAGATGGGAGCACTAACTCGCTAGCAGTCTTCACAATACCATATTAGTGCCCTAGTTGACTTGGCCTTAGTAAATTGGATAATGAAATAGCTGCTTACAAGTAAAATGATTTTCGTAAAGTAAATGTTTTAAGTATCTTATACCTCTTAACTATAAATATACTAATGATAAATATAACTTGACGTCATTTTATGAGTTGTACTTTTGTATGTACAAATATGTACAAGGAAAACTTAATTGTGAGAATAAATCAAGTTGTTGAATAGATTGTGTATATTAAAATTAACAACTGTTAATGTAAAAGACAATTTCAAATAATAAATTATCATATTTTTTTTTAAACTATAGACATCCTTAAAAAGTAAAAGTGCTGTGAAACTCATTTAAAAACTTACTGCATTTACTTCATTATTATTTTCATTAGATTCAGATTCACATCCGATTTCTTGGCGGCTGATAAATAAAATAGTTTACTATCAAATTCCTAATTAACCTTTCTGATTGGACGATTACATGATAGACAACCAATCATAACTCTTGAATTAGTTATCAGTCTTCCAGAAAACGTTAATCAAATATAAAATAAACCTAAATATGGTTACTTTCTTAAATAAAAATGTTCACCTCCAAATTGAGTAAGACTGTCTGCACGGAGGCGATATTTTGGTATGTGTTCCTGAAGAAGGCTTACGATCTCAACCTCGGGCACCTCCTCGCTATTGCACAGCTCTGTGAACAAATATTATATATGTATTATTTACAATTATTATGTATGTTTGTGTAAACATATGTAATTAAAGTTAGTCTTTGGTCGAATGGTTACCGCAGACGCCTAATAACGTGTCGCGGCGCAAGGTGGCACGGGTTCGATTCCCGACAGGGACAGACATTTGTATGTTTTTATGGGTTTGGTCGTTTATTCAATATATTTAAATCATTTATAATGTGAATTTCTATGGATTTTTATCGTTTTCTAACAACCTAAACACAAGCAAAAACTTTGCTTACCTAGAGGTTGGATCAATTTGTGTAATTTGTCCAGTTATATTATTATATTATAATAAAGAATAAAAAATGCATGTCTATTAGTATATTAGTATAATATACGTAGTCAAGTCAAATTCTAAATAATTATGAAGTAATACATTCCTTCTTTCACTCTAGCTTATGTAAACTTAATCAACAAGAATGTGTATTATATTGAAATGATTGAGAATAAATAATACTTGAAAATGAATACTTTATAATAAATATACCACTTTATTAAATAAACTATCCAATTATAGGTATCAAATTACTTTGAACTTTCTATGAAAATAGGAAAATTTTGATAAAGATAAATAGAAAGCTGTACCTAGGTCTGAAAGCGATGTCGTGACTAGAGAATCTAACTAAGCGCAGTTCTGTCAATGTATAGAGATGTGGCCTGTGGGGTCTATAGCTATATAGCGTACGGGTGTCTGCTTACTGCATTTACTATGGAACGGGGAGCAGACGAAATCAATAACGCCCCCACTGCTGACCGCGCCATCTACACGGATAGGGTTGCCATCTTCTAAAATAAAAAACCTTAATTATCGCTGTATTAGACTGCACATTTCGTTCTAAACACCGGACGCACGTACGTAATTTTAAAAATAACTAATAGAAAATGTCTTTACCATATTAAATTTTTTCTATACTTGGCTTGGCACCTAGTTTATAGAAACCGTCTTTTCTTTGGAAATCATTTTAAAAAATTCTTGACGTGTGATTCTTACATTACACAATGTGTACATGATCTTAGCAATTGATTCCATACAGGACAGACTGATGGCAACCCTAGACACGGACGCACTTCTCACTAGAATCATCACTATATTATTTAATTTTAGTTCTTGATATTAATCATTTTCGATTTCTCCTAAATTATGAATAACTTAGATTTATTTTTTGTATAATCCGCGTGCCAAATGAGAAAGGCACGCATAGCAATGACGTTGATTACAAATGTTTCACTAAATAGGTAATGCTTTATCTTCTTAATGATAAGCTCATGCATTCAAAACTACACTAATAAATAATATGTCATAGCTTAGCACTTTATGTATACATAAATATTAATATATTAGATGCAAAACTTGTCAAATTAAAATAAATATAGAATATACAAAACCTTTTTATTCAAATCTTATATTGAATACCAAGAAGTTAAAAAATATATGTTTTCAATGTTCAATTATCTGCACAGAGAAGCCCTCTCACTATAAAATTGAAATGCTATTCAAGTACCGCGCAAATTGAACAATGGTCCAAGAGCTAGTGGTCCATCCGAGTAACGGTATGCCTGTAAGGCTAAAAATTCTTATAGTGATGAGTCATAGCATGCTAAGTACGATAACCATCGCCTGGCAAACATCAGCCCTGCACGTCATCAACCCCTATGTTTTTGAAACTGCAAAAAAAAAATTAAAAAAAAACTTGGCGCTGTAAGCTTGAAACTTTTATATGATTTTGTTCATTAGAAGGGAAGTTTAAAAAAAAATTGACAGGCGTGTGCAACGAGCACAAGTACCTGCCAGGTGAACCGAAAGGTGTGTAATATATAAGTTGAAATAAATTTTTTCCTGTAAAGTTGAAATTTATATATGTGCTTGTCTAGGCTATTTAAAGTAAGTATGTACAATGACAGGCGGTTCTGGCTAGCACAAGTACTTGACAGGTGAGGGGAAAGATGCTAGAGGAGTGCGAGATAAATTAATATGTAAGAGTAAAAATCAAGGGTAAAATATATGTATTTTATAAGTTTTAATTAAATCTACATAAGTTTTTAAATTAATCTCCATTTTCATCTGATAAGTCATCATTACTGTCATCATAATAATAATAATAATATCAGGACAAATTACACACATTGATCTAACCCCTAAGTAAGCAAATTATTTGCTTCGGTTAAGGGTGTTAGACAACGATACAAATACATAGAAATACACATATAAATACTGAGAATATATATAATAAACGACCAAACCCAGAAACACAGACATCTATGCTCATCACATAAATGACTGTCTCCGCCGGGAATCGAACCCAACCCCCATTGCGTCGCTATACGTTAGGCGTCTGCGCTAACCACTCGACCAACGGGGCGGTTAAATCATCATAAGTATCTTCATGTCAGATGTCATCTTCTGAAAGGAAACAAAGTTTGAATAGATTAATAATAACATTATATCTTGGATCTTGCGCTCAATTACATAGAATTCTATATATTTTTTATTAAATGAAAAAGTTGTGTATTACCGTTCCCCTGTTCTTCAGTTTCACTTGACTCATTTTCGGCAGTATCAGGAGGCTGTTGTAATATTTCGTAGATGGAAGAAGGCAATGTATCCCCCTCAAACCAATTAAAAGCATATTCGCCATCCACTAAGTTCCAACAAAGATTTTCAGGTTTGAGAACTGTTGGCTCTTTTAAATGAACATTTGCAATGTATACAGATCGCAATAATTGTTGTTGTAGTTCCCGGTGACACGGAGGGAAAATTAATAAAATATTTAATAAAAAATATATAGAATTCTATATAATTGAGCGCAAGATCCAAGATATAATGTTATTATTAATCTATTCAAACTTTGTTTCCTTTCAGAAGATGACATCTGACATGAAGATACTTATGATGATTTAACCGCCCCGTTGGTCGAGTGGTTAGCGCAGACGCCTAACGTATAGCGACGCAATGGGGGTTGGGTTCGATTCCCGGCGGAGACAGTCATTTATGTGATGAGCATAGATGTCTGTGTTTCTGGGTTTGGTCGTTTATTATATATATTCTCAGTATTTATATGTGTATTTCTATGTATTTGTATCGTTGTCTAACACCCTTAACCGAAGCAAATAATTTGCTTACTTAGGGGTTAGATCAATGTGTGTAATTTGTCCTGATATTATTATTATTATTATGATGACAGTAATGATGACTTATCAGATGAAAATGGAGATTAATTTAAAAACTTATGTAGATTTAATTAAAACTTATAAAATACATATATTTTACCCTTGATTTTTACTCTTACATATTAATTTATCTCGCACTCCTCTAGCATCTTTCCCCTCACCTGTCAAGTACTTGTGCTAGCCAGAACCGCCTGTCATTGTACATACTTACTTTAAATAGCCTAGACAAGCACATATATAAATTTCAACTTTACAGGAAAAAATTTATTTCAACTTATATATTACACACCTTTCGGTTCACCTGGCAGGTACTTGTGCTCGTTGCACACGCCTGTCAATTTTTTTTTAAACTTCCCTTCTAATGAACAAAATCATATAAAAGTTTCAAGCTTACAGCGCCAAGTTTTTTTTTAATTTTTTTTTTGCAGTTTCAAAAACATAGGGGTTGATGACGTGCAGGGCTGATGTTTGCCAGGCGATGGTTATCGTACTTAGCATGCTATGACTCATCACTATAAGAATTTTTAGCCTTACAGGCATACCGTTACTCGGATGGACCACTAGCTCTCCTACTACAAGAAAGCTCAATTAAGGGAAGAATAGAGAATGTTCGAGAATGCATACGTAATGCAGAATACTGTTATTTGTTAATGAACATTACTCTGTGCACGTTAGTACAACATGGCGTCCACTTGAAAATCAAATGAAGAATAATAATATCTCTGGACAAATTCATCTAATCCTTAAGTAAGCAAATTATTTCCTTGTGGTAAAGGTGTTAGAAAACAATACAAATATACATTATAAATACTGTGAAAATATTTAATAATAGCCAAACCAGCCAAGTATATCGTCAGATATACGGACGTTTATGCTCATCACATGCCTGTTCCTTTCGGGAATCGAACCTGAGCCTCATTACGCCGCTATGCGTTAGGCGCCTGCGCTAACCGATCGACAAACGGGGAGGTTAGAATGATCGAAGTTCTATCGGAATAATAATCTCTCGATAAACATTGAAAGTTTGTTATTATTAACTTGTTACACAAATCATTACATATCATAAAGCAAAGTCGCTTTCCGCGTCTGTCCCTATGTCTGTATGTATGTATGCTTAGATCTTTAAAACTACACAACTTTGATGCAGTTTTTTTTAATAGGTAGAGTGATGCAAGAGGAAGGTTTATATGTATAATAACATGCTTAGAGAACCACTGATAATTTAAAGATTTCTACATTTCAAACACATTGATTGACGCTTACATTGCAAACGCTGGCTGAACTCTACGAGATAAATCAAAATAATGTACTAAGTTTTGTATACCTTAAAAAGTTCTACAAGAAAGTACGCGATGGTACACGTTTATCTTTTAAATATAAGTAACTTAAATATATTTTACATTTAATATTAAACAATGTAGCCCTTTACAGCATGTAATTTAAATGAATATTTTCGAAGATATTACAGATTTAAAACATAGGGTCATCGTGTTTGCGGCGCTGTGAGTACGACCGGCCGGCGCACTATGGTATGGAACAGTGCAAACCGTCTAAAAAAAGGCTTTTGTGTATGTTCAGTATTGAAAATTTTGTTAATGCATATAGCTAACTGAATGTCTAATACATATTATTCAAAATAGATTTTTTTATTTTAATAAAACTAGTCCTGCAAGTTGATGGTCAAAGTAACGTCGATTGTGTAGCTCAGAACTCCTCAAGTTTACATGGTCATATTTTAATTATGTTCAATAAACATCTATAAGTGTGATATATGGTTAGAATGGTAATTAAGTACTATGTTTAAAAAGTATTAACGTTTAAGTAAAAACAAAATAGGTATAAAAATTACAGTATCAAATATTGTATCCTTATTAAAAACTTTAATTAGATTTTTGACTGAGCGATGTTTGCCTATTTATCACTGATTGTATTACTTAAAATAAGTCATATAGAAGCCAATACAAAAAAAGGGAAAGAGGAATTGTTTTACTACGAATTTAAGGCGTGCGAAGCCGCGGGAAATTTTAAAAATATATGAAAATATTGTTCATAATATACACCATTTAAAATGGTCGATTTCGACCACAAAAAGTTACAATTTAAAAAATAATCATTTTTTTTATTTATATTTATTCTTATATTTATTCTGTGTCTGAACCGAGAACAAGGATTGGTTATTACAAAAAACAAAAATACAGCGAAATCTGAGGGTATTTCATAATGACACATTTTATTAAGATATAATATTGTGCGTATTGTCTTGTTACGGATACAGATAATCCAAGAGCTAAGGACGGTTTTTCAAAGTAATTCATGTAAGCAAAACTTAGCAAATCATTGTAAGTATAATTTTTGTACTTTTAATTACATTATAATGTAGAAGTTAAAATAATCTACATCTTATCGCTGGAAATAAAGGATCCTAGACTAGGATCTTATTCCGTAAAATAAAACAGGACTTGAAGCGCAGTAATCATTATCCATACACAGGATAGTCAACCAAAAAGCGTTCTGCCTCGTTACGCAAAGCGCAATCGTACATAAATAAACATTTTTGCTCATGAAAAATCTACCAATATTAAGCAGCTCTTGCAACAAGGCAACGTGAAAATTATAGGCTCGCGGCTCTAAAGATGTCGATAAGAGACAACGATGTCATCATTCACCATTAATCACGATTTGTCTTACCAAGAATTCAAAAAGTTTTTGTTTTTGTGGAAAAGGGCAGGGAAAGCTTTTTGCAAAATGTATCGAAAAACCTTTTTGATTAGTGTTGTGAAACCTTGAGCAATATATTTTTAAAAATATATCTCCTCTGTACCATGAAAACTTTGCCAAAACTACAAATTAATTAAATCATCAATTTTAAAGGACATGATCCGGTCTAAACAACACGCCGGCATACAATTAACAATTAAAAATATACTTTGATATTTTAGGTTACCTCTGTTATAGTTCACTTCCGTTCTGTTCAGTAGAGAGTACGTTATAAGATTTTACTGTCAAAGCGGAAAGATGTTCATGAAAAAAATGCGCATTTTCATCTGTACCTGAACTTATGATCCTACTAGGTATGGTAGGTACTAGCTGGTCTAATTGCCCAACGGTATTTTTAACTTTATAATAATACAAATACTAATAGGCTAAAAAAACTATTTAAAAGAGTTATATTATAACTGCTAAACTCTTGGGAGAAATCATAGAACCTTGCTTCAGTCCTATTAGCGTATCTAGCATTTATTAACACTAAGAGAAACTAACTCATCTCATGACCCTCATAACAAGAAATAGTGATGTTTTCCATACTTAAAATAAAACTTGAACCTTTTGTTTCGTCAAAATGTTTTTTTTAATAGGTTAATGTAATTATAAGTTGTATTAAATGCCATTCAGATGATATTTCGGGGGAAAGTTAGTAACTAGCCTGGCCCCAAGCTGGTAATAAAACGATTAATTTTAAGTTTCGACAGGATTCGAACTTGCGATCTCTGGAAACAGCTCTATCGCTCTGCTATTATTCTATACTTTACAACGTGTGTGAAAAAATAAGGATTCATATCTTAATGTTTTCATTAACAATTAAATAAACAACAACCTCATGATTCCATATTTAATATGTTAGTTACATAATACCACCATAATAGGTTTGCACTCAAATCTTTTAGCTGTCCACCACCACCTGGAGACAGAGCAGCCGCACTTGCTCTTTTTGACGGAGACGCAGATACAATGTCCTTTGAGCGCTGCATACTTGGATTATCCCGGTTACTCGTTAGAGCACAACTTTCGCTCACGGGCCGGAGTCAGTGTGTATGCGCGGAACGACCTCTATATTCAGCGTCTCCGTCACCTTGAAGACCCCACTTTTTCTTCCCTATGGGTTTTAGTAGACACAGGAAACGAAAAAATCCTGTATTGCTGTGTCTACCGTTCGCACAGCGGTGACCAGGAGACAACTCGTTTATTTGAGTATCTCAGTGAGGCTGCAGATATGGCTCTGTATCAGTACCCTTCGGCGCAGCTCGTCTTTCTGGGGGACTTTAATGCCTGTCATCAGGACTGGCTGTTCCCGTACCAGAAGACCGACCATGCTGGAAGAGAAGCGCGGAACTTTGCGTTGTCCTTGGACCTCTTTCAGCTGGTGAGGCAAGCGACAAGGGTACCAGATGTGGTAGGCCATACAGCCAATTGCCTGGACCTTCTGCTGACAACTGATCCGGACAGGTATCGTGTAGAGGTCACGTCCCCCTTGGGAACCTCCGATCACTGTCTGGTGAAATCTGTATTTACATATTCCCCACCAGCTTTCGAACCACATGGTGTTAGGCGAGTATGGAAATACAAGTCAGCAGAATGGGATGAGATGCGGCACTTTTTTGCGTCTTATCCTTGGCGGCAGGTCTGCTTCTCTTCTTTGGATCCGTCGAGTTGCGCGGATGCTATAACTGATGTGGTGCATCAGGCAATGGAGTATTTTATTCCTTTTGCTGACGTACCCATCGGTGGCAAAGCTCGCCCATGGTTTAATGCCGAATGTCGTCATGCACATGACCGAAAACATTCGGCATACCTTATTTGGGCTGATGCTCGAAGCCGCAAAACTCCGGATGTAAGTATAAAGAAGAGAGCCTTTAACCAAGCTGCCAAGTCCTACAAAAAGGCATTGCGGAAGGCTCGTCTCGATCGAATCGCTAAGAATGGCGAAAAGCTCTCTGCCAGACCAACTGGCAGTCGAGCTTTCTGGTCTCTTGCGAAAGCGATCGAGTCGAATGTCTGCCAGCCCTCACTGCCTGCTCTGCTGAAGCCGGATGGATCCCTGGCCCACACAGCAACAGAGAAAGCGAATGTATTTGCTTCTCTGTTTGCTGATAATTCGCATCTAGACACTGGCAATGCTTCTCCAGCACATCTTCCTCACTGCGGTATTTCGATGCCTGAAATCCGCATCACTAACAAAGAGGTATGGAGAACATTGTGTCGTTTAGATGTGAATAAAGCCAGTGGTCCTGATGGTATACCAGCCATTCTGCTCAAGACATGCGCAGCTGAGTTGTCTCCTGTACTGACACGTCTGTATCGTCTCTCTTTCATGACTGGAATAGTGCCGAAATCCTGGAAGCTTGCTAATGTGCAACCCGTACCCAAAAAAGGCAGCCGTGCCGACCCTGTCAATTACAGACCGATTTCAATCACCTCCATACTCTGCAAGATTATGGAGCGTGTATTGAACTCGCGCCTACTAGCATACCTAGAAGGTAACGATCTCCTCAGTGACCGACAATACGGGTTTCGCCGTAATAGGTCTACTGGGGACCTCCTAGTGTATGCTACACACATTTTAGGCGAGGCCATCGAGAAGAACGGAGAAGCGGTCGCCGTCTCTCTGGACGTCTCGAGGGCATTTGACAGGGTCTGGCATGCGAGCCTTATATGCAAGCTTTCAGCGTACGGTATATCTCCTGGTCTGATCGGCTGGGTAACGGACTTTCTGAGCCACAGATCTCTCCGAGTAGTTGTCGACGGGTGTTCCTCGGAACCCTTGACAATAAATGCCGGAGTGCCTCAGGGGTCCGTTCTTTCTGCAACTCTGTTTCTGCTGCACATTAATGATCTGTTGAAGCCCGGTATCTATGGGTATGCAGACGACAGCACTGTTGTGGAAAGATATCTGCCGAGTACTCGGGCTAGTCGAGATCAAGTACAGTCTGAAAGAGAAGCCATGGTGCAACGTTTGAATGACAAACTTCAGGCAGTCTCCGCATGGAGCAATGCCAATCTTGTCAAGTTCAACGCCACCAAAACGCAGACGTGTCTGTTCACTGCCAAAAAGAGCCCTTTCACCTTGGCTCCTACTTTCCAGAATGTATCCTTGGAATACAGTGACAGGCTTCAGTTGTTAGGCTTAGAGATTTCCTCGAACCTCAACTTTGGTCGGTTCATTGAGTCCAGAGCAAGAGCAGCAGCAGCAAAGCTTGCCGTTCTTGCGAAGGTTCGGCAGTACTTTACACCGGGACAGCTTCTTGTTTTATACAAAGCACAGATCCGGTCGTGTGTAGAGTACTGTGGACACATATTTGCTGGTGCCGCAAAGTCTCATCTTGCGGTTCTGGACTCAATTGAGAGGCGAGCAAAGAGGCTTATCGCCGATACCGAATTGGTCGAAGCCGACCTTCATAGCCTTGAACACAGGCGTAAAATTGCTAGCCTCTCAGTATTCTATAGGATACATTTTGGTGAGTGTGCTCAGGAACTACACGACCTAGTTCCCCCGTCCCCCTTCCATCACCGGACGTCCCGACGCACGGCAGGTATCCATCCTTTTGTTGTGGACATTCCACCTGTCCGAACGAAGCGCTTTGCTTCCTCATTTTTAGTGCGTACAGCGAAGGACTGGAACAATTTGCCTGCGTCGGTATTTCCGGCCAAATATAATGTGGGTGTCTTCAAAAGAAGAGTGAATAGGTTGCTAGGGCAATGCGCCTTACCATCTAAGACTACATTCCACTTACCATCAGGTGGAATGTAGTCAAGCATTGCCCTAGATTGTATAAAAAAAAAAAAAAAAAAAAATAGTTTTTATTTATTTTTTTCTGCGAAGTTATTTTACTGGTTTAATTGGGTATTGTACTAAATGAACCTACCAACACGCAAATTTTCACTTGTTTAAGTTTTTCTATAAATATTGCATTAGAAACTTTCACCCGCACCAATAAAACCTTAATATCTTAGAAACGACTGTTTCTATTTCGACCAAACGTACCTAAAAACCAGGCTTTCAATTAAAAAATCAGTAATCAAATCCGTCCACGCGTTAGAATGCCATAGACAGACACACAGACACACAGATACACAGATCAACAGCTCAAACTTATACACCCTTCTATTTGATTCGGGGGTTAAAAAAATATCACAATAAAGGGTATCAAGATTCATTTTAAAACGATAATATAAAAATGGAATGAATAATGCCAATAAGAAATGAATAAAGACATTTATTGCCACTTGTTTATTATTACTTTATCATAATAACAAATGATATGATACGGTCATTGTCAATTAAGTTGTGATATAACGAATCTTTGAGTGAATGTGTTTCAAATAGTTTTTACGAGACAGATTCAAAAACTATATTATGTATGTAAAAATTTGAACAGCTTTACGCAACATGTCAGGGTAACATGCATAATAACGATATAATCTTGTATCTTGAAGACACTGCATAGATGCGTCAAAATCATAAATGTGTCAAGGTAATTGAAAAATGCTGTAATCTGAAAGTCATCTCGACGTTCGCTGCAACCGTTTGAGCTAAACGAACATAATGTACAATGGTATTGATTCTATTGTTTTAAAATTCTGAAGGTGTTAAAATACGAGATGATTTTTTTTAAGACAATTGGACGAAGATTTCCAAAATGAAAGTTTAATAAATATTGGTATATAATTTTCTAATTAGAAACTATTCTTGGTTTCAAATCTGAAAAGTAGTAATTTTTTTCATAAACCAGGTTTGAATACATATTTCGGACTTGTGTTCGAAATTGTGGTAGAAGTCTTTGTTGTATTGTGCTATCTATTTTTATTTAATTTTATAACAACAGCGTAAACGAAGGTATAAATTTGTTTGAATGACAGTTTTAAAATATTGCGTATTAAAAAAAGACAATTTGCGCCTTTAAAAGTTTAATTATTATTAAACAAACGAAGCTGTCATGGTTTAGATATACTTTCCTAAAAGGTTAGCCACGGTATGAGTTATGAAAGTAATAAATGCAGTTTGAAATGAGAAATATCTGCAATGTCATTGATAAGCAACCATTATAAATTTTCCTTTGACATTGAACCAACTCACCGTCGCTCCAAGCATAAAGCAAATCCTGTTGCTTGTCGTGCAGATCGTTGCGACGGCGTGGACGAGGTAGAGGTCGTCTTTCACTCATTCTTATATCACATACACCATATATAACCACCACACTAACGAACTAACTAGTCACATGAGCACTATTCACCGAACATCGACTTGTGTACGTGCACTGCTAACTGTTTCCCTAATAATCATTCGCGTTTTAATCTAGATACTTGATAGTGGAAACGTCATGAAACTCGATAATGAAGTCGATCGGTGGCTATGGATTGAATCAATTATACGCGATAATTTGAGACACTTTTTGTACTCATGTAAAAAATACTATCAACAAATAAACGTAACAATTGTAATCTACCATCAAAAAATCAACATAAAAAGTTTTAACAAGAGATATTAGGTGTAAACTAGTTTTAGCATACAAATTGAAATAATATACATAAATGTTTAGGATTTACTTCTTTTATTAACTAACAATGAATCGTCTATTTCCAATGAAATCGTGATACCGATTAAAGTGAAAACAAATCAAAGAATAGTGTTTACTGCCAAAGTTCTATAGAAATAGAAATGATGCCGAGGCCACACGCACAGTTCACTTGTGGAGGCGGTACGGTCGACGCACTCGAATAAAAATAAGGATGTCGTCAATAAGTTGGCAACACTTCCATGGACGGGTCACCTCTGAACCGGTGGATCCCATGACAAATTTAGAATAATAAAGCGTACTCGGCGCTTGACCTTGCTGTTCTAATAAGGGCCACAAATTATTAAGCCCATCAAGCAATTATAGTAGTTCATGTCAGTGACGACAATAGCATGACATAGGCAATTTTATTTAATTTATCTTATTTTAAACAAGAGTCTTAATAGTCCAATAGAATTAACATTTTTGTATTGTTTTTTTAGTACATACTTTTGTATACATTTACAACTTACTAAATTTTACTTTAATAATATGAATCTGTAATTTGTACATTGTATCAATGATTGATCTAACGTAGCATATACGTGGATAGCTAGATAGATAGATAGATATATAGTTAGATAGCTAGATGGATAGACAGGTAGTTACCATCTAACTACATCTAATTGGTTACACAGGTCTATCAATTAGCTGCCAAGTCAGAATTCCGGATTACTGAGTTCCGGATGTTCTGGGAATTGCAATTGTCCTGAGAATAAGTTTCTAAATAACATATTCGGACAGTAAATCCCATTCTTAATAAGAGTAATCCTTCAGAAATAAGCCAAATCTCAATACTACAGATGTTATGTAATTAGATACGTATGGAACCTAGTTTTTCGCAACACCAACCTATTTAGCCTGACCTATTTGGAGGAAGATGTGCTACATTGTTTGACATATTCTCTGGATTTTTAAATATCGATGTTTAATTAGCATACAATTACATCTCTTCTCGCTATTGTGATTTTAATATTACAATCTAGTTCGCAAGCATTACAAAGCTGTTTCTTGAGACAGTTGCTCAGTTATGTAAGCAACTCGGATACATTGCACATACTCTAACAAGATAATAACAGGATTATTTACTTAGAAATGTGTGAACAATACCCGCAAGTATGGAACGTAATTGGTCCATTTTATTATACGATACACAACGCACTCTTTAACCCAAAAAAAGAGAGACTATAAGTTTCCACCAATCTGATGGGAGCACTATCTATCACTAGGTCTTTTCACAAGGGGAAATTAGTGCGCTATATGACCTATGGCTTATTAAATAGTATAACTGCCTGCTTAAGTCATCATTGTAATTTGCATATTTAAGTTGCTACTTGGCAGACGACTTCAAACACCTTACGCGTTGGCATCAGAAAGCGGTATTTATGTAATCTTATTTAAATCACGTAATCATACCGTAACCACAGATATAGAATTATTTAATACGCAGATATATGATACTATTGATAAACCATTTTTTTTAAGTTTTAAATTATTAAGCGTATATAAGTTTCAGAGATTTTTTATATTGAGACGCGACAGAATCAATTGCTACTATAATTATTATAAAAAAATATTAAAGAAATAAAAATATATTCTATTATAATTGACCATTCAATTTTATAACATATTTAGACAAATAAATTAAACAAAAACAGACAAGATAAAATTAACAGTATGTTATTCAAATAAAAATTTGTTAGTGAAAACATTAAAACGACTGTCTACAGTCAACGAAGATAATAACGCGATCTAGGGCGTGAAAGATAGCCCCGTTGTCGGGAGAGACGCGGCGCGAGACTGGAGATGCGCGCGCGCACGCCCTCCCGGAATAGTTCCTGGCCCCACGCCAATCTAAAAACTTTAAACTATTCCCCCATTCATAAGAACTGGACATAAAATTAATAGTATGTATGCTTTGACGTTTTTAAGATTAACACGAATGAAGTATACTCATTAAAAACTCGTATACAAGTTTTTGGTGTTACATTATTATCTGTACTTTAACTTTATTCATATTATGGCTATAATTTAAAAATAATTAAAAATCTAGTAGAGCATACAAGCAATAATTAAATTAAAGGGTAAAGACTTCCGAGTAAGCCCGTACTTTATTACAATACGTGGGATAGAATCTGAATCTGTTTATGAAATAGAGTACTTAAAGTACAATAGTAACTTATTCTATTTTAAAGAGTACTTAAATTGAAGAAAAAAGTCATTTTATTAATATCGAGGTTATCGTGCTATACCTACCTAAACATTTCAAACGCAGTCGTTTTGAATAATTCGTTCCAGCGAATAAATGGTTTTTTTCGATAAACTAAACATTTTTATTTAAATTTTATACATTTCTTTTAACTTAAAAATAAAAAATCAATTCAAGCCGTTTTCAATTCACAACAACCAGGCTCGCAACATGGCTGTGGGTGATCAAAATTCAAAGTCATTAATTCTAGGTTAACAAGAGATAATTTAATAATCTCTACGAACATTACGAATTTTGAAAATAGGGTTAATGACATTACCATTACAATATTATTTAAAATTAAAAATTGTATAGCTTTTCCAAAAAAAAAGGAGAAATTACTACCGTAGTAGTAAAATAAGAAAAATATACCTAAGCAAATTAAGAAATAAATAACATATTTCGAAATCCATTAGATGGACATGATTTAACATGTTATTATAGTTTCATTATACACATTTAGTTTATGAGATACAATATATTTCTCAAGTTGTCCTGTCTCACAATAATGTTAATTTTAACGAACATAAGCAAAGCAGTAAAACATCAAGTATGACCTCAACTTACCAATGAGTCACAACATAATAACTCACTGGAGCTGTATGCCATCCAACAATTTTAATTGAAATTTAGGCGCACTGAGTTGACATATTTGACATTACTGGTAAAAAGTGCTTGATATGGTTTAAGACTACCATTCTATATGGAAATTATAAGAAAGTAATTGGTCATATTAAAAACAGGACAATTTCAAATTTATTGATACTGACTCATTTTCGAAAAACCGATTAGTACCGCTTCTGTAAAGCCAAGGTAAACAGGTTTAAAATAAGGTTGAATTTTGTTTACAACTATTTATATCAGTACATGTCATCAGATTTTAATATTCATTGTGGTGAGATAATACAGAAAATGTTATAATAGTATGTATATATAATATGCCCTAGGCTTATTCCTTTCACTTATAGATGTATGAATAAAAACAAATAAATATGTAGTTAGGCAGTTTATTTTTATGTTTTAATATAAGCATCTGTAGGCTGTAACCATGTTCTAGAAACATTAGAATATACTCTAAAAACACTTCCAAAACGTCTAAACCTAGGGTTGTTAACTGTACTGTTAGACAGACTGCAGACTTAATTTAATAAAAGGATATTTTCTTTTCCATACGGCCTTCGTCAAGACGGTAGAACTTCAATAAAAATTATAAAAAAGGTACCTCTTTTTTTTTAACTTTACTTTTGATTGTGGTGAGACCTATGTTTTAAAAATGACACTACATTGTGTGCAAGCATAGTAAGAAATATCTTTAAAACGCTGAATGAACAAAATAATGATTAATATTCTAAATAATGTTGGTTTTGCTCAGACCTAATTATATTTTGTCTTACAAACCCTACAATACCCATACACTTTCGACTTCTATTTAAAAAAAACGATTAAAATTAAATGGTTTGTAAGTCATATTTAAAATGTTTTTGAACAATATACTAACCTGTGATAGTAGCGACGTGGCGTGTTGTGCGCGGAGTTAGCGAGGGCGCGCGAGCCACATCCTGAAGGGCCGCCAGCTTGACGATGTACCCTACCCCAGGAACACAGAAAAACAATCATTTTTGGTTCAATGCGAATTTAGTTATGATGATTCTTAGTATGTATGACTGTTTGAACAAGTGTACATGTATAAGTGTATGTAGAATTAAATTTTGCTGCCAATATTTATAATGTGCAGTCTTTTTGGCCTACATCAAAGTAAAAGTCGAACATTGCTACTAAGATACATATTTTTTTTAAACAAGGGTTTTACATAAAGGAGATTTGCCCATCCCTAAAACTTTATAGCTGGCTTTTATAAGATAATGTTGTCATTTATTAAATTATAAAATTTTATTGATATATTTATGTGAGAAAGCAAATATATCACAGAGATATACAATTTATCCTGTGATGATTGGTCAACTTGCAGGGAACATAGGGAAATAAAGACAGGTAACATTCAAAGTTATTGATATTTAAAAATAGAATAGGTATGTTAAACCTTGTGAATATGAGAGCTTCATAGAAGTAAACAACAACTACTCCACTTAGTAAGTTATAATCCACTTACTAAGTGGAGTAGATAGTTATTTCAATCTCCTTTTTGGTACTACATTTAACTCAAATTAAAATTTAATCTTTCATATCAATTAGTTATTTATTTAGTTTTTATTTGTTATAAGTAGTATATAATACTACAATCTCTGGCGTGCTAGGTGTGTGCCCTTTGGCACATCCTCTTGCTTTAAACAGTAGCAGTGTTTATTGCGATTGCATTAAGTTTTGAGGTATTTTAAACTTTAACACTGCACCTTGCTGTGGTTATATCAATATATCAATTATGACATGAATTATGAAAAAGTACATTATAAATAATTTGAGGAGTATCCATGGCATATCTGGATGGTTTTTCTCCGTGAATCTACGCTTTGGCAGCAGGCAACTAGAGTGTGATGTTTCATAAATGCATTGTTTGCCTTAAAGATAATGAGGTTGAAGTAATATTTTGCTTATCAACAATAAATTGTATGGGATAAAACCACCAGAGAGTGACTAGTATGAAATAAATATAAAATTAAATAATTAACACTATATGGAGGGCCTGACACTATTGTAACTTTACAAATATACTAAGGAATTTCTCTGCCAAAAAAACTAAATTAACTGGATGACTTTCGTAATATTGGTTCTCTATTATACTATTATAAAAAATACCATTAAATAAAATATTCTATTTTGTTGGTTAAATTCTTATGATATTTATGTTACTTTTAACAACACAAAACAATAAATATGGAGGTGGTGCTTATTGTTTCAATGGCATAAATAAAATCTTAATTTGTATTGTGTATTGGATTTTATTTACAATTTTTAGATTAGATAAGTTTTATTTACAGCAATGTCACTTTTATCATAAATTATCTTTAGCAAAATAGTTGTTGCACTTGTTAGCATTTCAAGTTATATCATTTATAAACAAATAATCACAAAAACAAGTTAATAATTGGTGAGCTAAATGATAATTTGATGTATAATTAAGCAATTAATAATTTAGTTAAAATCTGTGAGATATAAAACAAAACTATAGTAAAAAAATAAATATATATAAAATAAAAAAGCATGAACACTTACAATCTTATTTATAAGTCTGGTCTGGTTCCTTGCTATGTGAATCCTGAAAATTCAACTTATGCTCAAAAAATATTTTATAACATTGAAATGGTGCATATTTTAGAATAATTATTTATACAATCAATTAAAAATATATATCAAACTTAATCTTAATATTGTTGTCTTTCTGAATTCACACAGAAATACAGAAAATATTTTGTTTTTCAAAAAGCCAATTGCAGAAAAATATTATTCGTTAAATTAAATTTGTATTCAATTGTGTGTGTGTAAAACTAATAATGTTTTTGTTTTTAATCAAAAATATAAGAAGAATGTTAAAACGATTGAATAATTTGAAACTTACTATCATATTTTTTACATCATCGCTGCTGATAGGAACCCTGACCTTGTTTGGAAAAATCCATTGTTTTAACACCATACGTATTTAATCTAATACACAATAACAACCGAAGAAAGTCATATGTTTTATTGAAAAACTAACATTTATTATTTAACACACAAAAAGGTAGCTTCAATCTCATAGAAAATTAAGAAAATTCCGTCCAGTAAGCTGGCTAGTATTGATACAGATTACACTATACCGAACTTCCAGTTACAAAAGTCAGTCAATATATTTTATTTCTCTACTCGAGCCCTCTACATATCTACTTGTCTCTACCCCAACTTAAATTAGATTTTAATCTATCTCATTGTAGTTTAATCAGAATATTTCATTTTTATTTTCAATTATATTTTAAACAAGTAGTATTTTTTAAAATAAATAAAGTGATACGATGATTTTTTTAAATATTGTAATAAGCTAAACATAGTTTCACGATAAAAAGATATAAAGGCGCCCAATCACACAGGATGAAAATGCATGCAATGAGGATTTTATAGTTATCAAAACTAAAGGTATAATATGCTGATTCTTTATAGGATCAAAAAGTGTATAGCCCGTTTTACAGTTTGTCTCTGTTTTTGGTTTAATTTGGTTTTTATAGTTCGAGATCAACAAAATATATATACTTCAATATAAGGTTTTAGACTGTAAAAGGCTTAAGACGAATGGCTAGCGAATCCGCTTGTGTGACTGAATGATTAGGAGTACATCCTCGCAGACGATTTTATGTTTTTTTGTGTCTAGAGAAGCGAAATTTTAGAAAGTTTTTAATCTAGGCATGGGGGCACTAATAAATGGATTAATAATTGTATTAATCTATTTATCTCATAAGTTTCAACAATTGTAACAGATTAAAATTGTAAACAAATAAGTTATCACGAAACATGTAACGCTGCAAAATATGTAACGCTGAATTCACAATCCCATCAGGGCACAGAAGATTATTGACAAATTAATATTGAATGATAATTAAAATGTGCAAATCATAAATAGATAATAATTTAATATGATGTCTGTTAAAAGGTTATTCGCCCTTGAAGCTACATGAAACATTTATATATAATGGGGAATACAGATTAATTGGTACTAGTAAATATACTAGAAACGACAAAAAGTTATAATACTTAATCTTATTTTGTATGAATATGTGTTATTATAACATAGTCAATAAATAGAAAAAAATAATTAATTAAATATTTTTATTTTATATAAATATTATTTCTGACAGGTCGGTTATATTTTATAATTTTATATTCACTATAAAATTAAGAAAATAGACCACAAACAATTTTATTTAAGAGATATGGGTAATCATCAGTAGAAAAAATATTAAAATTATACTATGAAACACTACAAAAAATAATATCACTGCAGAAATACCTGAAAAAAAAGAAATCAAGTCTGTAATAATTGCTTTGTATATAAAAATACAATTATTAGGTACTTACTAGTACTAATTAGTACTACTTCTGGTCTCTGTCTAGAAATGAAAAATACATCAGTTTTATATTTTCATATGTAAATAAAAAACTTTCCGGTAAAAACTATTCTATACTATATACCAGGACCATAACCCATAATCACATTATATTTCATAAAAATCCGTCTGAGAGTTTGTCCATGATACGCGAAAAAAATAACAAATAAATAAACAATATCAATTTAAAAACTATTGATCTGAGTTGTATGGGGATAAAGTACTTACCTAGAAATAAGTTTTTAAATAAAATATTTAAATTTTGTCTAGTTAGTATTTTATCCTCTAATATAAAGATTCTACATCCTATAACTAATGTAAATTAAGTCATTTCTTGTACTATCTAAATTGACTTACCTTCAAATATAATTATACTAATGATAAAACATATAATTCCAATATAAGTTAGAGATGAAAAGGTCACCATTATTGTTAGATAAATTATAAAGAAATATGCTGAAAATGTTGCACAAAGAGGAGCCTGAAGTAAACACCAGACAATTTCATACATTTTTCGTTGTATTAAATCGGCAACCGAAACATATAAAGGATAACATGGTCCTGAAAAATGCCACCACTATTTATTAATAATGTAAATAATATTATTAAGGTTTAAATTAACTTATTATTTAATTATATATTTCTACGTTACATTTACGTTATTATAATAATAATATAATTACATACGCAAACTAAATTTAACAGCTTCACCAAAAGCGTTATTTATGTTTATTTCCATATTACTTTAAAATGTCCTAAAATAGTTGAGGGCTAATATTATTTGCATTTCAACTATTTCCACAATTGGCATTTTGGTCCATTATTAAGATTACTATAATATATATAATGCAATAAAAAATTGACGCTAGGTTTTGTTATATAAATTTTATGATATTTTTGTCTTGGAGGGTATTCTAATTTTTTAAGCTACACTGAATGTCAACAATAAATGGATATAATCGTAGGTAAAAAAATAAATGAATAGATAAATATCGAAGAATGGTACATCTAAAATGAAAATCTATTTTCGTCAAGTTAAAAATACATGCGTTCTTCCTATTCTAAAGTATAGTTTCCGGATATGGATCTTCATCAAAATACAGGAAGAAAATATACTGTAGATTGTATCCTCAGAATATATTTGCCATAGAGTTATCATAATTGTATGATATTTTCGGATGAAATGGAAATATAAATAACATTTATTGCCAAGTACAACATTCAAATAAGGTTGTGCTAAAAGTTATCTATATACATATTATATTAATACTTTAATATATTATTTTTAATTTTTTAATTTTTTAAATATTTTATAATGTTTCCGGACAGGTTTTACGAGTAGTATTCTTTAAACTTTTAAAGTAGAGCCATTTTTTTAATTTACTAAAATGTAGCTATAGTTTGGTTATACGCATGTGTAATGTTTTAATTGTTCTTTATCTGCTTACTTTTATGTTGTTAAGATTAGGTTTCAATTCCAACAGAGGTTTTAATATTTTGATTCTTTGTCTATCGCTATTCGCTAATGGCCTAGATGTTCATGCTTTAAAAAAATAAAGTCAAAAAAAATAGTGTCACTGTCATCCATACAATTTTCGCGCGGTTGAAAATTACACGATATTTATTATTTGTATTGTTATGTACATAACTTAAATGAAAATAGACTATTGTTAATACAATTTATGTTGAATATAAAAAAGAACAAAACTAACAATCTTAGTGATTTATTCTATTCGGCACAATGGTAATTCAGTAATTTCGAAATTAATTTTTACTTTAACTATTCAACTAATTTAAATACTTTCTAATAAATGTTTACCACAGGTTGGACAACACGATGAGAACTTGTTACCTGATATGTTGCCTGTGTACTACACCAGGCTTTTTCCTCAAAATATATTTTGTAGATGGCTTGCATGTGGAAGTAGTCCTCAGCCCCTATCAAACAGAGAGTTGTCATTTACTTTAGCTGATGATGTATATTTGCGGTATCTCTCTATAAATAACCAAAAAGAATTTCAAACATTACTACAAAAAAAATGCCCTCATAAACTGGACATTGGGGCAGTATATAATACAAAGTGAGTGAAAATATCTTTATCCAGTATTGTTTGGAACTTGATATCAGAAATATATCAATTTACAAAAGATAATAACTAAATACATAGTTCAGTTTATATCTTTTTTATGAAATTGTATAGACTTAAGTATGTCTCTCATACTGAAGTATATAAATTAAGTATAAAGTTTTCAGATATCACTAAAGTTTTTTGTTTGTTCCTTACACATAACCATTACAATAGACCTTAGTTCAAAATTATTTTTATTATTATATTCTTGCCAAAGCTTATATTCCCTTCTTTTACTATTTAACTTTTAATAGACTGGGAAATATATTTTGTAAATTTGTTCATTTTACTAACTCTTGGTTCTGCTTCTTTATTCGTAAGTTGAAAGTCATTCTTTCTCTGATTATTTTTTTGCAAATCTAGGCATGAAACCTTAATATTTTGATATGTTGAATAAACACCTAAAAAGGAATTTATAGAAAAACTATAACCACTGAATAAACATACTAAGGATTCCTAGTACATTATATGTTACACCCTATTTTTAATGTTATTGCAGACCCTCTATTGGACGTCATGATGCAGTTGTACTAGCCAGGGAACTTGTATTTGATATTGATCTCACAGATTATGATGAAGTCCGAACCTGTTGTCAAGAGGCTAGAGTGTGTAATAAGTGCTGGAAATTCATGGTTGTGGCCTCTGAAATTATAAATGCTGCTTTAAAAGGTAATGACTATGTATTTTATAAACCCTGTTTGTCCAAAAATATTCATCATCATAAAAAAAAAAGTTATTCAAATTGTTTAATTCTATAATAAAATAAAACTTTAAATACTTATTATATTTCAGATGACTTTGGCTTTCAGAATATTCTGTGGGTTTTCTCTGGAAGAAGAGGTATACATTGCTGGGTGTCCGACTATGAAGCACGAACTTTAGATAGTCCTGGTCGTGCAGCAATTGCAGATTACCTTTGTCTTATTTTTGGAGGTGAAAATAAAAATAAAAAAGTATATCTTGGTAGTGACAATTTACATTCAAGTATAAGGTAATAATTATAGTTTTAATTTTACTTTCTTAATATAAAATTGCACTTTAATATGAAAAGCTTTTCATAAGTTGCAGTTTAGAATATTGATACATTCTTAGATCTTTATATGACATCACAAAAGCTTTTGGTAATAGTCTGAATATTGTAGAACATCAGCAAATTCAAAATAAAATTTAAGCCACTTTTTAATATTTTTGTGATTTGGAAATAAGAAGTGTTGATACAAAAATAATGACATCATTAGTATTAATACTAATGACATCACTAGTATCCTCAGTAAAATTAGTCCCATGTTCTTTAAGTATATATTGAAAAGTTTGAATCAACAACCACTCTCTGGCCAGACTTGTTCCCGGTTACATTATATATAAATAAAACATTTTCATTATATCATTGCAGAAGATCTCTCAATGTCATTGACAAATATTTTAATGAAATACTAGAGGATCAAGAGTTTTTGTCAACACCAGAAGGAACAAAAACTTTTTTAAAAATAATCCCAGATGATGCATTGCGGAAGCAGATTGAAGAAGGCTTTGAAAGAGTCTCATCTTCTACTGTTGAAAGATGGGAAATTTTTATACACACCTATAATCAATTTTGTAAAGAGGTAAGGCATAAAAAAAAAAAACTAGTTTTTTTTCACGTTTTTAAATGAAATTACAAGTTTAAATTTAGTATATATTTTAAAGACAAAAAAGATGAACAAATAATGATTTTTTTTCTAAATTTCAGAATATCAATGCCATTAGAAAAATGAAATATCTAGTGGAAGAAATAAAAATACAATATTGCTACCCACGGTTAGACGTTAATGTCACAAAGGGATTTAACCATCTACTTAAATCCCCCTTCAGTATCCATCCTAAAACTGGTAAAGTGTCTATAGTGTTCAAACCAGAAAACGCTCGTAATATGAAACTAGAGGACATACCAACTATATACAGTTTGCTTGATGATAGTTCTCCAGATGGCATTCAGCACCAAGGCAATATGAAAACGGCTGTAAAAAATTTTCAAGAAGTGGTTTTTTCATTAGAAAAAACTGAGGCATTGAGAAGAAGAAATGATGCTAGTAAGTAAAATTGTTTTATTTAAATGTCAATGTATCATAATAATTATAGTTTAGTATCAAGGAACGAAAGTAATAATTCCAATTAATATTAGTATACGATTTTTTTTGACATTCTTTGCATATCTTTCTTAAGAGAGTAATAAATTTATCATCCCAATATTTTTTTCAATTTAATTGTGCTAAGAATAGGCGGATTTTATTTACATTGCATTAATTTAAGATCTTTAGATGATATAAGAACAAGTCATAGAATAATAAGGTTTACATTTATATAAATATAGACTGAAAAATATACAGATACGGGCAGGGATTCGAACTCGCGACCTCTGGGAAACCGTCCCGTCACTCTACCAATTGAGCTACCATATCGCTGTCTGTCTGGGTGAATTAAGCATTCTTGATTCTATATGTGATCGTCTTTTAACGAGACGGTGGCTCGAATCCCTGCCCGTATTGGTTTATTTCTAACATGGCTATACATGTTTATAGACATTTGCTAACATTAATTTAGGTAGTGGCATCTATTCAATGTTTATCTTACTGCAAAGTTAGAAACATTGGTTAGGATTTTCAAAAGAACCCTAATAGTTGTCACCACCGTCCCGATAAAGCTTAACATAGCTATACATGTTTATAGATATTTTCAAACAATAAGGATTAGAGTAGAGAACCAACTAACTTATACACTTTAAATATAGAATTAGCACATCAATTTATATTGTTCAAGTACAAAATAATTTGATAACTTATTGTTTAATTTTGTATTGTTCCTTTTTAGACATTTTTAAAGTCATACTATTAATTTATATTTAATCAATTGTTTTCTTCATATTTCTTAGAAATATATCTGTTTTGTTTCAGATGTTTCCATTGAATTCTAACAGAGGAGTGTATATAAGTGATAAAACAGGATTATATTTCAAGTTTTATTAGAAAAAGTATCTTTTATTATTAAAAGCCATTTTATGTGATGTGTACCTGATTCATACATCCACCAATCAATGTATTTTTTTTCGAGGAGTGCCATTTAAAACCCGTATTTGAAATTGTGTTCAACACTTCTATCATTAAACTATTGCAGTGTAATAATTAAAGCTGATATTCCTTGTGTCAAAGATATATTTATATTGAACAACTAAGCGCTATATTGAGAAAATCTTCAAAACCAATAGTGACAGTTCCATTTTGCTGCGTGTCTCTCACTCTGAATGCTTCAGTGAAGCGCTGTATTTGGATACAGAGCACTATAAAGTTATCAACTGATATTTTTTTGTCCTGTGGACCAGATCTTTTAATCAGAAACCCAATAAAGTCTGGGGTAAATCGAAATCCCATCTGGGATAATGCTGTAAATGATTAAAAAATATTACCAAAACTTATAACAGAAGAAATATAAGGAATCACTGGTAAAAGGACGATTATTGACATATCTAGTGTTTTAGGTACATTGAACATAATTTGATAAACAACAATTTTCGCCCTATTTCTTGCTACTTACTAGGTCCTTCTTTAACACATGTTTGAAAACAGTTTTGAATACTGAGTATCCTCGTACAATAAATCAATCGTTTTACCAATTATCCAGTAAGTATTTCCATTAAAAATAAAAAAAGCCAAAAATGTATTAAAAACAAATTATATAAAAGATATTTTGCTATATTGCATTCATTTTTGGGGATTTTAAATAGTTAAAAAATATATATAAGTGTACTGATTATGTACCTTTAGATAATTCCTCATCATCTATCTCGCCAGATTGATCAGTATCGTAAGTTTTGAATACTGCAAGCCACTGGTTAATGTAAGTGTATAATTTGTCGAATTCTTCCAAGTTAATATGACCTGAACGATCTTTATCAAACATACCTGAAAATAATGATGTAATGTAGGTCATAATTGATACAATAAAACAACGTTTAGTTAACACTTGCCACCCCACCGACAATAAAAGTATCTTAAAAATCTTGCCATAAATATGTAAATTACAAACCAATCATAAGGTTACAAGCCGTTTCTGAGAAGGTTTTCCCTTGGGCGTTCACCAACGCTGCTTTCAGTTCCGCTGACGTTATGTAACCTGAACGGTCCTTATCAACAGCACCAAACCATTGTTGTACTTGAGGGGAGATGGTACCTCCCGCGCCCATAGATGGGTAGGGACCGTGACCCATCTCCAGCTGCGGTGGGGGCCCACCGTAACCAGAAGGATTATAGCTAGGCTGAAAAATATATTTAATATTTACGCTCTGCTAATTAAATATATACTTCCTTTGTGGTTTACAAACATCGATATTTAACTTTGCAATGTGCAAATAAAAGCGCAAAGTACCTATTATTTTTAAATAATATACACTATTATTTGCCCAAATTATGTATGTATGCGTATTTAATAAAGATTAACAATAGGGAACATGCAAAAAATTTAAAATGGTTCCAAATATTTTTTTTTCCATTACTTATTATCATCTTGGCCCTTATTCTCTATAAGCAAATAGTCGCGTTACGTACCGCGTTACGATAAATTCGTGAAATCTTCATGGGATCGTATTGTCTATGCCATTGTCAAATCTAAAAACATGTTGTCGTGCGTTATGGGCTTGTTTTTAAATGTCAAAATAACATGTTGTGAAATCTCGCGTTTACAAAAAACGTGGTAAGTGTTGGCACGTTTCTAAAAAAATAAATATATCGGTATTTAATTTTAAAAAGTATTATAAAGTTAAAAAATAACTTATATTCTTTATTATAATTATAATTTACATTCTTTACAATTATTTTTAATTTAATAAATACGAGCATTACCAAAACATGTATGATGGTTCTTTTGTAGCTTTATCGTTATGTAATGTATTAAAACGATCATTTAAAATGCCATTGAAAAAAGAGTTTATTTATTACCTAATTATAAATTGCAATTAAAAATACAATAAACAAGACAAAACACTCAAAACTTGTTACTTAAAATTTTTTCCTATTTTCGTTCTAAAACTAATCGGTAATTTAGAAAGATTTTAAGATTATTTTTTTGGTTTCAAACCTACAAAAATTCTAATAACATTATAAAATAAGATTTACGGTAGCTTGAAAATAAATTTAAGGTAAAATCAAATAATTAAAATCTTTTTAAAACCGGTACCTTCGAATAAAAACCGATGTTAGATTCATTGACGTACCCGTAATGTGAAATCAAAAACTGCACATAGATAACTCACCGTGTGGCGTGCAAAATACAATTTGTCAACTCCATATCGTGGCGCGTTAAAGTTTAGAACGGGTTATGATGTATATAAATTGACATAAACACTTGTAATGTCATCAAATATCAATGTTATGTCATTGTAATGTCTACCACATTACTTTCTCAGACAAATATCCTAAAATAAATAAATAAATAATAGAGAATAAAGTTTCAGATAGAATTTACATTGAGATTTTTATATTATTAAGTGTAATAATTGTTGCATTACAAAGTCGGTGTTGAAGAAAACTAGAAGACCATTTATACGTCATAGACAAGAATTTGAGAAACATTTTTTAAAGTTACAAGTTTTGAGTGTTTTGTGTTATTGATTGTGTTTACAAATAGGTTTTCATTTCATAATAAATAAAATCTCTCTTTAAGAGGTATTTTAAATTATCCCTATAACATAGAACATAAATATAAAATAACGACGAAACAATGACAGAGCTTTGGTAGTAGTCGCATTTATTAGAATAACAACATTTATAAAGAATATAGTTTATAATTATTATAAATAATGTACGTTATTTCTTAATTTTAATAATACTTTGTTAAATTGAATAATTAATAAATTGATTTGAATAGAAAAGTACCAAAACGTACTGACGTTATTATAAACGCGCAAGCTCAAAGCACGTTAATTTTGACTTTTGAAAACAAGCCAATAACACATGACAACGTGTTTTAATATTTGACATTGGCATAGTGAACACGATTCCACGATTTTATCGTAACGCGGTGCGTAACTGGTCATAGCGAATACGTTATTGTATACAATTATTAATTTCACATCTTGCCGCGTTTAGGTATCGCGTTTAGATTGACAGCGCGTTGTGACGTCACGCGTTATTCGTAAGAAATCTCGTGTATCATACAGAATAAGGGCCCTTATTATAATAAAAGCACTTTTTTTAATTTACTAACCATTTAAGGCCATAAAATAATTTATGAAAAGTGTAAATTAAGGGAGCGAAATTCAAACTTCCAAAACGCGCCACCATTGGTCGAAAGGAAATGTGACGTCATTTGACACGCCATTCAAATTATCGGCGTCGAAGTGCACACTGTGGTATCAGTGTTACTGAGAAAAATAAATAATTTAAATCTATATTTTCGTGCTTAAAGTTTTTATTAAATGATACAATCGTTTAGGTAATTCTAAAAACATTTTTTCAATACTCAAACAACTCTAACAAAACAAATACCTACAAACTCTTTTTCAATAGCATTTAGCATGCTACTACACATTACATTTTTAAAATGTTTCTTTCTCTGAATCATTTTCCACTTCACTTGACTCAGATAAATAACTTGGTTGATAATCAGCAGATATAGAAGATATAAGATGCTATAGAAGTATTATCAGCTGTGTTTTCGGTAAACAATTTTCTTTTTAAAACAGATAGTTTTACTGGTAAAACTGTTGTGCACCAATGTTGTGTGTTGAATGAGGAAATGGTGACAATGCTACATTTTGTTTTTCAGTAGGTATATTTACATTGACACCTTTACTTCAATACTTTGGTTTAATATTAACTTGCACAGCTTAGTCACTTGATAATTTATATTCAATATGCGAAAAGCAAGGCTCTGCCTTATGATCATCCCATTCAATAGGAGAAGTACTGAGTCCTGGCTGATTAATATCACAGACATTTGTATGGGCAGTACTAGGACTTACTTACAGTATATCACTTCTTTATGAAGGTCATCATTTTTTAAACACTACTTTTGATAACTAACTCTGAAAAGGCTTCATTAACCGATGTCAATCTTTGCCTTTTGACTATGCACATTCATGAGAATGTTCTCTCAGCTGGTGTTTTTGCCACAAAAATATATGAGGCACAACTCTTTTCTTCAAACTTAGATTACATTTTTCTCCTTGTTTGTTGTTGTTTCGTTATACATATTATATTCAATACAATTGGCTGTATCTTCCTTAACCTGAAATAAATCGACAAAATAAAAATTTCGTAAAACCAAAAAAAGAATACGGTTTTTATAGAAATTTATACTGAACTTTTGTAAGCTAGGTTAGGTTAATTTTAAACTCAAATTTTCTAATGTTCTATACTCACTATATATTTAAACTATTACATTAAAGTTATTATAAATAAAGTATACTTACGTTAAATTGATCTTCACAACAATATAAACACGATTTAGGACATATATTATCCCTTTTAATTACCATACACCATTGTTTTTGTATTTTCGCATCTCTTGGAATACAAAAAACACTTTGTCGGGTGTTTTTCTAATACTATTTTTGCACTCCGGTACTATACAATATTTGTAAAATGATTTTTATCTTCTTCCATGACTTGTAAAGCAATTAAAACTTAAAATATGTTTGAACTTCGAAGTAACTAAAAAGTTCATAGTAAACATTCACTGGACGTGTCATCGTGACGTCACGTAAAGCGCGCGCAAAATGACGGCATTTGAACGGCTCTAATTTACTCAATTTTTTAATTTGAAAAAAAACTAGAATCTTTTCAAACCTATTTATATTTTTTTCTACGATATAGAGAGGTAAATGATTAATTTACGTCAAAAAAAATTACATGAATGTTCCCTATTAAAGAAGGTAGGGGAGAGTAGGGTAATGGGAATCACCCATGACCCAACATCCACAGAATAGTACGCGCGAGCTCCGCTTAACCGATGTCTTCTACCTTGCCCTGTAGTAGGGGAGCCCAAGATGCTAAATCGGGATTTACTCGAACGTCGTAGAGGCCTATTGGGTTGCGAAGCTTAGATAATAAAAATAAAAAAATGTCATATAATATATACCTTTTCATTGGTGGGGTACCATTTCATTTCATTTCACCTATAAATTTTCAAAAATGTAAAAAAAAATTGTGGCATGGACATATTCGAGCGTATCAGATATTGATATCATAGATGTCAAACGTATTTTAAAAAATGTACGTATGTTAATCTGATAGCGTTTGTAGCGACTCGCTGTCAATCTCAAAGTCAAAAGTAAAACTGACACGACAGGCAGTTTCTCGCGCCATCCTCCCTTTTTTCTTGGCACCCATGCTCACACGCAACACGTGCAATTTTATTGTAAAAGAAATACAAAAGATTAAAACCATCAAGCCAAGCTGTTTCATTGCTCGAAGACGACAAATTATTAGATGGGCCAACTGGCCCATATGTTGAAAATGGAACAAAAACAAAAACTTTTCGAGCGTGTCAGATTTTTTAAGGGAGTGTTAAATGAACCTAAAAGAAAGCTCTAGTATAATAATCTGACGATTTGAATGTGACGAAAACTCGCGGCTATTTTTAGAATGTGCAAAAAAAAATCGCCATTTTGAAATACTCGAGCGCGTCAGATTAAGATATATATGGTTCATCTTGATGCCGTAGACATGATATTTCATAATCTGACGATTTTCTGGAGGGATTCGCCTAATCTGACAATTAAAAAAATTTTTTTTTACTTTTTTTAAATTATTGAATTAAATTGATTTAATAGCTTAAGAAATAGCATGCAAATAAAATAGAGTATATTTTTTAAGTAAAGTACTTGTATTTATAAGAAAATAATTATAAAAAATTAAATAAAGAATAAATAGGAATACAGGCATCACGTTGCTGCACGTATTAAACTTTATCGATGAATTTTTGTTACTTCGGCTTGTGGAAATCGTCAGATTATATATTTTTCGTAATCCTTGAATCATTTCCTTCAAAATAAAAAAAAAAAATTGTCACGCTCGAGAATGTCGAGATGACGTTTTTTTTTACAGCTTCGTAGCCCTGCCCCTTCTTTACGTCACTCTCAAATGGTCAGATTAGTGAAATGTAACTAACTCACCCTACCTTAATCTGACGCGCTCGAAATTTTCTGATGACCAATTTTTTTTTACTAATCTGATCCTTTATCCTTGACGGGCGGCCATATATATAAGGCTCGTAACGGGTGGAAGTACTTAACTGGGTACAAGGTATCCCCCTGTATATTAATCTGCCGCGCTTTAGTAACTCCCGAAATCCCCTCCTGGTCTCCCCTACTACTGGCGGTGCCTCGATCGGCTCGTAACATTTAGCGCCTGCACTTCTGAGATATAGCCTCACTTTGTTTTTACGCTCTGCTGATCTTATTTTTCGTCAAAGTACATTAAAAAATAAGTGTCGAATCATTTATAGTATTCGACTCAGACATTCACACGTGCTTTTTTTTTTTTTTTTTTGTTTCCGCGGGGAAAATGCTTTGCGCATCGTACCCCTCGCGGGGGAAGCGAGGGGCGTGTGTGGGACTCCCGAAAACGGTGTACCCACTAAAAACCCCGCGGCGCTCCTTCCTCGCCTTATTGGCGGAGTCGTGGGTACGGCTAGCCCTTCATCCACGACTAAGACATTCACACGTGCTTAGTTAGACATTTTAAATTGTGAAGTGCAGTTTATATTGTGTTGATGTTACAGTTTTTTTTTTCATTTTTTTTTTCCCAAATTGTACAAAAATAGGTAATGAGAGTCGGGTGACTCCCATTTTCAAACCTGTATATGATGTTGGGACTAACGATTTGTGCCAAGATGATGAGGATGATGACGCAGAAGATGTTAGAAATGGTTGCTTAGTATGCAACGATTTCGGTAGAAACAATGAAATATGGTTCAGCTGTACCTCATGTGGGCTATGGGCTCACTCGGAATGCATAGGGTAGGACTCAGCACAAGGTAATATGTATGCGATATGTGCTTAATTTTCATTGACTCCGATTTTCCCCCCGGATGACCACCATTACCCTCATATCAGTGCAATGGGAGTAAAATGTATATTTTTTTAAACTTCATATAATTTTCAAAGTTGATTGCCAAAGTGATTGAAACTGAGTTCAGTTGATAGTAAACGAAGTATATTATGTTTAAAGGCGGTTGCAATATATACGTTGTGTCGATTTTTTTTTCTTGATTAGGTAACTCCCATGTTACTGATTTCTTTATTGTACTAAATGAACCTACGGAAGAACAAAGTTTTAGTATTTCTGTCAATATTGCATAAGAACCTTTCACCCGCACCAATAAAACCTCAATAACTTTAAGACGACTGTTTCTAAGAACCATCTCGACGAACGTAGCTTTCGATTGATAAAAAACTGCATTCAAATCCGTCGACGCGTTTCGCCGCTAGGTTGCCACAGACAGATCGACAGGGCAAACTTATAATACCCCTCTTTTTAGTCGGGGCTCAAAAATACCACAACACTGCCTAGAATGCCGCCACTATATTATTAAAACAAACTCGTTGTTAATCGTGCCTAACCCGTGTCTCTGAATGCCCTAGCATCCCTAACTTTCCACATTATTATTGAGTACTTGGTGGCAACGCATTGAGCATATTTAAAATTAATCTGCTCATAACCCATTATAGTTAAAAAATGTATAGTAAAACTCTATGGAAGATTAATTATATTCTAAATAGTTGTCAATTCCGTAGGCCATATAAGTAGTTTTTTTATTTAAAATTTTCTTCAGTAGGTTTATGATTACAATGTTATTTCTATATCTGTGTCCAATAATGAATTATGATTGGAATAACTAAGACTTACTTTAAACTTAAGAAATGATTGAATCTCATCACATTAAAAATCTTTGAATTGTCGGGATTTTTTGGACAAAAATATATATGTTTTATACATATAAACTTAGTCTTGAATCACTATATCTATTTAAAAAACCTGCATCTAAATCCGTTTGGTAGTTTTAAAGATCTAAGCACACATAGGGACAAACAACGAGAAGCGACTTTGCTTTATACTACGTAAAGATATTATATTTATGGTTCATACTAACGAATTAGGGTCAAGTAGTGTAAATATAAGACAAAAACTCAATCTTTTAACTTTTTTTTAACTTAATGTTTTCTATTTCCAGTTTATATGTATTATATTAATACTTTTACTTCATAGCTATAACGTTATTTGATTTGTTTGTCAATAGTTATATTTAAAAGGCATGTTTTAATATAAAATCAGTGTCTTATTATTTTCCTCCAAAAAAGGTAATTATGAGACATGGTCGGCAAAAAATAATATAGCCTGTATTTTACATATCTTTCAATATTTTTGACATTGACGGCTCATTATAAGTCAAGGAGGTTAAAAATAACACAAAAAGTGTATAAAAAATTAAAAACTTTTTTTATTAAGTATCAAAAAAAATATCAAAATTTTGCGTAACATTTTGCTTAGCAATATTTTTTTATTGCCAAATTTAACAATGTTTTTAACATTTAAAACACAAAATAAAGAAATACAAAAATTAAAATTATACAAAAACATAAATTTTCAACGAAAATTAAAGTAATAGTAATAAAGTAATGTAATAAACTCGATAATCTACTTAATTGACACTAGACTAACCAGTCTCTTTATTACATTGTAATACTTTTTGGTTTTAAAAATCAGCACAAAATAATAAGCTTAAATTGTAACATAAATGAAACGTAGGCCTTATCCTTTTTCGAGTTACCCAATATGGTATTTTTTGAAGTCAATATCAAACATTAAGGCACTTCTTTTATTAACTTGTGGTGCAGGTGTCAATTTCATGACAATTTCCTCTTTAAGGATATTATATTTAATGTGGACAGCAGGATACATAAAAAGGATTGGACTTTTTACATTTTCCAATGCTTCTTGTAACATCAATTCGTCGTACGTTTTTGGTTTAGGAACATATTTTCGTGGCATGATTAATTTTCTAGTCTTATTTTTACACTACCCTCTGTCTTATATTTTACCTATCGCTTGTCTTATATTTTCCCCGAAAATCAAGGCATCCTCACACACCGCCCATTAACCGGAGACTAAAATAATATCGTGTATGCACAAGGACAAAAGACGCACCGCGCGAAGTACGGGTGTAAGAGCGCGGGCAGCGCTAGTCAGAGCGAGACCACCGAAAGTGCGCGAACCGCGTTTAAAAGTTTTCGCGGCAAAATTTGTCGTCAGTCATAAATATTACGTAATTTGTTTTGTTTTATTTATAAAAAAGAAATGTAAAGTTATTTTCTTATTATGTTTATAATGAACTTGTTATTAAAGTGGAACATGGTTCTGTTTGATGTTGACTTCAAAGAAATTTATAGCTGTCTTATTTTTACCTAAATTTTTGGGCGTCTTATATTTACCCTACTTGACCCTAAATCTTTTTTTTTTTAAATTACAATTTCTTAAGGCTTCTTTTTCATTTCGTATATTTTTTTGCAATTACTCATAAAGGGTAAAAGGTAAAGAATGCCAACAGGCATCAAATTCGCCTTTTGTAATGTTCAATAAAGTATAAATAACATATAATTTTCTAATTATCGGAAACAGTTTATGTGATTAACATTTTTAGTTCAAATATCCATCCTAATCCAAAATAAAGTGGCAAAACCAGTACAAAGTCGCTGGTAAGGGCTAATTGCGGATGAGTCTTTTGGACCTTAAATATAGTAAAAAAAAAGAATAAAAGTCCGTTTCCCCAAACATAACTAACTATTCTTATGAAAGTTTTTAACTATTCCAATGAAATGTCACACAAATGTCACTTGTTTAAGATCTTACTATCTTTGCGAAATAAAAATAAACACAAACAAATAGTTTCAACTTTATTTCGTGTTGTTGTGCACCATGTTTCTGTCACATATTTGTGTCGTTGGCTTCAGGGCAAACATTTATCACGTATTTCGGTTCACGAAAGTTAAAACAAATTTATTCTAAAAGGTATAAATAGTAGTTATGCTATATACATTGTACCACTACACTAAATAATAGGTACCAGTAATTGCTTATGAAAAACAATGACAAAAAATGAGATAGTCAGCAGCTTTATAACATAACAGTTAAAATTGTAATTAAAACATATATTATAGATAGTTAAGTTCAAAATATCTGTTTTACAGTCAGTAAATTATATTAAACATTTTAAGAAATAATCAGGCGGCAAACATTTTAGAATTACCTTTGATTATTTACATACTACGATTTGACATAAGATGTGAAATTCAATGAGATATTTAGTGGACGCGTTTGTTCAGATTTATCAGAATTCGCTTTGTAGGTACTTTGTAGCCAGTGCATTAAGGAAGTTAACCAAAACGATGGGAAACAAACCTCTGAAATGTCAGAATAATACTAGTCCGGGCGTAATAATAACAAGATGTTAAATTGCAAAGTGATATTATTTATCTCAAAAACAAAAGCTATGTCGTAGATAATAAAATAAATAATAATAAGTAAAAAATGTAAATATGTTAAAGTAGCTCATGAATAGAAAATAATCTAACGGAATATTCAAACATAATCAAAGGTTTACAAACAGATGTTTCTATTTCTTATTATGTATAGCTAAATGCTGTAAATATTATTATATAGGCACAATCCAGTCTATTGGAGTACATAATTCTTATTTGGATAACTAGTATATAAAATAGGCCTCAAATATGTATAGCAGAAAAATTAAGAACATTTTTAATATATATATGTATATAAGTCTGACTATCACATTAGTGTTGTCCTAAGACATTAAGTATGTGTTTATATTTATTTTATATAATACAATATTCATTTTGGATGTCAACACAGTATGAAAAAACATGAAGATATAGGTATAACAGATAGTTTAAATGTATAATGTACACATTACTAGCTACATATATATAAATAATTAAAGTATTTTAGCTGCATAGGGAAGCAATACCGATTATGTTACTTTAGGATATAGACACAATAACATCATTATTAGTGTTTAAAATGTTTAAGTAAGTTAGGTTATTGTTAATTTCTTGAGTTAAATGGTAAAATCATATCAAAAATCCTAACAACTTGTTTTATAAGAAGTTTTTGTTATTAATAAAATATAGAAACTGATTTAATTGTGAGTCTAAATGTTACTAACATATTATTTCTACAATAACCTATAATATGCAAGATTCATACAAAGCATATATTAAATGATAGTATCAAAATTCTTATTAACTTAATATTATCTGAATTATGAATTGCCTTTTTTAATGAATGAATCACAAAGCATTTATTTCTTAAATATTAGTTTAAATGGCTTTATGGACAATGTAATTTGTTCTTATGAGACAGTATCAACAAATAGGCAAATTAAAGTATTATAAGTCAATATTTAGTTTCCATTTTCTTGGGTGCTGTTTACTGGTTTCTTTATTTAAAAATCAGACCATACATTGTTAAATTAATTTTATTAAAAGTTTACTTTTGACAACAACATTAAAAATTATAAAACAAGTACTAAGTATATTTATGTGACAGATAATATAAGTTTATAATGGTTCTCAATTAATTTAACCATTGAAACTCAATCATTAAATTCTCACTCAACCAGTTTAACAATAAACTGCAACATCTTACATTCTAAATATAATTATATAATCTACATTTAGCTTATTATTATAAAAATCAAGTCTATTTATTATTGTTATAATGTTACTATCAAAACCTTTAAATAATTATTCCAGTTCAACCAACTTTAATAACAACTCTTCATAATTCAAATGCAAAAAGTTGGAATTTAAGCAACCCTTCGTTAAATTTCTAACTGGCAAATATCTCGGACTATAATTGTAATCATATACATACATGTTCATAATTATATATTCTACCTAAGCTACTCAGAAATCTCAAAGTTACAACTAAAAGCTACCCATAAAATCACAATGTATATCTAGGTATAAATTAAGGAATACTTAATGTATTTACTTTGTTCATATTTAAAAATAATTATTATTGCCTAGAAATAATAACAATGATCATACATATAAATGACATTCAGTCTTTTACATTAAAACCAATACTGGCAAGTTTGTTACATTTTGAACTAAGCATTCTATATCAAAATGCCTAATTTAATGCTGTTTACTAACTAAAGAGCAACTCGTAAATTCTAAGAAACTAAATGTTAACATGGACACTTCTGTTTTAAAGTAGTTGGTGAAATGCAATGTGTTATATCTAACAATATCCTATTTTAAATACTATTATAACTTTACAAGCTTAAACATTACCACTGTGACTAGAGAAACTATAAGTAGCAGGTGTAACACATGTGTTGACACATACTTGTATAGATGGTTTAAAAGAAGAAGGTAGAAGCTTATGTGCTTCCGGCACTGGGGAATAACTTTGACAAACAGCTGTTTCAAAATGTACTGGATCACTTCTGTCTGTAGGCACACCGTCAAAGCTTGTTTGTTTGGCCGAGTCACCTGTTCCACTGTCCTTACAAGAAGAATGTTCAGATAAATTGTCTGGGAACATATGAGGCGTATCACTATCACTATGAACTATTTGTGTCATTTTTACACTTTCGGAGGGATAATTTGGTACTGCACCTGCCATCCGCCGACGGGTGTGATAAATTATTACCACCCATATAATAGATGTTCCCACTGCACAGCACACAACAGTTATTATAATAATTCCTGTCATATCTTCTTCTTTAACCATTATAGCCACAGGGGGTAATACTTTAAGCTCTATCATATCTTTTTTAGAACCCAATTCATTTTTTATTTCACATTCATATTGGCCAGCATCAGTGGACTGTGCTCCAATTATAACAAGTAGTTGATTTTCTGCTGTAAAGTAGTATCGTTCACTAGTTATTATTGGAGTTCCTTCCTTTGACCATTTCAATACAGGTTTAGGTGATCCTGTTGTCATACATTGTAAAACAACAGATTCTCCAGTTATTACTTCTTTATTTTCCATTACTCTTATAAATGATGGCTCTTGAAGTACTGTTAAAGTTGCATTGGATATTATAGTACCTGCTGGGTTTTTAGCAGCGCAGCTATAAATACCCATATCTGTTGTTTTTGCATCAACAATAAAGAAGAGATGGTCACTTGGCATTACATTCATTCTTCTTTCCCTTGCTGCTGGAAAGTCATTACCTCCATCTTTCTTCCATGATATTTCAGGAGAGGGATCACCTGTTGCTGCACATTTAAGTGTAACAGTTTCTCCAGTTTTTACAGTGACATTTGTAGGTGTTTTTATGAATCTTGGAAATGTTACTATATTTACTTTAGCTTGAGATGAATATGTAGTCCCAAATTTATTGCTCACAACACATTGATATTTACCAGAATCAGAGTGAGACACATCGGGTATAACTAACACAGATGTAGCATGTGATTTACCATTTTCTGACAAGGTAACATTCTCATAAACCAATGGATTGCTCACATTGCCATTATTTTTTCTCCATAAAAATGTTATGTTGCTAAAAGGATTTGATGTTGCAGAACATACAAGATTTGCTGAGCGATTTTTAATAGCTAAATGGGATTTTGGATGTTCTATTATTTTAGGTTTTGGTGTGTCTCCACAATTGTCTTCTTTAAGTTTAGAAACAATGACTCCTCTTACTTCTGCAGGATAAACACAAGTTGCTGTAACATGTTTCTGTTCAACTTTATCTCTTATCCATTTAACTATCCACAGCAAGTTGCAATCACATAATAGAGAAGAAGAATTTAAATACAGTTTTCTCATATTTGTCATAGTATCAAAGGCATGTTGCTGTATTGAAGTTATGTCATTTCCTCTTAAATCTAATTCCACCACATTTGACAAACCTTCAAAAGCTCGTGAGCTGATTGATTTAATATGATTAGTTGATAAATTAAATACCATTAAATTTTGTAACCTTGAAAATGGACCAGACATATCTTCTACAGTCCATGATATTTTATTATTATTTAAAAATAATGTTTGCAACTTAGACATGTGGCTAAATGCCTCTTGTGATATTACTGATATATTATTGTTACTTAAATTCAGTGTATGCAGTTTATTCAAATGTTGAAAGGTGCGGCCTTCTATTTCCATAATGTAGTTGTGGGATAAATCAATGGATTCCAAGTTTGTACACAATTCCCAACTGCCAGAATCAATTTGAGATATTAAATTATAAGACAAAGATAATGATGTCAAAGATTCCAAACCATACATCCAGCCTTTAGAAATAGTTTTTATTTTATTATGATCTAATTGCAATAGGTTTACAGATTTAAACCCAAAAAAGGCTCCATCCATAATATTTTCTATATTATTGTCCTTAATTTTGAGTATTGTCAGACTGGATAGTCCTTGGAAGAGAAGACCACCAATAACATGTAATTTGTTATGGTTTAGTTCTAATACTTTTAAGGATGTCTGATGCATAAATAAATGATTAGGCAGTGATATAAGCTCATTTTTGTTTAGTTTTAGAGTCACTAAGTTTGTGAGATTGTTAAGAGCACCTGGTTCAATTACTCTTATGTGATTACTGTTTAAACTCAATAGCATGATAGAACTATTAAGAGAAAAATGTCCAGCATCTATTGCGCCAATACTATTCCTGTTTAAACTAACATCGTGTATTTGATTTTTATGTAAGAAGTTAGGAATACGAGCCAATGAGTTTTTATTTAACTTTAATATTTTCAAAGAGAGCAGATCGTGTAAACCGTCAGTAACATCTTCAGTTAATTTATTATAACTTAGGTCTAATTGTTCCACCCACTTCGGAATTCTTGGCACTGACGCTAAATTTTTTTTTGAACAGTCTACATATTGTTTCAAGCAGTCACATTTTTTAGGGCATTCATAATTTTCATTCTGCATCGATATTCGTATCAGAAACACCAACGCCACAATCGTAGATATAAGATAGTATCCCATTTTTATTCATTTGTCTGGATACTAAAATCTTTGAGCACAAACGACCTGCGCCTTTGTTCTTACATAATTTTAAAGCCAGAATAAACACACAACACTTTAAAACTTTAGTTCAATTATAACCACTTACACTGAGTATTACATTTTGTTGTCACTGATAAAGAGTAATAATAAAAACAACACTGATTTTTATTTACTACTAGACTCTCGACCGCCATTTTCTCTAATCAATCTTTTTCTTTGACGATTGGTTTGTAGTCGCTGGTCGCGAGTTTGCTGATTGCTCTATGGTCAGTGTTAATAAACCATCTGCAGGTTGCCCGCATAGGTTAATGGTACGACTGGTTATAACTGGAAATTTGTAAACAATTAATTAAGATAAAAGTTACAATTTTGAAAAGGGAACTCTGCACATACATACATGTAAAGTATGTATTTCATACATTTGTTATGTTTTGATTTGCCGGTAATTTAAAAAAAAACTGTGTCACGTCGAGAAAATTTACCCAAGAATATTTTCGTTTTATAATGATTTTTTATGACTTTTGATGTCTATTAAAGACAACAAGAAAGTTATGATAGATTTTTTTACTTTTGACGATAAAGCCCCATCTCTTGCCACAGTTTAAAACTGTCGTCGTCGTACTAATCTCACCTATAGTTTCCGTATTGGATGGCCTTCTACGGTGACGGCTAAAGATAACATCAATGTTGCCGGGCGAATGACGGAAACTGACAAAAGAATGAACATCAGCCGATTCGGACAAGCTTAGGTTTCGACATGAGTCAAATGAACAAAATCCTCTATGAACATTTAGCGGTCAGAAAGATTTGGGTCCGGTGAATAATAATTTGACCGAAGCTTAAAAATCCTCTACTGTGTGCGACATACTTACGACTGACGAAAGCTGGATTTACTGTTATGATCCGGAAACCAAAAGAAACTCAGTGGTTGCGTTCAAAATGCCGTCGAAAAAGATCTCTAAGGACTTTAGTGTGACCCTCGTAACAACCATAAGTATTGTAATTAGTTTTAGTAGTTGTTAACAAACAAATTCAGAACATTAGGGTGATCTTAGCTTTTCTTAGGACTAGCGTCGGTTCATTTCTAAAACGTATTTCAAAGGCGGCATTTGTAGGTTCTTTCCAAATATGGTTAGGTAGAGAGTCCTCTCTCTACCTAAGCAAAGTGTGGATAGTAGAGGCGAGCTTGTTTGCGCATCAAAAAGGAGCCCTAAACCTACATCTGTGTCGCAAGTCTCAGATATTGTTTGCACTCCTTTCCTTGAAACTCGATGGGACCGGCATCCTCACGGTGAATCCACGGAATGCTAAGACGCATCACGCATCATCTTAACACTAATACCGTTGTAGTTGCAAATAGCAAATCATTAGCAACGCTAATAAGTGTCACAAAGCATCACGATTTTTATTTGATTAATTAAAAGGTCGAGAAAGGGTCGAGTCACAAAATATGTCTTAAGTTTGTGTCCGTGAGCTATACATTCGAATGGTAACTTACTTATATACCTCGAACGTTATATTCAGGCATTTTATTTGAGTCAAACGTACAGACCTCAAGTCATTATATTATAGTAAGGATATTATCTGAGTTGTATTCAAATCCTGTGGGTTTGGTAGACTCGGTGGATTTAAGAACATCGGTAATATTTTGAAGCTTCAAATATTACATAATATTATAATATACAAATTCTATTTGAAACAAACTTTTAATAGCTTTTTAAAAGTCACGAGGAAGTTAAAGTTCGTAAAGGGCTAAGTAAGTTATTAATAGGATACAGAGGCATACACGCGTAACAAATACCATCTTTAATCTTTATTAAAAGTGCATTATTTATTTACAAGAAGTGTATTTCATAGAAATGCAATTGAATAATGAGTTATATCCATAAATCTTAGCAAGCGCGCAAAACATTATTTTTGATTCGCGTACTTTTTTATCCAATAGGTACCTACATAGTTATAGAAAACCAGAATTGTCTTTCCGCAAAATAGTATCATAATACATTTTTTATTGAAAATGGCTAATTATTCTCCAGATTTTTTTGCCGCAGGTCCTATTAACTATTAACAACTCTATATTTTTGTGGCATTTGTTATAAATTTAGGTGGGTTAGAGATTCGTAAATTGCAAGGGTTTTATGGTTTGCGGCTCGAACTGTAGTGTCGACTGCTCGACCAGCATTGGCGTTAAACGAAACTAATAAAATACATTTTGGTGACATAGTAGTCATTTTATTATTTGATTAGGACACTATCTTACTCGAAAATATAAGAAATTGTTCTAAAATGTAAATTGAATATAAATAAAAGGTCTAGTTATTTTAAAGTACATACTTTGACTGAAGGAATCTGAATTCTTACGAACGATGTCATTATATAATTCTTTCTTATTGAAAAAGACCAATTTCCTTTTTTTACACGAAATGTTATCACTACTAAAAATTCCGAGAATTTACAGATTCGGTCGACATGCGTTATTCCTTGTTTCAGGTATAAAGTGTAAATAATCTAAATTAAACAAACGGAAGTTATTAATATTACCAATTCGTGAGGCAAACTTGTGTTATCTGTACCAAGATAAAAACTCATCACCAAATATCTTAAGTCGCTAACTTATCAGCCACCCCTCTTTAAACTAATACCTCAGATTTTTAAAACATAGTCCACTTGACATAATTAAAAGCAAATTATACAGGATACACACATAAACATAATAAATTTATTATAAAGTTTGTTTTAAAATAAAGATGGCAGTCTATTTCTTATTTTACTTAAACTACTTACCCTACTTTGAAATCAATTTGAGCCAATTAAAGTTGCAATTTAAGATAATAAATAAATTTATCATCAATAAATTTACTTTTTAAATATTACTTCTTCATTATTTTATTGCATTTGTTATTCTTCAATATTTTTTTGCTTAGACAAAACTTGCATATCATATATTGATATTGTATAAAATATAGCTAATAACTAAAAATGAAATATATAATTCCAATTTTCTAAATTTAACATGAGCTATAATCATTAAATTACTTAAAACAAAGTAAAACAGATAAGATATAAAATATATTGAAAAGTGAGTAAAATAAATAAATAATCATTGTTTGTACCGCACATTCCTGCGATCACAAGATGTTTTGTAAAACGCTATATAATTTAGTATTTTTCACAATTATGTACATTAGTGTTTCAACATTGCTTGTTGACTGATCCTATTCTAACAATATTGAATAAGAAAAAAATTATGTTAAATGACATCTTTACATTTGTTTTTATTTAAAAATAAAAATAATTTTATTATTATCCATTGTCTTTTCTAGCTTAAATAATAAATGTTTTGGGTACTTACGTTATAAGCCATCGTGATAAACCTGAAATAAAAACAAATTAAGTAAATGAAAACTATGTATTTCAAATTGCAAACTGGGTATGTACTTCAAAGAAATTAAAGTAAAAATTTGTACATGTACCTTTACTCTAATGTAATTATTAATAATGTATGTAGTTTTATGATTTTTTGAAACAGGTCTTAAAAGTAGAAGAATGTTTTATATTTTCTTAAATTGTTATTTAATTTTTATTACAGTCGAAAGTAATTAGAATTATTGTCAAAGAGCAAACTGATTAATAAACATTAAACGCTTGACAATTGACTTTTAATGACATTCACAGCACAGAGTACAATGTAAAAATATTAACTATATTTAAAGGGTGTTTTAGACGCCACGACTCGGAACCCTGTCTTTCAATATGAATTTATCATTGAACAGTAAAAAATCATTGAAATGGAATGTCTACACATAATCATTAGATCGAATGTAATAACTATAAATACTGAATTTTGTGCATAAATACAATCTAATAAACAGCTGGTTGACTATATTCTTTATAATTCGGTTTACTGTTACCAAAGCTAATCCCCATGCATGAATGCAGTTGGTAGAGCGACGGGACGGTTTCCCAGTAGTCGCGGGTTCGAATCCCTGTCCGTATCGGTTTATTTTTCATTCCATATTTATATAAATTTAAATAAACTTAACATGGCTATACATGTTTATAGATATTTTCAAACATTGATTTCGGTAGTTGCATCTTTTCAATGTTTATCTATACTGCTGCAAAGTTACTGTACATTAGTCTTACTAAAAGATATCTAAACGGAGCATGTGTTGCCTGTTTTAAGAAATAAGATTTCAATGATTACTTGAGTAGTGAGAGTTCCTGCTGTCACGTCACGATTCACGTCAAACACGTCATGTGAATGACAAAGTTAGGAATATATTGATATTTTTTCGGTGTTTAATATTTTTTCTGAGGAATTCATAGAGCCTATTGTTAAAATCAGCTTTATTAATTCTTAGTAATAATTGGAAAATCTTATATGGGTATTTATACCAAGTGTTAAACCATGGAAGCTTATGAAAGTGTGTTACTCGTTAAAAATGAAGTCTTTGTTTTTAAAATACCCCCGAAAATGACTAACAGAGGATATAGGTAAATTGTTTAATTAAATTTTTCATTGTTTTATAAACACATACATTTTAAGCATCTTTTGAAATAGGGCAGCTGATTGGAATTTGCAAGAACCGCAATGGACGGGGCGTATGCGTCTCGTAGCGAAAGGCGATGAGTTAATTATGAAGTTGGAAGATAAGACAAGTGGTGAACTGTTCGCAAAATGCCCTATCGATAAGTACCCAGGGGTGGCACTAGAGTCTGTTACAGATAGCTCACGATATTTCGTTGTTAAAATACAAGATGATAATGGTAGGTAAAGGTTATACATATATAATATTCTAGCTTTGTTTTTAGTTTTTTAATATAATATATGTATATTAATTTCAATTTAATCATTAATTAATATTTCAGGACGTAGTGCTTACATTGGTCTAGGGTTTGGTGACAGATCAGATTCCTTTGACTTAAATGTTGCTCTACAGGACCACTTTAAGTGGTTGCGGAAGGAACAGGAAGGAGAACAAGGAGAGCAACAACAATTAGACTTCAGCTTTAAAGAAGGGGAAACTATAAAGATAAACATGAAAATAACTGTAAGATTAATAGTTTTTAATTTTATAATTGATTCTCATTGTTTCTCAAATTTTAAAATATTTTCCAACACTTTTCATATGGCCACAAAAAAGACATTGACCTAGCTCTGGGGGCATCTTGTTTAAAATATTATTAATTTTTCAAAATATGAAGTTATGAAAATGATTGTGTTTTCAAGTTATGAATGTATGTTTTTAGAAGAAGGATGGTAGCGAAGGCAGCCGCCCCCGTAGGGCGGGTGGTGCTAATATAGGGGGACTGTTGCCCCCACCTCCAGGAGGCTCAAAACTTCCACCCCCTCCATCTCCACAGCATGTGCCAACTCCATCTGGAATGCCGACTGTGCCTAATACTGAGTGGGGTGATTTCAACTCTGCTAGGTTTGTATACATTACTTCATACATTGAAAGTACATATTAAATTGTTGTTTGGTTTTCCTATTTATAATTTTTGAGTATGCAATCTGTTTTCAGTGCCCCAAGCCAACAACCAAAGCCTACAACTCCAGCTAACCAACAGAACTGGGTGCAGTTTTAATTAATGAATATATTGTTTGTTTTCTGCAAAATGCAGATAGTGCATTGCACAATACTTAGGAACCTTACTTAAATGTTTTACATATCCATTACTTTGTTTGTATATATGCCGGTATGCCTCTCTAATGCAGGATTTTAATTTATATTATAGAGTATATTTAGGCAAATATAACAGTAATTTTTTCTCATCTTAATAAAAAAAAAAAATTAGGCTATGTAATGTATCTTCATCCCTTTGAACCATTAGATACATTTTTAATTTGGTTTTGTACAATACAACTTTGTTACTAATTAATATTTTACTTATATTACCATAGAATTTAAATTTAAATTTTAAGTCTATTAACATTCCCGTATTGTATAATTATTATTTATTCTTTTTATTAAAATTATTTATATTATGTATGTGTTGCAAAAGTAATAAAAAAAAGTTCATAAAACAACCCGCAATAACATTGCTGTAAAATCGTTTAAACTTGTAATTTTTTTTTTATTACGTGAGGTATAAATATAAATATTAAATCTGTACATGTTGTCACACTTAATAGTTAAAAGTTTTCAAATATTATAAAGATAGTGTTTATGAAATTATGGTTCTACATTATGTTTAGAATGTTATTAATATCTGCATGTCATAGACAAGCTCTATGTATATAGCCTAAGTGATAGCTGTGTGTACAAATGTGTTATAAATAGATCTGTTTTGGCATTCTGTTTGAGATGTATGTACAAATGTAATAAAGAATAGCAGCTACTTGTTTTTCTTTTATATCACTAATTTAATTCCTCTTACACCTATGTATAGACGAATTCTAAGTATAGAGTTGTTATACTTAAAGAAGGGTAGCCATAGCAGAAGTGTGAGTGCGAGTATCTAATAAACATTAAAAGATGGAATATGAGCGACCCATGCTTTTGTCGTTTAATTACACATGATAAAAAAAAGACACAGGTAGCCTCATTTGCCTTTTCCTTTTTACTGTTTACGGTGTCATTTTCATAGAATTAATATACATTGTACAATATCTCTATGGTTATTTTAGGCTAGATCGCATAGTGAAGTGAAATCAAGTCTGACAACGTCAATCAAAATGCTGTCATTTCTTTTAAACATTGGCCATTGGTTTTTAAACAGACTTGTAATAAATATTCGATTGGTGCTTAAAATTCGGTATTATTGTAACCTTCGAAATGTCAAGCAATAGCAATAGGTAGTCAGCGAAAAATACTTAAATTTCCATCAATCGATTTAATGTAGGTAACTGTCCTATGACGACATAAACTTCCCTTTTTTATCTGTTGTAAAAAATCTCGATCTCAACATTGACAGCACATTAAGTTAGATTGTACATTAAACTGAAATACCGAAAAAAATGAGTTCCGTAAGATCATCATCATATTATCATCACAAAAAAATATACCATTTCGGACCAAAATATTAATTTCTATCTTAAATTTTGCCTATCATTACGTTCTTCATGTATTCTTCTCTTTTCTTATACTGACATTTAGACAATAACTAAAATTAGAATTGAATCATTACAAATAATTTCATTAGAATCGTTAATATTGTATTAATCGTTAATGTTGTAGTGTTTGGAATTTTATTGCTTACTTTCAAATAAACATTTTGGGACGAGCCATGCATATTTTTCTTTTATATTTTTTCTATAAGTTTTTCTCTTATATTTTTCTATAAGTTCACTCCTTTAAAAGTTATTCGAATTTAAAATTTGATATGAAAAATTGTTTTACATTTGCTCAATGGTATAGTTAATAGCTGTAAGTTTAACTCGATTCTTTCGGCTTACAAAATTTACGATTTTTACTTTAACTACCAAAACCATGAACATTGTAATGCTACCCACTACAATTGAATACTAATAAGCCAACAATGACAACTTTATAAAATTCCAAAGGTAATTTATTTTTTCCATGTTATGTAAACGTAAAATAGAAATTCACGATGAGCGACCTTTCAAAATTGATATTAAGAGCGCCGGTTTTCACAGGCTTCGTTTCTCATGATTAGGAAGATATTTCACTGCGAGATTTGAAAAAAAAATAGTTGATTGCTACGGAATCGTTTGGAGGGGCACCGGAGACATTTTTGAATATTCGAGAGCATTAAGAGGAATTGATTAGTGAGAGCGTTACAGTTCGGACCCCCCCCTAACGGCACCGGTGGCTCACGCAACTCTGATAATTTTATACCTTCTAAGCAATTTGAGATAATTGATTACCTACATTTAATACAAGAATTGTCATATTGTGACTGTGTGGTTTAATTGCCTGAGACCGGATCCTGTACCAAAAAACTCCATCAAGAACGAGCAAGTCACTAATATGCCTCTATCTCCGAAATCAGCAGTGGGATTCACTCGGGCATCACAACCACCAACTACCCTCGGGAGTCAATTGCGGAGAATGTTTGAACTCCAACAACAGAAACTTGAAGTTTAACGAAGCTACCAAATCACGTCAGCCTGAAGCATACAAGAAATGAAGTCATTTTATTATTTGAAACGCACACTAGAAGATAATAACAATAAAATGCCGGAATCAATACAATCAATCAACCGTTCATAATCAATCGTTTACAATCAATCAATCAATTATTGTAACAAGATGAGATGAAATCGAGCAAATGAAGAGTTAAATTTATGTTATCTCGAAACTTCAAAATTGAAATGTACCCACACATAAAAAAAAATTAAGTGAAAACCTACACGGTTATGGAAGTCGTTTGTTAGATTATTTGACAAACCGTTAGAAAAATATTATGTATGAAGAAATTGCTGCTGATGAACAAAGAAAAAAATGAGAAATTATGGAAGTGTGATGGTGCGGCGCATTTGGCGGTGATGGCGCGGGGCGTATGGCGGTTACGACACGGAGCGGATAGCGGTGACGACGCGGAGCGGATGGCGGTGACGGCGCGGAGCGGATGGCGGTAACGACACGGAGCGGATAGCGGTGACGGCGCGGAGCGGATGGCGGTGACGGCGCGGAGCGGATGGCGGTGTCGGCGTGGAACGGTTGGCGGTTATATATATACACATATATATATATTTCGGTGATATATATATGCATATATATAACCCAAAGATACAGAACCATATATATATATAGTTCTGTATTTGTTCTGTTTTTTTGGGTTGACTGGTTAGAATTACCTAAGTCCTCTTTTTATATAAGCTTATAAACACTATATAAATTTATAAACAAAATGCAATAGTATAATAATCTTCAAAATTTTCGGGTTACTTTTCGGCTTCACTTTGGCAGTTCTTTAATCCTTTTCACTAAAATGAAGTGACTCCTTGTCTTAAGTCTAGCATGGGGGGGATGTCTAACCATGACTTTGGACCAATCTAAACTTCTTGATTATGGTCACTTGTAATAAGAACAATGTATATTTAATAAAGCTAAATACTCCTACAAGTATACGGTTGCTGAAGAGATAGAAATTGTAATATGAAAAATGCTGGCCTAAAAATATTTATAACAACAAAACAAAGAAATACTAAAACACTATAAATAGGAGGGATCTTCCTATAAACCTTACGAAACGAGTAAAAGAAAATCTAAGTAAAACAATTGTATTATTCGAGAGTTATCGTATCGCCGCCATAAAACAGCATTTCAAATGAAGATATAAAAAAGAGGAAACTTGACATTGATAGACACAAAAAAATACTAGTGCAAATAAATTTATGAAATCGGTAATTGATTTTTAATGGAGACTTTAACATGCTCTCAGGTTTGTATTGGTAATAAATGGCGTTTATCAGTTTGTTTAGTAGCTACTCTTGCCTGGAATAACTAGTAAAGAGAGCCTAGTGGAAAAGGTCTCACTTTTACCATCAGGTTATTTTTTTTTTCAATACCAAGATATAGTATCTTGGAGAAGGTATAAGGCTGAAAATCGTTTTTCATACAAAAGATTTGATCTGTGAATAGAATACTACCCTCTTTCCTGTTTTGTCTGTTTTGCAAAAACGACACAGACACGTATATATTATTACTTCCTTCCTCAGGGGAAACAATAAATTTGTTTCATAGTAGTTTATAGATAGCACATAAACACAACTGGTAAGTTATGCATAAAATACCTTAGAGAGTCCTTTTCAGTGGTTGTTTAGTAAAATACTGTTAGTTTTTAATTTTAAATTTAGTTTACACATTAAATGTACATGTATGTAGTATACATATTCCAAAGTATTTTTTTTTCCATGTCATTTAAACGTAAAATAGAAATTCACGATGAGTGACCTTTCAAAACTGATATTAAGAGCTCCGGTTTTCACACGTTTCTTTTCTTATGATTAGGAAGATATTTCACTGCGGGATTTGAATATATATATATATACCTATATATATACACATACATACATACACTTTACACACTATATATGTAGTCTGGTGTATATATATATATACACCAGAATAGCTTGTTAAGTATCGAGTAAGTCGCAATAAATACTTTCACCTGAAAACATTGGTCAGCTCTGATAGTATGTGGTAGGTTTATTTATCTTCAATTCCATAAATGCAGGTGAAGCTGTTTTCTTTAAGGGATATAGTAGATCTTTGTAGAGGGAATAGTAGATCTTAAGTAATATTCTGAACATGTAACTCCTACTTCTGTAGTCTAGTCTCTAGTCTCCTACTTCTGTAGTAATAACAAAATTTACATATGGACAGACTCAATGGTCATGGTATAAAATTATAGGAGGAAAATGTAAGGGTAATATTATTGCCATTTGGCTAACGGAACCCTAAAAAGAAAATTAATTAACAGAGTTACATATTTCATTCACTAGATCTTGTTTTATTTGAAAAGTATTTTTATAAAATGTCGACTAATTTAATAAAGATTCATTTTCACAGCAATTGAATTCTATCTCTTCTATTCTAATTTAAGTGTAGTTTTATCTTCGAACACGGCTTATTAAAATTTTCGAAAAAAGATTCAGTTTATTATTAATTTGAAAAATTATATGTATTCTAAATTATAAGGTTTCTATAATTAGGTTCAGAAAAAAAAAATCTATGTACTTTTTTACAGAATAATTCTTATTTAATATTAAATATACATATCTCAGATATCGAACTATTCATCGCAGGTAGATAAAGAATGGTCGATGGATGAATACTTAAGTCCGGTGCCCTTTCTCGTAGCAATCGATATTCAATCCCTGTTCGTTTTATTATCAACCGACGGAAATGTGAGTGAATGACGAATGTGTCATCTTTCAATATTCATTTGTTATCTCATTTCACACGTAATATTACCTTCAGGGATTCTTATTCTTTCTTATTTCTTACCTAATTTATGAGTTTTTATCTAATGATATCTATTTATCTACTTTAACTTATATGTACTAATAAGTACCTCTTATATAAACTTTTTAAAACATCAAAAAGCTAGCTATAATCATTGATAGACTTCGCGGTAATTACAAACATTGAAACAATTATAAAGAACCGGATATTTCTTTAAGCAATAATAATTTTTACATCGGTCTTTGTCCTGTACTTAGATTTTATATTTCATCCAATAAATAATATAATTTATGCACAAAAAAGCATGTTACCAGATCGGATATATTTGCTCAATCCATTCTATTTTATATGGGCAAGTAAGATTGGTCTAACTATACCAACTTCATCAATGAAATATATTTAGTGGACGTCAAATCGATCAATAATGGAGACGGGAGAATAAACGACTTATGCACTTATACAGGGTTATTTGTAATTAATTGGCCACCTCTTGCAAGCAGCCCCTCTACATCAATCCCAACAACACTTGTTCTACGACTTTTTACTAATTTTGATAAACATCACAAAAAAAAACGAAACGAAATAAATTTTGTTTCCTCTTTTACTTATTACTCTGTATTTTGTAAGAAGTACTTAAAAAGTCAACGCCCGGGCGCCATACCTACGCTCAGAATTTATGCCAGTTCAGAGGCAACAAATAAATTTTGTATGAGAAAACTTAAGATTTTGAAACTATGAATCTTAAAAAGCCGTAGAACAAATGTTGTTGGGATCGATGTAGAGAGGCTGCCTGCAAAAGGTGGCCCAATAATTACAAATAACTCTGTATACACAGCTCTATGAATATTTTCGTGTTTCTGGAAGAGATCTCTTTATAAAGATAAGTTATCCAGTGTACGTAATGTTTATGTTTTAAGTTAAGATTTAAAGTTTGGTACATAAATAAATAAATAAATATCTATGCATATAAACAATTCAAACAATATCAAAATCACAGATTTGTCCTCCTTACTTTTTATTATATACTAGATACCGACTTCGACTAGCTGGTTTATAATCTAATTATAATAACATCTTATTTTATCGTTTTATTGTGATTAGCGCCTCGTTTAGTAACGAATAAAGTTTTTTTTAACCAAAATATGCATCGTTGTATAAACAAGTCCTATATATCTTATATCTATAAAGTACAAGTTATAAATATTTATATTTTACCATTCTTAACTTGTAGTAGTACTTAAATTTGTATGTAGAGTAAGTTCAGAAACGTAGAATTTTTGCATGCATTTACTAGGGCATTTCGAGAATTGCCCGTGACAAAGCCTCGGCGAGCATAGAAATTATATTGATAAAAATTTACGACCAAATATGCAGCCGCAGCTGTGAAGTGAATTCCTGTTTTATTTAATATCATAAATTAATTATCGTATTACTTATGTCATTGGATAGAATTCAATAAATTATTTTTTTTTATTAAAAAATACTGAGAGTCTAAATTAGAGAGAAGTCTCTCCGTGTTTCTCTTTTGTCAGACGTGGTTACAATGGTTAGCAATACAAAAGAAAACTAGGCGTTGTCCCGCGCACTTTAGAGGCATTGAAGAAACTTTACGTGTGGCCTTGGAAGAAATTAAGAAAATATGACAATGGAACGACTAGAACTTATGAAATACTGTCCCTAATGTTGAAATTAAGTTACTTGTCAAGTCTATATTTGACTGTTATTATAAGACCCATGTGTGTTTTTGTAGATGATTGATTAAACAGAATATTGTTGGGATAATTAAAAACATTATTACAATGGGATAAATAGTTTGGTTAAATATTTTTGTTTCACTAATTTTGTTAAACATTTTTATGCTGTTTCCCTTAACCCTACAAAAGCAATGCTTGCAATAAAATACTTGGTATGACGATTTATACCTCTGATCTATAAAATCCAGCAACTAAAAAATCTAATAAAACCTACCTAGTGGAAATCTAGCGATGTTATTGTTATTGTAATAATTAAATTATTCAATTGTCTTACACAAATTGATTTATAAAAAATGATATGTTTTACAAGCACTAAAATCACAGGTTTTTATTATTATGTTCAAAGACAACAGGTAGTTTTATAATTTTAATATAAGTACATGCTTACTTTAAAAAATGGAAAATGTAAAGAGTGTTACAGTTGTACTATAATCATCATAGATAATGGTGGTCTATATTTCATTCGTGATGTTTTGAGAAGCATAATATTATTCACGGACGAGGGTAAGAAGTCCTTTTCACTTGGGTAATCATTAAAGGAGGGCTTTGTTACTTTGGTTCGTTGGATTGTAAAAGCTAATGTTCTCGTTTAATATAATATCTAACGGCTAACCTACTTCTTAATGAGCATACATTTTATAACAACCAAATAAACATGAAGTGTTTTATCTTATTGAAAATATTATTATGGTATTTAACTTTCAAGACCTTAGTCTATAAAATAGATTTTTTTTGCGTCAAAAATAAATAACTAATACATATACATGAGTTATTAGATTATAATTTATAAATTTATACACCCGTGTATTTTTAAGTTCGTTGATGTTGCTAAGGTTTCAGATTTCTAGTTGTGTCCCAGATCATACTACAAAGATTAATGGCGGTACCCGAGCCGGTAAGTAATTTTGCACGTCACTTGGCCATTTTATAATGTTATTGCTGTTTCGTATTTCTTCACATTGTTCAAAAGAATGTTGAGTGTCTGTTACATATTTGAAGATGGTAAATAGGTATAATTTTTACAAAGTATATATGAGTTTTATTTATAGACTTAATTTATTTAGAAAGTCAATCACCATTATCATATAAGATGTGTTCCAAATAGATTTTGTCGTTAGATAGCTACATAGATACAAAATATAACAGGAATTCTAAAAATATGGTTCTCGTTATGGCCTCTGAATATGTATAATTTTGAAGTTTAAAGCTATTAAACTTCAAAATTATAATAAATAAAATTATAGTAAATGAAAGGTTTTAAACAAATAGATACTTCATTTATTTTGATGATTGGGAATGTCGTTTCAATTGTGTACTTGGTACAAGTTATGAGTATTCAAACATTCGTCACACGTTCAGTTATTTAGTATGACGTATCATAATTGTTTACTCAATGTTTACAGTTCACAGTTACAGTTCAGATTGAATATAAGTATAGGCTTAATGCTTGAGTGAGATAATTAGGAACTTTGATCAGTATAAGTAAGCCTCTATAACATCGAAAGTCAAAGGTGGCATACTGTGGTTAGTAATCATATGAAATGGGTTTAGTAACCAATAACACTACAAACAAAATGAATTAGGATTTGATTTACACTCCATCGAGTTGTAGATACTAATATGTTAAAAAAAAAATTAAGTGTTTGATTTGTAAGTAAATCTTTGCCGTATGTTAAATAGGACGTTGTATATTTATGCTTCGGTTTTCGTTTGTTTGTCTTAGCGTCACTCTAAAACAACTTGTTTGAAGTTTCGCGTAACAATCTATTCAACAAATCTAGGCAACATTGTGGAATATTATTTTGTATGTATTTTCAACCAATTAACTGAAACTAATTAGAATATTTACTTTTATTTTTAAAGATAGTGGCAAATACTAAAAAAAAATATATTTTTAATTTAACCATGTTCAAAAATATAGTTAATTTAACGTGATAAAAAATGATGAACATTTATAGCCATGTTAAACGTATTTAATTTTTATAATAGAAATATTAAGCATATTTTAATTAATTCATCGAGATAGAACAGCTGTATGATAGCCCAATTGTTAGAGCGATTTCGTAGAGGTCGGGATTTCGAATCCCTGCCCGTATCGGTTTATTTTTTAATGTATATTTTTTCAAACTAAACTTAACTTACGGATTAGGTTAGGTTAGGATTAGGAACATATTTTTTGCATTAAAAGTAAAAGGATACATTTAACACGAAATTTCCCAGTAACTATTGTATTTATTATATTCACCTCAAAGAAGTAAATACCTCTCCTTTGTTTCGACCCTAACCTCATAACTGTCGTAAACATGTAAGCCTATCCCGAGAAATAAATTGAAATAAATAAGTTTACTTTTGGTGCTTAACAAAAACATTTTTCTTGCGTATATATATGTAAATATACGTAAAGACCTTTTCTACCCTCATTCAGATAAACCGATCATTGTCAATTTCAAAGTCCTTTTATAATGTAACCATGCTTTCTCTCGTGAGTACTTGTTATGTACTAAATATCCAGAACTCGACGTAAATCGTAATATTGTTAGGAGGCTGTACGCTCTTTATCAGTTTGGTCTGGTCAGTGTTTTATATTTCGCAGCTTGAACATTTTTATATATGACTAACATATTTTTTTCAGCAACTGTTTGATATTTTGGCGTAGTATTGTTTAAAAATGTAGTATTAGTTTAAAAATACATTCGTTACGTTTTTTTTTGGGAACAATTTTCATTGTTAAAAAGTAAAAGGTTAGAAAAGAATATAAGCACATTTAATAGTATAAAAATCGAAAATAATGTGAAGGTAGATATAAAATCAGTAATATAGAATTGTTTATTTAAGGAAATTGATTAAAAACGTGGTTATATTTGAGTGATACAATAGGGAACATTCATGTAATTTTTTTTTTACGTAAATTAATCATTTACCTCTCTATATCGTAGAAAAAAATATAAATAGGCTTGAAAAGATTCTAGTTTTTTTTCAAAATAAAAATTAAAACATGTAGTAAATTTGAGCCGTTCAAACACCGTCATTTTGCGCGCGCTTTGCGTGACGTCAAGTGACACATCCAGTGAATGTTTACAATGAACTTTTTAGTTACTTCATACATATTTTAAGTTTTAATTGCTTTACAAGTCATGGAAGAAGATAAAAATTATCTTACAAATATTGTATAGTACCGGAGAGCAAAAATAGTATTAGAAAAACACCCGACAAAGTATAACAATGGTGTATGATAATTAAAAGGGATAATATATGTCCTAAATGGTGTTTATATTGTTGTGAAGATCAATTTAACGTAAGTATACTTTATTTATAATAAGTTTAATCTAATAGTTTAAATTTATAGTAAGTATTTAACATTAGAAAATTTGAGTTTAAAATTAACCTAACCTAGCATACAAAAGTTCATTATAACTTTCTATAAAAACCGTATTCTTTTTTTGGTTTTACGAATTTTTTGTTTGTTGATTTATTTCAGGTTAAGGAAGATACAGCCAATTGTATTGAATATAATATGTATAACGAAACAACAAGGAGAAAAATGTGATCTAAGTTTGAAGAAAAGAGTTGTGCCACATATATTTTTTGTGGCAATAACACCAGCTGAGAGAACATTCTCATGAATGTGCATAGTCAAAAGGCAAATATTGACCTCGGTTAATGAAGCCTTTTAAGAGTTAGCTATCAAAAGTAGTGTTTAAAAAATGGTGACCTTCCCAAAGAAGTGATATACTAAGTCCTAGTACTGCCCATACAAATGTCTGTGATATTAATCAGCCAGGACTCAGTAACTCTCCTATTGAATGTGATGATCATAAGGCAGAGCCTTGCTTTTCGCATATTGAAGATAAATTATCAAGTGACTAAGCTGTGCAAGTTAATATTAAACTGAAGTATGGAAGTAAAGGTGTCAATGTAAATATACCTGCTGAAAAACAAAATGTAGCATTGTCACCATTTCCTCATTTAACACACAACATTGTACACAACAGTTTTAACAGTAAAACTATCTGTTTTAAAAAGAAAATTGTTTACCGAAAACACAGCTGATAATACTTCTATAGCATCTTATATCTTCTATATCTGCTGATTATCAACCAAGTTATTTATCTGAGTCAAGTGAAGTGGAAAATGATTCAGAGGAAGAAACATTTTAAAAATGTAATGTGTAGTAGCATGCTAAATGCTATTGAAAAAGACTTTGTAGGTATTTGTTTTGTTACGAGTTGTTTGAGTATTGAAACAATGTTTTTAGGATTATCTAAATAGTTGTATCATTTAATAAAACCTTTAAGCACGAAAATATAGATTTAAATTATTTATTTTTTCTCAATAACACTGATACCACAGTATGAACTTCGACTCCGATTATTTGAAATGCGTGTCAAATGACGTCACATTTCCTTTCGACCAATGGTGGCGCGTTTTGGAATTTTGAATTTCGCTCCCAAAATTTACACTTTTCATAAATTATTTTATAGCCTTAAATGGTCAGTTAATAAAAAATAAATGTTTTTATTATAATAAGATGATAATAAGTAATCGAAAAAAAAAATATTTGAAACCATTTTAAATTTTTTGCATGTTCCCTATTACATTAGCACGCCTCGTCTAGCGCGCCGGGTCTACTGCAACATTGAAACTAAGCACTCAAATATACAACCTGGTATAATCACATCAGATAGACAAAACAGATTACAAATATTCGACCTGGTATATTCACATCAGATAGGTACACGATAGCTTGTTACGAATACAAACACAATGCTTGATACCGATTTTAACTGATACTGGTTTTATGACGTCGAGATAAATTTATTGCATCAACTGAACATTTTTTTTTATGTTTAAATATTTCTTTTATACAATTTTAAAACAAATCTGTTTTCACAATACAAGCTATAACAAAAGAACTGGCAAAAATATTTAAAAAGTATTTTTTCGACTATTCCGTTTCAAAAGTTATCAATGTTTAAAAAACTTTTGAAAACTGGACAAAAAGTCGAAGTAGATACAAACAAGCTCTGCGAAATAGACATTTGCTGAAAATATTTATCAGTCTGGAATTTCTATTTAAACGTAACGATCAGTTAAATAACTGATTTAATATTATCTTTATATACGTTGTTATAAAACTTATATATGTATATATATATAACAAAATATTTGGACTAAATCTTTTATGAACTTTATTAAAAAAATATTTTATTAAAATACTATTTTCATATTTTCATTCGCACATTATTTTGTGATGCAATTTACTATTATGTTCATGAAATCTAAAAGAAGTAACCTCAATCCACATATAATAATAAGGGAAAGTTACAATATTATTATTTTAATTAAATATATGGAAGATGAAAGTAATCCTACTAACATTATAAATGCGAAATTTTGTATGTTTGTTTGTTACTCCTTCACGCACAAACTGCTGAACGGATTTTCATAAAATTTGGCACACACATACTAGTTGAACTCTGTTGTTAATTTTTTTATTTTTAAGCTCATGTGGTGATATAATTTGGCAAAGGTATATTATTCCACATTTTCAATATGGATGTAATGGATTATGACAGAAGTTTTATCGTGGTTTGTTATTATTTTAGTTTTTGAGGCATTCATTCAGAGCCCTACTCTCTCACTCTCGTACACAAGCTGTTCTAGCATGTCTTGCAGGCTGCCTGGACCATTAGAGATTAAAATAAGATCGTCTCCAAATCTAAGATGGTGAGGTGGTTTACTGTTGATATTCAGTCCGTATTGGTTCCAATCAAGACGTCTAAATATGTACTCAAGCACTGACGAGAAAAGTTTCGGAGAGAGCGGGTATCCTTGTCTAACTCTTCTTATAAGGAAGTGCATACCTACTCTTTTAGTTCTTATTTTTGCTTGCATGTTTTGGTATACGTTTTGTATAATTCTTATATATTTACTTTCTACTCCTTGTGATGCAAGCGTTTTCCATATTTTTACGTGTTTTAAGGAATGAAAAGCTTTATTGTAATCAATTAATGCCAAATAATAGGTCATGCCATAGTCATTACATTACACTTCTGAATAATTTGTTTTATTGTATATATGTGGTCAATTGTTGAAAAGTCGCTGCGAAATCCAGCTTGTTTTCGCGGTTGATTTTCATCTAACGCTTCTGTTATATGGTTTAGCATTATTATGGGTATATATTCAGTATATACCCATATACTTAACTCACTTTAGTATATTAAATAGTTCTGTGATAGTGTCTAGTAATATATGTGATGTTCCTTTAAGCAATTCGTTAGATATACCATCTTCTCTTGGAGCTTTACCTTGCTTTTGTGTTTTGATTGCCTTGTCTACTTCGTCTTTAAGAATACTGAAAATTTCTTCGTAAATATTTGTATTACTTGTTATTAGTTGATCTACATCTCGTGATTCGTTGTTGCTATATAGATTGCGATAGTAATCCGTGGCTATTCTTAGAATTTCAATCCTGTTTGTTCTGATTTTCTTATCTTTAAAAGGTGTCCCTTTGTCTAACCAGTTGGTACTTTAACATAATTCGATCCATGTTTTCTTAACTCCTCCAGATTTTTCTATGTTTATTAAATTATTTATTTTTTTCAGTCTATGTTTTCTGATTTGTAAGTTGATCCCTTTGCTTAGGTCTTTCTGTCTATGTATTTAAAACTTTATCTTTCCTTAATGAATTTTCTAACTTTTAGGCCAATTTTGTCCTTGGTATAATTGCTTATTTTTACTTAGTTTTCTACAATTCCAATTTTTTACAATAATTTCAGTTATTTTTCAATAGCGTTGTATTTTCTTGAACATTTTTGGTATTCTTTGTTGTTAGTGTACCTACTGCTTTCTAATGTGTCTTGTGTACTTGTAATTGGTAAGGTTATTGGTTTTTTAGCATTATAAATATTGCTTCTCTGTAATTTTGGTTCTAATAAGTTTATTTGTCCTCGAAGCATTCTATGATCTGTATTGTAGTTTAGCTGATTTACAATATCAACATTCAGAAATATTTTTGGTTTATTTGTGAGAATATAGTCTATTTCATTTTTTGTCTTCCCGTCAATTCATTTTTTGTCTACCTAAATCCATTCTTTATTATGTGTTCTATTGTAGTAGCTATTCATTATGCAAAGTTTATGTTCTAGAGCAAAATTAACCCGCCTTTGACCATTGTCGTTTCTTTTCGCAGTTGAGTAGGATCCGAGAATAATATCCTCATTTCTGTTCTCTTGCCAATTTGACTATACCACTTAAGTTTGATACTATTAGATTAAGTTTGTAATAAAATTCATCATTTTGTCTTTATTACTACAACTTCTGTTGGAGCATATATTTGGACAATTGAAGTTTTTTGTTTATGACCAGGAAGTTTTAGTTTCAGAATAGCTATTCTGTCTGATATTCCACGGAGTTCTATGATGTTGCTTTTCAAATATATCTTGAACGTAAATATAATATATAATAATATAATCATATAATATATAACATCATCGTACCTGTAACAGGACGTCCACTAATGAACATAGGCCTCCCCCAAATATTTCCACATTTTTTTATCAGAAGCGGGCTGCATCCAACGTTTCCGATCAGATCGTCCGTCCGCCTCGCTAGGTGCCGCCCTCTCAATAGTTCGCTGGGTGACCCCGAGCTTACTTAGGTTAATAGGTAGAGATCACTTTTCTGTACCGTAGATAATCATAAAACGCATTAAAATTTTTAGTCCTGCAGTTATTTATCCCTGCATCCAAAATGTAATGTTCAAGAAGCTAGTAACAAATATTCTTAATTTTCTAAAGAATTAATCTTGGATTTAAATAAACAGAATGAGCAAGAATACGACTGCTGTGTTGTCATGGTTACGTTTTAAAAAGTGTGATTGTAAAGTATCTTGCGGCATTATTCTTCAACTGTGCAATTCATATTTTATATCTTTTCATTAATTACGTGAAAAATTTTAGCGAAGAAATAAATTCTGAAACAACAAAGGATTACCTTATATATTATTAAGAAAAGTTAAATGTACTCTATAATATAAAGAAAATATACACGAAATTCAGCTCCATTAACTCTTTAAAATGAAAAATATGGACCTACAACAAAATAAATATTTATAGAGCTGTTATAAACACAAAGCTGTAATAATTGGATACAGTTCGCGGTTTTTAGAAAGATCGAAACCATTGTAAAAAACCAGAAATTTCTGGCAACAATTATAATATTATTAATACATATTATTTGTCGGTCTTTATTTATCCCTAAACTATGACTTAGACTATGATTTTATCCTCTAAAAAAATAATATAATTATTTTTTTATTATTAAATAAGAGCATATTCGCGTTAGCAAAGCAGTTAAAATGGCTTAAGCAATTCTATTTTACAAGACGGAATGAGAGGCAATTAAGATTGATTAACTATTCCAACTACAACAAGTAAATATATTTAGTGGACGTCAAATCGGTAAGAGACGCGAAACAAACGGTCTATGAATGTATGCATATGTATATGCAACTCTATGAATATCTATGCATATATGCAAATTAAAGATATAGGATAGCACGCTGAATAAACTTAACAGGGTTGTAGATTGAACAATGTAAATGACTTAAATTTATTTTAACAATTTAACCTTTAATATTTTTTTATTTATATCTTTTTCAGTTTCAATTCAAACCTCAGATCACCTGTGCACGTCAAAGGGAAGTCTTAGAAGGGCCTATTTTGATACCATACTTATTGAAATAATCCCTACTGTAAAGACTCCCCAGCTTAAAATTAAAGCGACGAGGGCCCTGGTCTGAGAACAACCACACAACGTAGAGGTTTTTATCTTGTGTCATGCTCTTATCTCTTATAGACATTACTTTTTCAGACAATATCTAATGTACAGATTTCGCCTTGGTACTTTTTATTACATACCAGGTAGCGACTTCCACTAGCTCCCCTTTGTCTCCTCAGACTCAAATTATAAACATATAACATCTCATTTTATTTTTCGATTCAGTTTTTAGTTTTATTGTGATTATCGCATCGTTGTATACACAAATCTTACCAACATAATAATAATAATAATAATACTCTTTATTGCTCACCATACGGAAACGTTATATAAATAAATTCTTAATAAGAGGTATTGGTAATACAACAAGGCGGTCTTATCGCTAAATAGCGATCTCTTCCAGACAACCTTATACTGGTGGGAATGAAAAAAGAGAGTACATAGTGGTGCATAAAATATATATCAAATTTAAATTCATGTCAGATTCATTATACTTACAAATATAATTATATATACATATTTATATGTAGTGATACTAAGAAATAAATATACATAAAATATCATATTATAGTAAGAGACAAGAGAAAATGTAACAAATATTAATAACATATTTAGCATAGATTTAGGGACAAGGTTCGAGATAGTGATGTTTGACTAGCTTCTTGAAAGTAGTTAAGGATTTGACTCGTCTGATGGCTACTGGCAAAGCATTCCAAAGCGAAACTGCTTGTGTAGTAAAAGACTTTTTGAAAAAGGAAGAAGAATAAGGTGGTAAACAAAGAGTCATACATAGGATATAAATAATAAGGTATAGGTTACAAATATTTTTATTTTAATAGTTTTCATTTGTAGTAATACTTGAATATGTATGTCCAGAAACGTAGAATTTTTGCACATATTTACTACGACATTCGAGAATTGCCCGTGACAAAGACTCGGTGAGCATAGAATTTATATCAAAAATTTACGATCAAATATATATTTCTCAGCTGTGAAATGAATTACTGTTTTATTTAATATACTAAATTAATTATCATATAACTTATGTCATTTGATAGAAATCAATTTATTTATTGTTTTCTTAAAAAAGACTGAGAACTTAAATTAAAGAGAAGTATCCCTGTATTAATTTTTTATCAGACTTGCTTACCATGATTAGCAATACACAAGAAAACTAGGCGTTGTCCCGCGCACTTTAGGGGTATTGAAGAAAGTTTACGTGTGGCCTTGGAAGAAATAAAGAAAATATGTCAATGAAACGACTAGATTTATGAAATACTGTCGAATGTTTAGAGTTAATTGTTACATAAGACCAGTTTGTTTTTTATTACGTGCTTAATGTTAAACACAAATGTATAAGAAATATTGTAGGCATACCTAATTATAAAAGTAGGCAACAATTAAACACTATTAAAATAGAATAATGTACATAGTTTGGTTGAATATTTTTATTTCAGTAGTTTTGTCAAACATTTTTATACCGAGTACCTTATCCTTAAATTAAGCAATACTTGGAACGTATATAGAGTAAAATTGCTTAAAAATCACGTTTGTTGTACGGGAGCCCTCCTTTAAGATTTATTTTATTGTTATTTAATTACTTATTTTCAAAGGTAATATACAAGTAAATATTCTGTGAAAATTTGAAACGTCTACCTGTTACTGTTTTTAATATTGAGCAAAAAACACGTTTATTGTATGGGGACCCACCTTAATATATATATTTTTTTAATTTTTAGTATTTGTTGTTAGAGCGGCAACGGAAATACATTGTGAAAATTTCAGCTTTCTATCTATCACGGTTTAAGAGATACAGCCTGGAGACAGACAGACAGTCGGACAGACAGCGGAGTCTTAGTAATAGGGTCCCGTTTTACCCTTTGGGTACGGAACCCTAAAAACAATAAAACGTACCTAGTGGAATTCTAGGGTGTGATGTTATTGTTATATTATGATAAAATTATTCAATTACTGTACACAAATGAATTAAAAAAAAATCGTTTTCGGCAGCACTAAGATCACAGGTTTTTATTATAATGTTTAAAGAAATCAGGTAGTGGAAAAGATAAACACATTTTTTTAAATTTTAATATACCTACCTTCCACAAAAAATGGAAAATGTATAATATACATGAGCTATTAGATTATAAATGTATGTACCCGTGTATTGTTAAGTTCGTTGATGTTGCTAAAGTTTCAGATTTCTAGTTGTGTCCCAGATCATACTACAAAGATTAATGACGGTACCCGAGCCGGTAAGTAATTTTGCACGTCACTTGGCCATCTTAATGTTTAAAGATATTTATTTCTCATGAAGAACACACTGTTCACTTATACAGAGATTAAGTATATACAATTAAGCAAACTTGTTGACGCATGCATTACATTTATTCTGCCGTTATGTTTATACATGCATATACATACGTGCATCTATGCAAGCCTGCATGCACATGCATGCATACACAATTACAATCTTATTTTAACTAGATACTTATTTAAATGTAACTAAACCTATTATTTAACTCAACTAAAACACAATAACGACAATAATAATGAATTAAAACATTAGGGAACTTAACTAAAATATATATACATATATGACGGGATTTGCCCCTCTTCATTACTAGCTGTCAAATCCATTATAAAACGTAACAATGCGTGAGTTAGCGGGCGAGAAGAATAAAATCACAATTATCATATAAATTGTCTAATTTTCAATATTAATTATTAATCACTCAAATACAATCAAATACAATATTAATTGGACACTTATAAAAGTAATCTAAACTCAGAATACGACACTCCACCGAACACGTGGTGCGCACGAGCGATGCGAGCCGATTCCCTTTCGGTAATGGCCGCCCTTGTTCTTTGTTGTCTTACTCATCGCGCTCCAGTCTTCGGAGTTGTGTCAAGAATGTCAGATGTAACATTAAGACATTGACTTTGACATTGACAGACTCATCTGACATTCTTAAATTAAATGTAAGTGACAAACGATTTATTGAAGCGCCGTCATATAAAATATAAAGCTAAAGTAGCTATACAATACTTTATCTGTTTTCTAAAATATTATCTCTAATGTATAATCTGAGACTATTCTTAAACTGCCTAATATTGTTACAATTCTTAATGACATCAGGTAAATTATTATATAAAATGGCGCCCGCACACCTTATATTTTTATTACCATAAGTTTTTGTCCGAGGCTGCCAGACATCTATTTTGTTTTTGTTTCTTAGGTTATGTTTTATTACTTTTGGTGTAAATGTTATATTTGAATGTATATTATTAGTAGTAATTTTTTTAATAAGGTTGCATGTGTTGTATGTGTAAATTTGATTTATGTTTAGAAGTTTCGTTTTTCGATATAGGTCTTTAGATGTTTTAAAGTGTTTATATTTAAATAGTGCCTTTATTAGTTTGTTTTGAATTCGTTGTAATTTTTTAAGATGTATTTGAGCAGCTGACCCCAAAATTTCAATTAGATATTGAAAATGTGGCGTAGCTAGGGCATTGTAAATAGTAGTCCGGAGTTTTTGAGGAATGCAATTAGAAATTAGAAAAGAAGGTTATATAGAACCCATTGATTTACTATATCAAGGTCTCTTTGTGCTCGTGCTATAGCTTCATGAATCGACTGTGCAAAATAGAAAAGGCAAGTATAATCTGCATAAAGAGTTATTTGACCTGATAGGTTTAAATTTATAATATTATTGACGTATATCAAAAAGATAATGGTCCTAAGATGGAGCCCTGTGGTATACCATAGGTTACTAATTGAGTGTCACTTTTATAATTGGAAATTTGAACTATCTGTTTACGGTTGGTAAGGTAGGAAGTTAACATTTCTAAAGCTGTTCCTTCAATTCCTATGTTATTTAGCTTATGTAATAGCTTTGAGTGGCTGACAGTATCAAAAGCTTTTTTTAAATCAATAAATATACCTAAGCAAAATTGTTTACGATCAATATTTGTCTTTATTTTAGAAACTATGTCAATTACCGCAGCGAGTGTGTTTGATTTTGATCTAAAACCATATTGTTGTTTAATAAAAAAGTTTCTAGCATTTAAGTATTCTATCAGTCTGTTATAAAAAATCTTTTCAAAAATTTTTGAGATACGGGTATAGGTCTGTAATTACTTGGGTCTGATTTTGAACCTGCTTTATAAATTGGGCTGACTTTTGCAATTTTAAGGCTATCGGGAAATAAACCTTTTTTTAAACATTTATTTATACAATTAGTTAAGTCTGCGGCAATTATATTTTTAATACTTTTTAGGGCCTTTGGGCTAAGTACATCAACGCCAGTGCTCGTGTTAGCATTTTAATTATCAATAATTTTAGCTACTTCTTTCTCATTGCAAGGCTTAAGTTCGTTTTTAAAACTTTGTGGGTCTGATGGTTTTCTCCATACATAAGAGTATGCATGGAGCTTGTGTGGTATTTCGGATGTATTTTGTTTGCTAATACTGAGCCTATCGTCAGAAAATAATTATTAAAACATTGACAAATTTGATACCCATCGATAATAGTAATGTCAGATAATTTGAGTTTTGGTGAAACCGCAGTTTTTCTTAATTTTATTTAAAGCTAAATTATTGACAAAGTCCCACATCCTTTTGAGTTTATTTTTACACTTATTAAATTCATTGACATAATACATCTCTTTGGACCACCTTATCACTCTTTGGACCACCTTTTCTGTACGTGGTCCGGCGGATTGAGGACAAAACCAAGTAAATGTTTTAGTCTGTGTCTGGGTAGACGGAATACCAAATATACCTCTTACGATCCGGGTCTTATAATGGGCGGTCAGTGCGTTAGTACGGTTACGGAAGCAGCTCCGTTTAAATTTTTAGGTAAAAAAATCGATTACCAAGGCCGTACTCCATCGTTGGATGTAATAGTCGATAGCTTTTTAACCGATCTCAAAAAGGTAGACAACCAACCAATAAGTAACGTCAAAAAAGCTTGGATTTACGATAATTATTTAACATCACGTCTAAATTGGCCTTTCCTCGTGTATGATATAAATAAAACCCTTTTGTCAAAGTCAGATGCAAGCGTCATAAAGACATTGAAGTTATGGCTCGGGTTAGTACTCAGCGGACTTTTCAACCTTATTTAGAGACCGAAACAACTTTGGATTAAAATTAAAGAAACCATCGGAGCTCTACAAACATCTAAGAGTTACCAAAAGACATATCATCGGAAAATCTAAAGATGATACTGTAACTTCTCTCCCAAAAGACAAAGTTGCCTCAGAGCTCGAGTCACGACTTCAATTCCATAAAAAATTTATGATAGGTGCTCAAACAAATAAAGTAGGGCTAGGGTTAAGTAGGAAAGTTCAAGACATAGACATAACAAAATCTTTTATTCGACAAGACGAAGACTATAATTACCAACTCCACGCGATGAGCCTAGAAATTCAAAACGAATGGGTGACCATAGGAGATTTTTGTATTCCACTAGCTTTGAAGTGGCGCACCTTAATTTATGATTGGTACTGTAGCTACCGTGTTATTTGCTCTGAAAAGAACAGTTTGAGCTCCATAATATTGTTCTCAAAAGAACATTTTATATATTGAATTAATATTATTAGCCATTGAAACACGCGAACCGTTTGCGATGCTAGAGCGCGAGAGACGTCTACACCGCACGACGGCCACCGATTGAAGCTCGCTCTTACGCATGCGCCTGCGATATTTATATCTCAGCGAAACGATGACGTAACAGTGACGCCATAGATCGTACGAGGAGGACCGCCGTGCTACTATTGGCTGCAACCTTAAAACTCTCGCGATGAAAATTATATTTTGTAAATGTCAATTTTTGTATATATATTTGTTATATTTCCAATAAAAATTATTCCTTCTACATTCAACTTGAAGCATTTATTTACTAGAAGACTAGTAACCATCATCTCCTAAACTGGTGACCCCGAAAAAGAACAAGAAAAATCTCTGGCCAAATCCCTGCTCAAGCCTGCTCAAAATGGAACCTCAAGCCTCGAGCCACGTTATGAAGAACGACAAACCAGCGACGTCTTCAGCCAGCAACGCTACCACGTCGACAACTGGTGAGATCGCCGGCATAGCTTTATCAATGCGTATTCCTCCGTTCTGGCGTGATCGCCCACGGTTATGGTTTGCCACGTTCGAGGCTACCGTTAAAGATCAGAAGCGAAGCCAAGCTCAGCTCGCCCAGATGATTATTCCACAGCTTGAAATGCAAGACATCGACCAGATTAGCGACCTTCTTTACAACCCCCCGACCAGTGGTTACTACGAAGCACTCAAAGACCGTCTAATATCGTCCTACGAGGAAAGCGAGGGACGACAGCTTCAAAAATTATTATCGGACATGGAACTCGGCGACCAAAAGCCTACACAACTCTTACGTCGCATGCGTGCTCTCTCTCACGACAAGGTATCAGATGCCACGCTGCGTTTATTGTGGTTAAATTTAATGCCACAGCACGTCCGATCCATTTTAGCTGTCAGCGATACCATCAGTAAGCATATAGCGCTCGACGAGATAGCCTTGCTTGCTGATAAGATGCTTGAACATTCCCACCACGAAATATCCGCCGTAACTACGTCATCGAAGACCCAGTACCAACCGCATAATCCAAAACAAGATTCACCGCGCCAAAGCGATACCGCCTACTTGCTTGAAGAGATAAAGAAACTATCATTAGAAATTTCAGAACTCAAGATTCAACATAATTATAGACGTAAATTTCAACGTAATCATTCCCGTACACGCAGTCACAGTCGCAGCTCACCGCATGCGTCATATCGTAACAATAATAGTACATCTTCTACATACTGTTATTACCACCGCCGTTTTGGTGACAAGGCACGCCGATGTACTACGCCGTGTACATTTTACAAGCAAGAACACCCGGGAAACTAAGTGGAGCGTTGGCCGCGGCGGACACCAGCGTTCACAGTAAGTCGCACCGCCTTTTTATTACTGACAAGAGAACGAAGCTTACATTCCTGGTAGACACTGGAGCTAATATATCCGTAATACCACGGAAAAAAGGAGTGAAATCAAAACCACTACCATTTCAACTTTACGCTGCTAATAATACTGTAATATCTACATACGGCGAAAAAACTCTTGAATTAGATCTCAACTTACGAAGACCGTATAAATGGAAATTTATAGTAGCTGACGTCAGTAAACCTATCCTCGGTGCCGATTTTCTTCAATATCATCATATCATAGTCGATCTCAGGAATCATCGTTTAATAGACAACGTAACAAGCCTATCTACAAACGCGCCTCTGCGATATACAAGTATACCTACAGTCCGTAGTATTGACATACAACAGTCATACCACGACATATTACTTGAATTCCCCGGCACTACGAGACTTTCTTCAATGAAAATAAATCCAAAACACAGGGTTGAACACGTAATTGAAACCTCAGGCCCACCACTACATTGCCGTGCAAGACCTTTACCGCCACATCGCTACAACAAAGTTAAGCAAGAATTTGAAAACATGATGCAACAAGGCCTATGCAGACCAAGCAAGAGCCCATGGTCATCTCCGCTGCACGTTGTACCTAAGAAAAACGGCGATATACGAGTGTGTGGGGACTACAGACGACTAAACGCAATTACAAAACCTGACCGATACCCCATACCGCGCATCAAAGATTTTACATATCATCTCTCAGACAAGACTATATTTTCAACAGTGGACTTAAATCGCGCCTATCAGCAACTACCAGTTTCAGAAAATGATATAGAAAAAACAGCGATCATAACTCCGTTTGGGTTATTTGAATTCCCTAGAATGTGCCCAGGTTTAAAGAATGCGGGACAAACATTCCAAAGATTTATTCACGAAGTATTAAGAGGTTTAGACTTCGTATTTCCATTCGTCGACGACGTCTTAATCGCAAGTCCTGATGAACAAACACACAGGCAACACTTACGACAAGTACTACAGCGCCTCGAAGAAAATGGAATTACAATTAATCCAGCTAAATGCGTATTTGCTAAAACAGAAGTAAAGTTCTTAGGCTACATAGTCAGCGCAAATGGTGTAAGACCACCTGAAGATAAAGTTAAAATAATAAGTGATTTTCCGAAACCTAAAACTATAGAAGAATTACGTCGTTTTTTAGGCATGTTAAACTTCTACCGCGAAAACATTCATAACGCCGCCGAAGTACAAGCCCCTTTAAATAATTATTTACATAATGCCAAAAAGAAGGATAAAACTATAATTGAGTGGACTCATGAAGCTACACAATCATTCGAAGCCTGTAAAGAAAGCATTAAAAAGGCAGCATTACTGGCACACCCATCACATAAAGCACCGATTGCTATATTCACTGACGCCTCAGATAAGTCAGCTGGTGCCGTCTTACAACAGTTTATAAATAATAAATGGCTACCACTAGGATACTTTTCAAAGAAATTTTCAGAAGCACAGCAAAAGTACAGCACTTTTGACAGAGAATTACTTGCTATTTATATGTCAATGAAACATTTTCGTAAAATATACGAAGGACGCCAATTAATTATATTTACAGATCATAAACCATTAACTTATATATTTCATAAAAATCCGTCATCATCAGAAACTCCCAGACGCACGAGACAATTTCTTTTCATCTCAGAGTTCACCACAGATGTTCGTCATATCAGCGGAAAAGATAACGTAGTCGCCGATGCGCTAAGCCGCATAGAAACAATATCGTGTCCTTCACCTCTCGACTATAAAGAAATAGCTAACGCGCAAGAAAGAGATAGCAACATGCAACAGCTGATGCAACAAAATAACATTGAAATGAAGCAAATAATATTACCTAACTCCGATACTAAGATTTATTGTGAAACATCTACAGCTCACGTACGACCATATTTACCTCAAGAATATAGACGCCTAGCATTCGAGTCAGTACATAATACAAGTCATCCCGGAACACGAACAACTCGCAAATTAATTACGCAAAAATACTTTTGGCCTTCAATGAATCGTGACATAAGCGAATGGTGTAAAACATGCCTACAATGTCAACGATGTAAGGTTCAAAGACACACCGCGAGTAACCTATCGTCATTTATGCCTACTGACCGATTTAAACATATTCATATGGATATAGTTGGACCGTTACCTACGACTACAGAGGGATATAGATACCTAGTAACGATGGTTGACAGAGCTACGCGATGGCCCGAAGCATACCCCGTAAAAGATATCTCAGCTGAAACCATCGCCAAAACTATTTTTGAAGGCTGGATATCGCGTTTCGGTTGCCCTTGTAATATAACTACAGATCAAGGTCGACAATTCGAAAGCAATCTTTTTAACGCGCTCACAAACTTTTTAGGTATTAAAAAATCAAGAACAACGCCATACCATCCTCAATGCAATGGACTAGTAGAACGATTTCATCGTACGCTTAAAGCCGCTTTAAAAACTAGACTCGAAACATGCAGCAGCTGGATTCACGAATTACCTATAGTTTTATTGGGACTTCGTTCAGCGATCCGCACAGATACAAACGTAAGCTCTGCAGAATTAACCTACGGCTGTAATCTTCGTCTCCCAGCTGATTTTTTCACTCCAACACTACACGAAGCGCCAATGGATTATACCTACGTCGAGCAATTACGTAATGCAGTGAATAACCTTCAACCGTGTATGCCTAAGCCGCATAGCAACAAGCGCGCCATTTTCGTGCATAAGGATCTGTTTACTTGCGAACACGTATTTTTAAGAGTAGATTCAGTTCGTAAGCCGCTTCAACCGCCATATGAAGGTCCATACCGCGTTTTGGAACGAGACAGCAAAACTTTTAAAATACAGCTAAATGGCAGAGACGCCGTAGTATCAATTGATAGATTAAAACCCGCCTACACACTAAAAGAAAATTGTGATTCAAGAAACATTACCGAGCCTACATCGAAAGTATTAAAGGAACCCGTCACTAAATTATCCACTAACACTGCACTACAAAACCCTATTATTAAAACCACGAGTACTGGACGAAAAGTAACGAGACCGGTACGCTTCGCTTAAAGGGGAGCCCTGTAGCTACCGTGTTATTTGCTCTGAAAAGAACAGTTTGAGCTCCATAATATTGTTCTCAAAAGAACATTTTATATATTGAATTAATATTATTAGCCATTGAAACACGCGAACCGTTTGCGATGCTAGAGCGCGAGAGACGTCTACACCGCACGACGGCCACCGATTGAAGCTCGCTCTTACGCATGCGCCTGCGATATTTATATCTCAGCGAAACGATGACGTAACAGTGACGCCATAGATCGTACGAGGAGGACCGCCGTGCTACTATTGGCTGCAACCTTAAAACTCTCGCGATGAAAATTATATTTTGTAAATGTCAATTTTTGTATATATATTTGTTATATTTCCAATAAAAATTATTCCTTCTACATTCAACTTGAAGCATTTATTTACTAGAAGACTAGTAACCATCATCTCCTAAAGTACCCAGCATTATTAAAATTCTATCTTAATGCATTCCAAATGATTCTCCCAGATCAAAGTAATTTAGTAAGATGGGGCAAAGCCACCGAAAAGTCTTGCAACATCTGTGGGGAGGCAATAGGAACCGCGAAACACCTATTAGTAGGGTGTAGGGTACTTCTAGATAAAGGTCAATACTCGCGTCGCCACGACAAGGTATTAGAAATTATACGGGAAGCGGTTAGTCTTTCAGTAGCAAGAGCGCGGAAGGGTATAACAACCACCAAACGATCTACAGAATTCGTAAAAGAAGGCTCCTCCAAAAAATCAAAAGCGAAGCCTTATTCAATATTAGGCGCGGCTCCTGATTGGATTCTCATGATGGACACGTATGAAAGGCATTACAAAATCCCTGGGGATGTTGGTGTTTCGTCATCCAAACCGGACTTATTCCTGTATTCGAAACATCTGAGGCGCGTGATACTTGTGGAGCTTACTGTTCCTTGGGAAACAAACATCCCAAGGGATCACACATTCAAGCTCAATAAGTATTACGAACTAACCAACGAACTGATCAGGAATAAATTTATAGTTAGTTTGTACGCGGTAGAAGTGGGAGCGAGAGGTATAACAGCAAAATCTCTCTATAGCCTACTTAAAGATCTTGGCCTTTCTAGAACAAGCATCGGTTAATTTCTAGAACGTACTTCAAAGGCGGCATTAGTAGGTTCTTTCCAAATTTGGTTAGGTAGGGAGAGGAGTGTGGAGGGTGAAGGTGAACGTTTTTGTTCATAATAAAGGGGCCCCTTAAACCTACTCCTGGGTCGCAAGTCCCAGGCACTGCTTGCACTCCTCTCCTTGCAACGCGATGGGCCCGGCACCCGCACGGTGAATCCATGGATTGCTAAGAAGCTTCGTCTTACTTACATTTATTTTTTCCAAATTATATATTTTTTTAATATCTTCATTTTGACTGTCCTTTTTTAAATTTTCCAGATAATATTGCGTAATTCCCGTCGATTATGTGTTTATTAATCCAATCTTTCTTTGGTAAGTTTAAAGTCTTAAACTTTACTATTTTATTTTTCGTAACTTGTTCAGTTATGTACTATTCCAGATAATAAAAGTCACAGTTAGTATTTAAAAGTTTTGTTTCTAAGCAAGTTTTTAGTAAACCATCGTAATCAAGAGCAGTGTATCGAACACGTTCTAGTGTGTGAGTCTTACACTTTGACAATTCTAAATAAATTTGCTTGTGGTCAGATAAAGATAATTCAATAATTGAGAGCATGAACGTATTATTATTTATATTTGTACATACATGATCTAAAATAGTCTGTGTTGTCGTTGTCTTACGTGGGCAATATTTTTTATCGATTTTATTTAGTATGTTATATCCAGCTTCTTTTATCGTTCTCAGATATTTAATGGTATTATTATTCGACTTCAAAAGATCTAAGTTAAAATCATCCAGAGATATTGTTCTATTACGCTTCTCCAATTGAATTGAATACGTTTCTAAAAAAATATTTACATTAGACTCACCTGGTTTATAAATTCCTCCTATATTAATGGCAAACTTATATACATTTATCCACAAGTAGTGATTACCGTCTTCTGTACGGTCTTCAGTATGTTTGATACCATTCTGGACATATATGGATACACCCCACTTTACTATTTTTTCTGTAATTGTATATATGCATGTAATTCGGTATATGATATTGGCGGGCATCTTGTTCCGATGTAAGCCAAGTCTCGGTAAAAATGAGGATATGTAGTGTATTCGGTATCGCTTTAAGTATACATTGAATTTCATCAAATTTGTCTTTTGTTCTTATATATATTCTTAAGTTAGCGTAAAAAATATTTAAGGAGTCGAAACTCGTCGGTACCTCTTGATAATTTTCAATTAAATGATGTGTTACGTAATCACTATTTGTCTTCATAGGACATTTTGTCAATAAATTATGAACAGTATTTTTTAAAAGTTTTATAATGTTATTGCTGTTTCGTATTTCTGCACATTGTTCAGATGGTTGTTGAGTGACTGTTACACATTTGACGATGGTAAGTAGGTAACATTTTTACGAAGAATATATGAGTTTTATTTATATACTCAATTTATTTAGAAAGTCAATCACCATTATCATATAAGAAGTGTTCCAAATGGATGTTGTTGTTAATTATACTTCAATTACTTCTATGTAGATATAAAATATAACAAAAAGTTCTAAAAATACACATTAGAATGTAATTAAAAACCTACTTAATCGTAGAGAATTAAAATTAATAAACCTTTTGGCCGGGGCTTTAATGGCGACCGAACAAAGCATTATGTGAATATAGTAAATATACCACAATACACCAAAATTTAGTTGATTGTTCATTTTCAACAATGGGAACAATTATACTTTATATATTATCTATTTCCATTAAAAAATCAAATACTATTTATCTTCGTCTGTTCTCGCGTTTCGCAAAAACTTCTTAAGTTATCGAATTTGGTAGGATTATTTATAAGTTATTTCCGTCCCGGGTCGGTTTCGGTCAATATATTGACTTCTTAATAAGGAAAGTTCACTCGTTTTCATAGAAATGCTTGAAATTTTTTATTTATTTATTTATTTTATTTTTCATTAATATCGAGTAACATAATTAAGACTCATTTTGTTAGTAACAATGGAAATTTAATACCTATGTTAGTATTTTAATTACTTCAACATCCCACTCGAAAGGGCACAGCAGTGGTTCACATACACACAGTCTAATCTATTTGAGATCATGTTCAAGATGCTGTTGGTGCTACCCCGCAGTCTTTATAAAAAGGAGCCACATCTTTTGCGCATTGTAGCAAAGAAGGAGTTAACTCGCGCCGCCGCGAACATTCCTGACGCACTACAGAAACGAGGTAGCCTCAGCAGCACCCTAAACGCATCGTTGTACTGAACTCTAAGAGCGCTGTAAGATTTTTGTGAATACCTGGCCCACAGACTAGATAAATAAAAACTTGTACAGTAAGCTCTAAACAATGTAACTTTAACACCAGTCGAGCAACGTGCAAACTTGCGAGCCAGCATATTCACTCTCACCGACATCGCCCTTCGTTCTCTTTCAATATCAGCATCGTCTTTGAGGCTAGGTGTCAACACATGTCCAAGATATTTGAATTGGTATACTCGTTTGAGTTTATTACCGTTGAGCAAGATTAAAGGTGCCTTATTTGGTGCTTTGCCCTCCGCCTCAAAGACCATCATTACACTTTTTCTTTCATTGTAAATCAGACCATGCATTCCCGCATAAGCCTCACATATTGCTATTAATTTACTAAGGCCACAAATTGAAGCACTTAACAGTACCATATCATCAGCGTAACTTAAGTTATTTAAACAAATTCCGTCTATATAACAACCCACCCTAGTGCTGCCGAGATCGCCAAGTAACTCGTTCACGTACAAGTTAAAGAGGGTTGGTGAACCAACCCATACGGACTTGATAAAACTCCTGCCCACCGAACATAGTTGATTTGGCTTCTGTACCAGTACTTAAAAATATTTATAAGCTCAGTGGGTATATTGGCATGCTCCATTTTTTTCCACAATATATCATACGACACCAAATCAAATGCCTTCGAAAGATTTAAAAAACAGGTGTAAATTGGAGTTTTTCTCTTTGTATAATATGTGACAGCATGCTTAAGACCCAACACGGCATTTTCTGTAGACAATCCAGGTCGAAATCCAAATTGATTGTCGTGCAAGTTGCTATACTTATATAGTCGGGTATTAAGCATACTATCCAACACCTTCGAGATGACTGTAGCCAGAGAAATTGGCCGGTAGTTAGCCTTATTAGCTAAATCACCTGTTTTATTTTTCGTAATAGGCACAACGATGGTCTTCATCATCTCGACTGGCAAGAAACTATGACTCAAACATAAGTTGTAAAACTTAGCAAGTATTTCTGACAGAAGTGGGCCCGCGTATTTAAGATGCTCAATGCAGAGACCATCATATCCCGGGGACTTACATTTTGTCATATGTAAGATGATTCGCGCGATTTCATTTGATTTAAACTCTACCCCCACCTCCTTATTGGCCTCAACATTAAGTAACGATAGAGAAGGCCCTCGCGGTGATTTTACATAGAAGTAATCCATAAAAAGATTAGAAATCTTTTCAGGTTCACACACGCCACTGACACTCACGGGAAGGGAAGGACGAACACTCATCTTGTTTGTAGCTTTCCAAAATCCTCGGAAGTTATTTCTAGAATGATAGGAGGCCAGAATGTTCATTTTTATTTGGTCCTCATGGTTTTGACACCATTTTAAACGAGACTTAAAAATTTTTCTAGCCTCACACATTTCATTATAAGCTTTACCTACTTTAGGTTTTCCCGACTCGAGCCATGACAAAAACTTTTGCCTAGCCTCCCCGTGCGCCCCAGCCACGTGTTTATTCCACCCTACGACTTTCTTTTTCTTCAATCGATTTTTATTACCCCGAGTCACCTCAGCGGACTCCCCTAAAGCTTGAACTACTTTATTATACATTTCCGATATGATATCTCTGTGCTTAGAATTATTACAAGTACGGCCATAGCAATCGCAAAGCTCCTGCGGGAAGTCGATCAGTGTCAAACGCTCGTGACATTCCCTTCGGTACATGCTAGTTTCCTCATCGCTTCTCTCTCCCCAATACAAATGACTTTTAGAAGTATTTGGGATCGATGTCTTTAACAATAATATGTTTAAATTGCATTCTACAACCAACGGAAAATGGTCCGACCACAATACATCTTTTAAAACAAAAACATTGCGCACAGATTCCTGAGCGGCCTTAGTAACTATACAATGATCAAGCCAACGTTTAGAACCGTTAGCCTCACTTAAAAATGTAAAGGTACCCGATTGTAAGCCTAGCATATCCGTATCGATACAACACCATTTCTGTTCTGTACAAAACTGAGTAAGTTCGTGATAAAACCGTTCTGACGGTGACGGTAAAATTGAACTGGTGAAATAAAATTTAAAATGTATATAGTTTTGAATAGATTTAAAATTATTATAGTCCGCTTATGATTTGAATCGGGAGAGGAGAGGAGCTGAGGAAGTTTCGGCTAAGAGTTATATAATATTAACTTTAATTTTAGGTATAAAGGAAGAAAATAAATATTTAGGAAACAAAATATAATCTTGTGGTACAGTCTAGTTATTAATTAGGACTGCCGATAACATCTTTCAGTGATAAATCATAACACTGAAATATACCTAAAGTTCATTTTCTTTCAATACAGCATCCGATGCGAGAGAATTTTCTTAATATTCTGATCCAATCCATCTACCTAGATACTATCTACTTGATACCTAGAACATTTTATAATTTAAAGATAGAGTGAGTGTCTAGTAACGTAATAATATATGAGAGCATAATGTCTCTATACGTGTTTTAGGCTTATGGGATTTACATGTGGCTTGAGACACATTGTAAAAGTCCTATAAACTATGACCTGAATGAATATGTGAAAGAAACGATATGTTTTCTTTAGAAAGAATAAAAAATATATTTTACTTTCAGAATACCAACATAGCAAGATCTGTATTTGTCTTTGTTGAAGTACTGGTGAGTACTACGACATTTATTTCTTAATACTTATTATTCTCTTAGTAGTCAATTGAATATGCCAAACAAAAAAATATGGTAACGAGTTATAATTGAGTTAATTTATTAGATTCTCGTTACACTTCCATGAGGCAGAAATGGGCTCTGAGTTTGTATAATTTAGGAGTTTCAAAGCTAATGAATGAGAGAATTAAACAACGAGATACTGCTTTTGTTTATCTGATAGAGAATGTTGTTTCAATTGTGTACTTGGTACAAGATACGAGTATTCAAACATTCGTCACTCAATCAGTCATTCTGTATGTAACACAATTGTTGACTCGAAGTTCACAGTTCACGATTGAATACAATTATAGGCTTAGGCAATGCTCGAGCTAGATGAATAAAAACTTTGATCAGTATCACCAAGCCTCTCTATAACATCAGCTATGATGTATTGGTCACAAGTGCCTTCCTGTAAGTAGCAATCTATATATAATATATATATATATATATATATATATATATATATATATATATATATATATATATATATATATATATATATATATATATATATATATATATATATAATAAAATTGTCACTGAACCAAAACTGTACATGGAAAATAAAAAAAAAATCATCGGGGCCTTAAAAGAGCAAGAGAGCTCAAAACCCGGATTTGTGCACTATAATCTACTTACCATTTAGTGTTTATTTCATCTCAAGCGGTTCAGAAATAAAAAAGTTATGTCAATCACGTAATATGTACCATGCAAATCTTATTCTATACATGTAATAAATCTGTAGAGGAGTAGTCTTCGTACATTGAAAATATTTAAAAAAATATACCAGGATGTGAAGTGATAACTAACAAAATCCATTTTCATCATTTTTACTTTTTTTTGTCTATTTATATGTGCACAAATCACGAAAAAAAACATAACTAATGTAAACTTTTTTTAAAGAAATTGAGCGTCATTCTGAGTAAAATTTAGTTTTTAACTTTCCTTATACACTCTTTAGTCTATCAAAAGATGTATGTATTTAAAGTGTTCCAGAAATCTATCCTTATACGTATAATAAAACTGTAACTGGTTGCTATCTGTACATGTAAAATATTTTCAAAAATTCTTAATGGGGGACCCTTATATAGGCTAGAGAACCCAAAACAATGTTTTACATTTTGTTTGGTCGTCTGTATATATCGTGTGTATATATCGAATTGGATGCAGTTTTCGGGAATATATTGTCATAGGACTCATTTTATATTTAGTATTTTTTTAACAATCGGTTAACAATAAAAAAGTTAATAATCTCTTATTTTCGTACCATTGCTGCTTACCAGTGATTAAACATAAAAACATATATACATAAATAAACTAGAAATACTCCTACACGCGAAAACTACTTGATTGAGTTTTATGAAACTTTGAAGGTTTATATTTTTTACATACATTGGTAGTAGTAGTAGAAAGGGTACGTTTTATCAAAATCTAAATCTACGCAAACGAAGTCGCAGGCACAACTAGTAACAATATAAAATGTTATCTACTTAGCACTAACGAATTAGGATTTATTTTATACGTCATCGAATTGTAGATACAAATATAATTTGAAAAAAAAAAACAAGTGTTTAATTTGTAAGTGAATCATTATGATAAATAAGACATTTTATATTTATGTTTTTTTGGTGTTTTTCGGTTTTCGTTTGTTTATCTGAGCGTCACTCTAAAATAAGTTGTTTTAAGTTTCGCGTAACAATCTATTCAACAAATCTAAGCAACACTGTGACATATTATCAGCTAATTAACTAATATAATTACATTTTCCTTTATTTTGAAACCTAGTGTCAAATACAAAAACAATATATATATTTAATGTACCCATGTTCGAAAATATTATTAATTTATCTTGTTTCAAAATATCTATACACATATATAGTAACATGGTTAGTTATATAAATTGTGAAATGAAAAATTAAGTATATTTTTATTAATTCACCGGGACGGGTAACGATACAGTTGCTAAATTACCAGAGCGACGTGACGGAACGGTTTCCCTGAGGTTGCGGATTCGAAGTGGGTTCGAATCCGTATCGGTTTATATTTCGTTTTATACTTATTCAAATATAACTTATCTTATTGTATATAATGCAACATATCTTTTGCATTAAAAGTAAAAGGATGAATATAAAATTTCCGAGTCCCTATTGTATTTATTATATTCACCTCACCTTCACCAGAAGTAAATACCTCTCCTTTGTTTCAACCCTAACCTCATAACTGTGGTAAACATGTAAGCCTATCCCGAGAAATAAATTGAAATAAATAAGTTTACTTTTGGTGCTTAACAAAAACATTCTTCTTGCGTTAAATAAATGTAAATATACGTAAAGACCTTTTCTACCCTCATTCAGGTAAACCGATCATTGTCAATTTCAAAGTCCTTTTATAATGTAACCTTGCTTTCCTTCGTGAGTACTTGTTATGTACTAAATATCCAAAACTCGACGTACACTGTAATATTGTTAGGAGGCTGTATGCTCTTTATCAGTTTGGACTGGTCAGTTGTTTTTATATTTCGCAGATTTAACATTTTTATATAAGAGTAACATTTTTTAAAAAATATTGGTTTATGTTTTTTCTTAATATTTAAAATAACTTTTTGTTTAAAAATATTTTTTCACAATTAAATTAAGAAACATATTCAAGCCACAGGTAATTTAGTTGACTTATGTTAGCGGTTACATAGAAATTCCATTTCTGTAGATAATTGAATATTTATAATTTAAATATTATCGATTTCTTATTATCTGTTAAATTCGTAAACAAGGTAAATTATTTATGTGTTGATAGCTAATTACAAAATCTTAATTAGTCTGTGACATTTCTTTTTGTTTAAGATATTGAATGCAGCCAGCTTTGGCTTACTTTATAATCCCCAAAATGTTATTGAAAATATAAACATTTTATTTATAATTACTATTTTAAATTTCATTTTTTAATCATTATTAAGTTTAGCATATGGCTAGATATTTATTTGAAAGTAGTTGTCATATTGTTTCAGAGGTATAGTTGCAGCCAACGTTGTTTTATTGTTATATTTATTAGTATAACAATTTGTTATCAATTTATTACATTCGTTGCTTCCTTTAGATATGTAGTGCATTGAGCTTAAATTATTTAAATATTGGCCTATTAATATCAATATTACCCACATTTCGTGTAACGCGGCGTGCGCATAGCCACATTATTTGCTTATTATGCATATTTTAATTATAAAATTCAATGCCGTGACCTTTAGAGTCTGTCCTTGAAAAAAAAGAAAAGAAAAAAGCGCGGGAAATCTCAAACTTGGCGGTTTTGTTTTTTGTGGTTCAATGTTTTAAAAATTAATTTAATGATCAGTTGGATACTATTTTCATATCTTTTGTAAATATTCATATTTATTTGTATATTTTTAGTTTATAGTGTTCGAATTTCCTGTAATTGGTGAGTGTTTTATATCTTTTTGTCCCCCCCATGAACGAGCCTCCCGATGACCCGGAGGGCTTCGTCCCCCGGTAGCCAGTTATATTACCATCCAATCAAACGAATCTGGAATGGAAACAGATACGTCTTCTACACCCCGTACTTTAAAAAGATGTAGACGTAATATTTGTAAACATTGCAATAAAAAAAGAAGGAGTCATCATGGTTCAGAAATAAAATCTTCAGATTGCAATTGTCATTCTGAAGCTCCTATTATTGACTCTCAGCCTGTTATCACAGCACCAAAGATTACTCCTCAATCCGCCTTTGTTAACAATTCTGCAAATCCAACAAATAACAAAAATATAACTTTCTCACCTGTTAGTAGGACAAATTACTGTGAAATTGATATTGCTCCATTTATTTTACATATTAAAAAAAACATAATTTCTCCCGAAAACAATTATCATCATCCATACATCCAGTTATATTTGGTAATTTTCTTAAATAGAACAATTTTAACAACATTGTCAATGGTAGTGTCAAGAAAATTGGTAGAAATAAAATATCAATAGCTTTTTCCAATTTTAAAGATGCAAACAGTTTTCTTAGTCATAAAGCCCTTGAAATTAATAACTATAAAGCTTTTATTCCAACATTTAATATACACGAATGGGGTTGGTAAGAGGAGTTCCATTAGAGTGGTCTCCTGATGAAGTGATAGTAAATGTATCTGTACCTATAGGATGCGGGGAAATAATAAAAGTCAGACGTCTGAATTATAAGAGCTTTATTGATGGCAAACCTACATGGAATCCTCCACAAACTATTATAATTACCTTTGATGGTCAAATTCTTCCTAAAAGCGTCTATCTATGCTATAATGCGTTAAATGTAGATGTATATATATATCCGACAATACAATGTTATAACTGTTGTCGTTTTGGACATACAAAAGTACAATGTAGGTCAAAACCTCATTGCTATACATTTAGTAAGGAACACTCTGGAGACTCTTCTGATTGTGTTGAAGATGATGCTTGTTGTTTTCTGTGCTCTGGGTACCATTTTGCAACCGGCAAAAGTTGCCCAGAATTAGCAAGACAAAAGCAAATTAAAGTCCATATGGCCCATAACTGTATATCATATGCTGAGGCAGCAAAGTTGCACCCTCCTGTGTCCAAATAATTTGCAGAGGTTTTAGTATCTAGACCCACTTCACAATCAGCAATGTATAGTAATAAAAATCGTATTAATTCCTCTCAACATATTAGTCCTGTTACAAATTCTTATAAAAAACTACATTTTTGAAACCTCGTAGCATTACAAACTCCGGTACTGGGTATAATAAAGCAGCACACAATGCTATTATTAATGATTTCACTATCCCATTGCCAAGCAATGGATGTGTTTTACAACACACTGCTCAAGATAAAAAAACTGACTCACATATAGAACTAATTACAGCTCTATTTAATCTCTTAGCCAAGTATAATCTACTCTCACCGTCCAACATAGCACCATTAATAAAAAATATAACTAACCCTCAAATCATAAGTAATGAATTCACAGATAATCATTCAGTGGAACACTCGTAGTGTCATATCTAACAAAAGTGATATTATTTATTTCACTAACAAACACAAACCCATTGCTTTTGCAATATCAGAAACGTGGCTTTAACCTGATAAAATTTTTAATATTCATGGTTACTGCTTAATAACTTAAGTCCTATATGAATTAAAAAGTATATCAACAGCGTTCGAGACTCTTGCCCTGGTCGAGACGGAATAACTTATAGTTTTTTCCTCCATCTTAATCATATTAGTATGTCTTATTATATAAACGTCATAAATAGTGTTGTAACAACAGGTAACATACCATTATCATGGAAGTCGCAGATAGTATTGCCAGTGTTAAAACCAAAATAAGTCTGGCAATGAGGCCTCAAATTATCGTCCCATATCTCTATCCTCTGTTCTAGTTAAAATCACTGAACATCTTATAAAAAATCGTTTAGAGTGGTTTGTTGAAAATAAGCAGGCGCTTTCTAAAAGCCAATATGGGTTCCGTAAAAGTAAAAGTACAATAGATAGTATACGTATCCTTACAACTGACATCCGATTGGCTTTTACGTGTAATAAATCGGTTGTTGCAGGTTTTCTTGATATAAAATCTGCGTACGATAATGTTTTACTTCCTACCCTCAAACTTGAGGCATTAAGTGTTCCACCTAGGTTTTGTAATTTTATCATTAATTTATTATTTGAACGCACAATCACTCTAGTTACTGACCCCGATTCTCATAACCCTAGAAGGAGAGGACGCTGGAGAGGCTTGCCGCAGGGATCTGTGTTCAGTCCTTTATTATATAACATTTATACCCATGATTCAGAATTCATATTTGAAAATGATATCAAACTTCTTCAGTATGTGGTATTTCTTGGTGGTAGACCATAACATCGGGTCGCCGGCAAAGTTACCACCCATCGGGCAAAGTCGTGCCGCAAAGCGACATAGTCGTGTTCCGGCACGTTGCTCGATGAAGCCGTTTATGGGAAATGGGTTTGAACAGCTGCGGTACGTTGGCGAACCGGTTGACGTCGAGTTGGTGTTTGTTTTGTCGGGTGTCTAGTCGAGGAGGGTAGCGGGATCCGAAGCGACGGCTTTCCGCTGGCCGCCCGCAGATAGTTGGGGGCCCAATTAGTGGGTTAGCCACCCACGAAAGGCTGCCCCGCCAGCTGCGAAAAATCCCAGGGTGGCTCCATCGTGCTGGTTGGCGACCAGACGAGGAGGCCCGATGGCGATCCCTGGGGGGGTTCGGGCGTCCCCGCAGTCTCCAGACTAGCCTCCCAGTGGCAAGACATCACCAATTTCGACGTCGGGTTCGATACGTACCGCCTCGTTCAACTGCCATTTCCCATCCCTATTCACTTTTATTTATTTTATTTTATGAAAAAGGTTAAAAAAAGAAACAAGTTGGCACAGCGGTTGCACTCCTCCTCATACAATGTGCACCTGACTAATATAAGGGGTTTGCACTCAAATCTTTTAGCTGTCCACCACCACCTGGAGACAGAGCAGCCGCACTTGCTCTTTTTGACGGAGACGCAGATACAATGTCCTTTGAGCGCTACATACTTGGATTATCCCGGTTACTCGTTGGAGCACAACTTTCGCTCACGGGCCGGAGTCAGTATGTACGCGCGGAACGACCTCTGTATTCAGCGTCTCCGTCACCTTGAAGACCCCACTTTTTCTTCCCTATGGGTTTTAGTGGACACAGGAAACGAAAAAATCCTTTATTCCTGTGTCTACCGTTCGCACAGCGGTGACCAGGAGACAACTCGTTTATTTGAGTATCTTAGTGAGGCTGCAGATATGGCTCTGTATCAGTACCCTTCGGCGCAGCTCGTCTTTCTGGGGGACTTTAATGCCTGTCATCAGGACTGGCTGTTCCCGTACCAGAAGACCGACCATGCTGGAAGAGAAGCGCGGAAATTTGCGTTGTCCTTGGACCTCTTTCAGCTGGTGAAGCAAGCGACAAGGGTACCAGATGTGGTAGGCCATACAGCCAATTGCCTGGACCTTCTGCTGACAACTGATCCGGACAGGTATCGTGTAGAAGTCACCTCCCCCTTGGGAACCTCCGATCACTGTCTGGTGAAATCTGTGTTTACATATTCCCCACCAGCTTTCGAACCTCTTGGTGTTAGGCGAGTATGGAAATACAAGTCAGCAGATTGGGATGAGATGCGACACTTTTTTGCGTCTTATCCTTGGCGGCAGGTCTGCTTCTCTTCTTTGGATCCGTCGAGTTGCGCGGATGCTATAACCGATGTGGTGCATCAGGCAATGGAGTATTTTATTCCTTTTGCTGACGTACCCATCGGTGGCAAAGCTCGCCCATGGTTTAATGCCGAATGTGGTCATGCTCAAGACCGAAAACATTCGGCATATCTCATTTGGGCTGATGCTCGAACCCGCAAAACTCCGGATGTAAGTTTGAAGAAGAGAGCCTTTAACCAAGCTGCCAAGTCCTACAAGAATTCATTGCGGAAGGCTCGTCTTGATCGGATCGTTAAGAATGGCGAAAAGCTCTCTGTCAGACCAACTGGCAGTCGAGCTTTCTGGTCTCTTGCCAAAGCGATCGAGTCGAACTTCTGCCAACCCTCACTGCCTGCTCTGCTGAAGCCTGATGGATCCCTGGCCCACACTGCAACAGAGAAAGCGAATGTATTTGCTTCTTTGTTTGCTGAGAATTCGCATCTAGACACTGGCAATGCTTCTCCAGCACATCTTCCTCACTGCGGTATTTCGATGCCTGAAATCCGCATCACTAACAAAGAGGTATGGAGAACATTGTGTCGTTTAGATGTGAATAAAGCCAGTGGTCCTGATGGTATACCAGCCATTCTGCTCAAGACATGCGCAGCTGAGTTGTCTCCTATACTGACACGTCTGTATCGCCTCTCTTTCATGACTGGAATAGTGCCGAAATCCTGGAAGCTTGCTAATGTGCAACCCGTGCCCAAAAAAGGCAGCCGTGCCGACCCTGTCAATTACAGACCGATTTCAATCACCTCCATACTCTGTAAGATTATGGAGCGTGTATTGAACTCGCGCCTACTAGCATACCTAGAAGGTAACGATCTCCTCAGTGACCGACAGTACGGGTTTCGCCGTAATAGGTCTACTGGGGACCTCCTAGTGTATGCTACTCACATTTTAGGCGAGGCCATCGAGAAGAACGGAGAAGCGATCGCCGTCTCTCTGGACGTCTCGAGGGCATTTGACAGGGTCTGGCATGCGAGCCTTATATGCAAGCTTTCAGCGTACGGTATATCTCCTGGTCTGATCGGCTGGGTAACGGACTTTCTGAGCCACAGATCTCTCCGAGTAGTTGTCGACGGGTGTTCCTCGGAACCCTTGACAATAAATGCCGGAGTGCCTCAGGGGTCCGTTCTTTCTGCAACTCTGTTTTTGCTGCACATTAATGATCTGTTGAAGCCCGGTATCTATGGGTATGCAGACGACAGCACAGTTGTAGAAAGATATCTGCCGAGTACTCGGGCTAGTCGAGATCAAGTACAGTCTGAAAGAGAAGCCATGGTGCAACGTTTGAATGACAAACTTCAGGCAGTCTCCGCATGGAGCAATGCCAATCTTGTCGAGTTCAATGCCACCAAAACGCAGACGTGTCTATTCACCTCCAAAAGGAGCCCTTTCACCTTGGCTCCTACTTTCCAGAATGTATCCTTGGAATACAGTGACCGGCTTCAGTTGTTAGGCTTAGAGATTTCCTCGAACCTCAACTTTGGTCGGTTCATTGAGTCCAGAGCAAGAGCAGCAGCAGCAAAGCTTGCCGTTCTTGCGAAGGTTCGGCAGTACTTTACACCGGGACAGCTTCTTGTTTTATACAAAGCACAGATCCGGTCGTGTGTAGAGTACTGTGGACACATATTTGCTGGTGCCGCAAAGTCTCATCTTGCGGTTCTGGACTCAATTGAGAAGCGAGCAAAAAGGCTTATAGGCGATCCCGAATTGGTCGGAGCCGACCTCCAAAGCCTTGAACACAGGCGTAAAATTGCTAGCCTCTCAGTATTCTATAGGATACATTTTGGTGAGTGTGCGCAGGAATTACACGAGTTAATTCCCCCGTCCCCCTTCCATCACCGGACGTCCCGACGCACGGCAGGTATCCATCCATTTGTTGTGGACATTCCACCTGTCCGAACGAAGCGCTTTGCTTCCTCATTTTTAGTGCGTACAGCAAGGGACTGGAACAATTTGCCTGCGTCGGTATTTCCGGCCAAATATAATGTGGGTGTCTTCAAGAGAAGAGTGAATAGGTTGCTAGGGCAATGCGACTTACCATCTAAGACTTGTTACATAGAAATTTTATTTCTGTAGATAATTAAAATATTTATAATTTTAATATCATCGATTTCTTATTATCTGTCAAATTCGTAGACAAGGTAAATTATTTATCTGTTGACAGCTAATTGCAATATTTTAATTAGTCTGTGACATTTCTTTTTGTTTAAAATATTGAATGTTGCCAACTTAGCTAACTTTATAGTCCCCAAATTGTTATTAAAAATATAAACATTTTATTAATAATTACTATTCTAAATTTCATTTATTAATCATTATTAAAGTTAGCATATCGCTAGATATTTATTTTAAAGTAGCTGTCATATTGTTTCAGAAGTATAGTTGCAGCCAACGTTGTTTTATTGTTATATTTATTAGTACAACAATTTGTTATAAATTTATTAAACTCGTTTCTTTCTTGAGATAAGTAGTGCATTGTTCTTAAATTATTTAAATATTGGTCTTCTTCCGATTAATATCAATTTTACCCACATTTCGTGTAACGCAGCTGCGCATAGCCACATTGTTTGCTTATTATGCATATTTTGACTATAAAATTCAATGTCGTGACCTTTAGAGTCTTTTCTTTCGGAAGCACTTCCGAATTGAATATCTTATTAGCCTTCGGTGAGTGTTTTAGTTATTTGTGATCTTATTAACGCATTTGAAGCGTTGTTTCATAAATTCATTATCGTGTTTAACTGCAGGGCTAATAATTTAATATGGAATAATTATAATTCCTATTGCCGGCACTTCCCGGGCAGTTTCAAAGTTTGTTGGAACAATATTTCGTAAGTACTTTGAATCTTTATTCTGGATTATGCGATGTTTCATAGGTTTTGAGACTTTATTTAATCTTATTACGTGGTAATATTCCAGTATTTGTCCTGATTCGACCCTCGGAGTCGACATAGGCTAATAATATTGCTTGCGAGGCCTTTTTCCTCCATAAGGTATTATAAATTATTGTTATTTGAATAGATCAATATGAGATTAGTGTTATTATGTAGTTTTAACCTGTAATTTAATCATTACAGGAGGTTTTTAGTTTGTACCCTAGAAGATACGGGTAAATTATAATTGGTTCGCGGGGGTAGACGTGAATCTTCGGAGCGTCTTCCTGTTGGTCCTGTATCCTGCTTCCTGACCAGCTGAGTTTAAGGAGCTCGTCTTTATTGTAATCCCGAATTTATGGTGATGTACAAAATTTATTTATATCAATAATCAACACTTCCATTTCTGAAACTTTTATAAAGAACAAGTGTTTGACTGTGGTTCTCCAGTACTGACAAGCAGAAGGATCATATATATGTCTTCGCTTGTTATTTGTCAGTGGCGCCTAGGATATTACTATTTTAGTAATGAATATATATATAATTTAAAATAAAGTATTATCTCAAGTAACCCACCGCTGAGTCTAGCTGGCATTCTTTTTTTGCATTATGTCATTATTTAAGACATTCCTGTATTTGGTATAGTGGTATCAATATTAAGGTTTAATGTATTTTGTGTATTATTAACCAATAAAATTAATTTAAAACACAAACCCACTTTTATTTTATTTGTAACAGACTACATTCCACTTACCATCAGGTGGAATGTAGTCAAGCATTGCCCTAGATCATATAAAAAAAAAATAAAAAAAAATGCAGATGATCTTTTAATTTACTTTACAAATCGATCAGTAGATAGAGCGTCAAATATATAGTTTCATCTGCTTTAAATTAACTAAACATATGGTTAGATCAAAATGGATTAAGCCTTTCAGTCACCAAAAGCGCGGTTGTAGTTTTTTCCAGGAAACGTGCAGTGCTCCATTTCATATCATTTACAATAACAGTGCCATTCCAATTTATAACAACTTTAAATATTTAGGTATTATTTTAGATTCAAAAATATCAGGTGTTGCTCATTGTGATTATATTATCAATAAATGTGAAAGGGTTTTAAATATTCTTAGGTGTTTATGTGGCGTCTGGTGAGGAGCTCATCCATTCAACCTTAAATTAATATACAATTCTTTGATACGTAGTCTCTTAGACTATGGTACTTTTCTATTGGAACCTATTAATGTTACTGTTTTGAAAAAACTTGATCATATTCAATCAAAAGCCCTAAAGTTAATAACGGGAGCTATGAAGTCGAGTCCAATCAATGCCTTACAAGTGGAATGCTGTGATTCCCCTTTAATTTTAAGACGCCAATATTTATCCGACCGATTTCTTTTTAGATCCCTCCAATTGGCAAAAAACCCTTTATTGACTCTTCTACAATCTCTAGCAGAAGAAATAGATTTCTCTGATTACTGGCGTCACAAATCCTCAAAATCGTCAAAATTCCTCCTTTCGAGGTTAACTATGAATCCTTAATATTGTCTCCAAATATAATTCTAAAGTCCATTAAAAAAGACTCTAACGCAAATTTAAATTTTAAATTTTTACTTGATACTAATCATAACCATATATACACTGATGCGTCCAAATATGATTTATTTAGCTGTGTGGGGGTAGGTGTATACCAAAGTCAATACAAATTAAACTCTCCCCAGTAACATCCGTTTTTACTGGAGAATGTTTTGGTCTTTTAAAAGCTATTGATTATATTCCTATCATGAAACTTAAAAAAACAGTTATATTTTCTGATTCAATTAGCGCTCTTCAAATATTTTGTAAATTTCCCTTGAAAATGAAAACATATTTTCCTGTTATTTTTTAGATCAGAAAAAATCTTTATATTTGTATTAGAAATAGCTACGATATTCAATTTAAGTGGATCCCTGGCCACTGTGGCATTGGTGGGAATATTATATCAGACAGGTTAGCTAATGAAGCTGTGCTTTGTGGGGATATGCATCCATATAAAAATTATAGCCATGACCTTTTGTCGCTTCCTAAGACTGATCTTCGTCATACTGGCACATATATTTATAATTGGTTCGCGGGGGTAGACGTGAATCTTCGGAGCGTCATCCTGTTTGACCTGTATCCTGCTTCCTGACTAGCTGAGGTTAAGAAGCTCGTCTATATTGTAATCCCGATAATATGGTGATGTACAAAGTTAATTTATACCATTAATCAACACTTCCATTTTTAAAGGTTTTATAAAGAACAAGTGTTTGACTAGCTCCATCACGCTGGACCTCGCCTTAAAAAAATCTTTACTTTTTTCGCTCATATTAAACTACAAACGATACAAATGATTGTAGTAAAGTTGATTTTTTTGTAGTAATAATAAATACGCGGCAAACCTAATAAACAGTGTTCTCAACCAGATATATAAATAATACTGACGTATAAACTTTTGAAGTACACTTTAAATCGTTTGTAGTTTATTTTAGTGAAGAAAAAAATTTTTTAACATATATAATTTCCGAGAAAAATAAAAAAACAATAAAAAAAATGAAGTTTTAAAAAGTCAGAAAACCTTTTCGAAAACTACAAACGGTTGATTGTAGTAAAGTTGTTTTTTTTGTAGTACTAATAAATACGCGGCAAACCTAATAAACACTGTTCTCAACCAGATATATAAATAATACTGAACTAAAAACTTTTTAAGTACACTTTAAATCGTTTGTAGTTTATTTTAGTAAAAAAAAAATTATTATATGTATAATTTCTGAGAAAAATAAAAAAAATATATATATTTTTTTTTTTTTTTTTGTCTGTCTACGCTGTTAGCCCTGTTGGCTATTACAGCGTCACCGGGGTAGCGGGTGGGTCACCCTTAACAAGGGGGGGCCAGATGGGCCCCCATGGGGAACGACGTCCCGAGGGCGTCTCAGATTGAAACACGGACCTCGGCTCGGGGCGTCGTTAGTCAGGAGGGAAGCTAAGGAAATTTGGACACTAGCGTCCTCCGACGGCAGAACGCCGGAGCAACGGAGCACTTACTCAGTTGGGACCTCGTCTATACCGGTACAGACGGTGTGTGTCTGTATGTTGTGTGGTGTCAATTATGCCTACGCGTACACGTTATTACCTACTGTGAACGCGTCGTCGGGGTCAACGAGTACCGACTTGGGTCTTCTTTTTCTGACTAAAGTAGTCTTACGTGGTCTATACTGTGCGGCGTCAGCCACCAGTGGGTTCGGGTGTCGCTCAGCACGTTCAAAGTACTTTTGGGAAAGCCCCTTGAAGTACTTACTGAGCGATGGTCGGAAGGTCTAAATCTCTATGGAGATCGATGTTGCGTACGAACCACGGCGCCCCGGTTGCAATCCGTGAAAACCTGTTCTGAATCACCTGAAGGGGTTTCAGATTAGCGTGCGCAAAAGCGGGACTCGCATAGGACATGACGGAACGTATGCAAGCTTTGTAAAGTGTCACCTTATTGCGAAGGGACATTTTACTCCGCTTGTCTAACAGCGGATATAAACGACCTAATATGTAGGCCGCTCTGCTACGAACGGTCCTAATATGCGCAGTGAAAACTAACTTTCTATCTAACGTTACTCCTAGGTATTTTGCCTCGTCTTTCCAAGGTATCGGTTTATCAAAGAGTTTGATTCGCGGGAGGATCCTTGGGGGGCCCCGTTCGAAGAGCACCGAAACGCTCTTCTCAGGGTTTACCTCGATCCGCCATTTCCGCAGCCAACTCTCGAGGGAGTCAACTGCGGATTGGAGACGTTGGTATATCTCCCAGTGATCCTTAGAGGACGTGAAAAGCGCGGTATCGTCCGCGTACATGGCAAGGTGCACTTTAGATCGCGGCCTAGGAATATCGCTAGCGTAGATGGAGTAGAGGATGGGCGAGAGAACTGAACCCTGGGGAACACCCGCCCTGATGGGGCGGGGGGTTGACAAAACGCCTTCCACTCTGTAGCGAAAGGAGCGATTCGACAGGTAGTCCCGTATGATGAGTACGAGTCTGTCCGACACCTTGAACTGGTATAACTTGTACACCAGTCCATTGTGCCAGACCCTGTCGAACGCCTTAGCTACATCGAGGAAGAGCGCTCCTGTCCTATGCTTCTTGGCCCTCACAGTGGCCCCTATCAGTATGTGCTCCGTGAGGCGTTGCACCTGATGGGAACATGAATGGTTGGCTCTAAAGCCGAACTGCTCATTTGGGATGATTTTGAGTCTCTCGACTTCCGATCTAAGTCTACAGAGGATGATTCTCTCATATACTTTCCCTAAGGAACTAAGAAGACTAATGGGACGGTAACTACTAGGCAGATGCCGGGGTTTGCCCGGCTTATGGAACCCTATCACTATGGCCTCTTTCCACTGGACCGGAAACGAGCAACCGGCCAGTAGAGCGTTAAAAATGGTAACCAATAGGTAAATTAAAGGAGGCGGAAGAAGCTTTATCACTTTGTTAGTGATCCTATCGGGACCTGGCGATTTCTTGACGTGAAGCGCCCTAACTATGGACGTCACCTCGTCTAGGTTCGTTTCCTTGATTGGCGGACCGGCCGGTGGCTGAGAACACATTATATTGACCGATTTGTCGACTATTTCGACATGATCGCGATCAACCGATTGAGCAGACAGACGGCACTGGCTCTAGACTGTCGGCTAAGCACTCAGCTTTGTCAGGGTCGTCAAACGCGATGGCGGAGTTAGGTCCAACCAAGGGAGGCACATCTGAGACAGTGTCCGCCTTCAACGCTCTCTGCAACCGCCAGAATGCCTGGTGTGTTGGAGAGAGCGTCGCAAGCGTCCTATCCCAGCCGCTATCTCTGAAGTCGTCGAGAGCTTGTCTCGACTCTCTCTGGAGACGGCGCAGCCTCCGTCGGTTGTCATCTGTCGGGTATCGGTCATGGGCTCTAATCGCGGCGTTTTTACGGGTGATGAGAAGTCTAATGTCCGGAGGGAGTGCTCGGTAACCCTCGAAGTTCACTCGGACCTCCCTCGAGGACTTTCCTATGCTGTCTACCAAATGTTCTGTGAAGTTAGTCGCGGCTGAGACAGCGTCCTCGACCGATGTAAGCTGGTCAGGAATTTTGTCGAGGTGTGCTGGTACGGGGGAATGGAGTTGCTCTCGAAGCTTCGTCCAGTTAATAATTGTTTTGGTCGCGGGTTCCCTAAGGGGAGGAAGTCCTAGCTGAAATAGGACCGGTCGATGGTCAGAGTCTAGCTCGGATAGCGTCTCGATAGAACGTAACTGGAGTGTCACGCCCTTCAAGAGTACTATGTCGAGCACGTCGGGTCTGTCATGTCGGAAGTCTGTGTCGCAGTATCGCGTGGGACTCAAAGGCGCGGTGATCTCGAAGTCGAGACCAGCCTTGTAACTTAGCCTATCAAGGAGATTTCCTCTACTGTTTGCGACAGTGGAGTTCCAGCGGGGATGTTTGCAATTTAGGTCGCCAGCCAGAATGGTTGCGTTACCTAATTGGAGTAAGGACTTAAGGTCCCTCTCAACTAAGGCTTTATTGGGAGAAAGATAGACGGATGCTAGTACGATCGACTGATGGCCGGTCATACCCACCTGACATAATGACGTTTCTACGTTGACTAGTTGGGGCGGATCGAGCGGAGTGCAATGAAGAGACCTTCTGTAGTAGATGATGGTTCCCCCTTCGCGGTAGCCCTATCGTTCCTAACGAGACGGTAATTTGCGATGCGCGGATCACGATTACACGGCTTCAGAAAGGTCTCTTGTACTAACAGGACGTCTATCTGGTGCGTGACCACGAAGTCGCGCACTAGATCTATCTGCTTAAGTAGCCCGTTCGCGTTGAATGTAGCGACAGTCAGAGAGCGAGGTTTTACCCTTCCACGCGATGTCATCATGTTGACATCGTGTGTTCGTATATCGATTTGATTAGGACGGCGTGCTTGAGGAGCACTTCCATCCTCGCGGGAGGGTTCCGCGCGGAATCCCTCATTTCATTCGAAAAGACTAGGAGCTCTTCGATGTCTATTACACCGAAGAGGCTCGTGACGCACGCGAGCGAACTCGCAACTCCGTCGGTGGAGTTACGAACCGGCGGCGGCGGCAACGACTGGGGGACGGGCTGTGGGATAATCCTCGGAGGCTTCACCCAAGCGTTCGCGATCGCGTTCGCGGGTGCCTGAGGGGCCTGGGATGCCTGAGGGGCCGCGGGCCTCCTAGGGGCTAGAGGAGCCCATGGAGGCTGTGCGAACCGAGGAGGACGCACAGGACGCAGCTGGGAGGATCCTCAGGGACCGGTCTCTTCCGCGAGCAGTCGGCTGTCGCGTGGTCGTCCAGGCACTTGACGCACCTTGGACGCGCGTGACAAAAACGTTGGGAATGCCCATAGAGCTGGCAGCGATGACACTGACCAGGAAAACCGCGACCGCGTGGAGGTTCGACCCTAAGGCCGGAGAGTTGGCAGACTGCCTTAACGTTAAAAATTTGCTTTCCTTCCGGGGAAAGCTCGAGATGGACGAGAACGAGATCGAACGGGACCCTAGTGGTCGCTCGGTACATGCGGTGCACCGAGATGACGGGGAACGATTGGGACTTAAGGTCCTCGAAAATCCGCTCAGTAGTGAGCTTTACGGGGAGCCCTCGGATGTGTATCCGTAGCGTAGGTGTGGTATCCGTAACCACGTTCGCGGAGGAGACGAGTCAGACCACGGTGGTCCGACGAAGACGCGGTTTGAACGCGGATACCGTCGGCGGTATTTCGGGCGGACGTGAAATGGAGCTTGTGTTCCGTCATAAGTGCGGACAGAGTGTCCCACTTAGACTTGTCCCTTATGTAAAGCGGCGGCGGCGCGGGGGACTTCCGTGGCGCTGAAGGTGCCTCCGCGGGCGCTGAAGGCGCGGACAACGGCGACGCGGACGCGGGCGCTTCGGGCGCGATCGGTGCGCGTTCGCGAGTCGGGCCCGGGCCTGAAGAACGGTCGGGCGACGCGGGTTCGCTACTAGCGGGTTTTGAGGCCCGTTTTCGCGGGACATTCGAGGAGAGCGCTTTCGTCGCCTTCCTCTTGGCCGATTTGGTCTGCACGGTCGTGAAACCGTCGTCCTCGTCAGCGTCCGAGGAAGGGGACGAACTCCCCGACTCGGAATCCGAGGCCGTCTGCTCCGTAGGAGTGGCGGCCTCGACCTCCATGTCGGAGGTGCTCTCGATCGCGATCGCGGCGCGCGAGGTCGAGGGCGGAGACTCGATGCCTAACAAGACAGAGTAGCGCAGGCATAATTCAGGCGCAATTCCGTGGACACAGCCAAAAAACTGCGACTTGGACAGATCTTCGGGTTCCGCCGCGGATTTGGGGTCCATGGTGGAGCCCGGAGATATGAGCCGTCCTCCCTGCGTGAGCAGGGAGGCGAGTGCCTAACGTGAACCTTATCGAATCTCTGTCAGTAGGTGACAGAGGTGTGCCTAATACCCTAACGACTGTGTACTTACACGACGCAGGCTATTACGACGAAGTCTTTGAATTCCGTTTCGTACCCTAACTAGGGCGACGTCGGACTTGTTGGACCCCTATGCAGGCTCGCCGGCCCGCAGGTGTGCTTGCGGCGATGACTCACACACAAACACAATCACACCGCTGGCTTGCACACAATGGAGGTCGTTATCTTGACTGGCGCAGGTGTACGAACGGTCGGTGCAGGTGGTCGGTGCAGGTGGCTGGGCGGTCAGCGTGACGGCCCAGGTAGGTGGCGCGAATAGGCGGAGCAGGTAAAAGGGACATGTGTCCCGGTCGACTGCTCAACGGTGAATCAATAAAAAAAAATATATATATTAAAAAAAAAAAAAAAATAAAGTATTAAAAAGTCAGAAAACCTTTTCGAAAACTACAAACGATACTAATGATTGTAGTAAAGTTGATTTTTTTATAGTACTAATAAATACGCGGCAAACCTAATAAACGCTGTTCTCAACCAAAAATATAAATAATACTGCTCTAAGAACTTTTTAAGTACACTTTAAATTGTTTGTAGTTTATTTTAGTAAAAAAAAAAAAATATTATATGTATAATTTCCGAGAAAAATAAAAAATAAATAAAAAAAATAAAGTATTAAAAAGTCAGAAAACCTTTTCAAAAACTACAAACGATAATAATGATTGTAGTAAAATAGATTTTTTTGTAGTACTAATAAATACGCGACAAATCTAATAAACGCTGTTCTCAACCAAAAATATAAATAATACTGCTCTAAGAACTTTTGGAATACACTCTAAATCGTTTGTAGTTTATTGTAGTGAAAAAATTTTTTAAAAATAAATAAAAAAAATAAAGTATTAAAAAGTCAGAAAACCTTTTCGAAAACTACAAACGATACTAATGATTGTAGTAAAGTTGATTTTTTTGTAGTACTAATAAATACGCGGCAAACCTAATAAACGCTGTTCTCAACCAAAAATATAAATAATACTGCTATAAGAGCTTTTGGAATACACAAAATGGTTCTTTGATTAATTTTTAATGTGTTAGTAGGTGGTGATTTTGGAATGTTTCACATTGGTTCCGACGGACTGCGTTACCATGGCAATGTCAAATATTAAATAATATTATATTTTAATTATAGTCTGACCTGACAGTTGGCGTTGCGATAGAATTGAAAAAAAATATATTATTGTGTAATTTTCATCCACGTGTTGAATTAAATATTAAATCAAGAGGTACTGAGTACTGAGTTTGTAGAGAGCTTTGAAGTATGCATAAACAATTATACATTTTGCAAATTTATTACGGATCGAAGTAAGTATATTTCTTTTATTTTTTTATCATTATTTGTTGTTTTTTGTCTACGATCTGCGTTATTAATTTCGCTATGTAAAAAGTAAAATTTAATAAAATATATTGGAACATCAAATTCATTTATTCAAACAAAAAATCTTTATTTACATATTCATACGGTATCGATTGGTCGAATTATGATTAATGTACATGTAATGACGTTAGTTATTGTGATAATTTTTTAATTTATATTTTTTTTAAAGTTTGAATTTTTAAAATTAAAGACGCGTGTACAAGACAACGTCTGTCGGGTCTGCTAGTACGTATAATAAAATTGTTACTGATCGAAAACTGTACATGAAAAATATAAATAAAAATCATGATGGGGACCTTTATATGAGTAAGAGAACTAACCAAACAAACAATGGTTTTTCATTTTGTCTGTCTGTATGTCTGTTTGTCTGTATGTTTGTGCACACTAATCTTAGAAACAGTTTAACCAATTTGGATGCAGTTTTCAGAAAATTATTATCACAGTCTATATTTAGTGTTTATTTCATTGAAATCGGTAAAGAAATAAAAAAGTTACGTTAATTTATGTCGAACACGTAATATGTTCTATGCAAATCTGTTGAGGTATAGTCTCAGTACATTGAATATATTAAAAAATATATATAGCCAGGATGTGAAGAGATAACTAAAAGAATCCATTTCTGATGTTTTCGTCATTTTTGTCTGTTTACCCGTTTCTCTTTTAGTTGTGCACGCAACACGAAATATATATATGGCAAATGTAAATAACTTTTATACATAGAAATTTAGCGTCACTCTGAATAACATTTAGTTTTTAATTTTCATTAAACAATCTTCACTCTATCAAAAGATGAATACATATAAATAAACTGTAACTGATTTTAGATATAAATAAACTGTAACTGATGTATAGCTTCATGAGAAGATATTAATTTATAATGTATATTATGTAATATTTTTTTATGATTGATAGTACATATTGGTGGTACATATTGATAGTACATATTGATAGTACATATTAATAGTATATATTGATATTACATGTTGATATTACGTATAGGTAGTACGTATTGATAGTACATATTGATAGTATATTTATAGTACGTAACAATAGTACATTTTGATAGTAAATATTGATAGAACGAATCGATAGTACGTATCGATAGTACGTATTGATAGTAAATATTGATAGTACGTATCGATAGTACGTATCGATAGTACGTATCGATAGTACGTATCGATAGTACGAATCGAAAGTAGGTATCGATAGTACGAATCGATAGTAAGTATTGATAGTAAGTATTGATAGTACGTATCGATAGTACGAATCGATAGTACGTATCGATAGTACGTATCGACAGTACGTATTGATAGTACGTATCGATAGTACGTATCGATAGTACGTATTGATAGTAAGTATTGATAGTACGTATTGATAGTAAATATTGACAGTACATATCGATAGTAAGTATTGATAGTAAGTATTGATAGTACGTATCGATAGTACGAATCGATAGTACGTATTGATAGTACGTATCGATAGTACGTATCGATAGTACGTATTGATAGTACGTATTGATAGTAAGTATTGATAGTAAATATTGATAGTACGTATTGATAGTACGTATCGATAGTACGAATCGATAGTACGTATCAATAGTACGTATAGATATTACGTATCGATAGTACGTATTGATAGTACGTATCGATAGTACGTATTGATAGTACGTATCGATAGTACGTATTGATAGTACGTATTGATAGTAAATATTGATAGTACTTATCGATAGTACGTATTGATAGTTAATATTGATATTACGTATTGATAGATACATAAGTACATTATAGGCCAATGTCTATTTTGACTACCCTAATTAAAATCTTCGAACAAATTATTCTGAACTAAATGATAGAATTCGTTTATAGAAATAAAATCATGCATAGTAAACAAGGCAAATCAACAACTGATGCGGGTGCCACGCTTCTTAAGCACATTTACGACGTATATTATGGGAGAAGTCAGAGAGTGTAATCGGGGTGTTTTGTGATTTATCTAAAGCCTTTGATTGCGTAGACCATCAAACATTACTAAGCAAACTTAACCACTATGGTGTGCACAGTGCTACGCTTGATCTTATTTAATCTTACCTGAATCAAAGACTTTAGACGGTCCGGTTGGTGTAAATAATTGTAAATCGGCTGGTTCTCACCTAAAGATGGGTGTTCCATAAGGATCTATTCATGGCCCTTTTTATTTTTACTCTATATTAATGATTTGCCCTTTTACGTAAAAGGACTAAGTGACATTGAACTTTTTGCTGATGATACCTCGCTTATTTTTAAAGTTGAGTTTAAATAGAGTAAAGGCTAATTATGACAAAGTCAACAGTGCTCTGTCTTCAAGTCTTCATCAAGTCTTCATTGGTTCGAAATTAATAATTTGGTTTTAAATACTGAAAAATCTAAATGCATGGAATTTACACTTCCTAATGTAAAAAGTCACAATTGTAGTAAGCTTCTTAACAATGAAGTGTTAGAACTGACTGTCCCAACAATTTTCTTAGGTATAACTTTAGATAAAAAACTCCAGTGGAAATCCCACTCTCAACACTCGCAGGCAAGCTCCGCTGTCTTTGCAAAAAAGATTAAGACAATTAACAGACGTTAATACGGCTCGACTCGTTTATTTTAGATATTTTCACAGTATTTTATTTTACGGTATTTTACCATGGGGCAGTGCTGTCGAAATTAATTCTATATTTGTTTTACAAAAAATTGCTCTACGAGCTATTTGTAAATTATTTGATGTTTTTAAAGAAATTGGTATTCTTACGGTCGCTTCTCAATGCATTTTATAACTATACATACGCCAAAATTTAAATCTTTGTGTTAAAAAGAGCGAAAGACATCGATAAATACGAGAAATAAAAATAAACTCGTAACGCCTAAATTTCGACTCCAAAAAGTTAACAAATCCTTCCTTGGCTTGAGTGTACGAATATGTAATAAGATCCTCCATATATAACAAGAAATCTTTGATCTTCCTTATCTTAGTTTTAAATACAAAATTAAAAGTATATAAATTAAATCAATTAATTAAATAAATCTTATTATAACATTCAAGAATGTTTGGTTGTTAAAAACTTGTGGAGCTTGGGTCTTGGATTGATGTTATAATGTATAAGTCAAACAGTGTTAAATTAAATTTCAAAAGAGCAACTGTTTAGTTTCTGGCCAGCTCTTCTCAACAGAGCAGCATTTCGAGCTGGTGGTAGCTTACTCACGGATTGACTATACTGACCAATTTAATGTAATCATTGACGATTCAAAATGCGTGTAAATGCCTACTTGAATAAAGATATTTTGAATGTGAATTCTTAATTTGAATTATTAATTAATATTAATATGAAAGAATATCAAGCACATAAGCTTTATAAAATAGAATAAAAATTGCAGATAATGGAGTCAGTAATAGAAGTGTTTATTTAATTAAATCGTTTAAAGATGTGGTTATTTATTGACGCGGCAAGTGATGTTCGGTCGCAGCATCCGATACAATTACATTAGCACGCCTCGTCTAGGCGTCAGGTCTATTGCAACATTGAAACTAAGTACTCAAATATACGACCTGGTATATTTACATCAGATAGATACACGATAGCTTTTTACGAATACGAACACAATGCTGGATAATTATTAACTTAAATTTATAACTTCAACTGAAAATTTTTTTATGCTTAAATATTTATTTTTTATAATTTTAAAACAAATTTGTATTTACAATACAGCTATAACAAAAGAACTCGCAAAAATATTTAAAAGTATTTTTTAAACTATTCCGTTTCAAAAGTTATCAATGTTTCAAAAACTTTTGAAAACTAGACGAAAACTCTCGAAGTAGATACAAACAAGCAGACATTTGTTGAAAATATTTATCAGTCTGGAATTTCTATTTAAACGTAACGCTCAGTTATATTTATATTATTTTGAAATACGTTATTATAAAACTTTTAAACATAATAAACTATTTGTAAGATGTTTTTGAAATGATAATGGCAAATTATAAATTTCATTCTGGATATGAATGTGGTAGGTCGAATTAGACCAAATAAGAGATGGATGGATTGTGTGACATGACAATAGTAAAAGATGACGGCTGATAGGCAAGAAGGGAAGAAGAGTACATGTTCTGTCGATCTCACATAAAGTAGGAAAAGGGCAGGGAGATGGTGATGAAATTCCATTCTGGTAGTATTTTTAAGAAATCAATTGAACTGGATTCCGGATAAACATTCTTCTGTCTGCGGTTAAATAAAAATATTGCATGGTTTTAATAATTAGCTGTATTTTTAATGTACAATTTACGATGTTTCTAAACATTGTAAATAACTCTTTGATGAAAGATCGCAATAAAAACACTATTTTATATTCATTATCACATTGAGTTTGTTATGCAACTTACTGTTCTCAACAATGGTTCCGAAATATAAAGGAATTAACCTCGATCCACATATAATATATCTGGAAGTTACAATATTATTATTATAAAGAAATATATATATATATATAAGATGTATTATATCTAATAACTTTTACACAATATATAGTATCAGTAATTGATAATATGTACTGTAATAAGTTGGAATGCCTTCGTCGCTAACTTATGTTAATAATAAAATACAATATATAAACATCAATTTGTCTTTATTTAACTTTACACAATTAACTTTGTACTACAGAGAAAGATCATAACATCTATGTACAAAAAATATGTGTGTCCCTATTGGTTAAAGATTACAATAAATCTCAAGAATTAATATTTTAAATAAATAAGAATTTAGGCACTGCACGTGTTCTCCATATCACATTCGTGGGCTGCTACGAGTATAACGTACACCACTTTATAATTCATATATTCTAGTAAGCGTCTCCGTTCTTTAAAGAATTATTATCATAGACTTTAATCTTTCATTCCAATCTAGAAATACACATGCAAGTTTTGGTAACATTCGGTGTTATAATAAAAAAACAGCTGTCGCCTCTAGGGTTACCATCCGTACTATACTTATTATAAAATAACTTACTATATTTTAGGTAATTGTACAGTACTGTACTGTACATGATAGAAAAATAATATAGTACGTAACGTAATTTATATTAATTCATTTCTAATTTATATTAATACTGACCTATAAATAATAAAACTTTGATGGCTAATAATAATAAACATACTTAAGACCAAATGTTTGATATTGTTTTATTGAATTTCCTTAAAATACTAAATTTGTTAAAAAAAAAACACATTTTTATAATAAAAAGGTGGAAACCCTAGTCACCACTGACACTCTGACACACAGTCAGTTGTACCCCCTGACACTAAGACGCGCTGTCACACTGACATATCTATATTTAGGCCATGTTCCGAAATACATACCAGTATACTGACCAGTACTGATGACGTCAAAAATCGACGCCATGCTAGTGAAACATTCCGAAATATGATGGCCACCGCTGAGTACTTTGATAGCATAAATTGACACTATTGACAGAGTACTACATGGACCTAGTATTACAAATTACTTATTAGTCGGTGACTAGTCACAAATATGTAGAAATAAATATGTATTTACTTTTAATGTGTATGTTTTAGATAGTTATACATTTTATTACATAAAATAATATAGTTCCAAGAGAATGGAGTTACAAAGCAATTACAACATAAAGTGGTGTTGATCAGATATTTCATTCTAAAAAAGTACAAAAAATATTTATTAGGACTATGATTATATTTAATTAATAGTAAATGGCGAGACGAAAGAAACAAAATATCTTTAAACCTAACAAGAACGAAAATGAAAAAAGAATTATCTATTTACCTTAAATAAATTTACTGCATACATGCTATGCATTTATGTAACTGTAACTGTGATAATCATTTATAAAACTTACAAACATAGAGAATATGTATTTTTCAAATATAACAATGACACTAGTTACTTTTGTAATATTACTCTGCATTTGCCTATGTCTCCACAGAGTATTATAAAATTTCTTTACCACTCAACAGTACAATATGGACGACACCAGTGCAATATGGCGTCGGTGTTATGACGTCATTGGCACTGGTCAGTATACTGCTATGTATTTCGGAACACGGCCGTAATGAAATTGGAAATTGTAAATTTATTTGATTCAAGTATATTCCTTTTTACTATAACACCGAGTGAACAAATATTACTAAATAATTTATGATTTAAAAAACTACTTTAACATTCATCTGAATTTAAATATAGTTTTATAAGATGTTTGGATCCTTATTAAAGTAATATATATTTAATTATTAATATTATTTACAATATTAGCATATTTTAATATTGCTTATATAATTTTGTAAGTTACATAATAGTTGAAATTTTAAAATATTTGGCAACTTTTTTCTAATTTCATATACAGAAATAGAATTTACTTGGAACATTAAATTATTCTTAACAATATAAGTACACGTAAAAAGCATCTAATGCTCAAAAAAGTTTTCAAATTAGTAAAAATACTTAGGGAGATCATTTTGTATTAACCTAATTATAGGAATAGATTAAAATTATCATCTGTATTATTTGACATTAAACTACAAATAACTACGAACATTGAGTTTGGCAACACTTTGGCACACATTAATGTTTTTTCAATAATTTGTATAGAAATATTAAAATATATAAAACTCATAAAATTTTTTTTAGCTATTGTTAGATTTGAACATAGTTCTAAAAAAGGAAATGTATGTTATACAAAGAAACAATATTTCTACACTAAGTATAGGAATACTATTATAATCACATTTCCTGTATTCGCCTCGAACAAACAAAGTACCTCCATGTAAGTTTGATATGAAAAAAGTTGTACTGAATTGAATTGCTATGGCACATTCACGTTGGTTTTCTCTTTGTGCAGATTAAATAAATATTTTCTAAAAGATGTCGACGCGACATGGAATATGGTACATAGGTACAAATCGATAACATTACATGTTAATATTGATTACATGATATTAAATTCATAGAGTTAGTATACATAGAGTAGGGGAGCCAGCCTAAAATGTGTCATTTGAAAAAAAAGAAAAAGCAAATGATACTACCAATCTGTCTCTCTTTTTTGAATGTGTGATTAGTCCATTATCGGTCTCTCATTTTGCCTGTTTTAATATTGGTTATACACTGGCACTCACAAGCGTGCCTACGGCTCCCCTTTTTCTATGTATAATATTTTATGATTAAATAAGATATGAAGACTGCTTGGCATATGCTGTCAGAAATAGACACTATGTTATAAAAATATTATCTGACTGATAATAAAATTAGGATATATCTCTGATAAATATTATCCAGTGACTAGAAAATAATTTACTTTGTTATTATTATATTGTTAATGGATTTAATCAAATATCTACGTGATATGTACAATTTCAAAATATGTTTTTCTAATTACAGAATCGACATTCGTTTAGTTGGTAAAGTAACAAGACAGACTATAGACTTCTATATAGAGGCCATAAGCAGCCGTAAATAATTATCTATAAAAACACCGAGAACCCACTTGAAAATATTGACTAATGAGCGTATTGGAATTGTGATCACTTAACTGTTATAATTATTTTTAAGACTGTACGTGCTCGGGGAAGATTTAGATGGTAGCAAGCGTTCGGACACTTCACAGAGATCACTGGCAGAATATCTGTTTCTTTTTAAATTTAAATTCCTGCCTTTGTCTAATGGTTTTCTGTTTTCTGACTGCAAGTCAAGATCTTTTAAACTTTCGACGGGACTTCTTGTGGGTTCTCCTTTATCACTAGCTGTACTTGACGGTGTCTGACTTCCGTTTTCGGATTCTATAATCTGCTCAAGACCACTCGGTCTTCTGCTTCTTGGATCGTAATATTCTACAGTGGGAGGCATTACTGGTGATAGATTAGCCATAGGATCTATACCTAAAAGTAGCATGACAGTAGCCGGATGTTCCAGTATATACTGAGTAACACAATGGAGAAATGGTTCCGTTTGTGTACTCCGGTTTATTTTTGGGCGATCAGGACTAAGCGGGCGTTCTTGCTGCAGAAAATATAAACCAATAAATTATTACAAGCCTTAAAATAAATGAACTAAATTTGGAACTATTTTATGTGATATAATTTTATAACCGTATAAAAATAAAACAATTAATTTTCTGATTTACCTGATCCCAGCAAAAAACATCAGGTGGATGACTGCAACTTCTTGCTAGTTGGTTAGGAGGGGTATTCCATTGTAAATTTGGATTTGAGTGCGCTGCGTGCCAGACCGGACCCGTCATTTCTTGTAACGCTTGTATTGCGTTACGTACCTGATGTTTAATCAAAATTAAATAATAAATATCTTCATAAATAAAAGATATTTTTTCCATTACGTTGAGTTACAACGGCATTACTATTTAATATATTTATAACACTTACCTCCATACTGAGCGCGGCGACGTCATGATGCAAACTTGATACTTGTGTGTCGAGCCTATCTACCGATGAGCGAGTATTATGCATTTCTAAATTTAACCCCTCCAAAGAATCGGCACGAGTAATTTTAGGTGTAGCTACGGAGCGTTGCCTTTCGATTCGCTCTCGTAATTCCCTATGGGATAACCTGGGTTGTCCGTCCGTTCTGTTAAAAAAACGATGGTTATAAAAACAAGTTAAGTGGAATAAGAGCTCCGTTTTTTCACAAACAAACTATTAACATTTAAAAAAAAGCTTGGCAGGGATAACATGTTTATAAATTATTTAAATTTTACATTTATTTTACCTGAATTTTGTATGACGGGGACTACTACTAGACAATAGAGGCTTTTTTGGCGATAAAGCATTTTCTTCAGCGGCATTTTCATCATCTTCAGAAATTGATGGTAGAGTCAACGATGGATGACCATTCCCATCCTCTTGTTCAGCTTCGTAACCTTCTCGCAAATTGTACGTCAAATCATGAAGTATATCATGCATAAACTCTTGTTGATACTCAGGGTAGAGTCGTAAAACTTCCCCAAGTCCCACCATATTAATACATTTTAAATCACAATAAGTGAGTGCCTGAAACAATAAATATTACTTTACTTATGTATTAATATGACATTGTTACCCATTGACATTTAAATAAAGTTCACCCGTAAAAAAATTTAATGACAATTCAATGAAAAATATTCTATATGTCGGGTTACTTTAAAAATGCATATTAAAATAAAGAAGTTATATTGATATGCATTATCTTAAAAATTCATTTAATAACAAATAAAACAATAAAATTTGTGGCCTATTTTTACCTTAACATCGCTGCTCGATTTAACAACTACGTCGGGATTATTGGATTGCGAAGCACTTGTTCCATTGTAGATTTGTAAGTGAGTATTCATATCACATCCCACCAAATCACCCTTCCCTAGCAAAATAAAAAAAATATAAATCGCTGATTGAAATGAGAGGTTGGACAATATCGAAGAAAACCAACCTAGAATAGCGACAACCATATCATTTTGCATAACTTCCATTGAACCGTTACAAATGTAGTGAATGTAAGTGAGAGCGTCTCCTTTGTGGACGAGGAATTCTCCCGGGGCGCAAAAATTGTTACGGATGTGCAGTGATAGTAGCTTCAGGCATCCCTGGGATGCGGACTCGAATATCGGAAGAGATAATATTTCTCGATGCAAATGTAACGAAACATCGCCTCTCAGCTCTTCTGGGAATTCCTTCAGGGTCTAAAATCCAATAAACCATTTTTCATTAATGTAATTTTTCATTTTATCAACTATCTAGCTTATAATTATTCTTTAGATCTTTAAATTATTTTTTCGGTGGCTCAAGGTGAATGTTACGATACCTTCTATCAATAATGACGGCCATTCATATTATGATTTCAAAGCAGTGGGCTCGGGAAGAGGGAGTAAATTGACCGTTTCCAAACCATTTAGCTCAGTTTAATCTGAAGCAGTCTTTTTCAAATTAAAATATGACATAAATTTTTGAATCTTTAGCGTCTCTCAACCTTAATTTAATAACTTCAACTAAATAATATTTTAATAAAGTAATAAACATAGATTGTAATTAAATACTTATCCAAATTATTTCAATAAGCTGATGTTACAGTGAGTTTAATTTGTTGACTAATTACTTTTGGATTTACGCAAAAGCTTTGATACTCACCTCATGAATATCAATGCCATGGTTGAGCGACCACATTGTTTGGAAGTAGTCTTGCATGCGCTGTTTAAGTTCCTTTGGGACTTGGTTAATAGTGAGGAAATCTTTGAGATCACGCCATTTGCTTTGATACAAAGATCGGCGTGAGTACATTCTCTGAATAATTGCTGTTACATTACCGAATACTACCGCGTGCATTAGAGCTGTGAAACGTTTCAAATGATGTAATTGTCGCTGGTACTATCAATTTCAAAGAAAAAGATCGTTTACTTGTAACGTATTTTATAAACTTTTAAGTTTCAATTTCACAAAATTAAATTTATTTTTTGTTTTGAAATTAATTCCTAATACATTGAGAATAAAGTTAATAAGTTTATTTGTTAGGAAGTATCTTGTTATCATTAAATAATCTAAAAATAACAAGTAAACCAGATGATATGTTTTATATATAAAGCTAATGTTTGCCCAACCTCCAACCAGCATCGTGAGAATGCTGAATATCTTCTCGGGCAGGGTGTTCGCGGAGACATTACCGAAGCCAACGCTAGTTAGTGAGGAGCAAGTGAAATATAGTGCTGTGACGTAACTTTCACTGTGTGATATGTTGACTATAGGCACCTTCAGTCTTTCTGCCAGATTGTTTATCCACCCTTAAATAATAATTGTGCATATTTTTAGACGTTAAGATCTTTGAGTGTTTGTGTGTTAATTTTCTCTACAATTACACTAGAGATGTAATTCGCATGATGTTATTGTAGTGCAGGTATGTTTGAGATATTTCAGAAAACACTTTGTATATAAATATATAAAATATAACAAAAATTATAGATTTTTTAAGATATAATCAAATGTAAAAAATCCGATCAATTATTAATAAAGCTACATGGATTAAAGGTCTTACCTAAATCCCAACTATCATTTCTATGATGTTCAATTTCCTTTTCCGCTATTATAAACCATATGCAAGCCAGCCAATGAGCTACCAGAGTGAAGGATAACATCAAAAGAGTCAGAATTAAAGCCGAGTATTGTGAATATCTGTCCATCTTTTGCAACAACCGAGCCAAACGTAGCAATCGAGTTAACTTAACGAGATGAACGTTCCCGTGCGTAGATTCCTAAATAGTTAAAATATATTTGTTGCAATTAAACATCATAATAAAGAATTCAACAATGTTTATATTAATTAACTTAAAACAGCAAACATGTTTAATTGCTAGCTTTTGTTTTTTGACGTTAAAACGCTCTAATAGTTTGAAATTAAAGTGTTTATAAGTCAAACAACAGTTGGTGAAATTAATTAGTAGGCAGTGTAAAGTTACTCACGGCCCCGCTGTATACATCTGATGCATAAAGTAGGTCAAACGGAAGCGCGGCGAGGAGATCCACGACAAACCAAGTGCGGATGTAATTAAGGGCTATTGCCTTCGAATCAGATACTACTTCTCCTTTCTTACTTACAAAAGTTGTTCGGAAATTTAAAACGATATCTGCAAAAAACAGCTCATTTCTTAGTTACCAGTATTTTTTGTATACATGGCTCGGTCGTCAGCTTCACATACCTATAATAAACAGAGCCTCGACAACGACGTCACTAGTTACGCTTATTCTTGGATGACCTTCGTCGACGAAACTGGCGTTATAGGGAACAACAACAGCCACATAGAACGTAGCTATTAGGATGAGCCAGTCCCAGAAAGTTTTAAAAACACCGTAATGCGAGATAATAAATCTGGACTTTTTTATTGCTGATGTTTTGTATTCAGGCAGCGGAGGGTCGGATGAGTGTAGGAGGTTCTAAAATGATAAATGTACTGTAATTATGTTGTATTAAATCCTGTGTAGGACAGTTGTTACCCCGTGATTTGAATATCCGTGTTATATACAAATTCGTGACCGTATTATATATAAAAATTACCTTACTAACATTGTTGAGTTTAAGTTTAGTCTTCATCTTATCTGGTTTATAATGTCCTGAAAGCTGGTAAAGAACTGCCCTGGAGCGCCGCCTGCCCATGTTGGCGGGTGAGGGCGCTTCGGGGTCAAGATTGCCATTCGGGTCTGGAAGTAGGCAACTAGATTCAGCTCGGAACCGGGCGCCCAAAAGTGCCGCTGCGGGTACAAATGGGGATAACGCTAGAGTGACCACTCCTGCCGATGGCCGCACCGCGGCTCCTGTACGCACAAACCACCCTGTTACTATTATTACCGTGCCAACTAAGGGTCTCTCATACGCGATGCTTTATTAAAACCTACAAAAGTTATATTATTGTAGGAGGTACTTACTCTTTTTCATATTTATTGTTGAATGAATCCATGAATACGTGTTATGCAAAGGTACAAAATCTAAAAAGCGATTGCGGTTGTATAGCAATTGCGCTTTTGAAAAGCATAGCGTATGATAGCACCCATGTTACTACATTATACAAACACAAATGAAAAACAAAATGTACAACATTTTCTTTAGCAAGCGTTGGAAATATTTCAAAGAAATCTTTCAATTTTTATAGGGATAATCATAATGAATATTCATGAAAAGAAATATGTAAGAGCTTAATGAAAACGAAAATTTTGATTTGAATATAAGTTCTTTAAATATGTTCATTACAAACTCTCGTAATCATTAAGCACATAAAGATAATCTTGTACATTTATACGGAACTTGATGAAGTGACAACAAAAAGGGCTTCATAATCAGGGGTATGCGTGAATTGACTGTCACTTAATTGTTCTGTTCAGCAAATAATAAGCGAAAATTACAGTTAACATTTAAACGATTGTCAAACAAATTATTCTCTTAAATTTTGATTAAAATGTAAGACATCCTGGTATTACTTAAAATCTAATACTGGAAATTTCTATATACTACCTTTATGCTAAGCAAATCTTTAAATATAAAAGGAAGCCTGAACATTATTCAATACGAGTTGAAAAGAAAAGACACACAAGCAATATGATTTTTGAATGTTTTAAGTCATTTAATATATTGAATTGAAAAAACTGTAAGCGTATGTGCAAAAAACGACGTGCTGGCGTAATAAAAATAAAAGATGATTTTGAAATAATATGAGATGTGGAGTCAACAAAAAACGAAGTGACAATTAGGACAGAACAATGTTTTAAATTATTACACAGTGTCAATACCTTCTACATAATATAAGAAACCAATACTTTGGCAACTTTAACTTTCGACCGATAATACGTTATAGAAATTACAGGGTGGTTTATAGAGTTTAAAGCAAGTAATCTTTCTAAACAACTCTTTTTCTTATTATATAATTGGTTTAATTATTTTAAATTAACAAGTATTTCCATTCCATTTACCTGTGTTTCTTTATGTGTGTGTAATAAGAATTTGTAATAAACCAAGAAAAGATTAGAATACAACTCTATCTAATAATCTATACAAGTAAAAAACGAATACTATGACATCCTACTACAATGAACTAATTCCTGTAACTAAAACTGCATCTACCTTAGAAACATTGAAATACTATAGATATTATGTACAATTCTACTAACATATTTATCAAATTTTACCGTGCCATGATGCGCGAAACTCGCTACGACGTTCTGGGATCTATGGGGCTATGGCAATCTTATAAAACCTTTAGAACTAGAGCAACGAGCTCAGATAATATAGGAAGGAAGTAATTGTACTAAACAAAATGCCTCCTTAGAGGACTACAAAAGGGTACAATTTTATACAATTTGCATTTCTTAAAATTAAAATTGTTTTATTTTTTAAGCACTTACCACTGTCGAACTCCTCATTCGTGTTCATGGCCGCCATCTTAGTGTTGGTGATATCTTTGAATGAAGCGAGGAACAAAACCACTTCCCGTTTTTCATTCTTAATTGGGACGATGTCGAGTAAGCACCAAAAAGGGGTTCCTGTAGATCATAAAATGGATTAAATTTAATAACCTATAGATGTTCCAAAAATGTAAAATATATGGCGGCTTAATTACTATTATTTTATAAATCATAAGTAAATATATATATAATCTTATATAAAATTGTATTGGTACTATTCTGAAAGTATCTAAAATAAATTCAAAAGTTTATTTCAAGTTCCAGGTGCCTCGTTTTCATATCAAAAAATATTAAAGCAGTTGGTAATATGCCGAAACGTATTCGACATTATTCCATTTGGAGCTCATCGAATACCATAACTGTGTTGACAGTTATATCAAACCCGCCTTTTATTGCTTTCCAATTGTCGTCGATTTGAATGACACGAAGTGAGGTTCTTTTATCGATAAAAATATTTGACGCATTCAATGCACTGAGAGATAACAACCAGCCACAAAAGTTTAATTTCGTTGAATGCAACCGTAAATCTTTATTGTTTTTGTTTACGATTCCGGTTTCATAATTTATCAAAGCTACATTTAATAGCCTCTTACGCAAGAGACGGTCTAGATGTCGGCGGTCGCGAGATTTCTGTTTGCGAATACATATGTAAATATGAACATAGTAACATTCCTAATAATTTATATGCAGTATTATTTTAAATGGAATTTACCGTTGCAGAACTCTATTCTTTTTGTACACAGTTTAATTATATTTGTCCCATCTTTGTTATATCTTTGGTAAAATATATTTTTATTGATACAATTATTTAACATAGTCATTTATATATCTCTATATATAAATGTATTCTATATATTGTATTCTAGGCTCTACCAATTAATTTACAAATGTATTTTGAAATTCTAATGTAAATCAAAGAATGCCAAATAATAATTCCTCTGTATTTTTAAGTATTAACTATGAGATAATTAAGTTATTTTAAAAACGAATAATAACGAAGCAAAGTAAGTGTCGGTTTAATGAATTATGTATTTTATATATATTTTCCATACGCAAAAGTTCTTTTAAATGAGTTCATGTTAGTTCATAATTTTTCTTTCTATAATAAAAATGCGTTGAGAAATATACTAATAAAATGGTAAATGGGTTTCTTTGATGTCTCAAGCTCGCATTTTAATACCAAACCTTTAATATCAAGGAAATAATATTCCAATATTCATCATAACAAAAAAACGAAGTTAAATTATATTTATATATACTTTAAAAAGTATAAATGTTTTGACTCATTAATTGGAGCATTGTATTGTTTACTGTTTTCATCTTGTTAGGTATTTTTTATTTTTACAAGTTATAAATAAAATCTCTTATTATTTTATTAACTAGCTACGTCGAATCATTATGTTTAAAATTAAGATCGAATGGCGGAAAGCCTTATTGCCGTATAATTGGCAAAAACTTGGACGTTTATTTACAAGACTACGCCGAAAGTATTAACCAGAGGAAACGATTGAATTATTTCTAAAATTTGCAACAAGAGTTTTATTTAAGTAAGCATATTTCGTATTTATTTATAAACATATTTCGTCTCGTGAGCATATTTTTTTAAATAAATATGCTTACGAGACCTCAAATTATATTTACATAACTCAAAAGTCTCACCATATTTTTTGTAAAATATAAGTTCCAATTTGAGTTCATGTTTGGAATCCAGGGCTGCGTCTATTTCGTGCCGGTGTTCTTCCATGGTGTCGGGGCCATGCAGGAACTTGCATGCACAGCCCTTCTGCATGATGTGCGCCCGTGCCCACCCCGTCAGCTCGCAGAACCCATCCGAGCAATATACAATCGGATAGGCTGGTACCTGTGCGTTCCCCAGTACGAAGTTACTATCTATAACAAAAAGTTTGGTATTGTTAAGATTAATGTAATATATAAATAGTTTTTGGTTGTGCTATATAACAATATATTTATAACGGTGTTATAAATAGTTTGTATGTTAAAAGATGGTAGTATTTTAAAATTAAAAAAGTAATTTAAATTATTGAATTATTTCTTAAAAAATGTACATAAGCTTCTGCAACGATATTCATATATTCTAGTCTTAATCTCAAATCATGCATTAGTTTTAAAATTGTTATTTTAAACTAACCACACGATCATGATGCGAAGCTGCACAAATTTATTCTAAGGAAAACAATGTATTATTTATAAAAACTCTGTTCAATAGAATAGCACACTATAGGACTTAATCCTACTTCTATAGAATTCTAGATCTGTACCAAATAAAAAAAATCAGTACGAGTCAGCCATGCTTCGAGCTCATGAATGGGAAACCCAAATGGGGTCGAAACTAGACGGTCAAATATCGATGATTTTACGCGAACATTAGCCGGGTAAATATATATTTAATAAACAAAAAAAGTTCATAATAACCCGTATTGTAAGGCTTAACCAAACTTGAGTTGTATATTAAGCGATGGATGGATAGGTTAGTTCTTAGATAGATAGATTAGTTTTTGAGTATTGTTAGTATAGTCTTACTGAACACTACTAACAGATGTGAAGAAATTTACAAAAAGCAAGAACGGAATAGTATTCTATTAGTTTGTATCAACTTCCAAGATGTTAAAAAAATATATTATTGCCAAAGTCAACGGATTAGCGGATGAATTTAAAGAAATTTAGTTTAGATTGGTAAAACTTTTTTGTAGGGATAATGCGGATGTAGAGAGTGCGTTCCGTTTCATACTTAACTTATGGACTTTTCATTGAGTTAGCAGTTGTTTTTGTAGTTTTTTTTTAATATTCTTCAATGTATATGTATATTATTACACAATTGATTATTTGAAGAACTAATTAAATTTTAATGTGCATAGAATTTCAGTAAAAAACGGTATATAATATTCGTTAACAAAACATTAACAAATCCAATAAATCGGTACAAAAGACGCTGAAAATATTTATATTATTAGATTATTTTAATGGTTTTCGCTTTATTACACTAAATGTACAACGTTATCAACGTTCTTGTTGTTTTAGGCTGAATATTGAATTAGATTACACACAAATTGAATTTCATAATACAATCTGGCTTTGTTAGATACTAATGTTCGAGGTACAGATTCACGTTTCGAGGAAGTTTAAATTGTTCTTAAACAGTTTCTTCTGACAAGACATATGATCCTTTACGTAGCGAATGTTGCCTATCCCAAATTAGTCTTAAGTGTGTGTGTGTGTGTATGTGTGTGTATGTACGTATGTGTTTCTGTCTTTGTGTATGTGTGTGTGTGTGTATGTGTAGATATGTGTGTGTGTCTATCTTAAATTAGTCTTAAGTGTTTCATGTTTTCGTTGAATACAAATGTGTTAATAATCTCCTGGAATTACCTCATAATTTGTACGATGAATACTCTTCATCGAGTTAAATGATTTATACTGAGTATATATTTTCACACAACGAAAAGAGGCATTTGGTAAATCACGAAATGATATTTAAGGACAACCATTTTGGAACATGAAAAGTTATAGACAGTATAGAATACAAAAAAAAATAAAACAAAATATGATGTTCCCTGTATGTTGCATTTTATAGAAAAGTTCAGAAACAGCATTTATTACATGAAAAAGAAGACTTTTTATAAAAAATAAAATCTGTCCGCACATCAATGAATTTATGAAAATAAAGCGTATGTTACATAAATTTATTAATTATGAATTTATGAAAATATAGCCTAAATAAGTTGATAGTAAAGAAGACAAAAAATAATATGTATGTTTTTATATCATAAATATTGTTATATCAATAAATTAAAAGATATATCACATTACTATATCGTAATATGATACATTATAACTTAATTCATTTACATAACAATATTTATTTCATAAAACAACTTCCCCAAATTTACCTCTCAACGTATATGCAAATGATTTTTATGAAAAAATAAACTTTCAAACGCTTCTGTAGTGTTAAAAACTTTCAGAAGTTTCGCCTTTTAAAAAATCCATCTGCTTTATATTAACATTTTTTAAGCAAAAGGTTTTTTTTATTTAGGTATTAAATTCAACGTAGCTGATACTTTTATAATAAGAATACTTTTATAATAAGATAATATGGTATATAGAAAGAACTAAGAATGTCACAAGACAAAACCTGTATTTAATAAACAAAGCCTGTATTTAATGGAATATTAGCAATATAAATAATCAGGTTTATCTTATTAAAATTTATGTTCAAGTTATTATATATCTAATTTATAATTGAGCTAATATTAAAATACGGATGAAATGCATTTTTCAGTGCACCTCATAAATAATATTAGTTAAAACGTTACCATTCCCTGAAGAATAATCAGTAACGGGTAAAAGGTAATTGAATAACTGAATGTTTCATCTCTGTTGAACCGTTATCAAAACAACCTTTGAGAACACAAAAAGGACCCAGGCCAGGCTAGTTTAAAACGTATGAATAATGTATGATTCTTGACTGTGTAGCGTAAAATCGAAGGGTTGAAACATTTTATTTGTATCACAAAATTTTAACAGTCTTCGCTTTATTACTTTTAACGATGTTTTTGTTAGAAAGTCTAACAAATGTTCTTTTTATAATTTATAATTTAAAACTTTTTTATAATTTATAAAAAAGTTTTGTTCTTTTTTGTATTCATGTTGTTATTATCATTCTATTACGGTTAGATAAATGTCAAAAATATTAATATTTTTTTTTGTATTTAACTAATTATTAATTAAAAATATTAAACATCTATCATTAGACAAACTAATTACTAGAGACATTTCTTTGTTTCTAATAGTTTTTATAGTATCATCGTTTTATAATATCAGATATTGGAAATATGATATAATAATGAACTAGTAGTCAATATTTGGAAATCCATGTAAATATTGTACTGTATTTATAACAATTATATAACATGTGACTTGTGAGGTAGTTTGTAATAGATACTGGTAATATGTTTTACAAAGATTTTGAAGATAATATTATGTTGAAGAATATTAAGACATTAGGAATTTAATATTAAGTATATTATAAAAGTAATAATGTATCAAGCTATAGGGCAAGTTTAGATTATATTTGGTTCTGTTTCCACCAGCCGCCTACAATGTGCTTAACTTGAAACTTTCAGTATGTACTTTGAGTATCGCGTAGCATTTCGAAGTTATAACTATATGAATATAGGGAAAACGTATCGTGAAGTGGAGTATATTACACACTTTCTAAATATGGTACCACCAAATATATACATATTTTTTCTTTACCATCAATGGAGTGTCATACATATGTTTTTTAATGTTTTATTTATAAATATTATTGATATTTGATAGAATGATAATTTAAATGGGAAACAATGAGTTATATAAAATATCTAAACCATTTTACTCATGTATATAATATCAGAAGAAAAAAGATATATGTGTATAAATTTAAACATAAAAGATTTTTGGTTTAAAATTGATCTCAAATCAAAAACATCTGTTAGGCAGTGAATATCGATCTACCTACAGTCTAGAATTCATTTCTCATTACCGCGAGTGCTGTCGTTTGGGGGCAGGATAATATAAGACCATTGACCGGCAATATCTCAGCACGTGTGTAATTAACTAATGTGGTTGCATTGAGGATGAAAAAACATCAAGTACTTAATTGTCTGAAATTAGGAGACTGAATGTTCTACCCGCATTTGCAAGCACTTTCAAATTGACAACTAATTGAAATGTGCGTTTAAAAATCGAATATTTAAATTAATTTTAATTGTTTTACACAATCTGTCTATATTCTTGTTACATCTTTATTTAAAATCAAATTATAACATACTCGTCACGTACACATCGGCCGCTTTGTTAAGTCTTTAACCTTTCATTTGAAAGATTTAAAATATTGACTTGAATGGTAAAAAGCAATACTTATCTAAATTTTAGACAAAATATAATTTTAAATTAGTGAGGATTATTATTTTGGTCAAAGAAACGTTTAGGAATTGTGTTACGACTTTCTTTTAGATTTCTTAAATTACCTATAATCTAATCTAATGTTAGTTTTTTTATATAGTGTAATAAATTAGCAGAATTTAATATAATTCCGAACAAAAGTATACAATATTCAGTGAAATAACGATCAAGTTTATGTCTTCTGTGGTTAAGATATTTGCCAAAGAAGATCCTTTAAATCTGTCATGTGATAAGTTTTAATGGAAGTCGCAAAAGTTTTTAGACAATTGTAAGAAAGGTAAGGATTTTCGAGCTTGTGTCTAACGAAGCTCTTAAACTACTCACTAAGCAGTTTGAAGAATTCTGTATAAAGGGATGGGTCTTACGACGCCAAATGATAAACTAACTTTATATCCACGACCCACTTGAATAATCGAATTAACATAAAATGATATCGATACATTGCTTTATAAATGGTTGATAATTATATTACAAATACTTCAAATAAACCAAGACTTAAAGGTTTATATACTTACCTAAAAGATAACTACTGAAGTCAGTTCGGTAATTGTAATAATAGAAGTTCTAATAATTCAGTACTTATTTATTTCTAGACTATCATACCATCTGAACGGTACGTCAAACAGGTATTAAAAATATCTAAATTGGTTTATTTTTCATTATATATTTATATAAAATTTATGTTTAACAAGGCTATATATGTTTATTTTACAACAGAAAATATGTAGATTAAGAAAAACAGTACAAAATCCTCAATAAACAATAAAATTGTAAAAAAAAAAAAAAAATCTTTTCTTATATGTTTTTAGATTATTATACGTTATCAGTGTTATGTTCCAAATTGTAAATTACAGACAGCGTTAGCTCTTTTTTCTCTTATTTATTTAGGTATTATTATTTTATATCTGTTTAAAATATCTACGGAATATGTATGAAAGCACAATAATAAATTTTATTCATACGTTCGTTCATTCGTTTTACTTCACGAAAGAATAACGATGCTAATTATTTACTTCATTCATTATATCTTAAAAAGAAATGAGAAGCGAAGTTATTGAATCGTTGCATTAATTATTACATTTCTGTGAACTAAGGACTGCCAATAATTAAACAGTCTCCCGCCAACATTTAAATAATATTCTAAATTTGTAATCGAATTGACATAAAATCAATAGTACCGATTTCAGTTAAAGTTATAAACTCGAAAGCTTATAAAAAGTTAATTTTATTCGACTCAATTATTCAATTATTTGAGATCAAATCTTAAAAATGTTTTCTATACTGATTACCAACTTAGGTTTGAGATTCAAGAGCTAGTTTATATTAAGAAAATCTAAGATACATATTTTGTATGTAAAATATCATGAGAAAATATCTTTTTTCATACAAATATACGTATGGTTGATTGAAAACCATCTAGCGACAGGTATCAAAATGTCGGAATGTGATTTATCCAAGGTTCTAAAAAATAATGTATAATATTTCAAATTTGTTCAGACATCCGCAAAACTCGATTTCTTAGCAAAAAATGTGAAATAGATGAGTCGGGCTATTCCCGGTCGTACATTCCCCTTACGTGTCTTTTCATACAGTTTTCTTCCAGCATAATTTTTGGGTCAACTTACGAGACATATTTTATTAAAAATCAATATTAAACCAGGAAAATGTACCAAAATGTACCATAACGAGGATACGAAAAACTATATACAAGTTTGCTTAAAAATTAAGTTGCAGATGAGCTCTATCCAGCCAGCCAGCTGCGATCCGCAGACAGTTGACGATAATTTTATTACAAGTACTTGATATTCAATTTAATAAATATATAAGCTATTTATTGCATTACAGTTGAATGTCTTTTTGAATTATAACATCTTATAAAGTTAATCTCCTTTTAGTTTATAATATTGAAATAATATATTGCGTATTTTATAACTAGAATATTGAAACAAATATTTGTATATTATTTATAGATTTGTTGTAATACACTTAAATATTAAATAACGACCTTGATCTGAATATTGAGATCATAAATATTGATAAATCCGGATACAGTAATATCAAATATTAGGAATATAATACAACTGGATGAGTGGGAGTGGTTTGAGGAATGTGGTTATGACCGCAATGGGGTTACAATTTAATAATATTCCATATCTTCGAATCATTTACCAAACATTGTCAATTAATTTCTCTTATAGAGGAACCAAAAAGAGACGGTAAACTAGAAACAAAGTTCGACAATCAACAGTGCCTGGGTTTGATTATACAAAGGCAAATGAAATTCCGCTTTTGTTAATTGTATGAAATTGAAGGCTTTGTATTAATTAGTAGGTATCTTTCTTCATTTACCTTATTGAGAGTAATATATATTAACAAATTGCTAGAAATGCTTTTATGTTAAACATTAAGATATTTTGAATGCATCCTTTTTCTTATATTCGTTTATCTATAGGGATTTATTTATTATCGGTTTGATAATAAATTTGTGTATTTTTTCACTGTATATTTTACTGTTCGTACGATCTTTGATGTTCTCTAGAACATCTGTTACATAAATTTAGTACGACAGTTCACGAGCTGCAAATTATATTTTCAAAGATCGCTTATGATACAACCAAGTTATCTATATTTAGACACGGCGTGTAAATTGTTTGTTTACAAATATAACAATATTATTATTCGGTGTATTAAGTTCTTGAGAGTATCTAATTTGTTTAAATATAATTTATAAACGTATGTTTCAGGAATCTATAAAAGTATTTTAATAGATATTAGATTATTTGGTAATCATTCGGGTAAACAAAAGCAACGTATTACTGTGATCGAAGTAAAAATATATCAAATTGTCAACAATGTACCGATTAATTCCTTACTTATTTAGCAACTTTTAATAATTTAACATAAAAGTAATAAAATAGTACATAAATCGTAAAATTATAACAGAAGTCCCATAATAAACATAGGAACCGTTAAAATTAGTACAAAATACAAGGAATAGTAAATATCATACACGTTACAGCTACATACATGAAACAAGGACATTATAACTGATATAACGTAAATTACCTCGTTAGAATAAAGTTACGTTGGCACAATACTCAAAACGAAATATTACTTCTGTTTAGTACAAACATGAAAACAAGCAATAACACGAGAGCGTACACTTGGTTATAATATAAATAAAAACGGAGAATAAATTAATGTTCATCTTTATTTTTATTCATGAGGAATTAATTAGGAAAAATATAATAAATGTTTTTTTTAACGCCTACCAAATTTTCTCACCATACACAGAGGTTAACTAAGAGAGAAAGCCTACAGGCTTTCAGTTCTAATATGTAAGGGTAAATGTATATTAATACTCTTTGTATTTGCTCTACTTACAAAATAACATGGTTTTTATTATATAAATATAAGTTGTATACACAACCCTCGAGATACAATATTTAAGACAATTAATAATATTAATATTTACACAGACAAAACTTCTATTTTTATCCTATATTTTGATAGTTTTATATTTTTGGTCGGCATGACCACGTTATCCCAGTAACAAACGTTTATCGTTAACGTTTAACGTTATCCACGGGCAAGTTATCCTAGTTACAAACGATTTCATCATTAGAATAGTTTCAAATCTGTTTAACAACAGATGAGGTGGAGCTTGAGGAGCAGAAGAAGTTTGAGAGTATTAGGATCCCTTGAGGAGCAGAAGAAGTTTGAGAGTATTAGGATCTCTTGAGGAGCAGAAGAAGTTTGAGAGTATTAGGATCTCTTGAGGAGCAGAAGAAGTTTGAGAGTATTAGGATTTGGGTATGGCAAGGAAGGATGTCCCGGATTTCTCACCCATCGCACTAAACGCTTAGCAATTCTCTATCTCTTTCTTACCTTAAAGTCTTAAGCAGGCCTCTCGGTCTTCAAAAATAAACACTACTCCGGCTAAAAGAAATCGTATCCGTTTTAAAGTAACTTACATTAAAAATACAGAAATAATCTGAAATTTAAGTGTTAAAGTAAATTGGTTAACAGACGAGACACTTTACAAAATACAATTAATTTTATCATCTGAGTTATTCTTATAAACTGTCTTGTTTTGCAATTAATTATATTTTTTTATCTCCGCTTCAGTGAAACGCTTTTTACACAAGTTAATGTACATAATAAATCATTTTTAAAACATTTTTCGTGTAAGCTATTCTTTGTACGATATTTTTTTTTATTTCAGGACGTTTTTGATGTAGTTATAAATGTCATATTTAGACGAATACAAATAGGCAGAGATACATATATAGATACATAGGTATACAACGATATATCGAATTTCTTTCGTTGGAAAACAAACGGATACTAAAAATTAAACATAGGTTGCACGGACATTCAAAGTGTAACAAAAGATTTGAATTCTGATTAGGTGTAGGATATTTACTGCTAGAAATAACTTTATAGCAGTCATGAATGCAGTTCGGTGCACGTTTGTGAAAAGCTAATTTTACAAACGCTCTACGGTCATTGCGCCACTTGAATCAAAATAACGGTCCGTTAATCGACGCCGGCGCCAATTTGACCGAATGCAATCATCTTACTGAAATGATGCATTACTTTAGAATGAATGATTGAACTTTGTTTTATTACTCCCTGTCTCTTTACTGTCTACCGCTCGTTATATCGCGTCGGTCCCTTTGAATGGACGTTCAAGAATATTTTTTCTTCCTGCCTTTGAAGTCTAATATTCATCAGTTAAGAATATTTAAGAATATTATTCTATTCATTTAACAAATAAATGTACAAAATAAATGATATAATTATTACACTATGTATATTTTTATCATTTTCTCAGGTAATACACAGTTATTGCTTTACAGTCTGAAAACCCCCAGGTTCTGGTGTAATCTAATTTGGAGATTAATTTCAAAGACATTATTTCATTAGAAGGAAAATACGAATAAATTTATTGTACCTTATTTTTACCTCGTCCATTATAATATAGTTAAATAAAGTTAAATTTAGTCGAAATTGTTGACTTCATTTATTTTCGTGTAATTTAGTTATTTATAATTTAGTTAGTATAGTTGCCAGCAACATTAACTGCCTTCCTTACCCCTTCTGAGATAGCCATCATTTAAACGTTATCCAAATCCTTGAATGGTTAAGTTTCAATGTAATTATAACCCAAACCAGTTATTATATTCTCCGGTCAAATTAAGATCATTTTCTTAAGTTTAGTATCACATATATTAACTTAGTTGGTAAGAAAACAAATACCACACCAATAGTTATTATAATATATCCAATACTTTTGTAGTATTGCAATTATACAATAAACCGATTTTTGGTTTCCAATTAAAATGAATAAATTTGCCGGTATAAAAGAACTTTTTATGTGACCGGGACAATAACCAATTACCATACCAAATTTCATTGTTATCTGATCGGTAGTTTTTCAGACAACAATTTTAAAAACGATAGTATTGAATGCTGCTATGCACTTTTATAATATCTAATGTACCGATTTGGTCTCGTTACTAGTTTAATATGTGTGGTTACCATAATAATAATCCTAACATTTAGAAGCAATACAGCACAATAGTTTTCAACAATCAGAAGCACATAGCAGTGATATTCCACTTAATTAATAATTTATACGAGAATGGTTATGAGTAATTGCTTAATTTCCTATATCATAGGAGCTGGGTAAATGGTTTCCAATCATATATTCATAGCAATGCTTTAAAATTGTTATAGTGATGTGAAATTATACGATACATGTCTAAAGTTACGGTTTTAATATAAAGAACGGGTTTTTGTTTTTCTTTTTTTAATGATTGCACATAAAAAGATTGACAATAATGCAAAATACCTATTCATTCCCTGTTTTGTTTGTAATAAATGAATTGCAAGTAAAAAGGCTGACAATACGGAAATATAAACGTATTAGAATTAAAAAGATTTAAATAATTTTAAAGATATTTACGTTGATTTTGTAATTTCCTCTCTTATTGCTGAAACCAACACTCTGTTTGATTAATTATTATGGCTTCAGTTTTATGTTATATTTGAGTTGGGTTGTAGCTGGTGGTGACATAATGAGGGGTTGACAGTTTGACAAGAGACATCCAGGACGTTACTTTATATTTTGCAGAATTTTCAAAAACCGGTTAATATTTTGTTGATCTTTTAAAGGCGCTAGAATCCCCGGTATCTTATGTTTGAAAAAATGTCTACACCGTTTTCATAAGCTTTTGAAATGAGTTTGTAGTATCAATCTTCCCTTTCAGCAGATTTGCGATAAAGCTTAGGAGGGAAAAATAATATTTCTTTTCAATGGTCGCTTAGTAACATATCGTGGTTTTAGTGATTTACGGTTTAGAGTTATTTTATATTTTTTTTGATAAAAATACTTCATTACACAATCTTAATAAAATATTTTTAAAGTAATAAGTATAAATTAAATTATTAGCAATTTATAATATTCATAATAATGTTAAGAGTTAAAGAAACTCCTGATTCAAAAATAAAATATTAATAATGTTTTTCAAACTGAATAATTTACTTTATATGAAAGTCTAAAGTGTACTTTTGCATATATTTCGCACATAAAGTGAGTCATCTCATTTTTGTTGATAAAGTAAAATGGTTCTGAGTAAGCTTCTACCATATCCACACTTTCATAAAGAATTTCACGCCAGCAAATAAAGCAGTTGATATAGTAACATAATTTAGTTTTGGATACCTTTGAATACTTAGAAAGAAGCGGATATAACACTACTTCAATTAAATTATAAATTACTAACTGTTGCCCGCGACTCCATCCAGGTGTAAAAATAATAACTATCTGGCTTATATACCTACGTACCTGTGGCTAATGATACCCGTAAAATTCAATGAACCAACCGATTTAAAATCGGAACTATATCACAGATAAAACTACATGCAAAAGTTAGTACTTCTACAGCCTATGTGTTATTCTGAGATATAAGCTACCATGTTGCTAAGTTTCATCAAAATCCGTTTAGTAGTTTTGGCGTGATTGAGTAACAAACGTCCATCCATCCAAACAGCCAATCATTCGCATTTATAATATTAGTATAGATTAGATTGTTAGGAATTGAGGGTTTATCTAAGCAAGGTAAGTATCTATTGCTATAACTTAGAAGACAACTGTCAAGTTTATGAATAATTGTGTCATACTCATTTGAGAGCGGTAGCTCTGTAGGTGTATATAGTGATTGACGATGTGCGCTTTGAGTAGGTACCTTGTCTAGCTTTATAACTGTTTTAAATTGTTTATGGCATTAAATTATATGAAACATGTAAATGTCGGAATTACTTTGAATTCTTACTATGTATTTTACATGTATACTAGATTCTAAAAAAATAATTAATGTTGTTTCTATTAAGAATATAATTGTATACAGAAGGTTTTTTTTTATTATTCGTAAAATTTCTATATTGTGATTGGTTAAGGAATTCTTATTACGAATATATATATATTCGTAATTATATATGTATTATGTACCTACTCGTGCCCCCTTTCTTTCATTAGCAGTCTGTAAATAAACCAAACAGGAAACAAACTATATTTTTTTAACTAAATATTTCCTTCGCGAAGTAAGGAAAATGGAAGACGAAACTTCATGCTTCAGTTTAATTGCGATTCTGTAATTAATCTGTTATAAGTTCTCTCTCAGAACCGCCGATTCAAATTTTGATCTCCAAGAGAGCCTTATTTTTAATGTTACTATTAGCTTAGTTAATAATAGTAACTTACTTAGTACTACTTAGCTTAGTTAGTAACTACTATTTATCCCTAATATTTTTTTATATTTTAGTATATTAACATATTAGACTTTTCCAGCAGCTTCTTACTGCTGACAGTAAGAAAAACAGCCTATTTATGACGAATGATCGGACGAGCTTTTTTGTGTGGTATAACAGTCATTAAACTGAGTTCTTAATTGGAATAGAAACTAATTTACTGGGATATTCTCGATATCATATAAAAAATTAAGTTAAGGGGTGATAAAATATGCAAGTGCATTTTTTTAAATCTAGTAATAAAAATATTATTTTAATTCGACCAACGCCATCTAGGAAACGTTTTGGAATATTTAAATTGACAAAAATATTTAACTATATAAATGGTATGGCATTTCGAACTGCGTTATCGAATAATCCTGTGTGTTGTTCCGTTATAAACTATCCGTGTACCAATTCACCGTTCCGTTGAACCGTTCAGCCGTTTTTGAGTGATAGAGGAATGTATATACTTGATACAAATTTTCAAATTTATAATATTAGTAAGATTAGTTCAAGGATTATGTTAACTTATATATGTTTGAAAGAAATCCTTATCAATTAAGAATTATTATTGTTATTCCCGTGAAAAATAAGTATTATTTCTGCTATAAAATAAAGCGTCATTAACACTTTATATTCTCCGGTAAGGGCCCAATGATAAACCGATTTAGGAACTTTTCCTCACGCACAAGTTGACATTTATTGTATGTGTAGCTTAGCGTAATGGCGTGACAGATTTATAATTAAAAAACATGTTGTTTCCAATATTTATAAGAATATTTAGATGTAGGTACACATTATATTTTATTATTTGTTAAAATTTCTGGACACTATTTTGTACCCAATTTTTTTTCCAAATATCTTTGTTCAAGTAGCCATTTACACGCCCTTTTGAATTGTCAATGATTACATTAAAATGGTCAGTACAGTCAGTTCTTAAATAAGCTACCACCACCACGGAATGCCGCAATGGTGAGAAGAGCTGGCCAGAAACTAACATTATATATACGTAAATACGATGTGACAGATTTATTATAAAAAAAAAATGTTTACTTTATATTTTATTATCTGTTAAAATTTCTAGACACTATTTTGTACTCAATATTTTTTACCGCAATAATGCTCTATGGACATAAATACGACATGACAGATTTATTATTAAAACATTTAGAAATATATTTAAATCATTTTTTCCTTTTATTTCATTATTTGTTAAGTAAAGTCTCTCTAAAAGTTTTGGTACTTAGAATTATATTGGAGAAAATTTAATAATCTTAAATTATATTCCATTCATATATTCATACAACAGATGCATGGCTCGATTCTATATTCATCTTCGTATTTACAAACAAAAGCAATAACTATCATATGTTATAATTTAATCTATTCCATACATCTATCTACTATTCATAAATCTTATTGCAGCGTGTTTATTTATAAATTTATATGCAATGATGTTGTGTTTATTTATTTTATATATAAATAAATGCCTTGCATTAAGGTTTTATCACTATATGCAGACTTTCATGTAGGAACTGTGAAGATCGTAAGATACCTATTTCTTTATTTTTATGTATCTAATAAGGTAAATAATGTAAATAATTAATTATTGTTTGAAAATATCAAATTACTCTTGTGGTATATTTTCATTGTTAATTTATATTGTAAAGTTAAAAACATTGATAAGAATTTTCTAAACAAGCCTAATAGATGTCACCACCGTCCCGATAAGACGATTATGTTTAGAATAATAAATCCACCGAAGCGGGTAGCGATACGGTAGCTCAATTGGTATAGCGACGGAACGCTTTCTGAGGTCGAGGGTTTGTATCCCTGCCTATAACGGTTTATTTTATTTTTAATAAAAAAATAATAAAAGATTATTTTTTTATGTTCGGAAATTGAGTTTCAATGTATAATTATCCAAATGATAGAGAAGATCGCATTCAAATCGCTTTATAAATAAAAAAAATAGAGCGAAAGCGAATATGCATAAATAACATTTTAAAAACACATTTTGATGATTTATAATATTATTCCGTAGCGCCACGACCGTGTAGTATGCATAAATTGTTGTAATAGTCATAGTTGTTAGTATATGATAATTAACAAACAAGGGTTATTGTTTTTGATAACTATTTATTAGTGTACATTTAATTATGAATACGAAAACTGTTAGATATAGACAATTTTAATCTAGAATATCTCTACCACATCGTGACAAACACCCAACCACAGTCCCAACACTTCAGATAGAAGTATATATATATCTATATATGTTATCGAGCACAACATACGAGTTTGTAACATTATTTATTACATCCATCTATTTGGCTGAAACATGCTGAAAACTTCATCGTGTGGGAACAAATAGCTCAGTAGCTATTTGATTTATAAACGTCTAGAGTTCAGATTGAAATTTTATTTTAATAAAATTAAAAATATACTCTGTTGATCAAGGTCAATGGAGCTTTCTATAATTTTCTTAACCGTTTCAATAGTTTCGGAGATTACCCTTTAAAAATAGACAGATATATAAATTTGATTATTAGTAAATTTAAAAATTATTTATTTGTTACTTTTACTAGATTTTTTTATTTCTTTAATTCTAGATAGATTTTATTAGAAATCTAGACACCTCTTTGCAAAAGTAATAGGTCCAACTCGCCATCTTTTGAAAAACATTATGATTACCTTAGTTTTATTTTTACCTTTAATAACCTAGATTAGTAGTATTACCTTTATGAAAGGGCGAGTCATTGTTTTAAATAATACCCTGAGGTGATATGCCTGCGTCGTACATTTATTGCTAAGTACATGAACCACATAAGGGCTTATCCTCCAAGGGAAGGGTGATCTCCCTTTAAACAATTTATTTTCCGTCAAAGCCAAGTCACCGTACCCGAAAACAGCTTGGTGGATAACAAAGATTGAATATTTATTCAGGATAAAGTCGAAACAATATGTGTTATAAAGAAAAAATAAGTTCCTCTATGAAAATGTCAATGTCAAAGTTTTTTTTCTGTGAAACGGAACAGATTGTACTTATAAAATATACTGGTTATCAGTTGCAAAGGGTGGGACAAGAAGTAAAAGACCATAATAATGAGCGTTCTGTTCCAACTTACGTGTGCCATCGAAGCGTGTGGCGATAGTATCTAGGAAGGTGTTCTGGGGCGCGAGTAGCCCCTTGCGCACCGGCATCACCCCTCGCCGCGCGCCCCGCGCTCACCGCCCTCCACCTGCAATCATAACATAACCTCAACAAACACTCAAACCGACTTTCTATGACGGAAAATTCAATATTTGTCTTGTTTTACCGGCTATAACAGATTTCAGGATATTTATTACTCCATTTTGTGTTTGATTTAGACTGATATTGCGGTCTGAAGTGTCAATAAGTCTTGAGGTTTTACTAAGACCATAACTTTATACGTAATTGCAGAATGATGTTTTATATATATCTTACTTCAATCAAGTAAAATTCACTCGAACCATTATTGAAATGGTACTAAAAATTACTTAATTATCTCCTAAAGTAAAAATTGTTACGAACTGCCTATTAAATAGTTAGAATTGTAAATTAAAAATACATGTGCAATCTGTATTCTGATATTTTCAGCTTCTCGCTCCCGTGCCTCAAATGTGGTGCGACTTTTTCGAAGAAAATGCGGCAAAGAAATGTTCACGTGTATTGTTAATGTATGAATGCAGAGGCTGTTTTTTTTAGTTTCATGTTTATTTTGGTGGTTTGTTATATACACCCTTTGCTACCATTATATAACAAACATATATAATTTGTAAGCAACGTTCTGATTGCGTAATAAACTAATTAAGCTTACATTCTTTTTAATAACTGTATTGTATATAATAAATTTACTTTATATGTATTCTAATTAAATTGCATCCAAACAAAAAAACAAGTTTAAAATTAAACCGCTTGTCTGTAAAACAATGGTCCAAATTGCAACATCGCAACGCTTCATCAGAGTTGCAAAGTCAATTTATGTTTGTTTTTTCATACTATGGGAAAACGTAAATATCTTCATTAAGAAAAGGAAGAGAGCATTTTAACGAGCTTTAGACTTCTATATTTAATACCTATCCTACGTTTAACATTTCCTTCATTTTACCATATGCAAGAAAATTGCAAACATTAAAACAATATATGAGAATCCCGCTAGTAAATTTATTTTAGCCGTCTTGTATTCTAATGCTTAATATTTTAAATATTTTTAACAGGAAAATATGCTATCAAAAATATTATTAAAAACTCCGTCTGAACTCCTAATTGGAGAAAAAACACTTCCAAATAAAGTACAAACTTTGTAATAAAGACGCAACCTTATATCTTAATTATTTTTATAATGGGGCATTAAATATAATATTAATAAGAATCCGATACAAATTGTAATTAAAGGCAGCTATCATCCTCTTTCATTAGCCGTCTATAAATCTCCTTGTGAAATTAAACCTCTATTTAAGGTGACCCATAAACGCGACGCTAGAATATGCAACCTTTCTACCTTCTCGTAAATTTTTTATGTTTCATAAATGCGCTGGTAATAAATATGCATTAATGGTTTTCCGAGGTTGTGCCCTTTTGTTAGACATATTCTTTCGTTGATCGCAGGTTGAAACAATAAACTAGCGCATAAATCTATCAGAGCTGACGGATATTGATAATAAACAGCTATAATGTCTGATATCTTTGGATGTAGCAAGTAAATCAACAATTTGTGTATCAGTGTTTCTGTACGACGGAAAATGGAATCTTTATTGCTTCATTTTGTTCATTTACAAGTTGCTTTATTGGACGATCAACTATTGCTTCCTATTATTATTCAGTTTTTAAAGACATGGTCCTATAATCAATATGACACAACCTTCCCAAGGCATGGTTTATATTAGGTGTATACTTTTTGGATATTATTTAAAAGATGACTCATTAGTGTAGTGGTTAATCAATTTGATTGATGAACCAAAGGGCTTGTGGGTTCCTTTCCCATGTAGTACAATACATTGTGTCATCTAAAAATTGTTGTTCCGTGTCTAGGTGTAATTTGTATATGTATGTATACATATAAAAAAAGGTGAGAATAATGGAAGTTTTAGGTAAAAGCAATATTAATTCACAAATAAGTTTTCAATCTAATTAAGTATTCTTTTGTTTTGGATTATATAGGTCACTGTATCTTCGTTAATACTATTTAATGTCCGTACACAAGATAAGATTACAAATACTAGAGTTCATTATTTTTCAGTAATTCATTGTTTAATAACTTAAATGAAAATTAAGTTTCAGCTGAGCCTAAAGAAAAACATATCTAATGGTGAAACTTAAATTGGAGTTAGGATGAGACAAACATTTGCTTTGCTTATTAATTTATTCAATTAAAAATGGTAGAGCATTACGTATATTTGAAAGTACTAATAGTAAACCCAATTAAATATTACTGAATACAAAATATATTTCCAAACAGAATTATATTTAAAGTAGTTACAGAACCAGTATGTATAGTAGGTATATAATTATATAAGTCGTAGGTCTACCTCTTAACAAACCTCTACGAGTATCTTGAGGCAGATATCCCATTGAGTATCGTAATTATTTCTTTTCGATAAAACTTAATGGCGTATTGGGTCCTAATGGTGTATTGTTCTCTGGATATTGAAATCGAAATGGATGAAAAATAAAGGAATTTCTTGATCCAAATCAAATCTTTCATTTAATCGAATAATACCTTACATTGTAATTGTGATTAAATAGAAATTTCACTGAGTTGAGAAATCGTTAAAGGAATTGAATTTTTAATTAATTATAATAATGATTTGAAGTACGAATACTTTTTACAAAAAATAAAAAAACATTAAACATTTGCCTTTAATGGGTCACTGCTTAAGAATTATATTTTATAAGAGTATTATTATTTTAATCCCAAGTCCCGACTCAAGCACTCGACATCTCGTTGAAGGACTTTGGGCCACAGGGTATAATTTACCCCAATTTGCAGGAATGTGTAAAAAATCGGCCGGTACTCAGTTACCTAAAAGTAAAATCAATCTTTGACGGTTTGTATTCGTACTTCTAAAAGACTTATGATATAATATTATATAATTATTAGTCCTATTACATAGGACATTTTGAAATGAAAATTTTATTTTCCTTTTTTTTTTAACAGTAATAACTTTTTCTTTGGTTCATTAGAGATTAAGCTTAGCTTAAAAATACCAAAAGCCTGTCTTATGTACTTTTACCACTAGAATATGGATATAATTAATTGTAAAATTTTAATATAAAAAGATTTTTCAAGCAAGCAAAAGAATCACTTTAAAAAAATCTAATAATCTAATAACCAAAGTAACACATTAACAATGCCCTTGAGCTCTCTGAAGACGAACGGTAACTGCTTTTTTATGGATAAAAACATATCTTTTGTCCTTGTCTAGGTTATAGTCCGTCTCTGTCTAATGGTATACAAATTTCAGAAACTTTTGTGTGATTTATAAATAGACAACAAATCATACACACTTTCACCATCTTATTATAAACATAACAATATGTGGAGTTTCCGTTTGTCGAATAAAGAATCCCTACAATACTTTGAAACTCGTATTAAATCTTTTGAAAACTGGTACTGACTTGTATGAAAGTTACTTCATAATTAAAAGGACTTGCAGGAAACATTTATATTGAAGATTTATTCAGGCCATTACATTTTCATTTTCTGTTCAAAAATATTAAAAAAACATCTGAATGGCGAAGTTTGACGCGCGTTTTAAAACCAAATAACAAATAGACCGAATTGATTTTTTATCTAAGTAAAATTAAATACATAGATAATATGAATAATTCTTTATATACAAAATATAATAATTCATAATGTACCAAAAAACTTAAATGTAGCTAAGATTTTGAATATTAAAAAAAGTATTATTAACAATATTGCAATATTTAATATTTCAGGTGCTAATTAAGAATAAAATAAAAAATGAGGTAAGAAAGTGAAATTTGGGAATTTAAGGCATTTATAAATGCCTTAAATTCCCAAATAAGAATGAGATTTTTGTAAACATAGCTTTAATTTTAAGTTCCAGTTTAATTTAAATGAATAAGTAAGTAGTATATATCAATATTTTAGGGACGGTCAATCATGCTAAAAGTTGAGATAACTCCACATAGATTTGAACTTATTTTCATACTCATGGAGTCTATCAAGCAACATTTTTAAAGTTACTAGTTTTTTGTTATATTTCTACGTCTTAATGTTTACAAAAACATACTATTTATTTGCTTTTATTTTCTTTATTCATTCATCAGTATAAATATTTATTTTATAAACCTTCTTATTTACTGATAAAATAAAGTCAGGAATCAAGATTCATTCTGCGATGAAAGAAGTTAAAAAAACATTACCAACTTTTTCTTTTGATTACATGATATATTTGTTTTCGATTTCTTTTCAGCAATCGCAAATAATCATTAAGGTATGTTTATTCTGAATCGGTAGTTACTTAAAATATTATTCACAAGTCATTTATTATTAACCACGAACTATTATTACCTGTGAATTCGTCTGCGTCCTTATAGGACAAAAAAATATACATAACCATAATACAAATCCATGTATTTATTGTTTTATTGTTATTACTAGCTGTTGCCCGCGGCTCCGCCTGCGTGTAGGTCGCTTTTCGCGTAATCTGTGGAAATTACAATTATCCAGACCTATAATAGACTTATAGTCAATTCTAGAGTATCCTAATCCCGTGGCAATTTTATATATATAGACATTACATAATACATCGCTAAGATATTTTCAGCTGAAAATAATAACATCACACACACACACACACAACCAGGACATTATTCAGATCTAGGTAATAACGCATATGAATATTTTTTACCAAATATTATGTGTTTTTGAGTAATCTTCAATAAAAAAATATCTTTGTAGAATTTCAAACTGCTATACCATTTGGGAAAACATAATCATAGCGAGTTCTTTCAGTTTTTTGGAAAAATGTTTAATGTACAGACGCTCGATTTTTACTTGCTTATTATATATTTGAGATATACCCGTTTTTTTACCAAGTTTTTAAATAAGACAATTTCGTGAAATGAACATCGTGTTATATGATGATTTGCCTAATTATATTTTAATCTAGCTCCACTAAAAATTTCATAAATGTCCCTCTTGCAGTTTTGGTGTATAATAATTTAAGTAATAATTAGTTTTTATGTTTTGCCATGAAAATATAACAATTGTTCTAAATGAAATTATAAGTTGATTCGTGTGGTAAGCTACAAAAACATCAAATTTCATCAAAATCCGTCCAAGTTTTTGAGTAATGCATGAACAAACAAACAAACAAACAAGCCAACAAAAAAATAAAAAAAAGATAGAGTTCTGTCATATACTTAGTAATTCTCTAGCACTCAATATTTTTTTTGCTAAAAATGTTAAATGTTCCTACTAGTGTAGATGCTAGATTTTGTTATATGTATAGATAACCTTAGCTTTAGACTTTTATTTATATTTATGCTGAGTGTTTATAAATAGTTCAGTTAAATGTACTGTAAAACGCCTAAGCATTCTGGAAAAGCATTAGAAAGAAACATATCGAAAAAGGTCTTAATTAAATAAGGAATAAAAAATAAGTACTTTGATTTGATTGCTTTTCAATACCAAGACGAAAAGAGTTCGCAGTTCTTTAGATATAAAGCGGCAATCTCTATCCACTTGAAGTAATGCCTAATATTACGTTCGTATAGATTATAGAATATTGTTTCTAGTATTCAATATTGCTTTCGCGAACAATAACCATTCTGTATCGAGTGCCAGCACCAATATTGCACTCCTGACTGCAAATAAATATTAATACCTTAGGTAAGATCTATTTTTATTTTTAAACTAAGTAATAGTGCATGTTTTGTTGTAATTTATATCTAATCTTATGTACTCATACTTTTTTTTTATTTTTAACCTTTAGTTATTTATTTTTCATTTAATAAGGAAATACATCATTAACCTTCTAAGTAAGTTATTATGGAAAGGTTGGTTTAAAAAAATATATAAAAGTTAAAAATATGTAAAAATTCCTGCCGATACATTGATTTATCTATTTTTCGTTACAAGGAAAATTCCTTCAAGTGCCGAACGTCAATAAGTGAAGTCTTAGTCATTAATTTCAGAAGATCAAAGATGATGGTAAAATGGCAAAAGTAGGATACGAAATCATTATAATAAATTTTGTTTCATTTTTATTCATAAATTCTGTTATATAATATACCTATATATTTGAAAAAACGTAAATTATATATAACTTAAGATAATATCAAGATTCCTGTCGATATATGTATTTTTTCCATTCCACTAAATATGAATGTCAAAGTTAAAACCATTCGTATATACAAACAAATGTACAATATCATTTAATAATATTTTCTATGATTTTTACCACATGTTGTTTCATAAATCTAATTTATATAAAAAAAACACAACATTTATATTTTGTTTCTTCTGTTACTATTACTGGCTTTGACAGCGTCACTGGGCGGGGTCACGGGGATATATCGGTCTGGGTATAACGCAGTGATTACTCTGTGGTCCGTGTACATTTTTTCTGTCTACGAATTTAATACCACTTTGTCCATGGAAATATATATTCTCTAAGTGAATATTGCAATAAAAGTATATAAGATTATCAACTTTATTGCTACAGTGGTAAAAGCGAATATTGAACAATATAAACATGTACCTTATTATAGCATTCGTCAATACGTTTTCATTGTCAAAACTTTTTTGATATCCGTCTTTCTCAACTCAGAGCTTTATTTGCTAACTTCTTGAAGTAAACTTGTCAAGTTTTAGGAAATACATAAAGGCATAAAACTTACCCAAAATATTAATAATAAAAGTTTTAATTTTATATTCTAATACCTATACATTTAAATTTAAGGAATTTATTTTAAAAGTACGCTTTTTTAAATTAATTAGTTTTTTCTTGAGTGATTTCAATACTATGATGTTTTAATATAGGTTATTTCTGTAGAGAAAAAATATTTTTACACTTGACATGTATTTAATGGCTATGTATTTAATAAAATTTCTCAAGAGTGGTGGGTTTATAGTGGTAAATGTACACTAGAGAAAACATATAAGCGTGGCCTGCCTTAAGACCAAAAAATTAAAAAATAAGGAAGAAATTTTTACTAAAATAATATTTTAGTACCTACATATTACATAAAAAAAATGGTTTTATTTCATAATAATCATCATTATGTACACCTAAGGTAAAATGACCGATTATGTAAACATGTAAGTAAATATTAACGAATATAAAATATATTAAAACGCCCATTTCCGCAAATTAGAGTGACCTAAAAAAGCTGTGATGTGTATTTTCGTCTTAGATGCTTATTTTAATTTCATAGCCGGTGAGAGAGAGGGGATGAACTTCTTGTTGCTTTTATTAAATAACTACTTATATTCATTGTCATTTTCATATTACTGACCGATGATATAGAGATATGTCCTTCGACAATATTGTTACTATACTGATATTGTTGAGTCCAAATTGGAAAGTGAGGTATTCAGAGCGTAATATAAGCTAAAATTTAATGTAACGTTTACTTTCTCAATAATTATTTTTGTATCTATCTATTCATTATTAACACAATATTTAATTATCTCAATAATATTTTTTTAAATTATGTTATAAGACTGAAATTACTACCATTGCTTCTTCACAGTAAACAAGGGATCTGTAATGGTTCACTCTTTAGTGAACATGGCTATCCATGAGAGTAACTGTTGGGTTTTAGTTTGCATCCTGACGTACTTAATGCCGACGAGACCCACTTAACCGTATCTCGGCTGGCTAGTTTTTATAAAGAAAATACCATGGCATCGCTTAAACATAAGCCATTGATATAGATAGTATATATGTATAATCTAATGGTATTTTCCTAGAAATTAACGAATCTACATAAAGCACTATATATAGAATCTAAGTCGAGAATAATTATATTTTTATTTTACAACATAAACTTTTATATTAACCTGACGTTTCGATAATTTGATTTTTTTTATATTTTACGGGTAGTTACTACTTTATAAGTGTCATTGAAGCTACAATAGGTATTGTATTTAGATCGACAATAGGGGGCACTCAGGTTATGTTACGGACAGATCTATTTTAATTCATATTTACCGAACCTAACAACCGAACCGAAACAGAACTGTTTACTAGTTTGTACTTCTAAGAAACGGTTCAGAATTATTTGATATCCCTTAATTAATAACAGCCTTCATTTTGTGTTAATAACTCGATAGAATAAAGAAAGATTTGATAATTATTAATAAACCCATATAATTTATACAAAAATATAATTAAGATGAAAAGACTCTATAATTAAAATAAGCTTAATATTTAATTAATAAATCTCCAAATATCATTTTAGGTTTTAAAACACAGTGTTTCTGTGAAAAGCCTCAGTCTTATTACCGCTTAACATACATAATTACATTTTATTAATTTGTGTTTGCTTTTTTAATTAAAAATATCCTCATTTCAGATAGCAGGGACTGGTATTCGATGTGTGGATGCTGCGAGAGTAATTATCGGGAGAGCTGATACAGCGACTGTTGTTCCGAAACAGTTGGATTTCTCGCTGATTAAAGAGGTTATTATATATGGAGTTTTAAAATGAACATAAAAATATATATCTAAAACTTTATTCTATTTTTATTTAATTTATATTACGAGTATCAAATAAATTTCTAAGAATAGTATATATTGAATTATTGTTTGTTATTTCTAATTTTTAAATAGATTTGTGTCTACAACAAATCTTTTCCATTAATATACAGAATAGTTTTACTTTTGTATTTAAATGACTTCCAGTACTGAGAAATGTAGATGCAATTTTACGGCAGATTGCTTTATTGTATAAAAAATCATGAGAAAGGTGGTAGCTTTTTGAACATTCGCCTATTATGCGAATATATTAAGGTAATATATTTGAATTCAATGAAGTTATAATAATATTGTTATTATTATTATTATTATTATTATTATTATTATTATTATTATTATTATTATTATTATTATTATTGGGTTTAATTACCATTATTTTTTTTATCGAGAAAATAGAACTTACAATCTAAAAAACGAAATAACAGGATTTATTTGAGATAAAACAATTTAAAAGTGAGTATCTAAGGTTGGTAGGTACACACGCCCTTGTGTCTATTGAAAGGAAAGACGGTTAGCACTCCCCTTGACAAGGATGGAACACATAAAACTGGTGAAGGCACACTTTACCACAATTTTTTATGGGGGGCACCGGCTTCGGCCGGCGCGGACAGCTACTAGCAAATGTGGCTGCTTGCTTTTCGGACCGAGCATTGCACGGCCACAAGATCTCGGAAGCCCGCACTGAGCGGAAACGAGGGCTGGACGGACGGAGCTTGCTCTAATCGTTCGGCTGCGAGGAAGAAAACCTCTATAAAAAATCATCCTTTTTCTGTTGTGTCGTCGTTGTGTCGTTGTTTCTTCTTCGTCGTGTTCTTCGTCTTTTTCTTTTCTTTGTTTCGTGTCGGTCCGGAGGTGCGGCGTCTGCCGAAGGGCCGTGTAAGGACGACAGCGCCCAACACAAAATGGAGAAAAACGATTTTAAAATAAGTCCCCAGGCGGGTGCTGAATCCCGCACGGCCGCTGACGCCGTCTGCACCTCGTACTCCTGGGGGGGGCAAAAATCGTTTACGCGCAGGAGTCCCTGCCCTGGTCGACACCACACCGACCAGGTTAAACAAAAATAGTGTGAGGCGTGGTGAGGTAACGGGGGTTGTAGTTCTGACAGACTCTGACGATCTGTCAGAACCACAAATCACCGGTAGAAAGAGGACCCACGGGGTTCTGCGATCTTCTTCAGGTTCCGCATCGGAGTCCGATCCCGAGTCTGTGGTTGCACTTCCCAAGTGCAACACGGCTCGGCGTGGACGACTTGCGGCCCTGAGTCGAGGAGCCGGGTTAGCGAAGGCGAAGGCCGATCTCGCCGCCCTTAGGGCTGAGGCGGAAGACGATGAGTTCGAGCGCGTACTGAGCGCTCGGGCCTTCCGCGGGGGAGAGAGGGCAGGTTCGGACGGGCGCGCGCCGGTATCCGACGAAGACTTTTCGTCGGAGGTGCAGCCCGCGCCGGATCTGTCCAGCCTAGGTACGGAGGAACTCCGGGCCGTCGCTGGACGTCACGCCGCCTCGATTATCGAGGTGAGCGCGAAGTCCAAGAATCTTAAAGGTACGGTCGTCAAGGCTCTGAGGGAGGCTACCAACAGTTTGTTGGAAGTCGTGTCGGCCTTGACCAGTCGGACGGAACCGGAGGAGGTGACTCGCGTTCGGGCGGACAATGCCCGCCTGCAGCGTGAGGTGACCGCCATGAGGGCGGAGATAAGGGCGGCGAGAAAGGAGATCGCTGAGGTGAGGGCGTCGGCGGCCACAGCCGCGGTTTCGGCGCCCTCACTGGAGGCGGACTCCTTAGAGGAGTTGAAAAGCTCCATCATAACCTCAGTCGGGGTTATGGTGAATGCTCGCCTGAGGGGGATCGAGGATAGACTTCTCCCAGAGAAGAATCTTCGACCGTCCTTAGCCGCCGATAGGAGGCGAAGTGGGTTAGCCGCTGCCGCGACCACGGAAGCGCGTCTGCAAGGGCGTTCAACGCCGGTCTTGCAGACGGTTAACGCGTCGTCGGTTCGGCAGGGGTTGCCCGCTGCGCAATCACGGCCCTCGGAAGAGGAGCCGCATTATTAAAACTGCAGCCCGAGGCAGCGGCTATGGGGGTATCCTATGCCCGATGTTTGGGTCGCGCCGCCGAGTTGATAAAAATCGGCGACCTTGGCCTGAATGACGGGCTGCGAATTCGGCGTACGGCAGCGGGAGCAAGGCTTCCGGAGTTACCCAAGGGTACTCCAGAACAGGCCAAAAAGCTAGCCGACCGAATGCGGAAAGCGTTGAGCGGGGTCTGAGACGCCGTTCAACCAGTGAAGCGTGTGGCGGTCCGCATCAAGGGCCTTGATGAGACCGTGCTCAAAGAGGACGTGTTCGATGCGATTCGCCGCATCACAAACTGCCCTGGCGGGGCTCTCCACGTTGGGGAGATCCGTCGGGGTAGCTGGGGAGGCATGGGCGCTACCTTTGCCCGTCTCCCCACTGATGCGGCGAAATTGCTGATGAGCGCCGAGAAGATCCTGGTGGGCTGGAGCTCAGCCTGGGTGGAGTTGCTGGAGGCGCAGCCGCTGCGCTGCTTCAGGTGCCTGGCACCTGGGCATGTGCGTGCGGCTTGCCCGTCCGCGGTCGATCGCAGCGCCGTCTGTTTCCGGTGCGGTGGTGAGGGGCATACCCGAGCCACTTGCACCGGAATGTTGCGGTGCGCGGTCTGTGCGGAGCGAGGTCTCACAGCGACCCACCTATTGGGGAGCCGAGTGTGCAAGGCTCCGCGAGTTCGAGGATTAGCACCTGGTGTGAAACCCTCGAGTGCGGAGCCCAGCACGGAGCCGGCTGTGGCTGTGGCAACATAGTCACATCGGGAGAGGCTTCAGCGGGAGAGGCTGCGAAGGAGAAGGGTTCAGCCCATTCCTTCCCAGCCGTAGGCCTAGGTGAGAGGGGGGGGCGACCTCTTTCGCCATTGCACTAGGTCTATGAGGTAGGGGTACACCGCCTTCCTGGCCTGGGTGACGGTGCGGAAACGCATTTTTCCAACATTAAAAAAAAAAAAAAAAAAAAAAAAGGTACACACGCCCTTGCCTCCTTCTGTCCTATTGTTTATGTTTATAGCATCTCAACCTTGTCAACCCTCTGGTTATAAAGGATTGAGCCGCTATTCATGTGGTCAAGGTTTACCCCTGTCACATGGACCCTTATACGGCGGGTCAGACCTCCGAAGTCATCCGACAACGGCACTATAAGACTAGTAAGCTCGCAAGGCTATCGGTCATAGACAAATCCAATCGCGATCAGGTTGGTAGGTACAGTAGAGAAATGAAGATTGAACTCATCAGGTGTATTAGATAACGGAGGAGCAACCGTGGATATCTGACCAATGTTAGTTAAGAATTTCCAAATAGCAGGAGAAGCTTATTTACTTATATATAGTGAATATGTTGTAATACTGAATTTTATACAAAGTTGTGACCATGGTTACGGATCCCTTGTTCACTATGAGGGCATAGTGAACAAGGGATCCGTAATGGTTCACTATGACCATGAGAGTGCCTATTGAGGTTTAATTTGTATCCTGACGTACTCTATGCAGGCGAAACCCATTTATCCGTATCTGCCCATCGGTAGACTGGGTAGTATCCATAAAGGATGTACCATCCCACGGCTCAAAAAGAGTACTACCTTTGGTATATATGTAGTATATACAACTTGATGGTATTTTCTTATAGTTTTGCTAATACAGATTTATATAAAACAATTTTTAACGAAATTTAACAATTTTTATATTATACATTTTTGATATTTTATATTATTTTTGTATTTGTTTATATTTTATATTTAATTTACCCTCACAATTCTATTACTTTTCAGCTATCGCTATTCAAGTCACCGAGAGTTTGAACCTTAAAAAATATTAATTTAATTGTATTTTTTAATAGTATCATTAGAGTGACAATTAAGGTATTTAGATCGACAACGAGGAGCAAGCAGGTAATGTTACGGACAGATCTATTTTAATACATATTTACCAAGCCTTCATAAACAGAACTGTTTACTACTTTCTGAACGGCATAGAATTATTTGATATCCGTTAATTAAAAACAGCCTTCATTTTGTATTAATTACTCGATATAAAGATTTGACAATAATACGACTTAACCCTTATAATTTATATAAAAAAGGGATAGTTAAGTTTATTATTATTATATAATGAGCTGAATATTTTATTAATTAATCTGTAGATTATATTTGTCAAATAAGCTTTAAACCAGTGTTTCAGGGAAAAGCTTTAGTGTTATTAGAACTTATTATATGTAGTGTTACTAATTTGTGTTTGCTATTTTAGTTAAAAACATCATCCTCATTTCAGATAGTAGAGACTGGTATTCGATCTGTGGATGCTGCGAGAGTAATTATCATGAGAGCTGATACGGTGAATGTTGTTCCTATGCTCGCTGATTGAAGAGACTGTTACCTACAGAGTTTTAAAATATTTATATATGTAACTTCATGAAATTTAAAAATATATTGCGTATATTTTTGAATATTTTTTTAAACAGAATATATATTTAATTATTGATTGTCGTGGCTTATTTTAAAATATATATTATTGTTATAGCAAAGCTCTTCAATTAATATTCAGAAGAGTTTACTCCAGTATTTTAATTACTTGCATTAATGAGTAATGTAGATGCAATTTTCCGCTGTGGCAGATTGCTTTTTTGCCTAAAAGTTAATGAGAAAGGTAGCTTTATAAACATTCGCGTTTTATAATCCATGACGGTAATTCTTTTAATTGTATTCCATTAAGTCATAATCATTAAGGTTGAGAATGTTTTACTTAGTTTCATTAAGATAATAAATTAGGTATAAAAGTAAGAATTAAATTCAAGTTCATACTTATAGAGATGCAAAATGTAGGTATTTATGTCAGAAATGTTCATGTTGTTTATGATAATAAAACACATTATTATTGATATTGCGGTTACCGCAATATTAATAATAATGCAACATTAATAAAATTTGCAATATCTCTTCAACTAGATAATAGAGATAACTGTCAAAGTATTAAAATATTATTAATAATCCAATGGCCAGATACTGTGGGGTCAACAATGTACTTTATTGAAGGTTAATTTCACAAAAATATCAAAATTAGTAGTTTAGTAAAATATACTGTAATACCGGTTTATAGAAAATACGTGATGGTGAATAAGCACTTAATAAAATAAAGAATAAGAAAAGAAATACCTTTTCTTATTATATTGTTTATTTTATTAAAAGCTTAATTTATTGGTACTGGCACTCAATATAGAATGGTCATTGTTCGAGAAAGTAATATTGAATAGAAATAATACTAACGTTATACTAGGCATTACTTCAAGTGCCTTTTTATACCTCAAGAACTTCACTTTCTTTTTCATCTTGGTAAAGAAAAGCAATCGAATATTTACATGTTGTTTCTTCTGTTACTATTACTGACTTTGATAGCGTCACTGGGCGGGGTCACGGGGATATATCGGTCTGGGCATAACGTAATCATTACTCTGTGGTCTGTGTACAATTTCTCCGTCTACGAATTTAATAACATTTGGTCTATAGAAATATATATTTTCTAAGTGAATATTGTCATGAAAGGGTATGAAATATCAACTTTATTTCTACTGAATTAAAAGCGAATATTGCAGAATATAAACATGTAGCTTATTATAGCAATTGGCAATACGTTTTGATTGTGAAAACTTTTTTGATATCCGCCTTTCCCAACTTAGTACTTTATTTGCTCAGCTTCTTAAAGTGAACTTGTCAAGTTTTAGGACATAATTAAAGACTTACCCAAAATACAAATAATGAAGGTTTTATTTTTATATTCTAACATACATTTTATTTAAGGAATGTAGTTTTAAAATAACATTAGTTTTTTCCTTCATTTATTTCAGGATTACGATGTTTTAGAGTAATTCTTTTATAGAGTAATTATTTATACATTTGATTATTTTTTATATTTTTAATAAATACGAGTGTTGGTCATATTGTGGTAAGCGATGCAACGCCAGTATAATAAAAAAAGCCTATCTGACCTTAAGGACAAGGTTAGCTTTACAACAATTTTACATTTTTCGTTTAATATGGTTACTGAAATAATATTTTAATGCATATTTCTCCAAAAAAGAAGTGTTGGTTTGTAATATAACAGCCATTTTATGTGTACATAAGTTAATATGATTATTTAAGTGCCGTTTTTGTAAATTAGAGGGACCTATAAAAGATGTGATGTGTAATTACTAATTTTTGTATTAGATGTTTATTTAATTTCATAGCCGATGAAAGCGAGGGGATGAATTTGTTGTTGCTTTTATTTAAAAACAACTCCTGTTCATTCTTATTTTGACATTACTAACAGATGACGTATGTCCGATGACAATATTGTTACAAAACCTTCGATGGATTGGTATCCATAAAATATCCCAACGCTAAAAAAGGATGTTACTATTGATATAAGTAGTATGTCTAACTTAATGATATTTTCTTGGATTCTACGAGTACACATTTAAATCTATTTTAACGAATCTAACTCGCGTATAATTATATTTTAACCCGCGGTTTTAATTACTTACCAGCAATCTTGTGCACGCGAACGGAAGTTCGATGTTTTTAAAATAGTTATATTTTTTATCTTACTAAATAGCACTAATATTAATATCAATGGAGGGACAATTTTCAATCGACAACGAAGGGCTATCGGGTTATGTTCCGTACAGATCTTTACTCTACTTTATAAATAGAACTGTTTACTAGTTTGACTTCTAAGAATCGGTACAGAATTATTTGATATCCGTTAATTAAAAACAGCCTTCATTTTATGTTAATTACTCGATATAAAGATTTGATAATAGTATTACTAAACCCTTATAATTTATATTAAAATAGAAATAATTAAGATTAAAAGGTTTTATTATTAAAATGAGCTGAATATTTAATTAATTATCTTCTACATTTCATTTGTCAAACAAGTTTTAAAACACAGTGTTTTCGGGAAAAGCTTCAGTCTTATTAGCGCTTAATAAACATAGTGTTATTAATTTGTGTTTGGTATTTTAATTAAATACATCCTCATTTCAGTTAGCAGGGACTGGTATTCAATGTATGGATGCAGGAGAGTAATTATCGAGAGAGCTGATACAGTGAATGTTGTTCCGAAACAGTCGGATTGCTTGCTGATTAAAGAGGTTGTTATGTACAATTTTTTGAAATATACATAACTTAACTTTTAAAATTTACTACGGGTATTATCATGTACATTTCTAAACTATAACCCTATATATACACATATATATAGTTTTAAGGTTTTAAAAATCTTGATAAACAACACAATATGCACGAAACAAAAAAATGTTTGCTCCCTCTTTTATTATTACTCTGTATTGTGTCAACGTTTGGGCCCCACACCGACGCGACGATCAGAGTTAATACCAGTTCAGTGAAAACAAATAAATTTTGTATGGGAAAATTAAAAACTATAAAATTTTAAAAAATCGTAGAACAAATATTGTTGGAATTGATGTAGAGGCTGCCTGCAAGAGGTGGTCAATTAATTACAAATAACAATAAATTAATGTATATATACATATATTAATTTATTGGTTATTACTGCTTATTTTTAAATAGACTTTTGTTTACAGCAAAACCATTCCATTAATATACATAATTGTTTACTTCAGTTTTTAAATTACTTGGACTAATGAGCAATGTAGATGCAATTTTCCGCTGCGGCAGCTTGCTTTTTTGCATAAAAGTTAATGAGAAAGGTAGTTTTTAAACATTTGCGTATTATAATCCATGGAGTTAATTTATTTAATTGAATTCAATGAAGTCATAAATATTAAGAAAAAGATTTTTTTACTTAATTTTATAAAAAGTATATAGGTAGAAATTAAGCTATATTTCACACTTACATAGATGCACAATGTATACTTCTTCCTAACAGTAGGAACAATGAACAGAAATTTAATTTTGACAATTAATAATGATTCAATATCTATTCACCTAAATAATAGAACTAACTATCTGAATATTATATTAATTAACTTTATAATAACCCGTTTTCTGTGGGGTCAATAAATTACTTTATTGGAGGTTATCTTCACAAAGGTATCTAAATGGGACATAGGACAGCCCACCCTAGTTATAATATTTACTTTAACAATATTACTATAGTAATCTTATTGTTAATATAATTATAATACTAAATAATAATAAACACTTAATATAGAGACGTTGCTGCCTTAATACTATTTTTTTGTAAACAGAGAAAATACAAATATTTTTATGACTATTACGCCATTTCCTGGTTGTTTAATATCAGCGTTGTTTCATTACTGACACTTTGTATTGCTTTCATTTTGCTAAGGTTTTATGAAACTAGGGCCTCTTTTAATATAGATACAGAGTTAGGAATGTCTATTAAGTATCAATTCAGTTTTCGTAATTGATATAGAACTGCCGCGTCTATTTTTTAGTTTTTGTTTTATGAGTATATTTACGTATTCATTTATACAGTAGAGTAAGTATTTTATAATGTCACTTACGAAAATTCTTAAAGTACTGAATTACTTATAAAAAACTATAGACTAAATTATATTAAAATCTCTTCCTCGGCTTCTAATCCTATCTTTTAAATCCCTCAACGAGAAAGCAATTAAAAATACGTTTTTCCGTTCTATATAACCTATAGTATGGATATCTAGAATCGCGAACAGTTTTAAAAAGAACAGCAAATCTATATTTAAATAGATTGCTTATGTAAGAAAACTTTTGTTTGTTGAATTTTGTTTAAATGAGAATTCTTGAGAGGCAATTTTATAAAAATATATTAAAGATACTTATTAAGTAAAAAGAAAAATAAAATGAATGGGCTGGGTACACACATTTGTCTGCTAGTTTATGTGGGTTTATATGCATAATCACTCGACGTGCGGGGCTCCGACCGCGTCTAGTGAGATCGATCATTTGCTCTAAAATGACCCGTATGGCGTACCCGCTCCCCGTTCCTCAGCGCCCGAATGCGTTCCGTATCGACCAATGAAAACTGAGCACAACGCGTCAGTCTGCAGTCGACGAGTCTTGTTGTTACATCAAATAATTTCGTGTAATAATTCTCTGTGCAATTTAAAACAATGACAGATCGGTTTTCAGAGTCACAAATGTTGCGTCTTGTAGAAGTTTATAGAGATTATGAGTGTTTATGGAATGTGACAAGTGAGTTATATAAAAATAAGGAAGCTAGACAAATTGCGTACAAGCAGATATTTAAACGGTTAAACATTCCTGGTCTTACGCAAAAAGATATACCGAAAAAAATTAAGAATTTAAGATCATCGTACTGTCAAGAATTAAAAAAGATTGAAAATAGCCTTAAACCAGGAGTTAGTCAAGATTCTGTATACGAACCAAAAGTTTCATGGTTTACAGTTGCTGAAAGTTATTTAAAACCATTTATAAAGAGACAAGAGATATTTTCAAATGTAAGTACAAATTAATTAGAACGACCTCGACTTGAAAATGTATTTAAACAATAATAACATAGAAGTTAGTGATAAAAGGTAAACGCATTTGTAATAATTAACTTACTAATCAATACTAAAAACATTTGCAACATTGTAACGTTATTGAGATTTAAATATATATGTTAATGATTCTTCTTATTATAATAATAAAAGCCAAGGAATACTATAGTATTACTTTTAAAATTATTGTTAACATTCTCGCATGACCTGTGTCTGTTAAGATTTTAATTTTTATTAATTTATTATTTCTGTGTATAGGATCCATTAGCATTCACTTCAGGGGAAGTTTCCTCTTACCTGCAGGTCCAGGTTTGACGATATTTTTTTATATCTTTTAAATTGGTATAACTTTTTTATTAATAATTATATTGCAGAGGGTTCCTATAATTTCAGATGAATCCCAACTTAAATGAAAAGGAGGACTTGCTAGTAGAGCGATCAATAAAATTAGATGTAAAGCAAGAAAATGAATCCGAAGAAGAAAACTTTGAGGAAGACAACAAGAGTAATATAAGAAAAATATGTTTTGAAAACATACATTCATTAAAGAGCAACGATAGTTCAAGCTCCTTATCAAACAGATTAGTTAAAAATGATAACACCGGAACCAAAGAACAGGATTTAAGTCAAGTTATCGCCAAAATCGATAGAATTGCCAACAATATTACCAAATGTACAAATGCTCTAACAGAAAACAGAGAAGATGAGTTTGATATTTTTGGACGATACATGGCAAAGACTCTACGAGCTATGCCGAAGGAAATGTCAATTGTTGCGAAGCTTGCAATTCAAAAAGCTGTTTCTGATATACAATTAAAAGCAATGATGAAAGATAAAAATACACAGCTGAGTTTATCAACAGCTGATACTTGTGAATCCAAATAATATACTATTAAAGATAAACTGTCTTATATAGTTATAGAAACTTATTTATAATGTTTTTAATAAAGATATAAAAATGAACATTGTAGTTAAGACGTAATGACGTTTATTGAATTAAAAACAAATCCAAATAATTGTTTATATTAATTTCACAACCGAATAATACAATCAAATATTTTTGCTACACTTTTTTTTTACTTTCTTCGCCATTTTTTTAATTATTTGAACACGTTTGTGATAAGAACGTAATTAAATAAATATATTGGATTAATTATGACATTGAATGAGATTCTGAGTAATTATGCTGTTTCACATTGAGAAGGGTGCGAGCGAATATATTTCTTGCCGTTGTTTATATATAATTAATTATCAACAAAAAATACATGAAAAGTTTTAATTAATCGATATATTGTCTCAATATACATAAAGTATAGATAAAAACGGCCAATTACGGCATTAGTTAGTTCTTAATACACTTATAATATTTTCTTACTTATTATAGTATTAAAAATTCAATTCTCTAAGAGGTTAGAGGCTCCTTGTTCTCTCGGATCCGAGCTCTTGACCGGTATTCGTATTTTATAGATTCCTTTAGGAAAAACTCTTGTACCATAAATCCACTTCTTAACAAATTCAAAACGAAAATGTGTATAAAGTATCATAAAATTGAGGTCTTAATTGCGTTCGAAATACTCCAATTAGTTTACCTATTTCGAGTTAAAACAAGCAAAGCTATTATTTTTGCACTTTATTGTTATAATCTTTATAAATATATAAAATATTATATCCAAACACTTATGTTTTAAAAGTATAATACATGCACGTGAAGCAGAAAAATAACAAAAAACATTCCTGGAGTAAAGTATACGTAAATTTCAGTATGCAAAATTTCTATTGTAAAAGTTTTAATTATAATGTTGAATTCAACTCAGCAACCAGCTCTAACTCGTGGCTTTGCAGCAGTGCGAGCCCATTTCATAATCCAGGTCATAGATTTTATCTATACCGACTATTCCAACTTAGTTGTTATCGGACGAATGCGTTACCAACAGGCATCTAAACTTTCTAACAATCAAACTATATAATTTATAATATTAATAAATTGGTTTTGTAGTGTTAGGAAATTATAAATATACCTATTTAATGTCGTCGTCGTTTCTTACAATCTCCAAAGAAATGTTTGAATAAATAATTAATCAAAATACACGTTTTTATATATATTTTATGAATTTCCTTTAAAAATCTCTCCTCATTCAAGCGGCAAGATTCAGAGGTAAGAAATTTTAAAGTTGAAACTTGATTTCTTTTTAACATCCAACAACAAGATTTTATAAAGTTATCTAAGCGAGATATTTATTATTTATTTATAGCAGTTATATCTTAACATTGATTTTCACGCTTCAGCTTTTAAAAAATGTTTTTTATATAACTTTTCTAACCTTTATAACGACGCTTTAGGTATGTAATTTTGAGACATACCTGACATAGTGTATGTGGTACTCGAGATCATCTATATGCCGAATTTAGTCTCCACCGTTTATACCTTATATGATTAGTAAAAAATATTATTATATCTAGCCTTCCGTTCTCTCAACTAAAAACATAACTTGGCCTTCTTAGAGCTGACAATTATAAGGGGTAATAAAAAGTATTTATATTTATTTTTGATTAACTTCTACAGTTATTTAATTCTTAAATTATTACATCTTATATAGATTTTATACTATACATGTTATAGGTACCATTTTATAAATAATATACATCAATAATTTATAATAATACATTATAATTTATTAATTAGTAGAATTTAGTAAAATTAAATTTCGTATAGAATTACAGTTTGAAATAATATAATTATGGAGAACCTAATTAAAGTAAATATGTTTCGACCATTAAAATTCACTTGCATTATATTCAAATTTTTTGCTACAGTAAATTTTACGACTATAACATATTTTAATATTTTTAATATAATAAAGTTAATTAAAAATTTTCGCAGATAGTGTAAACTGTATTGTGTAATGGAAATTTCGATAAAATCTAAAAGAATTCATTTTCCCAAACCACTAAGTTTACAATTTAACGAACAGTTGCCACAGTTATCCGTCTATAACGTTATATAAGGAGTATTTACGTAGTATATAAGGATTATCTATTAATCAATAATAACGTATATTAAAATCTTATATGAAAACTAATTTATCGGTAAATATCAAATATTTCGTACACGTAATGAGGCTGGTATTATTGCAACCATTTAAAGAGAAAGTGATAAATACAATGTTGAACAAGTATAGTAGTTATGTTTTATATTGGGGTTTCGCCCCAAGGGGTAAAACTGGAAGACTATTATTAAGACTTTGCTGTCCGTCTGTCTGTCTCTCATCATGCTTTACTCATTAACCGTGACAGTTGAAATTATCAGAGATGATGTTTTTGTGTTGCCGATTTAACTAAAAATACTGAAAACAGATTAAAATAAATATTTAACTAGGGCTCACATACAACAAACGCGGTTTTTTTTACCGTTTTATAAAGATAATGGTACGGAACCGTTCCTGCGCGAGTCCGACTCGCACTCGGACGTTTTATTATTTTAAGGTAAAATTTGAAAGCTACATAATTTTATATTAACTTACATTATAATGTTAAAATAAGATAATATAAAGATAAGATAAGACTATTTGTCAATGACGTATATTATGCATTTAATAATATGTATTTGAAACCTTAAATTACTTCGCAAATATTGTAATGAATATAATTTAGAAATTAATTATGTTTAAGATGAATTTAAAATTTTAATGTCACAAAAATAAAGAAATAAATAATGTAATGGTTTACATTATTAAATTAAATTCTAAAAACATTAATAATTAAAAGTGAATTCATATCATCATCTCTATTGAAACGCAATAGAGATATTTCAAATTTACTCATTAATTACATCAAAATCATTCATTAATTTCATCAATAGAGTTTTAAATGAATCGTAAATAAATAGAGATGCACTGAAAAATTCCTGATTCAGTTCAATTGGATCGCCCTCATCCAATCTTAGATAACTAACGAGATCCCTGGAGTTTAGTGTAGATAGTTACTTTAACGATGACGACTGAAATTTCAGTAAACCGTACATCAAAGCCCAATAGATGAAACGGCTTATATTATTATATAACTGTGACGATTTATAGTTAATTAAGATTTAGATGCTTATCTATCGATTAAATGTATTTTTTGGTGCGTTTGATATGAAATCAATATCAAAAGATTTGTATAATGGATTACTTATTTTAACGATAATATATAAACGTGAATTTATGTTATATTTAGTTTAGAAAAAAAATATAATTTGCTACCGGGTAATTAAAATTTAATGATTCAGTGATTATTCTATTTCAATATTAAAATTAATAAACCTTAATAAAGTTATTAAAATAATGAAAGTATAATATCTACCTAAAATAAATAAGCCGTAGTGAGTGTTAACTAGTTCCGCTTCGTTCACAAAATTAATGACATAATTAATTAAATTTTAACAGCTTATCTAAACATAATTTGCAAGTTCAATATTTGGAAAGCATTTTAAATGAAGATTTATATGAAAATGTAACAAGGTATATGTTCTTGAATACTACGTGGGTAAGTACTTAGAAAAATAATGACATGTATTTTTTTCTAAAATTTGCGATAATATTACGCCAATATGTGACATTAAAAATAAGTTAATATTGATATATTTATAATTGTTTTTTTTTCTTTTTCTTTATAGGTATGAAATGAAATACCAGATTGAAATAAGAGGGAAAACCCTGAATTTATAATTTCTCGCGGGTTTTTCTCAACGGACCTACCCCCTTTCGAACTGGGTAAATACTATCCAACGTTTCATGAATACGAATGAAGAATAATTGAAATACAAACTTTATTTTAAGAACCATTTCTTAATATTTATTATGGATGTGCCAATGCATAATATTTTGATAATTAATGCAATATTAAACAAACGTTATTTTGTTATCATTATATTATAATATGCGAAAACATGTTTCTTGTTTATAAGATAAATCATAAAATACAAATACTACCTACATTGTAACAAATATGTTAAACTATCTGCCAAAGAAAACGAAATGGACAAAGATATAATATAATACTTTTAATAGATGACACACACCAAGACACGCATACACACGCACACACACAGACCTACACAACAAACAAACATACAGATACACACACATACACGCGCGCGCGCGATACACATGTGTTGTGACCAAAATCACTATTTAGACAGACAATGACATATAATGAATCTGTTACGTTCAAAAAAAACATCAAGTGTGTTTAATTTACGTTACAGGTGAATAAACTACGAACATCAAAACCGATGTGTTCGGATGACAGGTAGCGTTAAATGTCGTATCGCTGGTAGTTTTGGCGCTGTTCCAATACCCAAATATTTCTCTTCCATATTTTTTATTGACGACATTAAAAGGGTTAATTCTGACACAGAATGCAACACCGTTTACCGCTTTTTTATTTTTAAATAGCTTTGTAATGATGTCATCATAATTAATAATGCTTATGTATGATACATTAATTCAGAAGCGTAAAGTTAACAATGGCTTGCTTTGTATGTTATTTATGTCTGGCTGATAATATCACTAAAACAAACAACGTCATAGGATTTCCTACACGATTTTACACCATGTGGATGTAAATGCGGTCATGTTATTGCAACATTTATTGTGATTCTTTTGCATGATTTTAAATGTTTTGAGAAGAAAAAGAAAAAACAACTAATTAGGGATTTTAGAGACTTTGCGGCTTGAAAGCATAAATTATTAATATTAAAAGATCATTAGGTCAACAGATTTCAAACTTTACTTTCACGGAACTTCTTAAAAATTATTTCTATTTTATAATTTATAAAATGATATAAATTTTAATGTGTTTTTTATCTCGATAGAGTCGGAATAATTCGGAACCGTTGAAATAAAAAAATGGGATGTTTTTATTTATTTTATTTATTTATATCTTTTCCACTTAGAATCATAATCAGTGATCACTTGTGTACGTCAACATGGAAGTGTCAGGAGGGCCTATTACGATACTAGATTTATCGTAATAAGCCCTTCTGAGAAAGCACTTTCCATCTTAATGTTAAAGCTATGAGGGTTCCAAACGCGTCCTGGTCTGAGAAGAACCACACAACAAACTCAGCCGGATATATTTTTTGTTATTGTGATCACTGTTTCACAAACGTCAAACTTAAATGCAAATTTGGAACAACTAGAACCGTCGCAATTAATAGGAAAAGAAGCCTAATGATTTCAGGCAACGAAAATTAAATAATAATAACAGAAAAAATATATATATATAAATCTTCGGCCTGCCACACAACCAGTCACCGCAAGCAGCACCCGTTCACGAGCATAACACAAGAGCCAGCCATCACCCCCTTCGCACATATTTGAGGGAGGGAGGCAACCCGACTCCCGATGCTACCGCAAGTAGTGACTTCTAAGGAATCGGTGTGATGCAGAAGGTCGATAAAGCAAAATTAATTTACAACAAAAAACAAATTGCGGAGATTACTAGCTATTCGCAATACAATACAGATTCATTCCCAGGCCATACCGTCATCGATGTAATCCTTTACACTATAGTAGGATTTTTTTATTAAATTATTTTTAACATATAATTTAAATTTATTTAATGATAGGCTTAAGGCTTCATTTGGGAGCTTATTATAAAAACGTATACAATTACCCTTAAAGGATTTACCTATTTTATGGAGCCTAGTGCCGGGCATAGCGAGTTTATTTTTTTGTCTTGTATTAATTTTATGTAAATCACAATTTTTCTTGAATTTTGAAATATTTTTATGAACGTAAATTAAATTTTCATAAATATATTGATTGTAAACAGTCATAATTTTAAATTCTTTAAATTTGTTTCTTAAAGAGTCTCTTGGTCTCATATTATATATTGCGCGAACAGCCCTCTTCTGCAATGTAAATATGGTATCAATGTCAGTCGCATTGCCCCATAAGAGTATACCGTATGACATTAAGCTATGAAAGTAACTAAAGTAAACTAATCGAGCAGTTTCCATATTTGTTAATAGACGTATTTTTTTAACCGCGTATGCAGCAGAACTTAGTCTGCTTGACAAATCAAATATATGAGGACCCCATTGCAATTTTTCATCTAAAGTAATGCCCAAGAAAGTAGTAGATTTGACCATGTCCAAATCCTCATTATTTAATTGTACATTGGTTCTAACATTTTTAACATTTGGTAAACTAAATTTGACACATTTCGTCTTTTTTTTATTGAGCAACAAATTATTGGCGTTAAACCATTGTACAACATCTGAGAGAGCATTGTTTACATCGTCAATAACAGATTGCCGTCTATTAACTTTAAAAGTAAGAGAAGTATCATCAGCAAACAATACTATCCCATGTTTTTCCCTCACTAGGTGAGGTAAGTCATTTATGTAAATGAGGAACAAGAAAGGCCCTAAGATAGAGCCCTGTGGCACACCTATTTTTACCAAAGAACCAGGGGAACGTTTTCCATTTACATCAACTTTTTGGATTCTATCATTAAGATATGAACTAATTAAATCTAGGGACTTATTTTTAACTCCATAATGTTCTAACTTTTTTATAAGGATTTCATGTTGAACGCAGTCAAACGCCTTAGATAGATCACAGAAAATGCCAAGTGCATCCTGTGATCCTTCCCAGGCTTCAAATATGTTTAGTAATAGCTCAACACCAGCATCTGTTGTAGAGCGACCGGCAGTGAAACCGAACTGGTTTTTGTGTAAGAGATTGTTTTTACTAAAATATGCCACAAGTTGATTAAGAATTATTTTCTCAAAAATCTTACTAAAAGTGGGTAAGACTGAAATAGGTCTATAGTTACTAGGATCTAATGAACAGCCGGATTTGAATAATGGAGTTATTTTACTTTGTTTCATTAGATCAGGAAATATACCATATTCTAAACAATTATTAAATATTAATGCTAAGTCTGGCGCTACAATGTCAATTATGGACTTAAGTATGTCAACAGAAAACCCCCAAAGATCACTAGTCTTTTTAACGCAAATTGATCTAAATACTTTGATTACTTCTTGAGCATTAACTTTTTCAAACTTAAAAGTGCTAACACATTGATCTACATTCTCTCTAAGTAAACCCATAGCTGCAGCGGTAGAAGAATTTAAAGATAACGTTGTAGTCACTGGAATATTAGTAAAAAAGGTTTCAAAAGCAGTAGCAACCTCGAGGTCAGACGTGACATATTTATTATCTATATTTAATTTAAAGTCGATCCTCTGGGATTTAGCTCTTCCAGTTTCCTCATTAATTATTTTCCAAGTTGTTTTTATTTTATTAATGCTATTGCCTATTTTATTTTGAATATGTTGATTTTTGGCTATTTTACATTGTTTTTTAAAAGATTTGGAAAATAATTTTACCTCATCCCTAAACTCATTACTAGTATTAAACATCAATTCCGCATACATATTATATAATTTTTCTCTATTTTTGTGTAACTCAGCAGATGCCCAATCACTAAAAACTAATTTATCATTAACAACCACTGTTTTAGGAGTAAATATAAAGTTAAATAATTTAGTGAAAGTACTAAAAAAGTCATTATACATAATATTGGGGTTTGAATTTTTCATCAAAGGCAAATAGCGTACTAACCCATTTTTAATTTGTTCGATACGTTCTACAGTCACTGGTATAAAACTTATTTTCTGTTTTGATTTTTCTCTCTTGCTACAACTGAATTTAATAAATTGGCCATAGTGGTCAGAATCTAATGTATTGAATAAACATTTAAAATTTGGAATAACACTTGTAAAAATGTTATCAATACAAGTGGCACTAGTGGTTGTGACTCTAGTAGGCTCCATAAATATGTGTGAAAGATTATAAGATTTGAACAAATTTAAAAACTTTATACTTATTGAATTTTGTTCAAGAATATTAATATTGAAGTCTCCACAAATGATTACCTTTTTACTAGAATGTGATAGTTTATACAATACCTCATCCATAATCTTTTCAAAATGTTCAAAGTTAGATGACGGTGGCCTATAAACATTTACAATTATGAACTCTTCTAATTCAACTGAAGCAAGTTCAGTTGTCCGCTCAACAGAGTGGCTCACTATGTCTTTGCGTTCTTTGAATTTTAGCTGTTTATTTAAAATAATTAAAGAGCCACCATGTATGGAATTAACTCTGTTGAACGAACTACCAACCTGGTGGTTATTGAAATTAAATATTAATTCATCATTCTTAAGCCAATGCTCAGTGACACAAAAAACACTAATATTAAAAGTATTTAAAAACAATTCAATTTCTAATTCCTTATTTCTAATACACTGAATGTTCTGATGCACCAGGTTGATACAGTTTATATCATGTTTTTTATTATTTATTTTAACAATTTTTGTATTTCTATAATGATCATTAATATCATTATTTGATATCTTAATTATTTGGCTAGAGGATATCTCTACTGTCTTAATGACTAGTTTAAACTACTACTAATACTACTATTACTAGTTGGATTTATTTCCAAGCTGTTTTTACTTATACAAGTAACTGAATGTTGTTCAATAGAAACAATTTTAGCCAAATTATTGGCTGTCATAGTAAAATAATATAATAGCGATGAAGCTACCTGTCTTTTAATATATGGAGATAGGTAATACCTACCATTAGTCAAATTATAAAAGTTACTAACATTAGTGTTAGTGTCAATCACATGAAATTTGTCATTATACAAACATAAATTATATATCAGTAAATTTATCTTATATCTAATTTTATTTTCGGCCTGTGGCAAACCTTGATTATAGGGTAATGAAAACCAGACAATTTTATTGACATCTAAGTTACTTATAGTTTCAAAACATTTTTTAAATTCCAAATAATTTACATTATCTCTATTTCCTATAAAAATTATTATATTTGTTGACTTAGTAAATTGTTGACTTGAATTTTTTATTTGTCTAGTAATATTCATTAAATTATTGTCAGGTGAACAGCTGTTGAATACTTTTTGTTTTACAAAATAAGAATTTAGTACAGATCCCATTCCTTTTCCAATATTATCGCTAAACATATAAGTATCATATACAGGAGTTAATTTGAGGGAGCCACTTTTATTAGAAACAGGGATATCAACCTTGTCACACAATATTTTAGCGGGGGAGGACAATGTTGGTTTTACAGAAAATAACTTATTATTACACTCACATGAACAACTGTTAGTCTGTGAGTTCATACATTCCAAACTATTTTGTGATTTTTTTAAAAGTTCATCTACTTTTGACTTTTGTTCGCTTAGCAAGTTTTGTGTGTTTTCATATTTTTTTGTAACACTTCTTAAAGTAGTCTGCAAACGGGCTAAATGTGTTTCTAATAATTGTGTGTCAGATTCATATCTCCTATTTCTATTTTCTAATTCTATATTACAAAAGTTAATTTTTTTTAACAATATATTTTTATTAATAATTGATTTTGTAAAAAACTTGTTCTTTTTAGTTAATTTTTGGATTTTCTTAATATATCTATTAATTCTAATATATTTTTTTAATTTCTTATTGCTACAGCTACCTAGCCTTTCTGAGTTCAATGTGTCATTTGTTAAATCTATAGTGACACAGGGGTTTTTAGTTGCAGTAGTTGGGGAGTTGACCAACTGAGAAGCGCTGCCAATTAACTCTTCATACAAGCTGTGAGTGTGAATGTTAGTTGAGTTTTGAGCGGCCTCCTCCAGTTCCAAGATTTGTTGGTGGGCATCTCTCAGCTCAAGCTCCAGGGTGTCGGTACGCCGAAGGGCCTGCTCATACTCAAGACCACACTCATCAAACCTAGCCACTAATAACTGTAGCCTGTTACGCTCATCTTCAACATCATTATATTTAACATGTAATTTAGAAAGTTCTATTTTTAATTTGTCATTATTCTTTAAAACATCTAATAATTCCCTCTCATTAGCATCTCTTTCATTGTTTAGCTGGGCACACAAGTCCTTACTCACTTTTAATTCTTGTAATGCCAGTTGGAGTTTGTTCTCCTCTTGGCGTGAAAGGGCACGTGAACGAGTCATCATTTTAATATTAAATAAGGTACCAATGTGCAAAACCAAACAAAGGGCCTATATTGCTTTGTTTCTGCAATAAATGAGACAAAACAAAGAAACTGAGATTTGCAGAAACAAAACTAATATGAAATTGAATGAGACAGTTGTTATATAATAAAGAAGAACTAAAAACACTTAAAAACTAGAATATATATCTATTTTAGAAAATTTAAAGTTTGTACGTTACCAATCAACTGTCACTTTTCACTTTCTTAGAGATTTACAATACTGAAGAATAACTTAAACACTATAATTCTTATTACACTAGTATCAATACACTTTAATTGAATAATTGATTGGGAATTTAGCTAAAATTATACACTATAAATAATTTTACTTAATAAAACTATTAGGAACAATTCAAATCAGCTGTTGACCTCAGTGTTGCCACAGACCAATGTATGCCACAAACCAAATTTTAAATAATGTATGCAACATCTGATTTAATATTTCATGATTCTCCCTAAAACATATTTCAAAGAAGGAAAATATTACTTTACGCGAACGGCCCCAACGCTCATCCATCAAGTTAGCACTAAGGATAGTTATTATTCTATTGTACTTTTTTAATCTTTTAACAGTTTGTGGCCTGTATTTTTTTTCTGTTTTTATTTATGAAAAAAAAATACGAACACTATACTAGTAGTATTCTACAACTTGTAGTAGCATAATTTAGGAGTTTTAAATATTATTAAAGGAAAATATCGTACATTTCATTGTGTTTAACTAAAAAGCAAGAAGACTAGAGATATTTACCGATACTTCTCATTCTTGACATTGATTATTAACAGATTAGTTGGGTAAAGCTGCGTTATAATATTCTTTTAAATATAGCAAATCGTAACAACAAATTAATTTTAACGGACAGATCCATCCAATATTACTTCGTTTTTCGCACTATATAACCTTGTTAAATGTAGCCTTTTTCATATTTTAAAATGTGTATAAGTTAATCCTCATTCCAATAAAAGATAATTTAATCATACAATAATGATGAAATTTGTAAAACTATACTCAAATTAATAGAGTATAAATAGCGACTGAAAACACCTGAACGATAATTAATTAATAGCCAATTTTAATTAGTGTATGCATCAACATATTTATTGAGCTACGGCCTAGTGACGTCATCATATTATTATCAATAATTAATCATCAACCTTATAGGATAATGGTTTATAATTTAACTACATACATAAAATATAGGAAAGATATAGAAAGTTTAATTCCCACAGGAGTAGGTATACCGACACAGTTGCTTAATATTCTTGCGACGGAAACGAACACTGAAGTCTCAGGTTCCTGTAAATTTTTATACATCTCAATGTTTTAGTTTTTACCACCTTATTGTTATTTATATTGTATTTTCCGGGTTTAGTGGTAGAGGCCTTATTGCATTAAGTACGCCTATTGCACCAAATTTTTGATTAATAAATATCAAGTAAATAAATATTATTTTTTTTTAGATGATTAAGAAAATTATTTTACGTGTCGTTTTGTCTAAATTACTTTTCAGTTTTTTATCCGTATTACGAATTGAATTAGTTAATATGAATGCTATGAGAATGATGTAAATACCAATTAGATTTAATAAATATAGCTATATATGTATATATTATTAGGAAATGAAAACTAGCGACAATAATTGCGACAACATCGAACATTTGCAATTTCATCTCATAAATACTTGTAATATCCGATCACGTTAATGCAATGATGTTAATATATCTGTCGAATATTTCATACATTTCACACAAGAATCAATATTTTCGACAGAATTCTATCAATTAGTTTACTTGCGGACGTGGCTGGGCACATTGCCAATATCTGGAATATGCCGCTTGCCCTGCCTCATTCTTCATTAATTGGTTTACTTCTTGGTAGCAATAAAAATGTTGAAACAAGAACAATAACTACCTTTGAACTGGAGTAAAAAGTTAATGACCACTTTGATATTTATTTATAGATATTTGGTACATAGATAAACTTTCGGTATAGCATCCTGGGTTCACTGCAGCGTTTTGTGAAGTTTACCTTAGTTTTAAATACTTTGAATGTTTAGTTTCAAGTTGTGCTAACAATTTATGACGTGAGATAAGATATTTACATAAAATATGATAACATGTTTATATAATTTTATGTTAGATAAGTCTAATACTAGGATTTGTTTATAGCCTATTTCAGGTTGTCAACAATAATTACAGTGCTGCTATAAAGCGAGCGTCGACGTAATTTAAATATTTGTTGAGTTTAACATGTTTTATGTACAATAAAGATAATAAATATGTTATGTTTTTCGAAAAATCATTATAATTATACAAAAACTTGTTAAAGTTTTTGAAAATCGAACGTCGAAAATGTGATGGCGGGAGTTTTTGAAATATATTTTTAATCATTCCGACCATAGTTTTTTGCTGAGAACACTTCAAAGAAATCTTTTTAATATTAATTCCTCTGTATTTATCATTCCATACCACTATCGTAATATAAAAACAATATCGTTTTACTGCCGTTTCATTCCACATTCTTTGCGGCAAGGATTATAATATTATGACAACAAAGTAATTTAATATCCGTTAGTAGCTATACTAAAGTTTGTCTCAGGATTTTCCCTTCCACCGATGTTTAATAACATAATAACTTAGTAACTACAGCTGGGTGTGGTGTATAATCAAATTTTAAGATTTAACATAATCCGTATGTTATACAAAGGGCATCAGATGAGACGAACGGGTGAATTGTAGACTTGCGGTTTCTAAACTTATGTTTAAGTCCTAAATTTGACTAGTCCTTTGTCGGTACATTTAATATACAAATGTAACCATATTAGCTTTGACGTTACCAAAACTATGACCACGTACCAAATCGTAAACTCGAGACATAGAATTAGTATACACTCTATGAATCAAAATCTAGTAACATATTAAAAAAAATATGTTAAAAATTATATTTATCTTTAGGTATTTTGAATTATTTTATAAATCATGCGAAATAATATAATTTTTACCTTTTTTTTATTAAGTCAATAGATTTTGATTTATTAAAGTGTATAAAAATTCTATTTTCATTTTAATATATGGTAAACTGTCATATATTTTTATAACGTCAAAACTCATACTAAAGGTACTGTTAGTCACTTCGTTATGTAGTCGAAACAGGTTTAGGTAAGCTATAAAGCTTGGAAAAAAACTAGATTGGACACAGTCGATTTTGCGATGCAATTTTCTGCGTCGATTTAGTGATTAAGGGTTTAAAAGATAACAAGGTGACGGAGTTGAAGTTGAGAATCTCACACACTTTAACGTCAAAATGTCAGTTTAACATTACACACTACAAGACTAATATAGAGCATACAAATTGACTTTACTTTTATTAACTATTAATACCATAAATGAAAACTCAACTGAATAGTCACAATTTGGGATTTATTCAAATTTCCATGAATACTCAAATAGACTCTAGTTGCTAACCACATGGATCCCTGACACATACTAACAGACATACTAATTACACTGGACTGATATATTTGACTGATTTAGTTTGCTGAAGACCACATCATGTAAAATACTGTCTATTAAGTCAGGACATGAAAGTTACATATAACTATTAGGTGTGTAGGTATTTATAAAAAAACAGGAATAAAGCTGTGTTATCTGTTCGCTTCAAGAAAGTGAATAAGCTTTTTTTATTATGTTGTATACTGTAACAAGTGTTAGTCTGAGTATTGGCATCTTTTGAATAAAAGCAGTCTTCAAATTTCCATTGTCAAGCAAGTAAATCAGAGCACGTTTTAGTATTATATACCTAGTACACAAAGAGTCCATTACCTTCTTATAAAGTTGCACAAATGTATTTTATATTATACCTTGGTTAGCTTCCATCTAAGAAAGAACATGGTTACCCACAACTTCTCTTTAAATAATTCCAAAATATCAGTAGGAATAAAACTTTAGTTTACTTCCAACAGAACATTTTCTAATTTGCTGATAAAATGTTTTACGTAATGTTTTGTAGCTTTTTCATATAGAAAAACAAAGCTCCAAAAATATGTTTTGTTTTATATTTTTCTTCAAGTTATCCCAAGCGTGTTAAGTACTTGAGTATGAGGTAAAAGCTTCTATTTGTGGATTTTTACAATCCTTCATATCACTTAAAAATAAAAGCAGCCACTTGAATTTCAACAGACGGATACAAAATAAGAGGCAACGTTCGAATTGTTCGATGCAAGACAAAAAAAAGAAGATTGTTTAAAAATTGCATTACTTTAACAATGTGTATGTAAAATAGTTTAATCAGAGGTCATCCGGTTCTATCCTCTATGTTGACTATTATTTAATTGCTTGCTTGAGCGGCTCTAGTCAAAGGTCACCTGAGCTGGTATTAGTATCTCCTGTCACAATATCAGGCTAGCTAATTAAGTGAATTCTCTTTGTGGGATGTAGTTTCTCTATGTTCATATGAAGATTATCTAGATCAACATTCGCTAACATTCCTGCTGCCAGACATTACAGGAAGAATTATGTTATTGCCTACTTTTGTACTCATAAAGAATTTAAAACGAAGGATATGATCAATCTTTTGCTTAATAAAAATATATACTTAATATTTATATATAATAATATATATCTTATTATTTATTTTATATGTCAATCAAATTGAAACCACAAATTTTAGAGAATATCTAGAATATCGATACGAGAAATTCTAAACATTCGTAAAATAACTAGTAAAAAATAAATGTTGTATCGACAAAACCAGACGATTTCGAACTTTTATAAAACTAAATAATAGACGATATAAAGGTTGCAATTTATATTTACTTGGAATGAATATCAGTTATAGTCTTTTACACATATCCGAGGAAACGAACCGGAAATCATTATACAACTTCCTTCGCAATCAAATAAAGCAAATCATGGCTAAAGTAATAATAACCATAAAGGACCTAATGATAAATACTTTTCGCTGTCCTAAGTATTTTAGAAAATATATTGCTTCATGGTTTCATGCACCTATCGACCCCATCGTAAATATTTCTTCGTAGCGTAATGTAAATAAATATATGCCGGCGACCATGTTGTTTTATGATTGTGGTATTTCGGTGAAAGTATTTTCGTGTCCGGAGCAACTTTTGTATACAAACACCACAATATGTTCCACTGATTAGTTAAAACGTTTGATGGTGTGTTAGATAGAAGTGAGTGGCAACACCGACGGCTTATACCCTCATCGCATTTGGTATTCTGGTAAAATTGTACTAAGCCTTATTAGCTATATTGTAATAAGGAATTTTTATTTTTATGAGGAAAATAATCACACAATTTCCATAAATGTTCTTATCAAACGAATTTTAAAATATATATTATAATTATATGAGATAAAATAAAAATAATAAATAAAAAAAAAAAATAATTAATTAAATAATAATAATATTTTTTAGGTTTAACAAATAAATGTTTTATTCAGACCTATCAAACTATTGCCTTATGAAATCCGATTGGTATCCGAGAGTCGTAGAATTAAAACCAGCGAGCGATATGCACGTGTATGCATATGTATGCACTTGTCGGGTGCGCTGTATGTGAGGCGAGATCGATCTAGCGCGCCCCGGCCGGTCAGCGGTCTCCCGACACGAGAGCTAAATCACTTCACTGCACTTCACTTTTACAGTTATTATTAAACCACTGTTGTCATCAACGGTTATATCGAAGAGCTCTTTTATAAATCTTTTTAATATTCACGATATATTCATAGCTATATTTATTGGACTAATTTAAGTCCAAGGTTATGTGTTAACAGTATAAATGTAACTATATCGATTCCAGATAGCAGACAAAGATAACGGATAGAATCTATCTGATAAATTCCGGTCTAATGATCAGGATTGTTATGAGTGTCTTATTTATTATATTTATTGTACATTATATAATTTACTAGCTTTTGCTCGTGACTACGCCCCTTAAACAACACAAGTATTATTGGACAATCAGTATTTTATTTATTAATAACATGATTACATCGCCATCTATCAGATCTTAGTAATTAATCATCATTTCGATAAGAAAAATTATATAACTTAATATATAAATCATTCTGAATTATTACGAACGCACAGATTATAGTATTATAAATAAAGATTTATTGCTCTAGGTGCTCTTTTTTGCGCGTGCAATCGTCTATAAAACCTTTTATTTTTATTTTCCCGAAAAAACCAACCATTTGAATCGTTTAAAAACTGTAATTTACGCATCGTTCACGGTCACTCAGGAACCCTCCATTTCATTTTCAGCCTCGTTGATTCCTGAACCGAAATGAAACTGATTTGAAACGATGATTATAAAATCAAACCAGTTTGTGCACGTGACTGGGTGAACGTTGACTGATTTAATGTAGAATAAATTTAAGTAATGTCAACAAAAGTCTACTCTATTTTTATCGAATTAAAAGTTATAGTAGGTACATATCATTAAAATAAACGAATTGAGATTTCAAACTCTGGAATGCTATAAATATATCAATTATGCTTACACTGAGTGTTCTGTTTGGAGTTGATATAAATTCTGTTTCATGTATATGTACAAGTACATTTTTTCATACTCATACACATCATATGAAACTTTACCACCAGTCTTAGTTATCTTTATGTAGAAACAATGAACTTCTTTTATCGATTTTCGTGCGCAAGTTGTATATTTTTAACATAAAATTTATTGTGACAGACAAAAACAATTTTATTAGATGCATAAATTTGTAGTTAAACTGTCTAAAAATCTAGTAAATGGGATATAAAATTCTCACTCCCATTGTTATCTATAGTTCAGAAAAAAAAAATATTTTGCAGCAGCAAGCAAATATTTAATATAGTATGTATTTTTTTTTAATTAAAATAAATTGTTTGTACAAAAAATAATGCTAATCAAAACGAAAATAATAACATAAAAAGTAATAATGTTAACGTGTTAAGCGGGAAGACTGATTGGTTCGAAAATCTTAACATCAAAATAAAATTAATTACCTTAATAATAAATGCGTGAACCGAGTTACAGATGGGAAGAAAACAGTTTAATGAACATTGAACTTTTCGTACACATTTTTTAACACAAAGGTGAACACGTGTAATACGGAAGACGCGCGCGTCGTTGCGACCGGTGCGGTTCGCTCGTCGCGGGGACACAGACTGCCTGCGGCCTGGCCGCTCCGGGGCTACCCGGGGGGTGGGCGCAACAGATACGCCACAGGTTACCCGGGCCACCTCATTCCCCCGGTTCCTGACTCCCTGCACGCCAATTTACATCCTCATTATCGTCTCCAGAGTCAGCATCTAAGCGGAGTAACGATTGACGTCTCAGCATCAAACGCTGTCTTATCGTCTGAACTTTTTAAATGACTTATTGATAATTATTAAGATTGATTCGTTTATCCCTCCTCATCTTATTCTTTGTTTAAATTGGTATTACAGAGCTGAATAAATTAATGATGAAAAAGTAAAATAATCGTTTAAATAAATGAATGTTTTTCAATAACATGATTCTATATTTTATTATAGGTAAATAATTATTATTTCAAAGTGGTCTACAAATTTTTATGATGATTTCTTTTACAAATAATACCAAGTATTTGATCATAAAAAGTGACTCCGTGTTTTTTTTCATAATTAAAATAAGGTAAAAAATAGTTCAAATGTTTTTTAATTGCTTGCATAGAGTATATTGACTACAAACAGTTCAAAATTTAAAGAAAGAAAATATATTACTGAATTTTCTTTACACGTAGCTTATACTTACGTAGCATATAGACATTATTTTATTTTGTAGTGACAATAAAATGATGTGGAAATAACTAAGGCACGTAGAGCTAATGCTACGAGGAACAAAAATGTATATGAAAGCTACGTCAATATGAATGTTTTATGAAGCCATGGTGCTACGGTAAGCCGTATGAGAGTGGTTAAGTTTGAGGCATTGATTTATTTAGCAATCCTTTATTCAGTCTTTGTTAACTTAGTTTTCTCTTTGCTTCTTAAAGTTTTCTTTATAGGACTATAAAGATAAAACTCTAGAAAATTTTATTTACTTATTTTTTATAATTTTTATTAACAGTCTGAAGAAGTAACAGCCATAAAAACTTATGATAAGATTATATTAAGTATATCAAGTTGAAAAAATGATGATCAAAAAATATAAAATAAAAAGTAAGAAAGTAAATTGAGTGAGTACGGGTCTTTCATCCTTAGAACGAAAATTGAATATCTATAAAACATCGATATGCTTTTAACTTCAAAAACGCCAACTGTCTAAGTAATTAGGTTAATACTTTTTAACAGATTTCGCTTCTGAGATTAAGCCGAGGTCATATTAGTATTATAAAATATGAGAGGGAATTCTAATGTAGCCAAGGTGGGGTCAGAAAAATATTTTGAAGTATACCTTATTTATTATAATATCGATCGATCGATAACGACTTACTTTTTGAGAACGCTGTGTATGATGATATATTCGTTAAGAATATTGGGTTTTAGGAGAAAAGTATCTGAAGAGTACCTACCACCATCTGTGAATTCGAATGGTTCGTAGCATATCGTAGTAATTCAAAATTCATATGTAGGGCAGTTTCCTCTTAAGGTCATTATTGCACAAATAAAAAAAAATACCCGTTGCTATCCGCATGAATTACTCCTGGAGTATGAACTTAAATGGCCAAGGAAGAATGAGACGCTTGAATAGGAAATAATAATGTGAATGCAGGTTCCGTCAAGCGTAACTTTATTTATAAGGGACATTTGACAATACTTGTTTAGCATGGGATAGAAATGACCGTGAATGACGACCACTGAAATGCGTATCGACCTCATGGAGGTACAGAATAATAAATATGTATATCGAGCCAGACCTTATTAAATGTTTGGTAAAGTTTAAATATAAACAAAATCAGTATCAAAAATTAACAATATAGGATAAATTTTATATAAGCAAATGAAAAATTTCGAAGTTTCCCATTTATATTTCTGTACATAAACAGAGTAGTCCGGGTCTAGAAACTAAATTTATTTACTGGAGGTTTTCTTTATGACGTCCACATACAAAGGCAAGATCTTGAAACCCGCGGGGAAATTCTAATAAATTAAATGAATACGGGTAACTTTATTTCTTTAATATAATGTAAATATATTTATTATTGGTCGTAGGTGAATTTATAATTTGTCGGGTAACTACTAAATGTTTGGACTAGTTGAGGTAAGATATAAAAGAAATCAGTATCAAAAATTAACAATATAGGATAAATTTTATATAAGCAAATGAAAAATTTCGAAGCTTTCCATTTATATTTCTGTACATAAAGAGAGTAGTCTGGGTCTAGAAACTAAATTTATTTACTGGAGGTTTTCTTTATGACGTCCACATACAAAGGGAAACCCGCGGGGAAATCCTAATAAATTAAATGAATACGGGTAACTTTATTTCTTTAATATAATGTAAATATATTTATTATTGGTCGTAGGTGAATTTATAATTTGTCGGGTAACTACTAAATGTTTGGACTAGTTGAGGTTCTTACGATGGTTATTAATTAAGCTTAGAAATCAATAGGTAGGTGGCTTTTAGAAAGGAAGCAGTTTTAAAAGGCAAGGTTTTAAAAGCAGTAAGAAAAAAGGCACACAAGTGCACAAAAAATAAATAATCGAAAAAAAGATCTTATAAAAAGATAGGTTGCATTTAGAAGGCTTAAGCAACATTGCTACAAAGTACGTAAGATAGATTATCAAATTGCCAAACCGTCTAAGACAGAGCAATACCACGGTATCCAAAATATCAAGGCATCGTTGCAATACAAATAGAAATCGATTACGATTACGACCACTACCTAGAGACTCAAATATATTCTAGAACCAGGTTATATCCCAAAAAAAAAATAGACAAAAGACCATAACCAAGCAAACTTAACAGTACCCATTTACAAAATATGTATTTGCAATCAAATATAACCAATGAACAAACAAATAGTGCAATTTAATATTGACATCTCGAATGGTAATGGTATGCTTATTAAGGGGTTGTCAGGACTATTTGAGGACACGGGATTCTCACGTGACGTCTGTTGATTTACCGGTTCTAAATACCATTGGCTACCCAGGAAACCGTACATCATCCTATGCCATGTCCATATGTCGATACCACATAGACAGGTATTGCATTGAATTATCTTTTTATCTGTGTATATATGTGTATGTTTATATGTATGTATGTTTTGTGCTATTAATGTGGCTAATTATAAGTAAAACACAATAAAAAGCAATACATTCTTTCTAACTTTTAATTGGGTAATTGTAGCTGTGGTTTAAAACTTTTTCAGTTCTACGAATTCCAGGGAACGACTTTAAACTTTATGAATTTATTGTACAATGGGTCGTGATGAAGAACTCTCAATAGCGGCCATTCATTAAGAATTCATTGTCATAAATGGCGTCGGCGTCAGACCTGAGCGTTTTAGTAAAATGAATTTTAATGTAGCCATATTTAAGACAAGCTTCAGTAAGATGTGAACTTAATACTCGGTCTGGGCTTAATGAGAATCTGGTAGATGTAACAATTTGTTGTGTCCTCGATGGTATAACACGACTATTTCAAATCGTTTTATTTTTCGATGTATATCGTACATATATTCACGCAATATAAAAATTTGCGACTTTTACAATACGAGTATTTAACTGATAATAAAAACATGTGATTCTGTATATTGTTATCTATATTTTATTATATCTTATCTTTTGTATGTTAAACTTTTATTGCACCAATTAATTATATTATTTGCATTTAAAAGTATTGAAACTTCTCAAGTAGCAAAATCTTGGAACAACATGCAGCAATGTAAGAAACATAGCAACAATTGTTAATTTTCTTTGTTGGTTTTATTTACTTGTTTGAAAATATCTATAAACATGTAAAGCCATGTTAATTGTATTTAAAAAATAATTAAGCATAGAATATAAAACAAACCAATAAGAGATTTAAACCCGCGTCCCGAATTCCTGCCCATATCGGTTTATTTTCTGACTATACTAATCTAAAGTTTTTATATAGATGATGTTGCCCGATGATGATTTTATCAGCACTAACGTAATAAGCTTTTCATTAAAACAAAAGTGTATATTTTTAGTTTTGATGTATGTGTGGCCCACACCAGTTTTATTTGTTCAAAATGTAAGTTATTTCCTAAGTGAAAAATATAATTTATGTTGACTTGATCAATAACCCAACATAATTTTTTTGGAAAATGATATTATCTTTCCCAAGTGTCAAAAAATTCTAAACTGTCTCAATAAGACGTATCACATAATCGCACCAAGTTTTATTTAACCTTCATCAAATTCCATAAACTTTAGGTCCGCGTCATGTACTTATTAGGTAGTATTCAGGAACTTAGGTATAGAAAAAATATTTACATTAGCCTTATTACTATTCTATTATATCTGCTTATACATTTATTTTAACAATAGATCAAAAGTGTTTAACTTACTCATATATTTAAAAGCATTTTAATATTTTTCCTTAAAGATTGTTTTCTCCATTGACTTGGATTATTTTGCCATTTTCTTCGCTTTGCTTGTGCCTATAAAGCTCCATATTATACCTAGCATATGTATTGATTTCCACTTGGAAAACACAGTAATGGACCAGAATGTAGGAACGATAAACATTTATACTGCAATGAAAACCTCATTTCATTTCAAACCGGCTTTTATACTTAAAACACTCCGGCCTTGTTTATAAATCCTATTTATCGAGATTATAGCACGCATTAATTATCTTATTAAGAACGTTTATATTTATAAAAATATTCAATAGAAATACAAGCTATTTATAATGAAACAAAATGTTTATTTTATATTTTCTTTCAAATGGAAACTAGATATAACTTACTGTAAAATATGTTGTCAAAGGTATTCTGAAAGTCACTGAAGCGCCTGAAAACGCAACAGCTGCTTCATCTTACGCTAAACCTCTCTTTAGAGTTTAGTGTCGTGTAAATTATGTAAATTATATAAAGTCTTCTTTATTAAAAAGAAAGTTCATATTTTATTGAGTAATATCCTATTTCTCACTTCCGGACACTGAACTTTAACACCGCGTTATGATTTAAACATTTTCAGACTAAAGCGTAGTTAGTTAAAAGTAATTGTCAATAGAATATGAAACAGATATTGAACCTATAAAACAGGAGTTAGATATATAACTTCGAATAATGTAAATAAATTATATGGTTAGGCGAAAAGCTAATTAAAGTAAATCTGATTGAAGACTGAAAATGAATGAGAGGTAGGTATTTGGTACACAAATATAATGAAACGCGATAGTTTAAAAGTTAGTATGTACTTATATGTTTTACAATTCACATAAAATTTCAATATACAGATGAAATCAGAGATAGATATCAGTGTAAATACATTACAATGGGTGTAAATTTTAAAAGGTATTAAAATGTAGGTGGTGTCATTGTGTCGGTACAATAACAAAGGACCCTTTGTTGTCTGATAGCTACACCTACTTTCAACTTTGAGGCTATATGTCTATAATTTATCAAGCTTTGTGTGCAAAACTTTCACCTGTCGCTTTTCAATTGATAAATGATGCAACTCCCAAGTCTTTTCTATGATGGTAACAAAATATTTGCATAAAAACCAATGTTTTTCAAATGAATTTTCACATTGTAGCGAGTGTAGACAGGAATTTATATATTGTAATGGAAAGAAAAACGTCACTTTTAATGGGAGTACTTTTATCTATATAGTAGCATTTTATCTAATACAATCTTCAATGTTTGTTTTCATAAATAAAATTAGAAATAATATTGAAAAGAAATAAAAATGTGGTTGTAGATACATAACTAACGTCTCGTCCATTTTATCTGTGACATTAAATGTAATATTATATAAACTCTTCTGCAAAACTATATCTATAACTAGAACTCGGCTTATAGATTTTGTAGGATTATCGTTCTTCAACCCTTGTTGGTATGTTTATATACTTAAATAGATTTAAACCAATAAATCTATATAAAACAGACAATCTATAGTTAAACCTTGCCACAGTGCTATATTATCTATCAAAATAAACGTTTGTTTTATTTCATTAAGCAATATTAGAAATGTAATTTTAAGCAATATTAATATGTTTTTCACATTTTATATTCGACTTGTATCATTTCGTTATTAAGAATTTTGCGTACTGCCCCAATCTAATTCTCATTATTCTATATATATGTAAACATAAACTAAACATTTATCTATATACCTACTATTGGGTATCTAAGTTCTAAGGGTGATTAATGTTAGAGAGCTAGAAAGGGTTCTGAGCCGTAGCTCGTACGAGGTACGGAATTAAAGTAGCGTGAACTTTTATATAACGCCAGACCTCATTTTTCAAGTTTTCAGTTCTCCCAGCGACTGAATAAAACGGATACACATGGTTTCATGAATACTCTTTCCGCGAGGAAAAAGATAAACTTTTGTTACACATTTTTATACATAATGGATGATGAAAATTTTATCGAATACGTAGGGACTATTTTGTAGAAGCGACAAGTTGCTAGTAAGTGATGGGTTTGATCCTCTAGGGAAAACTTCTTTAAACTTAATTTTCTCGTGACAAAGCATTTTTTTATATAGTTATTATCTTATATAATCAATGCATTATTATGTAATCTGTGATTTATTTTTTGTTTTTGTTTTCGGCTTAGAAAGATGTTTTATAAAATTTAAAATTTATAAACACAGACAGGACTCGAACCTCTGTGTAACCTCTGTGACCTCAGGGATGTCATTCGTTCGCTATTAATGAACTACCGTGTCTTTGTTGATAGTTTTTTTCAAGATGGATGTCACATATTAGGATTTTCGGAAGAAGTCTAATAGTCGAAAGTGCAGTTTCATGTAAAAAATGTAAAATAGATTTTATTTTAAACATCTGCGTCTGATTATTATTATTGTTAGGCCTAAGTCAAATTTGCCAACTCATTGTTCGAAAAGCTCAATATATCAGTTTTTTATAGTTATTGATTCGAAAGTCATCGCCCAACGTTGGTTACTTATTTGTTAGGAATTTATAATATAATGTGTTTTAAGCTTACTAAGCCTAACGAAATAATAAATAACAAAGAACCATCTCGTTGTAATATAACTGAAGACACTGCTCCTTTAAACTCAAGCTTCTGAAGTGTATTTAAATTAGAAAGAGATTGAGCACGTCTGCTTGAAACGAGATTATGTAATGAATACAGTATCTTTAAGTTATGTTGAATTTATTTTTGATGATTTAATTAGGATTCGTGTTGTTTATACACTTGGTATATCAGTGAAGTAATGAAAAATATTACTAAGTACGTATACTTTTAGTTACATCTACCATGTAGGTATTTGTTCAATAAATTTATTCACTAAATATAATTATTAAGATGGTTGTTATACATGTGCTATAAAACTGTAACGGCTGTAGTCACGGGTCAGAACCCTTTCTAGCTTTCTAGCATTAATCACACTTAGAACTACGACACCCAATAGTAGGTACATAAATAAATGTTTAGTTTATGTTTAGAACTAAATAAAATTATGATAATTAGATCAAAGAAGAGCAGTACATCACACACAATACGTAAAAACGAAATGATGTAAGTTGAAAAAAAACATGTGAAAAAAATAATAACAGAGAGTTTTAACTTACAATAAAACTTACCTTTTATTTTTCCGTAACACATCCGGAATCCATCTCGAGTCAAGCAACCTCCTTTTCCAGTGTTTCGGATCGTCTTTTCCCCCTTTTGACTTCCGGTATCAATGCTGCCAACTTGATTTTTATTTTGGTGGGAATATTGTACCTTAGAGAGACTATTAGTTTTTTAGGAAGAAATTACCTGGATTCCGGATGTCTTAAGGAAAAATGATAGGTAATTTTTTTTGTAAGTTAAAACTCTCTATTATTTATTCCATGTTGACATCCGGAATCCATTTTGAGTGAGGTGTTGGTTATCTCCTGGTTATAAATAATATGACGATGCTATAATGTGTATAAAATATAATTAAATATTTTTCTATTAATATTATAGTCTAATAAACACTAATCAATTTAATAGATATTCAGTTATATGTGAATTATCACACCGAATTAAAATAGTTTGATAATATAACATTTGAATTTGATTGATTTATTAAAACTTTTTAATATCTCGTTAAAGTATGTTCTTGCTTCCAATTTGCAGTTTCTAAGATCTTGTCAATGGGAAAACACTCTATCCAGTTTAGAGATGCTACCGCAGATCTTACAGATTCCGGGGAGGCTTCGATTCCGGCTTCTTTTAATATTGTTTCGATATAACCGGCTAGTACCGTTCTTGATGCTGCTTTAGAAACTCCTTTTGCTGTTATAAACAATTGAATTAAAGCTAGGTAACCTGTCACGACGCGCTCTGGATAAATGTACCAAACGGCGAATCCAGTAAACACAATCTAATAATCTATTAGGATTTTGCATTAGTTCCCATCCAGACTGTCTGTAATTTGCATTATCCGTCTTGGATCCGAATCTTGGCCAAAAAAAAAGGTAAGGTCATGAACCCTACGTCCCGAGGACAATAGAAGTAAGATTGCGGTTCGTCTTGATACTTGCTATAGATTATTTTCACTCGGAGAATAATTATTCAAATATTGAATAACAATATTCGGATTCCAAATAGGTGGAGCAGCACTTTTCTCCTTGGCTGCTGAATGAAATATTTTGTATGCGAAACCCTCTTTATTATGCAAATAAGCTAAATAACGAGCGACGTCTGTTGCCGTCGGTGCTTTGTATTCAATGGTGTTTTCTGTGCACCATGTTGTCCATCTTGTCCAGGCTGTGCGATAGGTCTTTAATTATAAAATTCACCAAGTAGACAATAATAAAGATTTTTCTTTATTGTTCCAAACCTTAATTACATCTTTCCACCTAAAATCAGCCAAGCTTCTAAATGAATGTCTTGAACTTTTGCTGGGTGAACTCCCGTTACAGTATCTATCAGCAGTCGTGGAAGGTTCGGGATTTGACAAGGTACTTTTAGAGCACGTTGCTGTAGGTCTGCAGTTCAAAATACTTTCTGCCATTTGGGCGCTATGATAATGAATCGTTCTTTTGCCATATTCAAATGGGTTAGTACCCGTGGAATGAGATTTGGTGGTGGTGAATTTCCAGGCTAGTTCGTAGTCCCACGGTTGGTAGATGCGTTATAACGAACAGCGTCTTGATCCAACTAATCCAATGTCACGTACCTGGGTACAACATGCGCCGATTTTGAAGCAAACAGATCTATCTGCGGTGTACCCAACTTCGTGAACATGTTCGTGGTGGCCTGTGGTTGAAGATGCCATTCTGGACATGGTTTCGTTCTGGACAGAGAGAATCACTGTTTATTATTCGTATTTGAGGAGTTATATGTAGATGTTTTACCTTTTTGTTCGTTAAATGAAGGCCGATTTCTGTTGTAATTTGATTTCCCTGATGATGTCTTTCCTCTTTCTTTACCTTTAATACTGGCGTTGTTTGATCGGAAAAAGTTTTCGTCACTTTGTCTGTTTAAGCCAGACTTAAAGTTTGAACCATAAGAGGTAGATGGTCTAGGATTCATTAAAAATGAACGGTGGGGTGGTGCTTTCTTTTATTTTTTGTCACACTCCATAGTTTTTTTTTATATTTTACTTTTGAAGGGAGGTTTCTATAATATCACTTAACTTTTTAGTATTATTCTGACAATTGTTATAACTAGACCAATATTCGCTTCGAAAGACGATGCTATAATGAAGATAAAATCTAATAGTCTCTCTAAGGTTGTACAATATTCCCACCCAAATACAAATCAAGTTGGCAGCATTGATACTGGAAGTGAGAAGGGGGAACAGAGTTGACCGAAAACGTTGGAAAAGGAGGTTGCTTGACTCAAGACGGATTCCGGATGGAATAAATAATAAAACTTAACCCAAATATAAAATACGCCTATATTCAAAATATATTTAATTACAATATTTTACAAACAAATTCGTTGTAAGAATATTAGAACACAAATTAAAATTTTAATACTAAAGCCATCAAACCGTATTGATCCTGACCTGATCGAAGATATTTGGAAGAAACTTAAATTAACTTCTGAGAATCCCTTTATGTCGACAGCACCTTTCTATAAGTATCCAACTTAAGGTATAACAACTCCTTAGTTCTAGGATAATAATGTTAGGTTACATTATTGTTAAACGACTATTTTATAATAATTTGTAATGTTTTGATTCGTTGCAATATTTTGATAGTCACTATATTGATCCATATAAGTTAATGGATTATTAATTAACTTAAATAAGAAGAACCAATAAGGTCTAATTATTTATATCATTTTTAGTATCTTAATTAGTAATATTTAGAATTGTTATGTCAAGTAATTGTTATGTTCGTATGTTTACAGTAGTTTATATGACTAAGTTTATTATTTACGTAGGGCGGGACATTTGCTTGATTAGTAAATAGGTACTTGAATATGTTAGAAAAGTAAGGACCATTAAGGATTTCATAATTAAAACCAGTATTTAATACCGTGTTCACCGATACTTACAATTGTTCATTTACGAGGAGTTATTAATTTTGTACGTTTAAAGTAGATGACTTGACTATGATTATGGTTTATGTGAAGAGGGAGTTAATAACTAAGGGTATATAAACTGCTCTACCAATTGAGCTACCGTATGACTGTCCATCTCGGTGAATTAGGCATTCTATATGTCTTTGTCGGGATGGTGAAATTAATGTTTGAAAATATCTATCCACTATCGAAATTAATGTTTGAAAATATCTAGAAACATGTATAGCTATGTCAATAATAAACAAATATTGAAATTTATATAAATAATTATATAAATATAAATATTTAATTTACATTTTCAAACATTAATTTCGGTAGTGGCATCTTTTCAATGTTTATCTATACTGCAAATTTAGAAACATTGGTTAGGATTTTCGAAAAAAACCTAATAGATTTATATAAATACACTAACAGTTATCTGAGATGTGTGAACTAACTGACTATTAATTTTTTTAAGAAATTATAACTTATCTACATTCATTCCAATAATAGATCTGTACTAAATCAAATATATTTCAAGTATTGGAATAAATAAATGTAAGCATGTTTTTAGATTTTTTTTATAGGCATAATATAATGAATTATAACAATATTCTGAGCTTGTTATACGAAAATATGTAGTACCTTAGTTATTAGTATATAACAAGTCCTCGTTTTCACAGAATTGCTCAAAGACAATTAATATGTGTTCCTTCACGGTGCATTACCTCGCATTACCTGCGGGCGATCGGTGTCTTATTGTTCACGATTTCAAATTCACAGAGGCTTTGTCTCTTACTGAGATTACAGGGAATAGCTTCACTCTACAGCTACATAATTCCATAAGATTACTACATTTTCATTCAAAGATTATATTATTGTAAGCATTATTTCGATTTTAAGTACTTGATTTGGAACAAGCATCGGTTCATTTCTAGAACGTATTTCAAAGGCGGCATTAGTAGGTTCTTTCCAAATTGGGTAAGGTAGGGAGAGGACTGTGGAGGGTGAAGGTGAGCGTTTTTGCGCATAATAAAGGGGCCCCTTAAACCTACTCCTGGGTCGCAAGTCCCAGGCACTGCTTGCACTCCTCTCCTTGCAATGCGATGGGCCCGGCACCCGCACGGTGAATCCATGGATTGCTAAGAAGCTTCGTGTTATGTCTTAAATGTTGGATGTATAAATCACAATAAAAGATACTTAATTATGTAATGGATCGAAAGTCAATGTCTGACAGACATACCTACCTCCTGTATAGCATAAATTAATATTGTATTCTCGGTATGTACGTCAGGTTGTAGCAATGAGTAAGTAATTTTAACATTTTTGTGGGTTTTAGCTAGACTAATAACGTTATTTTTAATTTAGTTTTTTTTTTCTCCAAACGGTCTTAACATAAGTATTATTATTATAAATATGTGTTTATTATTATTTTAGATAATACCTATGCCATTATTAATACATTGAAATATATTTACCTAAATAATAAATTTAATATATAGGTCGTTGTTTGAATTGTCTTTTTGATATCATACAACGATGGTTATAACCGATATAGAAAAATCTTTTACAAAATATACAGCAACGCATTTCAGTGACCAAGCTCTTCGGAGCATATAACTTTTATAGTGGTGGCAGACGGAATGGCGGGCAAATGCGAGTTTTATTAATAACATTTTAAAGACAAGCCCGGGCTTCGAATTTCAAGTAGGTAAAGGCGAGGAGGGAAGCTTAATGGATTGTAGATGAAGCGGTAGTCGGTCTGTGATTTCAAATAATTAAAGAGCAATGATGAGATGCTAGACTAACGTAAACGGATTTATTCCAATCGTGAAATGTTTGGAGTGACAAACCATTACAAGTCCATTTGCATGACATCGACTTATACATATAAGCAATTACAATTATTATGAAAGGTATATATACAGGGTTATTAGTAAATATTTGACCTCCTCTTGCAGGCAGCCTCTCTACCTCAATCCCAACAACATTTGTTCTTTGACTTTTTAAAATTAATAGTTTCAAACCTTTAGTTTTCACATACAAAATTTATTTGTTGCCTCTAAACTGGCATTAACTCTGAGCGTAAATATGGCGCTTGGGTGTTGACCTTTTAATATAAGTATTTCTAATAAAATAGAGAGTAATAAGTAAAAGAGGAAGCAAATATTTTTTTCGTTTTTCTCGTGTTGTTTATCAAGTTTTGTAAAAAGATCTGATATCTATATGAAAACGTTAAATCAATAGAGAAAAAACACATCAAGTAAATACGTAACGTAATGGTTGACTGACCAAATTCGAAATGTTAAATCATACATGAACTTTTTATAAGTATCTTCTTACCTAATATTTAATAATTCCTTTAATTGTTGGATGAATTAACGAAACGAATTAAGTATATTTTTATTATAATTTTTTTCATTATCCACTTCATACATTATCTTTATCTAATATGCAGAAAAAAAAATATTAAGGCTGGTTATTCGTACAAATTGGCCGGGTGAAGCCTTTTATATATAGATATAAAACAATAAAAGATGATGACAATTTAGTAAATAACAATTCGAAAGAATAACGATTTTTTTAGTATAGATATTTTGAACCCTTTAGGCTTAAACACGGATGATCTACCTTTTTGATTAAGAGATCCAGCCACTGAAGTGTGCATTTTCCGATCACAGTGTAATTAATACATATATTATAATATTTCAATATAGGTAAGTACAATATGTAAATACGAGTTAAGGAAAAGTTATATAAAAATATTAAAAGTAAATATTAAAATTATTATTTTAACAAAAGAAAATTATACAGAATACTATTATACTATATACCTATGTTAATAAATATGAATTCTTTAGGGCAGATTAAGCAATGGTGAAAACGAATTTTAAGATTTTTATTATTGGTTTTATTACCTATATATTATTGCGCTTATCAATATAAATAAGTTATAATCCAGGAAACTATTTTATTTTCACGGGAAAACAATCTGATTGTTGTGGTTCATTGCAAATTAAGATTAACATCATTGATTTTTTGGACCGGACAATACTCATATTTTTCAATAAAATCATCATCAATTTAATAATAAATATAAAACTAAGTGGGTATATAGGTCTTAAATGTACAGATTTTAATAAATATATTCCACATGAACAGGAAAGAATTGCCACCTTAGCTTCATCACAATAATTTTGTTGTATGTAAAAACGAAGGTGACATCTCTTAGATTTCTTTAGAAATATTAACCGCGTCATGTAGGTAGGTAAAGTTCGAAATAATTCTGTTAAGATGTCGCTACCGAACTATATATTTCAATATCCATTTACTCATCTGTCATAAGACCCTCTACTATTGACCTTGCAGTCCACAGAGGGCTCGACAACCATGAGACGGTCTTGGAAACCATCCAAGACGCGTATGGGTCGGACCATCCTCCGGTTCTTTTTACCATACGAGGGCAGTCCGCAAGAACCAGATTTATTACATAAAGAAACCAGTAACGTAACTTTAAAAAGCAGAAAAAAAACCCCCGATACAAAAAGACCTCTAAATATAATAAAAGTAATATTATTATGTAGGTACTTATTGAAGTCGTTGCGTCGGGGGTAATGCAAGTAGGTTACCAAGGCAAATAAAGAAATTACGATATCAAATCGTATAGTCGAAGTCCTCAATGATTAAAATAGACACCATCATCAACGTACGTACAACGGTCCCCCGGTGCAACGACTTCATTAAGTACATAATAATATTATTTTTATTTTTTTAGAGTTGTTTTTGTATCGGGTTTTTTATTTTTATTATTTTTTTTTTACTAAATGCTTAACATTAGAAACAAAAAAGAAGTATCTATGTTGTGTTTTAAATAGGTTTGAACCTTCTTCAGTTACGAAATTTTAACTTTTATCTCGAGTTTTAGGGTTGTTCCACGTGTGACGCGTCACACCTTGCTCGTTGTCATCACAGCGCCGGCAATTACAATACAGGAATCCAAAGTTTCATAAAAACTGGTTGGGATATAAAATCTCTACACGAATGTATATGTACCTATATATAAATTACAACGTTCCCTTGGTTCGAACTACCTAATTGGTTTCGCTCGCTTCGCTTATTCAATAACAAAAAAATCGAAACTATCAAAAAAAAAATCATCAAACCAAGGTTTGATAATTGATCTCAAGGCTAAGACTTATCAGACCTTTATGCCAATGATTAAAAAGTGGGGCATGATAAGATTTATAAAATTTTGTAGACATGCGATGTTTTTAGATAAAGTAATAATGTTGATAATATATTGTTATTGTAACAAATGAGATGACAAATTGGATAACGAATACTGATGGCATTTGTTTAAAGTTACACATGTGAGTAAACTTAAAACAACTGAAATAATACTATTTAATATGTTGTGTAATATAATCATGTGGGAGAAAAATAAAACAACAATTAATTTCTTCTATTAATTAAAATACTATTCGAAACATCACAATACTTTACTGTTAAACTTTATCAACATAACCAATATTATATTAATATTCTAACACACTTGAATACTAACTTAATATAAATGCAAGGTTTATGACAACAGCTAAAATTAGTGTGCTGTAAAATAATTATCTTGATTTTAAAGGCACTGACAATATTGAAACACCATTTTGCAAAATTGATATTCCAAATTCAAAATTCATTATGTCGCCTTAATACATTAAAAAATAATATAAAATATTCCTTTAAAACTTGATTATTGCCTTTATAAATTTAAAATGTGAATTGTTATAAAAATATCATTGTAGTCTACATTTAAGATTGAGTTTATTTTTTTTACAAAATTGTGTAAGTAAATTTTTAATGTGTATCCTTAATTTATATTACTATACCTAATTTGTACCATTGCATGTGTTCTACACTATTAAATATTGTCTAAGGTGAGCACAATTTAGATTTTTAATTAAAATATTTTAAAGACTGAAAACAATAATATAAAAATGTTTACACAGGCAGAATAATAAAAACCATTGCCATAAACTTAGCTCATAAAAGATTTACGATAAGGAGCGTAGTTTATAATGGAAAAGTTTAAGAAAACTAAAACAAATTACATGCTTTCACACAGTAAAATCACTGGGCAAACTAAAATAAAACAAAACTTAGTGCCTTCCACTGATACAAATAAATGGCATCTCACATATCAAGATCAAATATGAGATCATTCTTGAACTGAACCTCTAAATATTGGCCTTTGTTTAACTTATCTGGATTATAGAGATCCGTGTTATGTTTAATATCACATTCCTTCTTTTTGGTTAATATTTTTGTATCTTCTTTCCAATTTACAGATTTATTATTATTACCGTTATTATCAACTATATTTAAGATGCTTTTGTCATTTGAATTTTTGTTAGCATTCTCGTCAAACTGATCGCAATGATATTGGTCGCTGTCGGACATTATGTTTTTGAATTCCTCTGCATCTGAAGTATCAGCTAGTCCGCTATCATGACGCGGTTTCAGGACCGTTTTCCTTGGTTTTGAGAACTGGAATAAAAGAAATGCAAGAATTTTATTATTGTAAAATAAAAAAAAACAATAATATGTATTATTTTAAACATGTAATATCATGCAAAATATTGACCAATTAAATACCTTGATTAAATTAGAAGTCTCATCCTCAGCTTCACTCTCACTTTTACGCCTCTCTAAATTGCGTTTTTTACTCTTCTTGCGTTGATTTTTCTTCTTCTGTCCTTCAATTGATGAATTATATCTGAAATACCAAATTGTTTATAATTATTAATATTATACACTGTATTTTATATAAAACAAGTTTATTTCAAAACATTTTCTGCAACTTATCAGTTATCACATATATAGCTTTTTTTTAAGGCTAGATAAAATGGTTAATTTTAGTAAATTTACCATCATTCATAAAATTAAATAACAAGTGAAAGTATAATTGGTTTTGTACTACTGTTACAGATTTAGAGAAATAAAGAAGTTAGAGTTCTTGTGTCACTTTATATTGGAAGTTCAGCAGGTTTTCTACTTATTGAGTTTAAAAATGAATATTGAGTTGCACAATTATTACTAAAATTGCATGTATTGATATCCTTACCTGTAAAATTGCTTGGCAATTACATCATTAAACCTAACAGTCTTTTTTAAACTTGATTCTTCTGGGATATAATCAGAGCTTATATAGTCCATGGAGGAGGCTATATCTCCAGCACTGGACTCTGAAAAACTGCGCATCATAGGTATTGGCTTGCGCAAAATGCTTTTAGCTCCAGTTGAGCTATATGATTCCGTCCATACTATTTCTTTTTCATTTTCCTCGTCATCATCATCTTCTACTTCATCATTATTTGTTGATGATACAATAATGTTTGTTTCCGTTCCGAAACTAGTAACTTCTACTAATGGAGGAGATTCTTCTTGTGGTGGGGTGGTTTCTATTTGGTCTATATTTACTGTTTCTTTGGTTTGGGAAACATCCAAGTATTCAGTTGTCATGTCTGTTTCACTCAAACCTATTTGGAATTTTTTAGGCAAATTACCAAGTACTTCTAATTGTATAATAACATTGTTATCCCAGGCCTCGCCAGATATATTGTCAATATTTATGTCATGATTAAATACAATAAGTGCAGCATAATGAATAGGGACAAAACCCGAACCAACAGATGAGAATTTTATGTATAACTTGTTGTTATCCTGCTCAAATTTAACAGAATCAGGTTCAGTATTTTTAACATGAAAAGTGAAAGCTAAAATATTGTCTAATGCATTGTATGTATAAGTAGGGAATGTGTAGCCAATGGAGGAGTCTAAAAATCCATTTGGATGGGAAGGAGTTGCCAAAATATCAGCAACAGATGGTTGGATGGATGCAGAACTTATTTCTTCTATAAGACTTTCTGCAACTTCTTCTTCACTATTTGAATTATCTTCACTCTCAACACCACTGTCGCCTTTTAGAGATATTGTATTGGTTAAGTGTTTCCTGATAACTGGCAAAGCTACAGTCAAAATATGATTTGATTTGTCAAATTTGGCACTACCACTATCGCTATTGACGGAATAAGGGAGTGTTAGATCTAATTTATATTTTGCAGGTTTTTCAGAGATCAGACTCATATGTTTTTCCCGAACATCTAACACACAATCTTGAGATGAGGATAACAGTGGCATATTTATTTCAACAACTATGTGACTTGGTATGGCAGAGTAATGCTTACAATCCTTATTGTTGGTAAATTCTTGTAGATCAACATTTTTTTGTTGCTTTATTAAATATTTAGGCACTGTATAGCCGTTTTCGGAAGCAACACTATAATCGTTTTGCTTTTTACTGTCTTTTGCTTTCTTTCTGTGTTCTTTTATAGTTTTATTAATATGTTCTTCATGGTTTTCTTTATTTTCTGGATACAGATATTGGGGGTATAACTTTTCTATAAGTTCTTGGGATAATTCTTCCCTCTCGTCTGTTACCGGCTTAAAATTTGGGTCTTCTTTCCGAATAACAGCCGCCGTGGACATACCTTTATAGTACGACTTAGGATAGCGGCAGTTGTTACTGTCTAAATGTATATTATAAGTTTTCTGTAGCCCATCAAATGCGCTTTTGTTTACTAATTCTCGAAATTGTTTGTTAACTTCCGCCATGCGCAGTGTATCCGGATGAAATACAACATCGTATATTACGCACCGCTGTTTGTTTTGATCAAAATCTTCTCGGGGTGGAATTATAGAATAAGGTAGCTGCCAGTTCATACCTTTTTGCCCATTAACCTCTTGAACGCTGCAAGACGGCTTATCTACATTTTCATTGCTGCAAATATTGATAAAAGCTTTTCTGTCGCCAGCGACGCTCGTTTTTATAACATAACCAGCCTTTGGATTAATAAAAGTTACGTGGTAGCCACGTTCCTTTTCTAGTTGGGTCATTTCTTCCTGATAGATAGCTTGATTAGCCGGGTCACGTACTTCATTGCAGTACTCGTTAAGGAGATCTCGAAACTTCTTACTTTTCATGGCGTCTTGTACTGCTTCGAGATCGGCTTTGGTTAAATTGGATTCTTCATCACGAGGTTTTACTCCCGTTGCCATGTTGTCTTCCTCAAATTTTCCTAGTGATAAAAATAAACACAATTATATTACGCATAAACACGGTGAATTTCAGCTGACGAGTGAAGGCCACAGAGTTAAAACGTAACGTTATCGTGATTCGTTTGCTTCGAGTCTTGTATTATCTAGTGCCATTTGATTGGTCGATTGCTAGTTATTTTCCAGTTGTCATTTGTCAATAAGTTCTCTGTTCTACAGAAAAATCTAGACTCTTTAGTATCAGAAGCGATAAATTAACTTGTATTCGATTTTTATCATAAATGCGTCAACAAGAATAAAATATTATTTTAATAATAGGAATAAGTAATAAATAAATACCTACATAAATATCAAACCAAAAACAATAAATTATTGCATAATTACAAACAACAGCAACATTTGTAACTTTTATAAGGATTTTTAATGTTTAGTCTAAAAACGACTATCATTATAATGGCATCTTTTACAATAATTTTCAAAGTTTTATGTAATAGCGACTGTAGGGGTAAATTGTATGTTTAGGCGGTTGACAGTATGCGTAAGTAAGATCTTTTTTGTCTTTGCTTCCAGTCTGTACCAAAGAGTAAAAGCTCTAGAGATTAGTTGACAAATAACAAATGGTTAAGTGTCAAAATAAAAGTCAAAACAAAGTGAGAACTGAGAAGTGGGAACTTGCTTGAAATTCAATAGAATTAAAACCGAACTTTTTTGTTCCCTGTTAATAGCATATTTCTTTATCACACCATATTTATCGTCATGACAAATTATATGTATAGCATATCCTCTACGTTTATGCGAAATGTAATTTCCTATTCCTCTGTTAGGTTATATAGCAGATGGATGCATAGAAAACCAGCTAAAGTAATATTACCGTTTGAACCTGATTCAAATGTAAATTTAAAAAAGGAGCAGGTAATAGATTTAGCAAATCATGATTTAAATAGAAAAAACAAAAACCATCATGACAATATTAAGAAAACAGACATCACAACTTTTGCAACCAAAGAAACATTTAAAGAAGTTAAAGAAAAAAAGGAAACTTTACTAAAGAAGAGAAAGTTCTATTTAAGTCAGAAGAAAGTTTTTGATGATAATGGCAGTATTATTTATGAAAAATTAAATAATAATGATGGCAGAATTAGGTACTACCATGTGATTTATAGAATCCTCAATATCTACAGGATATTTTGATATTGCAATAATCAAAACTTAAAAATAATTCTAAAGAGATTACTATTTTTTGTAGTATTGTAGAATGTTGAAGATAGTTTAATGAATAAAATAAAACTGTTTCTACAGATTTAAATAGCATATACACAATAAAATTTTAAATTTACATTTTTAATTTAACCTGATGTTTCGAATGCTTTGCAATAATCATCTTCACAGTATGTTGGGTTGAATTTAAAACATAGATTAAAAAATTAATTAAACACAAGTTAAATCCATAAAAATAGTTTAGTTTCAATGTGTAGTACTCTTGAAAATCTAAGAAAATATTAGTCAAATGATTATTTTCATTATTATTATCATAGTTGTGTAATAATTATCATATACATATATAAAAATTTCAGTTCTCTCCTGATTAGACTGAAGTCAAAAAAAGAGAGAATACGCAGCCAACAAATATTGGTGGAAGGTTGGAGGCTTATAGTAGATGGACTAGAATCCAAATGTATTTTGAAGTATGTTATCTTTAGCCAAGTGGATGATTTAAATAAATTAAGACCATTTCTGCCGAACACTGGTGTAAAGTTTTTTAAAATACCTTATAATGAAATCGAGTTATGGTCTGATGTGGAAACATCTCCGGGAATCTTTGGTATATATTTTTTTTATGTTTTTGTGTACATATATGTGTAAACAGGGAACACTTTAGTTAAATTATATTAACATAATAATTATATGTAAATAAAACAATAACTTTCGATTTATATTGTAATTTTAGGAGTGTTTGAAACACCATCACCTGATAACGTAAATTGGTTAAGTAAGCCCATGCCAATAAATTTTATATGTGACAATGTCCGTACACCGGGTAATCTTGGAGGAATACTTAGAGCTGCTGTTGGTGTGGGATGTGAAAAAGTTATACTCACTAAAGGTTAGTAATTTGATGAAATCTTTTTTTATAGTTTACAGAATTATTGTTTTGTTAATGGAAAGTTGTTATTAAAAAAGTATAGATAGATAGATAGATAATATACTTTATTGCACTTCAAATAACAATTGAAATAATACAAGAATAATAACAACATTGAACTATACAGTAACTAATAATAATAAAAAAAAAGACAAGTAAATTATAAATGTAGGTTAAGAATTTAAAAACATGTATTCATAATAATGTTTCTAGATAGTATTATTTTTTGTTCCATATTATTCCAGTAATAATTATTAACCCTACATTATATTAATAAATAATAAATATTATTTATATATTCTTTTTTCATGGATTTATTATGTCATATAAAATAATATAATAAAAAAAAATACATCTTAATATTTGTTTGTATTAAAACTACTTTGTAGGTTGTGTTGATCATTGGGATCCGAAAATAATAAGAAGTGCTGCTGGTGCACATTTTCGCCAACCCATTGTCCCTTCAGTAGACTGGGAAGAATTACCTAATCACTTGGCCGAAAATACGTCATTGTTCATAGCCGATAGTAATTCAAACATTGAAGCTGAGTCGGACAACAATCTGCAAAGTAATATACCAGTGGTTCCATATTATGCCGTTGATTTTGCAAAATTTAACCATGTCACACTTATAATTGGTGGAGAGACTGAAGGAATAAGTGAAAACAGTTACAGGTATTTACTTTTGAATAACTCAGAATTAATAAATGTGGAATGTATAGCAAATTATGTTATTTTATGCAGCAGCATAAAAAAATATATTAAGTTATGTATTAAGTTTGTATTACAGCAAGTTTTTATTACAAACTTAATATAAATTTATTCTGGTCCTAATGAGACCATGTTTGTTTGACGATTGTTCAACAATACCTTTTAGCTCCTTTTAACAATACCTTTAAAAAAAATGGGTTTAACGAGCACATGGTGCACTTAATGGTGAATTAATTCTGTTGCTCAAGGAAGGAATGAAGGAGAGTGAAAGGAATAGAGCAGGTTCAGACTTAACTACGTATTTTACAATTTTGTAAAATACGTAATAGAAGCTACAAAATCTATTTCTTGACATATAGTCGAATTGCGTAACAGTTTATTTATCAATATTTTTTTAATAAAAAGTTAACTTCTATAAACATTTTCAATTAACCTTTAATATTCATGTATTTTTGTACTCTTCTTATTATATATCTTATATATTTCTGTCTCTTTTTGGTTACACAATCGTCCTTTCTTAAGAAAGTTTCTTAAACTGTTATCAGTTCAATGGCTACTGGTTTTCGAACATTGGTTTAATTTATACAATAAAGTGAAACCAGTATGTAGGTTTCTTAAAAGCATACATTGGTTTTTAGGAAACCATTTATTTCATACTAGATGAACAAGTATTAGTTGATATAACCTTAGATATTTATGTAACAGTAATCCTCTTTTCTTAAGAACTTTTTGTGTTCATTTCTCTACAACTGTCTGGAAACTGAGATAATAGCTTATTGTCTATGCCCTTATTGTCAACTGTTTTAACGTTATTTCCAATGTAATAACAGTCATTATAGGACATTCCATTGTTATCGATCTTTTTAAGTAATCAGAACAATCGCGTGTAGCATCTGGGTCACATAAAGTATAGTAATAATCTCCGGAGTTAAATATCGAAGTGCGTGTAAGTTTTTTTTTATTCTTCAACATAAAGATCTCAAAAGACAAATTCTAAAGTGGTCTGTAAATAAATTTGTTTCTTAAAGACAGATAATTGTTTTAGGTTGGCAGCGAACAGAAATGGGCTCAGATTAAATATTCCTCTGCAAAAAGGAGTGGACAGCTTGAATACTGGAATGGCGGCCGCAGTGATAGCATTCGAAATAAGAAAACAATTTATACAGGCTTCAGCTAAGGCTAAAGTAGATCGACAGATAAAAGAGGCTTAAAGAATCTGCAGTTCTGTTAGTTTATTTTAATCAAATATAATTTTCTCTAAGAATGATTTGTTTTTTTTAATCCACATTATGAAAATGTATGTTTAATCCACATTATGAAAATGTATGTAATCATAATATAGAGTGTATTGCGCCCTCTGTGTTCTCTCTTAAACTATATTTACTCGCAAGTAGGTTTTAAATCAACTCGCAGGATGACAGTAGATGGAGTTAAATAACCCAGTCTTTATTTACTGCATACATAATAACTCCTTTTAATATTCGGTCATATCTGGATTATTTCTTAAGTGTTATTTTTCAGAAAAATTATCTTCGGTAGAAAGAGATAGCGTCATAATTTAACTAACTGATTAATGATATCATTAATATCAATGTTTCTATGCTAACTGTAATACATTAAAATGAAGTCTAAAGAGGTCACTATGTCAATATAAGTGCAATGTCTTCCATTGGCTTGGAAAGAATGCCTATCTGATGACGTCATTATATGCGCAGTCTATAGGCACAAGTCCAAGTAGACTTTGGCTGGCTCTAGATTAATTCTATTTACTGGAAGAATGCTCAGAACGCCCTCACGTAAATAAGGCAATGTCTAGATTACGCTCTATTTACAAAAGAGCGACAAATGTAAGGATCGTACTTCTATTTTAAAAAGTATTAATATAGTATTAAAAATTATTTTACATTTTATTCCATGGTCACGTATATTACATATATTTTGGTAATTTTGATAAATTATTGATAGATTTGTAAAAAAGTTACTCTATGTCTTTTGCACGTGGCGCATCTAGATTATAGCTAAGGTATTAGGGGAATCTTCAAAGGAGAATTCTTAGTACCTAGTTAAGGATGTTCGATGTAGAAGGAGGCGTCGTCGGTCAATACTGTAGGTGGTGCGGTGGCTCTCAGCGCGCAGGCGTGGCGCCCCCTCCCCCCGGGTCCCGCACCCCTCCCCGCCGCGGCTCCCGGCCCCCGCCGCCGGCCCACTCATGCAACTCGCGAGTCAGCCGCCGTGCGCTGCGATCGCGCGAAGCTTACGAAGCGCTCGTGCCATGTGTAATGTTTTCATCGCAGACAGGATCTGTCAGCTAGGTTTCGATATCGTAAATGATGAATGAATAAATTATTATTGTACGACGGTTCGCGGATATATTATTTGTAAAATCGATTATTTTAAAGGACAGATATCGCCTTGTATCTAGTTTTTCTTGAAAGCTCGTGGCCGTTGACACTGCAGCGTGCGGGTCCCGCAGTGTGCAAGTGTGTGGTTGATTAGCGAGCGTAAAGACGAGGACGTCAGCTGAGTCGCGTAAACATAAGTCTGACCGAGTTTTACTGAAGAGACCATGGCTCTGCCTCCGGCGTAAACTGAAAATTTGCACTCTACCAGAATAGGATTTCATCATGCGGCGATACATTTTGCTGTTATTGACAGGTAAAGAATTTAACAATTATATTATTAAGAGCTTTAATTTATTGTTTGTTAAGCAAACAATAAATTTAAACTTATCTGTGTAGATATAGATCCGATGTAGAGTCTACACGGATAGCAGAACGAAGACATTATCTAAGTTATACCAGGCAAGAACTGTTTAGAAAGTTAATTTAATTCTACGGGAAAACATTTTTTATCTTAGAATTAAAATGTATCCTATACATTACGTATGTAATCGTAATTATTTATTTTTAACCCGTAATCAGAGAATTATAATAATAATTCTCTTAAATCATAATAACGTTTAAATAATTATCACAATTCTTACCGTAAAATTATTAAAACTAAATAACTATATAATTAATACCTTTTAATAGAGGCTCACTCGGGTCCAATTAATCAGGAAAATAAAACTTTCGCAAACGACTTTTTTGAGCGAACTAAATTGGGTGGTTTTACAAATGATAAAGCGCTTTTTTGCGTGCCCTTATACGAGTTTCTGGTTAAAACTTTTCTAAGTTGTACCGGTTTATATTATCTTCAATATATGTCTACATTAAATTACCTGTACCTCAGTATATGTTATACATATAATGTAAATAACTACCAGTTATCTGAGAATCTATACTAATATCATAAAGCTGAAGAGTTTGTTTGTTGGAACGCACTTATCTCTGGAACTACTGGCCCGAATTGAAAAATTCTTTTTGTGTTGAATAGTCCGTTTATTGAGGAAGGCTATAGGGTATATGTCATCTCGCTGTGACTTATAGAAGTCAAGCAGCAATGAAAAATGCTGCAAGAACGGGTAAAGATTTCTTTTTTGAGAGCTTTCCTCGCGTGCGCTGAGGAAACACTAAAAACCGCGCGGACGGAGTCGCGGGCGACCCCTTGTTTTAAATAAAAATACTCATCTGTAGCGTTTATCCGTTGAGGAATATTTCCTCGTATTTGCTAAAATAACATTTATATTTAAAAAAAACAATAAAACTTACATAATATACCATATTACAGTAATTTCTTAAAAAATCAATATCAAGTACATACACATTAAAGAGAATAAATTAATATTTCTATCTACTTGGAATTAAATATTAAGTATTTAAAGAATCGCTGGAAATCAGGTTTAACCTCTTACAATTGAGGCGACAGGTGTTGAATGCAGGTAGACCGAAGAGAAGTGCTATCCCGACGGTTTAGCAAAAAAACTGGCCATATGCTTCTCACTAAAGAATTGTATTATTATTAACGAATCTAATTTTGAGGATTTCAGGGCTATCTCAAAACGAGAAATTAAGTTAAACATACCTATACATATTTGGAATCTGTTTTTTTCTGAATACGTATATACAAAACGTAAATACGTATATAACTCCATTTCGCAAATTTCGCTTAGATCAAATGGTCCTGGAACCGTCTGTGTAGAATAATGCATTAACCCGCATCACCAATCTATATCAATAAGCTTTTATTGATGTTAATTCTATTTTATAAGAAGAAGATCTTAAGTACCGTAACTATGTAGTAATCAATAGAAGAAATATTTGAAATAAGGTTTAATGGCCTCTAATGTTGTATTATGTGCCAAGTATGCCATTTAGAGCAAAATGTAGTAAGAATTTCTAATTTTGCAAGTTAAATTAACAATGAGAGAAAATACTATAATGAGTTAAATTTTTAAAAATAGAAACGGACAAAATAGTATTATTAAAGAATGGAAATAAAATGAGGAAATGTAACAATTATTGTGTGTATTGCAGTTTTGCATGAGGACTAGTGATTTATGATCTTATAGAAACATATTTCTTAAGTGTCTTTTATTTTCTATTTCTTCTTCACTCATACTCACTAAAACTTTTTTCTTGCAAACCTTTTTTTAGTAAAGACGAACAGTTCTGAACCAACGCATAGTTTGATAAGTTACAAACTTTTTTTCTAAGAAAAGGTTAGATAAATTTTCCCTAATGGTTAAAAGTCTCATCAATCACTTTTATATTATGACATCGCTTACGAGTTCGAGAAGAAAACCTTAAAATTGAATGTAATATATGCACACATACCCTATATACTATTGGAAATGTTTCTTAATTTCAAAAGGGATCTAATCAATGTGTTCAGATACTTTGGGAGGAAAGTTTCGCAACAATATTTTCCTACTTTATTTAGGTACATTCTGAGAACGACAATATTTTGTTTCAAACTTGCTTGTCAAAGCAATTTACCGCGGGTCCCTTCTGGTAGTTCTTTCTTACTTAAGACGGATGCTGTACGCACCTGGCCTCTTCTCTTAATTTTTTTTAAAAAGGGACTACACTTATTTTTATTTTTAGTATTCCGACAAGAAATCAATACCAGTCACTTAAATGTACGATAATGGAATCTGTTAAGAGAATTTGAAGACGGTTTTAATATTATTAGTTCTAACTAGTTTGCTATAAGGCTTATTAATACAATTTATTTTATATTTATTTCAAACATTTTAAGACTTTTTTAAATGTTTTGTGGAAATCAGTAATACCTATAAATAAGATCCTAGTAGATCAGGAGAGAAATCGGCCTAATAAAAATAACAAATCCTAATGTTCCGCCTTGGATTGCCTAATATACATTGAGTCTTCGTGGGCGTTTTATCTAACACTTTGACGAGCGCTGTCTGTTTCCTAGAAACGAGTTATTACTCCTACATTTCAGAAGTAAGTACGTGTATAAGTAAGGAAACTCTCTTTTTGTTTTTTTTAACAAACAAAAATGTGTATCTTTAATGATCATGACTACAAAAAACATCCCTTTTATCTTAAAAGTTATCATTTGCGACCTTGAAATGCGAAGGATATTTGTTATTTTCGTCATTTAATCTATTTCTGGACGATGACAGCGAACATACCGTATGGTTGGAGGGAACTGATAAGTAGCCGGGGCGCCGCTTTCATCTGTGCCGTAGTGTGTTTACGCTCGTCGAGTTGCGCGGGCGCATTATAGGTGCAATAACATTATGTTCCTGCACATTGTAAGTTCTTACAAATAACTTTATAAAAAAGAGGGTAAAACCTAGGGTATAACGTACTTAAAAAGTAAAAAGCAAAAAAAGAAAGTAATTTCTGAAATCGTATTTTTGTTGCAATTATCTTTATAGAATGATATAATTTTTTATTAAAAAAGTTAAACATAATTTATGATGAAATTTTTATTATGAAGGATTTGAATAAGCTAATTAACTTTTGCTCCAGTGTGGACGCAGCCTTTCTGCAACGGTTCGAGAGTTTTGGTCTTAACAGTAATGACGTTTACTGCATTGCTCTCTTTCATTCACGGGAGCTTGGATGCTGTTATCTTTTGAGATAACCTATTTATTTATTGCCCTTTTTACGAGTATCAGTAAATAAATAATTTATGGGTTTAGTCCATATTTTGTCAGTTAATTAAAATGAAAAGTAATTTGCTTAAATATTTTATTTTACAAATTGGATTTGTTTTAAAATTTGATAAAAACTATAAATATACTATCTGTTGCCTGCGACTTCAAGTGCGTTGACTAGAGCATTTGTACAAAAACTTACATTAATATTAAGATAAATAGTCTCAGATTTTTTTTAATTTAAACGTGACTATATGCAGCTTATGTCCTACCTAACCTTGCATTGATAATATAGCTTGAAGAATTCATGAAATTGGATGCATACTTTCGAAGATTACCAACATACAAAAAAAGTACATACTTGTATCGGAATTGTGTTATTGTACAAAACAATATACAGCAGAAAATTCACTGAAAAACATATTTTGAAAACTTGAGACAAGTAAAATATGAGTGTATTAAATAAACAATACTTTTCAGACCCCATAACTTCTCCGAGAGTCCAATTCTTGGAGTCATAATAAAGACAATATATCTTAGGATAAACCGCAAGACATTATTTGGAAACGAGATTTCCCAGGTGCAAATGAATCTTATTTAATTTTCCTCCGGAGCCTGAAACAATCCGAGTCCTGTTACATATAACACAAGTTTTCTTATTCCGCACCCACATTATATGTTAAGAAGTCATTCATGAAACAGAATTTACATTATTCTTTTTATCCTGGTACTGAAACAATAAGTTTTTACAATAGCTGTCTTCATTGTAAAATTCATTACTGAAAGAGCACTATTGGAAGAAGTTTTTATAGAATTCAGATTTTTTCACACTTTCAGCGTTTTTATTAAAAGTAACTAGACTATGTTATATTATTTCATGAAACCTTTTATTTAAGTTTTTAAATAAAAAGCTTATATTTTTTTAAAGTTATATACATTTTAAAGAACTTTGTAGAGTATAGCTGTTTGTTTCTGATATGATCTTGATTTTTTTTTTGTCAGTATATAAACCATGGAATTATTGTATATAGAATAGGAGAGCTATAGACAAGCCTGAGTTTCAGAGTAAAACAGGCAAGATGACAGAGTGATACTTATCTTTGTCTAATCACACATGAAAGAAAGAGAGACAGATAGGTGACGTCATTTGCTTTCTCGTTTTTTATCTATGGACACATTTTAGGCTGGCTTCCCTACGCTATGCAATATGTATGTAATGTAATAACTCTATGATATAAACTCACTTTTCTTAAAGAGTAGTTTTGAATTAGAATTTGCTCTTTCTAAAGCAAACAAATTTGGCAAGATATAAATATATCTTGAAGCTTACAAATAATTTTGTTAGTTTTTCCAACATTAATTAGTCTTCAATTAAAAGGAAACTTATTTTTCAGTCTTGTGTAAATAAATTTAACAATTCTTAAGAATAAAAATATCTTGAATTTTACAAATAATTCTGTTAGCTTCTTCCAACTTTAGTCGCCAATTAAATAGAAACTTAGTTTTGCGTCTTGAGCAAATAAATTTGACAATTCTTAGAACTAAAAATATATTTAATTTTACAAGTAATTCTTTTAGATTTTTCCAACAGTAATCTTCAAATAAATTTATGGATTTCTGGAAACTTAGTTTTGAGCTTTGACCAATAAAACATGTAATATGAGTATTAAATATATATTTACATTAAATTATAATCACATTTTTTTATTTTCTTGTGAGTTCCTGAATAAACTAGTAGGAGATTTTCCTCATACATACAATATATCTTTGGAAAGAAAAATATATTGAAAATTCGCTGACTCATACGGATAATGCTCTCCTGAGTTATATAAGCAGTTAAATACATATTTTATTTTTATTCCGGGTACCAAATATATTGAAACTTTATGTATAGTTAATGAACTAATGGAATAGATATTTATATTCATTAAACCGGCCCCGATTTGTGGGATACCTAGATAATTCTATGTAAGCTTTTAATTATTTATACTTATACTTATTTAAATATTTATACTTGTTGACTACATTACTAAATAATACACAATTAGTTTCAACTACATCCCTTAACCTTTTTTATTATTTAATGACAGTGACATGTGTTTTTCAAGTATATAACCTTTTGACCTTATCTGACGGTATATTGGGTTATAGCGTATATAAATTCAAAGACCTTATAAGATAAGTAAGAGCAAGAACAAGATTGAGCTTGCAAGACTCTTGCTTCTCGCTGTTAAGTAGAACTGGGATTTAGTCGTTACTATTCTTTGCGCTTTTAACCTATTTATGTGCAAACAATTTAAGAAATCAAATGAGATAGATATATTTATTTATATTTTAGATATAATGAATTTTTGCGTCCTTAAGACATCCGTCCCCGTCGCTTCACTTAAGCTACAGTCCTACTGCTTAAGTCATAAAAAACTTTTATATGTAAAATGCTAACTCAGGGCCGGTAACAAAACAGTACCTACCTATCTGTTATGAAATCTATATTTTCAATTACCTGTCTGTCGGTATTTCTGAATTAATCATATCTAAAATCTATTGTTTTATAATTTAATTTGTCTAATTGTATGTAATTAAATATTGTTGTATAGATTGTCTTTAATCCACAACTTTTCCATTTCTTATAAGTTGGGAAACTATTAGTGTCTATCTTGACAATGCTTCTAAAATAATTTCGCAAGTTAATTTTTTTAATTTATTTGGCCTTCGATTAATCCATAACACTATAGTTTCAAAATGTGCTTAGTTTTATGCGTCATTCCAAGATCAAATATAACGTGTAATTGGATGATTTGACAGTGTTTGATTGTCTTGTTACAAGGTCGAGATCAAAACCTACACCAAGACTGAGAGTGCAATACCAAGTGAGGTCCAAGACTGGAGTCTTAAAGGTGTATAGAAGCAGTGCCAAAAATGAAATACTTGTAACTCTCGTCTTTGCATTTGGGCAACATTATTTTTAAAAATTTCGCAGAACGATGACAGTGACGAGTCAATGTTTTGATCTCGCTTTATAAATAGATAACATCTTATTATGATCTTACTTAATAATTAGATTTAAATGTATCAAAAATGCCAAGAATAATTTAAAAATGTTACTTAAATGTTTATTAAAATATCTTAACCAAGAAATAATGAAAGCAGCATGATTATGAAGGACGCTCGTGAAAAACGAAGGTTAAGTCGCCATAGGATCGGCGAGGTCGCAGGCCGCACGTTATAAAGGTCGTAGGTTCGATCACCGCTACATTACTGTAATCATTTATTCATTCATTTTATTGAACAAAAGGATAATCTGATTTAACTGAACATATAATTTTAGATATTTGTATAAAGAATAAACAGATAATAAAAATACTATAAAGAATTCAATAAACGTTTCATTAAAACTCACTTCAGACTAAATGTGTTAAAATGGCTTTCCTCGGTATAATGCCTTGTGAGGTTAACTTCTTCTCGAGGGTGTTTAATTGCTTTTCAGTCGTTCGATTGCTTTACCGCTGAAGTTTTAAATTCGTATTTTGTTAAATTACAAAACTGTTCGTAATCTGTTAAGAACAGCAAATACGTCTACATTGTAATGTATAATTATAGAACATACTTAAAAATAAAATAGCATAAGTACTATTTGAAATATGACTATTAAGTAAATAAAGTGAATTTCAAATACATCTATACTTGTTCTCGCCGAGGGTCCACTATGTTTCAAGCTCATTAGTAAGATCCCCGAATGGAACCGAAACTAGTCGAACCAAATTCCAATATAATTAACATGAGTACCGAAGGGTAAATATATTTATAATAGACATCTATACATATAAAACTATTTGTCCTGATTGACGACCCGACCAATAGTATAGAGGCTAGAAAGCTTAAATTTGCTGCATGTTTATTTTATAACGAAAGCATTCTTAAACCCCTTAATGGGGTTCAGTAAGAGGTGGACATCTATTAGAACTGTTATTTTTAAGATATATGCTGTAATTTGGTTTTAAAGTATATAATAATGTCACTTAAAGAGAAATATCACATATTCTACTCGAAATAAGTGGGGAAAACCAGCCAGTTGTATGTTTATAACAAAAATGTAAACAAACAAAAGAAGTTGAGTAGAAAAGGACAAAAGACTTAGTAAATAGCAATTATCGACCTTGAAGACTTGAGGGTTTCTGGACGAGAGCCGGCACGTGCTCTCAGTAAAACGATAATGATAGAGTAGCTTGGGGGGAATCATAATCAACTGAATAACTAATTCGTACCATTGCACATTACTGCGTAAGGCCCTTTTGCGGCACCCTAAGTCCTATTGTCAAAAGTCCTCATTTGAAGGGTCATTCTATGATTATTTTCGTTAAAATATTTTGAAAAGGCCATACCTATATACACTTTTGTATTGGCGTTACATAAATATAAGAAATAATTAGCTTAGTAAATCAATGCCTTTAAAAGTTGAGTTTCTCTCTGTTTTGAAACGAGTTAAATTTATTCCAGTTTACAAGTATCTAAAAATGATGTGAATGTCAAAGATACATTATTTTGTGATAAAAATGTAATAGTTTACTTTCATATATTTATTTTCCTCACTTCCAAGTTAATAGCAGATGCATTATTTATGTAATAATCTGTTCACTTCAGGTTTTATAATCTTGACTACTATACCATGTAGGAAGGTTCGGATAAGTGTATGCATGGGTTTAAAAATGTAATATATTGCGGATAATTGGGTCAAAGAGGTGAAGGACGAAGGCTAAGTGGGATGGGGAAGGGAGAGATTTCCACAGTGCGTTAGAAGTGTATTCCAGCCTGCTCTATCGCACCAAATTCTTACTAAAAGTTTTATGGTAATGTGGGTTGCGATCACGACCTCTTTGGCAAAAGAAACTTAGCTATTATATACTTTAACATTTAATGTTCCTATTACCATAACATTGTTTCACATCCATTCGCAATACATTACATTACCAAACCATTTGTGATACTTGGCAAGATATTTTAGTTGACACAGTGACTGATAAATAAGTTAAATGTACGGCTAATACTAAGGGGATGATATGGCCTATAAAATTTGATTACAGTTGATCATAAATCTTTTTTTTCATTATCTTGCTTGGCGTCGGCGGGTCCGTTTCTGGCGCGGGAGACAGCGCCCAAATCCCCATGTTTTGACATACACAGCCAGCGTATTTATGACACACGACCCGCCTCTACCGATCTGACATGAGATTTATGAAGTCACCATGTGTGCACAGGAGATTGGATTGCTTTTATGCAATGGGAATCCATGTTACGATTGTCAACAGTTTTATCAGTCTATTTGCACTTGGGGAATTGGGGCCTTCTGTAAAACTATTTTTTGAAACTGATATTGTATTAAGCTTCTCCGATTTTAATATTTTTTTTTAATAAAGACAAAATTTTGTTAAATTACTAAAGTATTTGTATATCACTTTACATACTAAATTCCATTTCTACCCACTAAGTTTCTACAACGAGGCATTTCCTTTATGTACGTAGTTAATTAACAGAGTCAGTCCCACGTTCATTGCGTTCCTTAATTCAGATCAATTAATACCTATCTGCTCGCAATCACTTTAACGATGACTAATATCCGCAGGAGTGTGCTCGGTTATGCCTAATCGAATGACATGGCTCAGATGGACCCAATATTTGACGTTTTGTAATTAGAATTAACTTCTTATTATATAATTATTTATATAAAAAGAACATATTAAAACTTTATAACATTTGCTAAAACTAGACACAGTGCCATAATAAATTACTGAAAGCTAATCTCATATAATGCAAATGAATAAAAACTATATTTTAGTCTTATATGTATTCAGTCTCAGGGGTGATGGATTAAGGTTACAATTTGCTTACTCATGATGACTTTTTGGGGTCACCCCTATATTAAACTCGTGTGTGATGTAAGTGCGTTTGTTAGCTGCAAAAAGATTTATCGTTTTTATCTAATGACATTTTTTTATATACAATTAACTTTGACGCACCCCTTGCATACTAAAAATAAGATAAGTAATCAAATATTACTATTATTATAAGTAACATTACTAAGAGTATCCAGAGAAGGCGGAAGAATACAACACGACCCATTTAACAGGAAAACTTATCGCGACCAAGATCTCGAAGTCAAACGTTTACATCCTGGTTAAAACGAAATTAATGATTTTGACATGTCCATTATTTCAAGTTAAATATTGTGTCATACCTACAGTCTATATAGATAGTGATGTACGTACGTACTTCCGGACGACGGACGCGTTGGAACATGGAAAGCATTTTAAGCGGTTGCACTGATACTGTACCGTCTATTGTTCCATTTATTTTAGGCCCAGCCTATTGATCCCCGCAATATTAAAGCTCAACTTATAATGGTTCTTTTTGATGCCAATATACGCTGGAGGCACAATAATCAATGATTTTCTCTTTTGTGAATATTGGTTCGAAAACATTTATGATACAGAACAAACCATGTTTAAAATTTTATTTGGCAATTTTTTTTTAATATTTTCTATTTGTTACTGTTGTAAGCTTAACAATTTTATTAAGTTTATTATAAAGTTTTTATAATTTAACTGTTGTCCTTTCTTTGTATTTAGCAGTTAATATATAATGAAGTTATTTCTTTTTAAACGAAGTCTAAGTATTATATAGCGCAATATAGATACACATTTCGTGAGCATTTCACACAGCTTACTGAATTTAGAGTTACCTTAGAATTAGGGCTACAAAAGGCCAATAAAACATAAATACAATTTAAAATAAATGTAAAAAATATTCATTCTCTCATTTCATATTAATCCTATTGTTACTTTTACTTGATTAAAAAAGGCCAGATATTAAAAATAAAATAAAAGTAAAAACTATTAATGCTCTCCTTTCATATTAATATTTTTATTAATGTTACTTGATGTAAAATAAATTATACAGTATTGTTTCATCACATGTATATAATATATATGTAGTAAGACAAAATATGTTAGTAGAAGATAAGAAAAAATATATTTATATATTTTAATAAAATTCGGCAACCCTAAAGCAACACACGAAGCCTCATAATGCTGGTACCTCAGTAGCAACCTGATACAAATCTCAAATGAAACACGAAGCTCATTTAGGGTTCGATAGTTTAAGACCCTTTATATTGTTTATCGATACATTTATTTCGCTTAACCACTTATCTTACTTCTGTTAACTCAGTTTATTGCCAAGGATTTATACATTTTGCAAAGGTCTGATAAACCTTTTTTCATATCAAAATTTATATGACGTATGTAAGGCTGTGATAAAACCAATCATTTTAAACGAATCGTATTTACAGTTTTTTTTTTATTTATGTATATTTTTTTTCACAAGTTATCATGTTTTGTATAACTGCAACTGTAACAATTTATATAATTGTTATTCAAATGTAATTAGTTTGTTTTAGAACAGATCAAACTATTATATATATTTTTTTTAAATTTGGATCTCAACATTTTATAACATACCCACTCTTTTAAGTATTAAAACGGCTATAAAGCTGTATCCTTACTTTCGATACGTTTTCAATAACTTCTTATTTCTTCCCCCTTTTCAGTTATTGTCATACCTTTCAAGGCTATTAAATTGATTTCAAGTTATAGAACTGAGAGAAATAGTCCGAAGTCCGAAGTGGTGAGTAGGTATTTGTCCTAGATTGCCTCCCGGCGCCTCTCCGCGGGCAGATTATCCCGACTTCAACCCAAATAACAAACACACTGTATTTTGTTCTTTATTTTTCCTCATTATATATATCATGTTGTCTATATATCTTGGTCTTTGTATGGGAGTTTAGAAAGTTCAATCCATCAATATTGGTTAAATATTTTGGTTTCTAGGAATTAATAATAAATATGTTAGTAATATTATGATTCCTGGAGTCGTAAATATATAGAAAATATTATCTCGAGCACAATTCAAAGCTGTCACTTCTTCGCAGCCTTGTCAATTGAACTATCCTGATGATATATTGAAACGAAGATGACATCTATGAAATTTTCTTCAAAATCTAATAGATTCAAACATTTATATGAATATTATTTCTTATAAAGAAAAGACCTTAACAATATAATATGTATGTAAGTTTTTATAACTTGCAATTTTTATAGACGCATGTCACAACTTCGGAACGAAAACGTACTAAGTTACGAAAATTACCCGCAAAATAAAAAGAATAAACTTAATGATAAATTCTTTTCACATAATATACATGCGGGGAACATTTGATTTATATTCCTATAAAATAAAGATATTGAAAGTGTACCAAATGACGCAATTCCTTGCCGACTATGGACATCTGTGACCTTTCAGAGTTAGAAGGGGCCATCCCTTAACTATTTATTTAGTTATCGTCTCCCCGAAGTTATTGGAAATTTGTTTAAGTTGGATACTTCTTTTGACTCTTTATATAAAGGCGGAAAAACTTTTTTTTACACAAATAAGTCATAATTCATATCGTGTGAAACAACCCCAATATATCATGATCTCTATCGAGATATTGTTGTGAGCTCTGTAAATAAATGCATCCGAAAAGTAATGTTTTTAAGTTAATTAATGTCTGAAATTTAACATTTTATTTCATACACGATAACAAATAATGTTCAATGTATTCAGGTAATACCCAAAATAACATTATTACGAGATCAGATTAAATCCTCTACATTATAGATCTTGTACAAACTGATATATTTTTTTATTCTTCTTTCATTTTTCTGTAACAAAAAATACGTCTATCTCTTTCTAACTATAGATTCACGACTATAGTAAAATGAAGTGTATATTAGTATAATCACATAGTTTAGTTCTTAATGTTCATCTCATATATCTTTTTCTAGCCTAAGTGTAGAGAAAAATGGGCTTCATAAATATAATACTTTTATTATTCTATATCCAGATTTATTAACTGTAAGATCTCATCCGCGTCTAGGTAAAATCTTGTAAATATACCAGAAATTACTTCATCCTGTTCAAATTGGTTTTTGTCTCTTTTCCCACGAGACTAATGAAAAAATATTTTCCTCGTCCATGTTTTTCTCGGTTAAAGCAAAATTCCTCTTTAATATACTATATAAAGTAGTAAAAAAAGAGTTTAAATTTACTTTTTTAAAATGTCATTCTATAAAATTCGTGCTCGGAGATGCTTTTTCTAATAATCCTGGAAAGAATAAAAACTCACCCACCAGTCTTCTACCTAAACATCTAAACTAATTTGCGGATTGATGAGTTACCAAAAAATTATTTCTCACGAAGATCTCCTTTACCTTCAAGACCCGTACAAATATCATCATTCAAAGTACTCTCACAGCTGAGAATGAAACACGGGACCCCTTAATTCAAAGCCGCCGCTATCCAAATGGTTATAAAAAAGATATATACTATTTATAAACACTCCGCTGTAAGCTCAATGAAACACGTTTTGTACTTACATTATCTAAGGCCAGGCGATAACCGTTGTCGCCTCATTTTATAGACCTTAGATATGGTACTGAGAGGCATATTAATTAGAACAACGGTCATTGCTAATTTGTTTAGGGAGAATGTCCGGCGAAATTACATTGAATTAACTAAATATTATAGTACATGTTAAGGGTTTCTACAGACTATTAATTATAATAAATTCTTTAATTAATTAATTTTTTGTGTAGTGAAGGACACAATGCCATTTTTGATGGGTCAGAAAATTCATTTGTCTCAGTAGCGTCGTATCAGAAACTGGTGGAACCGTAGATGATATAATTTCGCGGATTATTGAAGCCCGATTAAATTTCACGGCAATTGCGAATGATATTTTAGTTTTATTGTAATATATAATATATTGTGTTATAATACTGGTGAAACTTGGAGGGAAACCAAGGCTAGCTCTCATCAGATCCAGTTTCTTCTCTCACTATGTCTTCGGCACATTCTCAGTATCTTTTGGTTCGAGCAAATAATTAATGATAACCTATGAGCTTATTACCACTAAATCCAGGTCGACCTAGAGGTCATGTGTCTCAAATGAAGTGAAGTGATCTTATCTAAGCGATCTAATCGGCCAGCATTCCTTGCTTCGGAAGACTAAGATAGTTGGAAAATCTAGGAATGAAGAAAAGTTTGGACCTCCATATCAAGTTGGAAAGTCATAGAGGACGCTTTCAACTCTAATTAGGAGTCATACTGTCTTATTAACTTGAGTTTTTGATAACTACATCTCAATTAAATTTTTAATTTTGCTTTTTTGCAAATCTATATGTTGTACGGAATCTAGAAATTCTAATGACTACATATTTTCTTTGAGACGAATAAGTAGTAACTACCCCTTTTCTACTCTTCTCATTAATTGTAAAAGTGGTTTACCTCAAAACAAAACAAAGAATAGCAAGTTTTATGTACTAAATATAAGAGTCTGTTTATTTTCATTTAATTGTGTACGAAATAAAATCAGGTCAGAGTACAGTCACATGTCTAAGCAATAAAACACTGCTAGCCGCCACGTCTACCAGCTTTATTGCATTTAGCTCCGATGCAATTTTGAGTCCATTTATCTTCTGCGAGCTGTTTCGGTGCTTCGCTTCTAACCTTAGCTTACCTAAATACCTTTTGCAATTTCCGCAACTGTGCTTGCAAATGTAACTTGAAATGAGAAAATGGAAAGAATTGTCGTGTTTGCATTATTTTATCGAGAATTTATTTAGTCGAGAAGCGTATAATATAATGACATAATACTTATAAAAGTATATAATAGAATAATATACATCTACACTATGTATAAACATGAAAGTGTCATCCTTGCGTAAGCCTGCTATTTGTTCCCCATAAAAACTCACGAACTGTCACGGGATTAGGACAACATCTCTCCCCTCGGCACTCTTGGCACGCGACTGCTCACAAAATGGAGCCAAACGTATTTTCAAGGATCTTGTCTACTTCGAGAATGTTCGGCATAAATCCTTTTAAAAATTGTATAATTGAGTGGATGTGCTTAGGAAATAAAAAATACATTTGTTAATACAAAAGGATGGTAAAGATACGGTCATAATTAACACGAGCATCAAAGTAATAAAGGCCAAAAATTTCTAAATTTCGGTCGAGTAGGTTGAGTAATTAAAAAGTCCTTTGACGGGCTTTGAAGTGTCTGTTTCTGTAAGAGTCTAGAGCTAGAGCCGATAAAGTGGACTATTCAAAAGATTTATAGCTGCGCTAAAGTTAACGACAAGACGTCGTTTGGGCCACGCACTGCTGCTCGCGTCACTTTAGACGAAAAAATAACTTTTAAAACTTCTAACAAAATGCGGCTGAAACGTGATGCCGCAAACTTTACTTGTATTTTAGAAAATTGCTTTAATAGTGTTTAAAAAATAGAGATTTTTTTTCATAATTAATAATAATTAATGTTTGTCTAATCACCTTTAAAACCATAATTGATATTACATACTTGTTTTGATTGCAGGTATCTAAAGGATTATGTTAGTTTTGAGCCGCAAGTATGTATGAAAATTTGAATATTCGCAGATGGGTAATGACAAATCTCCTTTAGTTTAAAGCCGGTTAATATCCCTTCACGAGCATCGCTACGGAATTAATTTGGAACATTTAGCTATACAATTGTTTCCTTTAACAAAAACGCTATAAAACGTTTCCAGTGAGAAGGAAACGTCGGAACACGTGCCCTAGAATTAAATAGTTTCTTTTGTCGGTTAAACGTTCAGCGATTAACTCAAATGGCAGGCCATTGTGACCGCTACCTAGGATTGTTCCTTGCGAAGCCGAGCACGATTAATAGCAACTCGACCGTTCTGTAGACACTCACTTAATATCTAGTAAACGATCTTGAAAAAGGAAGTATTTTAACTCATTACGTTCTTTCTTTAAATTTCAAGTTTAACTTCTTCAATAACTTTCAGTGCAAAAAGATTTTTCTCTGCTTAACAACCTCTTTACTCTTTGAGTTCTTTTAGTTAGAACTTAAGTTTAAACAGGCGATTTAAAAGAGCCGATACTTCAATGTGAAGGTTCGATTAATTAGATGATTTATTTGAAGTCTTATATTGATAGACATAAAAGTTATTTCAAATTATGCAAAAAATATTATTCTATGCTTACCTAACGCTTCATACGAGATTTAAAATAAATATAAAGAACGTCTTTAAGGGTTATATTTTATTGAATTCCTCAAATACTTCGTTAGTTTCTTACAAAGAGTATAGGGTTGTTTTTCTTTTCCCCCATTGTTAGCAACGACGGTCCCCTTTTGTTTTCAGTAACGTAATTATGGGACTTAATTTTACGGTCGCACGACTACGATGTAGATAATGTATCTGATGTATACGTCTGCGTTATGTGAGGCTAATGGTCGTCGGCCCTACGACTGGTTTTCGTAAAAGATATCGATTTAGTTAAAAAGCAAAACAACATGGCTAATGGATGGATAATAATACACTTATTTGTTATAACAATTTTGTTATTGATTACTATTAAATCTTAAACATAACTAACAAATTCTAACAAACAATCAACATGTGTGAACAATAGGGCATAAAGTTTGAAGAACTGCTTAAAACTCGTTTCGATAACGAAGCGGCACAAAATATAGTGCCTCGCTGTCTAGCCATTCACGATACTCTGACGCCGAGACGTATTAGTTTCAAACTACATGCAACAAGATAAAACTAACAAAGTATATATCCTAGAAGTTTTACGTTAACGTTTACTACCTTATTATGATTTCTAAAAGCTGCAGCGAAACTCGTATAACGTAATAAACGAACACAAATACATATTAGGTACAAGCTCATATTAGGTACAAGTTGTGAATAGACATTTATTTTCTACAGATGTATAATTTTATGGTTACATATAATTTATAATATCGCTCGTAAAATGTTGAGAGCTAGTGGGTGTTTTATGAATGTTTTGAAATGAGGTATATGACACTTGGTCGGTCCGAGTTTGACGTAAATATAATATTAACCATGTCGTCATTTATTGAACTATAACCTATTTTTATAGAAATGTCAAATAATAATCAAACATTGATATTGTCTATTAGACAAAAATACTAGCGCCCATAAAATGTATAAAATATATATTTTTAAAACTATTGAAGTTTAAATTTAACTGGAAGTTTCGAATGCTTTGCAGCAATCGTGTTCACGGTAAGACGAAATGTAGGTGTCTGTCAGTAAGTCAGTTAATTAGTCATCTACCTCCAACGGTTCCTAAGTTTCCGGGCGTATAGTTCAGGATATACAGAATACACTAACAGTATCTTGAGGGCTTACAGTGCTGTCACAGATATGGGATTTTATATTTTTCAAGAGTGGGTCTCTGGTATAGTCTCCAACCATCTTCTCTATTAAAATTAGGGTGTTTTTTTAATTTCAATAGCCTCGGGAACCATTCGAGGAATGTAGCGTTGTTCCTTAGCGAGGATTTTAGGTCTATCAAATCTTATATAATAATTGAGCTTGTCTATTTTATGTTCATACACTGCTGACTTCGACGTGTTCGATGTTGAACTGACATTAATAATAAAATCGTTAGTAATTTCAAAATTAAATAAGAAATATTATAATTAGTTCATTTGAATATTTTGGTCTAATTAATAATAAACATATACATTATATTAAAAGACAAAGAATAATTATTGTGTTTTAAAGTAAATACAGACCACAGATATACCATGTATCCTTTCGAATAGGTTTAGCTACCTACCTTCCTATCATTCGCACTTTTATACGGGTAGGTTCTATAGTGTAACAACTCATTAGTTGTTCACACACATTTCTGTGTTTGTATTATTTATGTAACGTAATTTAAATAACTCTTATACTGCTATTTACTTAACAAATCTTGCACAGGTCATATTATTTTGAAAAATTTGAACTTCCATCTGAAAACAGATTACCAGAGCGTTTCTGCTGCTAAAGTTTTGACAGTATTTTCTGAAAACTTTGCATCTGATTAGGTCGAGGAATTCCAAACTCATATCAAAGTTGAGTTAGCTGAGTTGAATAATCCTAATTATGGAAATGTCAATTTGGAATTAAGTCAGAAAAATATCTAGCACTAAAATACTAATTAAAATAAATCATCGCGTCCATGTTTCTCAGCGAGGTTATATTCTCTGAGGTTCAACTTACAATTCGATAATACTTATTTATTAAGTTATTGTATTATTAGACAAATATACTAATATTTATAACGTGTCATATTAAATAATTATGAAAAAAGAAACCAACACCAGAATCATTGCCACCTCCGTTAGCCGCTTGAAATATCTTAAAGGTGTGATGCAGACAGCAGAACATGCATGCATATATCCTTGCTTGATAAGCATGCATATATACTTGCTTAATAAACATGCATATCTAAATCTAATTAGCTCTCACTTCAAAGCATAAACGGATTGTATTATAATATTTTTCAAAGATAAACATTTAAATTTTAAGAACACTTAAAACTACAATTCCTATTAAGACAAGTTGTTCGATTTAGTTTAAAATATTTGTTATTCGATAAAAAAAAGATTTGGGAAAATTATTTGTATATATATTTTTTTCTGAACTCTTATTAATAAATAAGTACATAATACAAACACAAAAAGAAAGAAATATACTTTTTCTTAAGTCTAAGCCGACGGTTTTTTAACAGATCAAAGATTATAAGTTAGGTACATTATTAAAAACGTAAGGTTACGGGTTCTAATCCTGTCCGTATCGTTTAAGTTTTTTAGTTCTATATCTATTTAAAATTTAATTAGCTTAGTCAAAACAAGTTTAGGCGAGTCAAACAGGTATCATATACTAAATTATATCGCAATCCGAAAAAAAGTTTCAATCCGAAAAAAAAAGTGAATATACATATTAATAAATACTTCGCAAAAAAATGCAATATCACAGGCATTTTAATGTTAAATATATTACAAATCTAAAATTATCTTAAAACGTTTTAATCATATAAATTAGCGTAGATAAACTAATCAACATACTCTTATAAGATTATAACGAGGCGTGATTCTGTAACGTGATTAGGCAATTCTCATCGAAGCTTATCAGAGGAAACTGAGTGGTTATAGGATACAGCCTCACTAATAGCTGTTAATTAAATCTAATGTTGATTTAAGACATACGCTGAAATACAAATAGGTTAATTAAAGATGTAATTTAATGAGTTAAGACATACAAATAGGTTCATTATAGATATAGTTTAATGAGTTTACATAACATAATCACTGGTTCAAAGTTTCATTATTGGTTATTAATTTACTAGTTATATAGAGTGACAATCTATTAAAGTAAGTAATGATCCCTGATTGATATACTCAAGTATTACAAATTTATGTGTAAGTTAATTATGTTTTTAATTAAATGAAAAAAATGATTATTATTGGATCATCATTTTAATTAAAAGAGCTATGTGTATGATTTTTAATTAAATGAAAAAATTGTATAATTATGGATCACCATTTTAATTAAAAGACCTATGTGTATGATTTCTAATGTCACGCACACTGGTCTGCGTAGGGTCTGTCACTGGTCAAACCAATTATTTCCCTGAGGAATATTATACCTGTTTGAAAATTTCTATAAACATGTCATGTTAAGCTTATTTATTTCTTTATAAATATAAATTCGGCAGACAGACAGTTTTCCAGAGGTCGTGGGTGCGCGTTGTATCGGTATCGAATTATTTTTCATTCTATATTTATAAAAATATAGATATATTATACCTACACATAAAATCTATATTAATCTATCTTTGATTTCGTATTTCTTTTCATTATTAATTGCTTTCCAGTTCATAAAGTAAATGTTGCTATTCATGTAAATAAAACTGATTGAGACTCGGTATACATAAATACTATTGCGTCAAAAACATTTTTGTTATGGCAAAACGTAAGTAGATAGTAAATAATATATATTTTCATAAAAATATAAAGAGGATTACCGAACCTTTTACGTATAATGCAAAAGGCAATTAATATAAATTCACTATAGCTTTTGTAACCTGCGGTGTGTAAATTAAATCATATGGTTTATAGAGTACAGGAAACCCTTTTTAATCTTATTATAGTACATTCGATTTATCTTGCCTGATACCATTTTGATAAACATTAGCAGTGCTTAGTTATTCGCTATTTATTTTCAATCTCATTAAAAGAATATAACATAAATATATTTAATATTTCTGATTTCTCGTCGATAAAGAGAAAATTTATTATTCATTCCATTCATAAATTTGCATACTTAATATTTGTTTAGGATAATACAATGTCGTTTATTTATTATTTAATATTTAACTTTAATATTTGTAAATGATTACTCTCGAGACATTTTTTGTGGTAAATGTTGTGTATATATATTTTTTGGTATTACGAAATACTGGTCTATATCCTTAGTTCGGGGTACTCTTCACCCATGCGACTACTAACCCACCATTCTGTTTCAATTCAGATTGGTAGACACATATGATACACACACAATGTCGTTTGGGTCCCACTCTTCACTCATGTCCCCACCATCCAGTTTCACTTCAAATTGGTGGGTTACATATGATATAATGTCTTTTAGGACATGTAAAAATGTCTTGACTCTAAATTGACTCTACAAGAGCAGTACCAATATGAATTTTTCGGTTTATAGAGAACTTGAAGATAGCACACACACAAAGCAAAATTTAAACCTTTTAGAGAGCTTTCATCAAAATCAAGTTAAAACATAATATGAGAGTATAATGATGCGTCTTAGATATTAGTCTTTCAGGTAATGGGGCACTAATGACAGTGCTCAGATAATTTCTTTTGGCGCTGTTAATTATGTTTTAAATTGTGTTAGTATATTATATTATAGGCTTCTAAGATTATTATTGAATGTGCATTAGAAGTTAATTAGTTTTGTAGTGGATATCAATTTACGAAAACATTATTTGAAATTAAAAACATTTTTTGAAAACTTGTACAGCCATGTAAAGTTTAATTAAATGTTATATTAAAATATAATGAAAAATAAACAGAAACGGATTCGAACCAGTGACCTCTTCATTCGGTTTCCTAGTGATAACGGGCTCCAATGCCTGCGTGTATTGGTTTATTTTTCATTATATGAATTTAAAATTTCAATATTTAACATTGTTTATAAACATTTAAGCCATGGCAGGTTTTTGAAAAAAAAAGACTAAAACATTCAATACGGGCAGCACTCGGAAACCTATAAAACAAGTTTATTTTATATTCATCGTAAAAGTTTTAGTTTTTGTGACAAATGTTTTAAAAAATATATGAAAAAGACTAATAAAATGTACAGAATAATATAAGTCTACCCTAACTCTACATGTTCTACTAAAATGTCTACAATTAGAGAAAATATATTAAAGATACAATAATCGTTATTTACTCAAATTATATATCAATATGGTTAAATGGTGATACCATTATTTATTGTATAAATTATTACCACCGAAAAGCTCAGCACGATAACGTCTCGTTGTGCCAGAATATAATTTAAGTTTCCTTGTAAAACATTGAAGGACTATAAATTTAGGACGCCGGTTAAAATTTATTTCCAAAGAATATCCAGGAAATCTTTTGACAAGTACACTTGTTTATTTAAAAGCATTAAAAATAATATAGTTTGTTTCGAAGTAAAGCGTTATAAAGATAACATTGTTTGTTTGTTTGTTATCAAATAAACTGGTGATTGTTATGTAAAATAAATCCTATCAATTCATCAGATTAAGTGCTTTGTGCAATGGCGTTTAATTAAATCAACTCTTGTTCACGAATCGCTGACCCGTCTCAACTCCTGATGGAATACAGTTTGTTTCATTCCGTTGTATCGTCATTCATCCAACAACGATACAAATAACTAGTAAAATATTCGTTAAAGTAAATGGTAACTCATTACTCAACTTACTTCTATGAAGAAAGAGGTAAGTTTTTATTGACTTTTTTGTTTATAAAACTCCATCTTTACCAATTATACTATCCCTGTGTCGCGGTGGATTTCACAAACATATAAATAACGGATAAAAAGTACACCTAGACTAATAATATCACAAGAATTGTCTCGTGTGGTAATTAAACCCACAAATTTTGGTTCAACAGTCAGGGTAAATAATCTCTACACATACAGGTTACAAGACAAGTTTAATTCATATTATTATGATCCCAAAAGCTATTACAGAAAATCATAAATATTTAAATTATAATATTGTAAGCTTTTAAATAAATAGAAAACGATTTTCTTATAAGCTCCTTTTAATAATTCAACTTCATTGACTTGATAAAATATTTTAATTTGAGTCTTCATTAAAGATCAAAGACTGTTAAAATAAAAGCCAGTGATTTAGTTCTGAGAAAATATTGATAAAGAGAAATTGCAAATTATCATGAAGCAATTTATTTCAAAAAACTTTAGAAATCAAATAACTTAAGCCTCTGGCGTATACAAAATTGAACGAGAAAATAAATAGCTTCAAAATTAAAAAAAATATATTACAACCTTTTTGGTCTTAATAGTCTACATGCCACAGAAATATAATAAAGTTGTAATGATTAACATTTTTAAAGCATCAAAAGTACAGTACACTTAATTATAGTTATTGATACACACCATTAAATGAATGAACGACTTCCTCATTCTGATGGTTCACACATCTGACGGTGGAGAACTTGTCAGAGGACCGGCCAATACGGGCTATAGGTAGGTACTACACGATTCCACACAAACCTGTCTTTGAGGCATAAAATGACTATAACAGTGATATCACAAGTTTCTATCCTTCAGGCAATTCTAACACATAATTAAGCAATTTAAAATGATATTAAAATATTAATTATATTACAAACAATCCAAAAAATATGATCAAAGGCTTAAAATATAAAACTGCGAGTTTCTTTAATGGCAGGCGTTAATTTTCTCTGTAATAAAAACTGTCTTGAATCACATCGGCGGTCTCTACAGAACGCAGACGCATACTCGCTACGGGCGCAGGTCAACGGTCGGTTGCGCTCGCGCCTGGGAACCGAAGATAAATATTTGAATTTCAACACTTAATACATATGCTTAGCAAATTGATTATGAAGTGTTCTGGCATCCGCGACTTGTTTATGGTAAGAATTCTGGGTTAAGCTATAATGTACACAGGCGTCATGCAATGAGCAATGAGATTTTAATTAGTTTACGAAATTTGCTGTTCCATTTCTCCTATTTGCATTATTATGCAAATAGGAGAAATTTGTCAATTACAAATACAGTTACATAGAGACATTTGTACAGGTGTGTAGGCATCTTTATTGTCATAATGTTTGATGACTTGGGCTTTGTTCATATTGGCTTATAAGAAAATTAAAAAAAATATCGTCTATCGTAATACTCGATTCAACTGACCGTAACACAGGAAAAAAAAAAGAATCGAAAAAGAAACATTTGAATATTGAATTGGGCGTATCCGTGGTATTGCGGCGGGTCAAAACATGTTTTAATGAATATTTTCAAAGCATTAATATTAATGGAGCATTCCCCGAGCAACAATTGTACTTGAATTTATGATTTTCATTTGAAAATTGTCAGCATGATGTAACCGCTTCTAGAATAAAGTTTTTCTGTTCTTGATTTGTTAAATGGAAACCGAGCTATGTCCCAAGAGCATTGTGCATTTCATTTTCATTTGGTAGCTTAAAGTATTATTATTAAAGTTATTTTGTGCAGTCAGTGCGTTTTTTGTGAAAAAACATTAATAATGTAACTCATTCATTTAAAAGTTTTAAACTTTATAAAATAAATAAATTAAATATTCGACCCTAAAGAGTGTTAGTAGCCCAAGGTATGTTCGTATAAAAATCTGAAGAATGTAAATCGTAAATAATTGTAAGATTAAAAAGCTATCCTGTGATGATAATATGATAAAATGTTAGACTTGGTCGTGCATGTCAATATGAACGCATAGATTAACTTTTAAATGGTCGCATATCGGTGTATGAATGAATGACTCAAAACCTTGTTGGTCCCAAGCGTGACACAATTCTATTCTACCTCACATTGTTCGTATAATAGTTCATTGTTATGACAAACTGAAGGTTTAGCCAAAAAATAAAAATACAATTGCTGGTACCTCACGTATAATCTGTGTTCTATTTCTTGATAATAACTACATTACAATAGTCTATGTTTTTTATAATATAAACAAAATGTTAATACTACATTATAATATGATTATAGTTATAGAGCTTTACCTCAAATTTATACGATAATGTATTTTCAAATGTGGTCTGCGGCTCCTATTCCAATTATTTTGACGTGGTAAATTGTCACGGTAAAATGTTGATATATTCAAATAATGAATACGCTCTCGATGTATTTTTCTGAACCCACAGAGCCATCTGGCAGATGCACTCTGAATGGTTGTGAACTATATTCTAAAATTTAGCCGAGGCCGTGTACAAATACTGTCGCTGTCAGAACACGCCACTACACTGTTTAAACCATTCAGTTTGTGTGTATATCTAAATGTGAAAGCTCTTGCTTAATATAACAGGCAAATAGCTAATTGATTTGGGTTTCCGTTTAAAGTCCTTCAAGGGTCGAGGCCTATTATTTGAAATATTAAGTTTAGGCTGAATGGTATTTGACTGTTCTAAAATTACTCAAATCATTCTTATTCAATATATAAGCCATTTAATTTTCCAAAATTAAAATAGAAAATAAAAACAGCCGCCGTCCTGTGATTGCAAAGGCTTGCGATTGGTCGATTGTTTGTGATGTCACTATTCAATTGAACAACTTCAGTGTTTTTAAAATGTTTTCACCCGGTTTTCTTGATATTTATTCGTCATTTAAATAAGTATCTTTATATACAATAATATGAATGCGTCTAGGTATTTCATCAAATGTAATATTTAAATAGTATGGAAAAAGATTTGCATGAGACGATCTAAAAGCATCTAAAATATTCATACTTAAATATGTATAAATAAAAATACGGTAGGAATAATAGTAAGAGTTTTTCTATAACCTTTATATTTAAGCGGCCGAATTGAAAAAAAAACTAATAAACAACTTGTGATATATTACTTAGGTACGTGCAGACATAAACTTTTTATAATGACTTATGTCATGACCTTATTATTAAAGAAATAAATTAATGAATTAGAATTTTATGTATTAATTATATATTACATAGTTATATTATATATATAAATATATATATATATTTCAAAATTTCACGGCCAATTTGTTGCGCGCAGCATCCTTGCTTGCTTGATGAGCTTGGCACCTGTCATCCCATATGCTTTTTCTACTGAACTACTATACCGATTGTCATCAGGGTTTTTTATTTGATATCAGCATTATCACCGATAGTGTGGCAACAAGAAAATCAGTGATCGGCCATGTCCTTGAGAAATAATCACCGAAAAACAAATTTTCGCAAAATATACCAATGAAATCATTGAATCTGCGCTCATAACAATCGGAATAGCTGTTAACCTAGTTAACATTGCAAATAAATATTTACGGTTTTGTTTATGTGAGCCTAATCTCGAACTAGAGACAACAAATCTCATTCTGTCAAATACGATTGTGACATTGACATACCGGTATTAACATAATTTGGCACATTTCATATGAAACATTTTCTAAATTCTAAGCGATCATGACCGTCTCAATAAGTAGGGTACATCACTAGAAAGTAATAAAATCAAACATCTTAATCTTTTTGTACTGGCTGTTTGAGTTCAATTTACAATATATGAAAGAGGTTTTAGACTGAAAAAAAAAACAACACTATGGTAGTAAGTATAATATAATGCCATCATATTCATATAATCATTATGTTTTCAAGTAAACATTTCTCATAAGAAAAAATATGTTATTTAAAAAAAAATAACATAATTTTACTTTTGAGAAATGTTAACCTGAAAAAAATACATTTTAATATAATTCAGTTTCCGAAAACAAGTTGTATTTACTCGGAAAGTTAAACCTATCAATTTTGGTAGACATTTCTAATTAAACTTTGCATAAGCCTGCGAGCTTCCTTTTTGAGAACATTTAAATCTTTCTACAAGTAATTGTTTTAGAATAAACAATTTAACTGGAGTAAGAGTAAGAAAGTAATTATTATTCTCTCATAAATAATACGAAACCTTTTTTACCTTTTTATATATACTGATATATAAAAAGGTAAAAAAGGTTTCTTAGTATTTTGTAAGTGTTTTTAATATAGTTAAATGTTTTTAATATAGAAGGGAAAACAATTATACCTAGTTCTTACTAATAAATTTAGAAGATTAGGAGCCGTCTATACTGTAGATTTCGTTTAATTAAAAAATATATTATGAGCAGATCTGAATTTGTAATTTTTACAATTATCATTATTACACACGAATAAATAAGTAAAAAATAATAAGCATAAAAACATTCTCGTTCAAAAACAGACTCTCAACTAAATGCGCAAATTATCTAAAAAAAAAGAATTATTTATTATTATTGTTATAATATAACGGATATGATACCATGTCTTATAGCCTATCTTGTTTAGACTACCTAGCCTTAACCTACCCTTCCATTTATGTACTCTGTCATTTTAAGTTTTTTAACCTTTTTACCATTTTTAATTACAAAGAACGTACAAAAGAGCGTTGCTCATTGCAGGAGGTAGAGACAGCAAGATTAATTAATGAACAAGATATTATCCGAAATGTAGGTGTTCTCAGCCCTGAGCTCAAACAGTACCTGAGTTCTGACGTGAATAGAAAATGCGAAAATTATACCACCGTCACTTCATATTATGTATGAATTATTGAATTCAATTTACAACACTCGAATTTAAAATAGAATTCTTGCAGCCAAAATGAAACATTTTATAACTTAGAATTATTTTTTAAAATAGATAGAACATTTATTTGATATATTAAATTTTAAAAATATTCATAAGTATTAATAAGTATTATAATTCGGGTAACTTCCTAGAAAACTTACATCTCACTGAGCAAAAGGTCAAACAGCTGCTTGCATTATTTTTGATCCTGTCCCGAGCAGATGTTAAAACTATGACAGGTAAAGTTCGGTTTATATTTAAGCAAAGTTTTGGGTATAATAAACCTTTATTGTTATCTGCAAACAAAATATTTAATATGACAATTGTTTAATTAAATCTCATTATTATCGAAAACAGTCACAATAGTTATTTTGGCTCTTCTTTGATTGTATTCCAATTCCAAAATAAGTCAAGATAGCTAATTAAATGCTGTTGTCTAACATCATATAAACATTATACATGGTTCCAACAATGAAAAATAGACAAAGAAAGAGCTTAGTTTTTAAGTCAACATTTAATTTGTGCTTATTATAAAACTATATTACAAGTATGTTCCTACACTTGCTTTAATGTAGCGTCGCATGTAACATTCCGTAGGAAGCGCTTCGCAGATGTTTTGCGAGCTTTTCATTAAGTTTTTGCTGGCGTTTTCTTTATTTTACAAGAGATTCTCAAAATGCACGCGGTTGTAGACATCGTGTGAATGCTTTGTTTTCACAAGCAATGGTTCTTATTATCTGTATTGTGTAAGTCGCGCTTAATTACGTTTCTCGTTTATTAATTTTGTACTTTTTAATTGTTCTTCTTTTAGTAAGATATTTTTATTTAAGTTGTTAGTTATTTTTATTTAACTTGTTAGTTATTTTCATTTTATTTGATAGTTATTTTTATTTAATTTGTTGGTTATTTTTATTTCAATTGTAAGCTATTTTTATTTAAGTTTTTAATTGTAAACCAATATCTCTTTTGTTATGTTACATATAATACATTTTTGGTATAGCTAACTATTTACCAGGTATGCTCGTCAGGAAAAGTAAGTCAATGTAATACGAGGGAGGTATGCAGAAAATTTTCCAATTAAAGTTTCCTCATAAAGTTTCTGGAACATAGACGTGACGAAATTTGCAGCTTCTTACAAATTTAACGAAGAGCTACTTAATAGTACTTGAATATCAGTACATGTAATAAGCATATTGAGAAATAATTAAAGAAATATTTTGAACACACTTCCTAGCATAAAAAATATATATATTACGATGTAATAATCGAGTGATATTAATAAATATATACCAGTCCATGCAGTTTATTTCAGTATGATTGAAGGCAAAACTTATCTTTTTATGAAATACGATTTGTGTAGTATGGAAAATTTAGAAATCCCTAATTTCAACAAAATATACATTTTAATAATCCAAAAATGTGTATATATTGTTAAATATATTTTATCCGTAAAAAAAAAATATGAAAATAATTACTTACAAAGTAATATTTTATAATTTATTTCGTAAACCCAAAACTATCTTAAACTTTGGCAAAAGATGTTTTTCTTACATGGGTCCCTACATATACTCAAAATTAAATAATTCATTGAATATAATTCAGCTGACCAGACCAAAAGTTAAAAATCTTATTAAAAATTATTTCAAAAACATGGACTATAATAACACAGAAAATTTCATTAGAATATTATAAACAAATTTACTTTCTGACACACACTAGTAAAAATACCTTATAGACGTACACTGCACATCGATATGACACACACACGCGCGCACGCACACACACACACACACACACACACACACACACACACACATGCACACACAAACTAACACACACACACACTCACACACACACACCTATTATTAACGCACACTTATTATTAATTTGTATTAAACTTAATTAAGTAATGTTACCTATCTTACCTGTATGACCTTACCAAGTCATACATACTTGACCTGTACCCACGCTTTTATGTATTTTTGGACGAGAGAGACTAGTCTCCACGACACAGGGAATCCTAGTGTGGAGGCTAGTGACCTATGTACAGAACTTCTTTTTTTTTTTTTTTTGAACAATAAACATTTTATTATTATTTTTATTATTATTATAAATTCATTAGATTTGTATTAACATAAATACCCTTTTTCACGTAGGTATAGTAATGATAATGTTTTTTAATGATTACAAAAAAGTTGGTAATTTTAAAATTTATTTTCAGGGTTCAGATTTTAATAAACGTACTTAAGCTAATAATTTAATTTAATTTATATATTTGTTTTTTAATTTATATATAATTTAATTTAATTTATAAATTGTTATATTTGTATCAAACTTGTGCATATTATATGTACTTATGTTCGATTGAAAACCTTACTATTACCGAAAATATTTACTACTATTACTTATATACTGATATAGATATCTGATGTATGATGTTTTTATTTGTTGTGTTAATGTTTTTAAATATTATTATAACTGTATTTCATTACACATGTCTAGTATTTAAATGATGCAGAATGTATTCTTTTTTTTTTTTTTTTTTTTATACAAAACTAGGTTAATGCTTGACTACATTCCACCTGATGGAAAGTGAAATGTAGTCTTAGGTGGTAAAGCGCATTAACCTAGCAGCCTATTCACTCTCCTCTTGAAGACACCCACATTATATTTTGCCGGAAATACCGACGCAGGCAGATTGTTCCAGTCCTTCGCTGTACGCACTAAAAAAGATGAAGCATAGCGCTTCGTTCGGACAGGTGGAGTGTCCACAACGTAAGGATGGATACCCGCCGTGCGTCGGGACGTCCGGCAAAGGAACGGGGATGGGGGAATTAGGTCGTGCAATTCCTGCGCACACTCACCAAAATGTATCCTATAGAATACTGAGAGGCTAGCAATTCTACGCCTATGTTCAAGGCTGTGGAGTTTGGCGTCAACCAATTTAGGGTCGCCAATAAGCCTCTTTGCTCGCCTCTCAATTGAGTCCAGAACTGCAAGATGAGTCTTTGCGGCACCAGCAAATATGTGGCCACAGTACTCTACACACGACCGGATCTGTGCTTTGTATAATACAAGAAGCTGTCCCGGTGTAAAGTACTGTCGCACCTTCGCAAGAACGGCAAGCTTTCCTGCAGCTGCTCTTGCTCTGGACTCAATGTACCGACCAAAGTTGAGGTTCGAGGAGATCTCAAAGCCTAACAACTGAAGCCAGTCACTGTATTCCAAGGATACATTCTGGAAAGTAGGAGCCAAGGTGAAGGGGCTCCTTTTGGCGGTGAACAAACACGTCTGCGTTTTGGTGGCGTTGAATTTGACAAGATTGGCATTGCCCCATGCGGAGACTGCCTGAAGTTTGTCATTCAAACGTTGCACCATGGCTTCTCTTTCAGATTGTACTTCATCTCTACTAGCCCGAGAACTTGGCAGATATCTTTCTACAACTGTGCTGTCGTCTGCATACCCATAGATACCGGGCTTCAGCAGATCGTTAATGTGCAGCAGAAAAAGAGTTGCAGAAAGAACGGACCCCTGAGGTACTCCCGCATTTATTGTCAAGGGTTCCGAAGAACACCCGTCGACAACAACACGGAAAGATCTCTGGCTCAAAAAGTCCGTTATCCAGCCAATCAGACCAGGAGATATACCGTACGCTGAAAGCTTGCTTAAAAGGCTCACATGCCAGACCCTGTCAAAAGCCTTCGAGACGTCCAGAGAGACGGCGACCGCTTCTCCGTTCCTCTCGATGGCTTCGCCTAAAATGTGTGTTGCGTACGCTAGAAGGTCCCCAGTGGACCTATTTCGGCGAAATCCGTACTGTCGGTCACTGAGGAGATCGTTACCTTCTACGTACGCTAGAAGCCGCGAGTTCAATACACGCTCCATAATCTTGCAGAGTATGGAGGTGATTGAAATGGGCCTATAATTGGCAGGATCGGCACGGCTGCCTTTTTTGGGCACGGGTTGCACGTTGGCAAGCTTCCAGGATTCCGGCACTTTTCCAGTCTTGAAAGAGAGGCGATACAGACGTGTCAATACAGGAGACAACTCACCTGCGCATGTTTTGAGCAGAATGGCTGGTATACCATCAGGACCACTGGCTTTATTCACATCTAAACGACACAATGTTCTCCATACCTCTTTGTTCGTGATGCGGATTTCAGGCATCGAAATACCGCAGTGAGGAAGATGTTCTGGAGAAGCATTGCCAGTGTCTAGATGCGAATTCTCAGCAAACAGAGAAGCAAATACATTCGCTTTCTCTGTTGCTGTGTGGGCCAGAGATCCATCAGGCTTCAGCAGAGCAGGCAGTGAGGGTTGGCAGAAGTTCGACTCGATCGCTTTCGCAAGAGACCAGAAAGCTCGACTGCCAGTTGGTCTGACAGAGAGCTTTTCGCCATTCTTAACGATCCGATCAAGACGAGCCTTCCGCAATGCCTTTTTATAGGACTTGGCAGCTTGGTTAAAGGCTCTCTTCTTTGTACTTACATCCGGAGTTTTGCGGCTTCGAGCATCAGCCCAAATGAGGTATGCCGAATGTTTTCGGTCATGTGCATGACGACATTCGGCATTAAACCATGGGCGAGCTTTGCCACCGATGGGTACGGTAGCAAAAGGAATAAAATACTCCATTGCCTGATGCACCACATCGGTTATAGCAACCGCGCAACTCGACGGATCCAAAGAAGAGAAGCAGACCTGCCGCCAAGGATAAGACGCAAAAAAGTGCCGCATCTCATCCCAATCTGCTGACTTGTATTTCCATACTCGCCTAACACCATGTGGTTCGAAAGCTGGTGGGGAATATGTAAATACAGATTTCACCAGACAGTGATCGGAGGTTCCCAAGGGGGAGGTGACCTCAACACGATACCTGTCCGGATCAGTTGTCAGCAGAAGGTCCAGGCAATTGGCTGTATGGCCTACCACATCTGGTACCCTTGTCGCTTGCCTCACCAGCTGAAAGAGGTCCAAGGACAACGCAAAGTTCCGCGCTTCTCTTCCAGCATGGTCGGTTTTCTGGTACGGGAACAGCCAGTCTTGATGACAAGCATTAAAGTCCCCCAGAAAAACAAGCTGCGCTGAAGGGTACTGATGCAAAGCCATATCAGCAGCCTCACCGAGATACTCAAATAATCTAGTTGTCTCCTGGTCACCGCTGTGCGAACGGTAGACACAGGAATACAGGATTTTTTCGTTTCCTGTGTCCACTAAAACCCATAGGGAAGAAAAAGTGGGGTCTTCAAGGTGACGGAGACGCTGAACACAGAGTTCGTTCCGCGCGTACACACTGACTCCGGCCCGTGAGCGAAAGTTGTGCTCTAACGAGTAACCGGGATAATCCAAGTATGCAGCGCTCAAAGGACATTGTATCTGCGTCTCCGTCAAAAAGAGCAAGTGCGGCTGCTCTGTCTCCAGGTGGTGGTGGACAGCTAAAAGATTTGAGTGCAAACCCCTGATATTAGTGAGGTGCACTTTATATGAGGAGGAGTGCAACCGCTGTGTAACCTTGTTCCTTTTTCTTGACTTTTTCATAAAAAAAAAATAAATATAAAAGTGAATAGGGATGGGAAATGGCAGTTGAACGAGACGGTACGTATCGAACCCGACGTCGAAATTGGTGATGTCTTGCCACTGGGAGGCTAGTCTGGAGACTGCGGGGACGCCCGAACCCCCCCAGGGATCGCCATCGGGCCTCCTCGTCTGGTCGCCAACCAGCACGATGGAGCCACCCTGGGATTTTTCACAGCTGGCGGGGCAGCCTTTCGTGGTTGGCTATCCCACTAATTGGGCCCCCAACTATCTGCGGGCGGCCAGCGGAAAGCCGTCGCTTCGGATCCCGCTACCCTCCTCGACTAGACACCCGACAAAACAAACACCAACCCGACGTCAGACCGGTTCGCCAACGCACCGCAACTGTTCAGACCCATTTCCCATAAACGGCTTCATCGAGCAACGTGCCGGAACACGACTAGGTCGCTTTGCGGCACGACTCTGCCCGATGGGTGGTAACTTTGCCGGCGACCGGATGTTATGGTCTACCACCAAGAAAATGTTTAAATCAAATCAAATCAAATGTTTAAATGCACACGGATCCTAATTTCAAAAATGTAGGCAAATATTTTGAAACTATTAAATCTTAAGATAAGCCGTGTAGACTGTAGACCTCATAAAAAATTATAACCATTCTGTTTCTCTAATTAGCTTTTATTTGTATGAAGGAACATATTAAATTCCATTTCAAGATTAATTAAGTACTTATTATAATAAAATATCCAGTATTTTTTATCATTACCACTTTTAATTCCTGGCCTAAAACATAGGTATGTGAAAACTATTTCCAAATATATTCGGGGCCCCTTCGTCAAATATTATTTATGAATTTCATTATTACAGGAAAATCAATTTCTAATAAAATTATGTATGATAATAAGGGTCACTATTACATAATTTGATAATAACTGGGTCATAGTGCTCCTTGTTCCTGGTATAATATCTACCTCAAACAAATTGCTTCTCAAAGAAATATTTCGTGAATATATTCTAAATCGTTTCCAAGATCATGAACTAGCAATAATATTATAAAATAGTAGACCATTATATTTTTTTACTATTATAATATCTTAATTATCGTCTGATAAAATATTGCTATATTACATTTTATCTGTATTATTCAAAATGGCTTGCTTTATTATAATATATTTTGTCTCATGATCTAATCTTTTTCATTCCCCTGTTCCTAATGGCGGCTACGCATCTGTCACCCTTTTTATGTTGCAGATATCATTGGCAAAAGTAATCAGTATTCAGTATTCCTTTGCCTCTTCGATCCATGCGAATACAATACTTTGGTCTTTGACAGACTGTAGTAATATTTAGCTGTACCACTGATTGGCTTCTCTTTATATATATATTTTAATAAACATCAGCAAGATTAATAAACTTTATATATTTTTCATTACAAAATATTCCTTCGTCCACAATTGTCAGGGTAGCTATATAAAAAACTTGGATTAAAATTGGAATACGTCGAGCACGAGATATTTTGGAGGTACATATTTGTTATTAACTTAATGTATTATAAATAATATTGCTTAATGCTAATTTTCACCATGTTACACAACTGAACAGGGTTCTTATGTTACATCCGATAAGGATTATGTACCCTGTTTGAATAAGATTATAAATATATGCTTAGGGTTTTTTTTAATTTATAATTTAATTACTTCACGTTTTGAAATTTATATATTAGGCTTATTTAAATTAAAAAGAAATACATAGTGGAAAATAAACGGATACAAGCAGAGATTCGAACCCGTAACTTCTGGGATACCATCTCGTAGCTCTGTCAGACGTTGCGCATTTGAATCCCTGCCCGTATAAAATTTGTTTATTACAATTTTCAAGTCTGAAATGGTACTATAGACTAACTTAATGCTAGAAAGCATTCAATTATTCTATTCACATTAATGAACCAAAACATGATAAACTATTTCAAATAATTCTCTAATTTTTATTATGACTTAGAATGACCTGCTGTAAATTAAAACATTTATGACACAAATGTTTACTTTTGTAAAAATTACTACAGTAATATATATAATTTTTTTAAAGTATAAAAGCAACTCTACGTAAACCATAACAAAGTAAAACATAATATATATAAAGTAGCTCCAACGTAAACCTACCATATATTGAGAGTCATTTAAGTAATTGGCACATTTCGAATCATTAAATTGGAGTGGCCGAGTGTGAATATTAAAAGCTTTAACTTGACTTAATGGAACTCAAATTTGTTGCAATAACTATTAACAAATAATTTGATTAAAATAGTTAAACTGTATAAAAATATCCATAAATTACTTTACTCTCAAAAGATATAAACCCGAATGTTTTGTAAAGATAATAAAGATCATACCCCAATTTATTTTCTTAGCAACTTGATTTTGGTTAAGAAGAATATTGGGTCAGAGGGATACTGCGTTATTATCTGTCCAAGGACTCCGGATATCCCTTACAAGAGGTAGTTTACTTAGAATATGAGACATGCTTCTGTAATATTGAGCATACGAGGTCTCGGGGGGTTGATATCAATGGGATACTTATATTTGTATTACGAAATATAACATATTGGTATGGTTAATAAAACCGTTCGAAATAAATATGTTTATACTATCTAACATGTTTCAAATAATATTCTAAGTATAAATTAAACAAAGGTTAAAACTAAAGGCGAAACATTGAAGTATAAATTATATGTATATCAATTGAATATATAATAATTAATCTAAAAACTCTATCCATGTTATAATACCACTCATTATTAACTCATTAAAGTTCTATTTCAGTTTCAGTTCTATATCAATTCGTTATCGTAAAATAGAGCAATGAAAATGAAACAGAGAATATTTTCAGTTCCACGGCAATATCGATTATGTCGGGACACGTTAGCGTGATATCATCTAAACTGTTCAGAATGTTGCCTCGTGACTATGACTATGTTAGGGACGAGGGGCGACGCTTTGGGACCCTAAAAATACATTTAGTCACGTTCTTACGAGAAAATTGGGTATCAACAGATAGTACACGATATATTAAGATGGAGATGGTTCTTATAACATTGAGTATTATTCAATACATAATACAGAATTTGTATATTCTATTTCCTGAAATTGTAACACGAATCCGAATCCTTGCTAATTTATCTTTACGATGCGAAGTGTCGAGAACATTTACAATAGAATTCTGTAGTCCTTTAGAGCAGACCGTGAATAGATCGGCTAAATGCGAACACTGTCAGAGCCTTCCATTTGCATAATGGATGTAGACAGTGATCTACAAAACCTGCTCCAAAACTGTAGATCGAGTTGTCGATGAAACAGCAAAAACATAGTCCCATTTAATATTTACAACAGTTCCGGGTAAACAAACTTTCGACATTCAGTAAAATGGTTTTAAAAACACGAAAGGCTTTGAGTACATTCGTGGAGTCACGCAATTGATTGACCGATTTCAAAGCAACCTACTTTTTAATGTCAGTAAACAAGTCATCGATGTAGGTAAACGAAAAAACTTTTGTTTCATTATATTTATACATAAACACAGATAATGAAAATGACCTATAGGATGTACATGTAACACTTACACAATCCTTACATATAAGAAATAATAAAAAAATTAATGGTACGAATATATGAACTTTATGCACTTTCAAAATATATATTTCCATAACTACCTACACAATGCACAGAAACCGGAGAAAGAGATTTTCTTAAAATGTCATATTATTATAAAATTTTTCAAAAATATTATGATATATTATTTTAAAACTCAGTCAGAGAAGTGTTTGTAAAAACTTCCTGTCTATATATTTTAATAAGAACCAGAAGCCTTTACAAAAACAATTGATTTGATTTTTGCACTAAAATAAAAGTCATATATAACCTGCACAAGGTACACTTTATAATACACCATATGATGTGGTAAAGGATTGTTTTATTAGTACAAAATTAAATACACACATAATATAAACCTTATAATAATCAACGTTTTGAATTGAATTTTCTTGTTTCATTTAGTCATCTAAATGAAACAAGAGAAAATCATATAATTTTTATACCTACAATACAAAATTAATACATATTTTCATAATCAAAAGACAACGAAGAAACCATTGCGAATTCAAATGTTTTCCTTATAGGAAGACTTTTACGACCTCGAGCAAATTGTATGTTTGTCGAAGAACGAAAGATTGCGTTTTTTATTGCGCGTTGCATACCATTCTTCACGTCATTTACAAAACCTTCTTGGTCTGCTATGGATTTTTTATAGTCTCCGCTCCCTTGTTACCCTCTCACAAGACGTCTGCCGGCCATAAAGTTTTTCAAACGCAAATAGTGTGTACGCAAACACAGTAGAATCTTTTTAAATATTACTTTAGACATATGTCAAAATCTGTAACCGCAAAGATGGTTGTAACATACATTAAATAAAATCGATTATAGTTTTACATTTCTGATCTCATAGCACAATAAGGATCTGGTAGTTTTTAACTCGTTAACGTAAAAATCAGTACATTGCCGTTTTTATACCTCTGTTTAAACGAAGTTGTTCTTTTAAAGGAATAAACTGACCATGTTTACGACGTATTGGATTGTTTTTAAAAACTCAAGATGTACAGCTACTCTCTTTCTCATAAAATTTACAGACAGCGATAAAATAAAGCCAATATAAACTATTTTTGTAGCTATAATTAAATGAAATAATCCAAGAACGGTACGTTATTTGTCAAAAATACAAAAAAGTTTTATTTTTTGTGTTGTAAAAAACATTAAAGTCTACTAATATAACACATGTTTCCAAATAGGTTTAAATGTTTAAGTTTTTTTAGATACTTCCAAATCATTGAATCAATCAAATATGTATTTAATAAATATTTTAGAATGATATGCTAAAATTGTATGTTCTAAATAAGTCTATAATTATCTCATGTAATCGAATTCTGTCTTTAATCAATGTTTATAGGTAGGTACTGACTGAAGTCAAACCTTATCTTTAAATAATTTCACATGTATCAAAAGTGTTCTGTACCCCTAGTCAGAGTTTTGACGTTACGAAAACTATGACAGTTTACCAAATAGTTAAATCGAAACATAATTAACACTCTATGCATCAAAATATATTAAAATAATGATAAAATCTGTTAAAAGTTGTATTATTTAAGATAATTTTTGAATGATCCTAAATAACTAAAGATAAATATATTTTTAAACAAATTATCTTAAATATTTCACAAAATCTTGTTTCCTAGAGTGTATAATAAATATATGTTTCGATTTTACTATTTGGTAAACTGTCATAGTTTTCGTAACGACAAAACTGGTAGGTACTAGGGATACTGTTATTCTATACGTTAATATTCTCATGTGATTTTTTCAGTTTTGTGTTAAATATGTTTACAAGCACATACAATTACAAGCCACTATTATGCACATAATGATACTGATATAGTAACATTGTAAAATATAATTTGTATATTACAATATTGTAAAATGATAAAATTAGACTAATTAAGGTCGCTTCTTAAATCGTGAGAAAAATTTCGTGATGATAAAACAAGTGTTGTTGGGCTGATAAGAGTAATTTACTGGCCAAGGAGAAGCATATCTGGTACATTGGTCACGTAGAAACAGGATACTCTTATTTCAGTGAGGTTAAAGGCTGAAATGCTGAGAAAAAAATATTGCAACCATGGACTACTATACCTGGGTCTGTTTTCTCGCTTGCCTTAACAAAGCAACTCAATATATCAAGTTGTCGTGTCGACTTAAGTCGCGAGATGTTACCAGAAACGTTGTTTGTCACGTAACGCGACGCCATTATTATTGTATCGCTCACATGAAATCCGTGCCTTAAATCTAAACATGAAAATTGACTGGAAATTTCAAACCAAATTATAGAAACCCATAGCGTTGTTTATTTATTGTCAGCGTCTAGTCAAATATGTTGTTTTTATTCCTTGGCCTTTATTTGTGCTGTGATTTTTATTACCATCTCACAAACCATATTTGAGATATATTCAATATTTATAATATAGTAATTTCAATTAATTAAAAATTAAGAGTAACAAGTTTTTGGCTCGTGAACTTTTACGTTTGCACTTCGTTATTTCAAATTGGCAAAATACCATACGAGCATCTTTTAGTGCCAAGTGTTGATTTAATCAAATGGTAAAAATTATAGTCGGCAATAATTATAATAACTATTTACATTAATTACACTGATGAATAGTTTTTTGAATGCTCTGAGGAGATTTAAATAAAAATCTTTCAGTTGATGTTGATTTTGTCAAAATAGATTCTTTTTCCATAGATAAAACATAAGAGTTATAAAATTTTCCTGAGAACAGACATTTTGTTATTCGATTTGATAAATTTTCAATTCCGTGTTCGGATGTGGAGGCAAAACATTATTCTAATATTGAAATTCAGTTGAACTTCAGCGATTCAGTGGTTCGGAAACGTGAAATAATAACTTTCATATTGCTATAAAATCATTAAATTTAACATTGCGCTGCCAAATAATAATGTACTTTACTAAGCTCTTTAATCTTAAACTGCTCAAGATATTATAAATTAACGAGCACGAAAATCCATATAACTAAATTTAACTATAAATTTGGAGCTTATTTGGAGTGGAAATGAAATAAAAGTACAAATCACGCGTGAAATTGAGTTGGACCCATTGCTGAAGTCATTGTACGCCTCGGAAACTGGATGCTATTTCGGCCGAAATATCGGTGCACCATCTACCAAACTGACACTCCATTACTTTTTGGGAATTTCAATTGAATTTTCCTACACAATTTGACCAGAACCTTTTTACTGTTGATATTGACTCAAATTATTTTTAAAAATCTTGTGTCTTAACTCATCTTAACTTGTTTTATTATCTTATACGAAAGCTTTGTGACATCTTATTTAATGTCAGTTCGTAGAAAAAGTTAAGCATACTCGTCGTACATAAAACAAGTCTGAAACTGCGAACGTGGGTGAGGGAAGAAGCGTCGTTAAGTTTCAAGTTTTCAGGCCCTATGGCGCCCTCGCCGCTCGTTTATCACTACAACAATGTTTAATTGAAATTGTGTTTTTATTTACGTTTCATTCACTCCTGAAACTTTGCTTTGTTATGAACATCTGAGGACATTTAAATAGTGATCATTTGATGCTAACTATTCGGTTTATAAACTAGCCTTTACGTAATGGTTATTTATCTCTATTAACTTTATTTACATAGTAATTGCTTTCGCATTTTGACAGACTGCCTTTATTTACTGACGATTGATAGGTTTGATTTTCGAAGTGCGCGTCACAGATTGAATTCGTTGTAAATTACAGCAATATTGACACGAACACGTTTAGCTCCTGTACGTTCTACATCCAGCTGCGGGGTCATTTTCAATTTATTCGGAACACGTCCGGTTATGCAAATCGGATACCTATAAAGTAAATCTATACGCTATTCACACGTTTTATAATCCCTAAGTTTCATACATAAAGTTTTTCCACCACCCATGAGAACTATAAAATCGATAAATGTCTAATATATTATCATCCTAAAATAAGACATGTTAGCTATTTTAGTTAGTCGTACTAGCTTAAGCTCTAAATTAAGATTCCTTATATGAAGAAGTAAAATTTGTTATTTACTTTATAATTTCGTAGTATATCGACAGTATTCTGCTGCTATATGGGCGTTGACAGCTGAACAACAATTTGGATGTTGTGAATTGCGCAAAATGTTCCATATATCGTTTGCATTCGAAATGTATTGTCTGTCCCTCTATGTATGTACAAGCCAACAGTCAACAGGGTACGCATAATAAATAATGACTTTGTTGCCTTAAATGATGTTAATTGGTGGAATGCCGGCGGCGGTTTTCAAAGTACTATGAGAAATAAAATAGGAAATGAATATGATTTCTACTGCATCTGCCTCCATTTCATTATCAAATTTAATGTTTTCCTGCTATCATTACAAGACAAGACAATTAGTATGAGTGATTCAAGCAGTTTTCTATTTGTATCTTAGTTTTCAGACATGTCTATATTATTGAAAAATACATTTAGTGAAAATCTTAGAAAATATTATAGTAAAGGTAATTACGCTCACAAATATATTATTTACAAGATCTTGTCACAAAAGCTTACATAGTTTTGAAGAACAAGTAATATTTATATTACTAAATAATAACTGAATAAAAATGATTTCGAAGAAGTCCGTTATATATTTCAAACTCATTTAAAATTAAAATGCACTTAGCGTTTCTTAGTAAGAACTACTTACTTAGACATGATGAATGCATCAACGATGGAGGAAATAGCTGGAGTATGCTTTACCTAATAAAAACAAAGATCTTTTAGTAATTCCGGAATAGGAAAGCAGAGTTCCGTTTACCTTATCGTCATCCATAATGCTCTCTCGGTTTAATTAAATTACTGTTGGAGCCATCCGGAACTGCACGGCCTCTGCTCAAAGCGTCCTTCCTCGGAAATTTACAGATCGCTAACGAATGTTGAGTGCCCATTACGAAATATTAGTTTAAATAATTTGATGTTAGAACCTTCAGTTAATTTTTTAATGCTATATTATTTTATATTGTGGTGGGTGATTTTTCAAAAAACCATCAATTTGTTAACTAAGGCTTTAAATGTTGCCGAAGTAATAAATAACATTTGAGTGTTTTATTAAATCCACTGTCGTACAATAATATATACAAAATGTTGGAGAACGAAACAGTAATACTTTTTGCGGCATGAGTTGCTCAAAAAGGAAGACAACTATAAAAACTTTGTGTATAAACTCGTATGTCGGTCTGTACGTAGGTATAGTCTGAGTGCTGAGTGTATTGTTAAGGTTTTGTGACGGTGTTGCGAGTGTATCAGCAATCTTGCTGATGGAACCCACCTGGCCTTTGTGTCTTCTTGTTTACCTTTTTCATAGGTATAATATCAATCATTACTTATCATTATTATTCGAAGTATATCGAAATAATTTGATATAAACCTATCGTTTCTATAACCAGTTAGGACATCTATATTGAATTGCGTTGGTAACGAACCATTATTTGGGAAAATCTAAATAAAAATAATATTATCACAGCCAGATGATAAAAGCGAAGGAATAAAAATTTAGTCTACCTAATTAAGCCGATTCTTATGATTCGTTTATTCATATTGTTCATATTGTATATAGTGTGTAGTGTAGTGTATATGTAATAAAATGAAGAAATATTATTTAGGGATAGAACAGAAGGGAGAGTATTTTTTTAGGTCTTTTAAAATAAGATAAAGGCTTATATGTAGGTAATTAGCTTTGAAGCTATTTCAGTCTCCAAAGGTGTGTTCTTTTAATTCCTTTACTAGAAATGTTAAATTCTGAAAAAATAACGACCATATTAATTATATAGGGATTTTTTTATTAAACATGCCATCTTCATTAGTTTTTTTCAATAATAGATAATATTAACAAACTTAGTTATACTGTTCCGAATATAATAAAAGAACTTGTTATTAATATTGTTTATAGTTACCGAATCAAATAAAATCGATGTGATCGATTGTGATCCTTATCAGCGATCCTTTATGGACAACTGATACTGTACGATATTGTTTTAGATGATGGTACTTACATACGGATTTAATAACTTACGTAAATAATCTTTGTTTTATCTTTTGCTATTCCATTATAACCTCAATTCAATGTGTTCAATTATAATGTGCTCTTAATTGTACTTTATTGCAAATCGATATCTTGGCGTGTCGATTGAATTTCCTCATTTAGCACAACACTTTCACATATTAATTAATCTTACTCTGTATTTGAAATCAAGCACAGATAATTAAATTCATACATCGTTTCATACTTTTTTGAAAATAAAATATTTAAGACAAGAGAAATAATAATCAATTTATACCAGATTATTTAGTATTCCTTTACTGTAATATATATATTTAAAATCAGATGATTTTTAACATCACATGCTAGCTTAGGTTATAATAAAACTTTAAAACAGACCAAGATAAGACGTCTGAAGCGCTATTAGCCATTCATATAAACCTTGAGATAAATTCTTGCAGAAAAGAGTTAAATGGAAGCTTTCGGATATTATTGCTGTGTGGTTTAATTCAGGAATTTATGTAAATAAAAGTTTATTTTTGCAAAAAAGAAACTGTTTACTGTAAAAATACAATCTGAAAATAAACCCGGTAATTTTATTTTATGTAATGACATTGACATCGGTTTCTCCAGGAACGTTTTAAATACGTTAGTAAGCTTTTATAATACCGCGTGTTATCGCTTTGGGTTCCTGTAAAATGTTTTTGAATTATCATGTCCTTATTCATAGCAACCTGTTTTATTGTTATAACTTACATGGCGTGTACTGTAAGCTGTGATTTCGCTCATTGTAATTTAGACTTTATCTATTAAACAGTAAGAACTATTTTAATGTATTTAGTATTATCGTTGAACCGCATGATCCTTTGAAACCCCGCTGAGTATTGCGGCGCGTGCGCAGCGGGACTCTACGTTACTTACTACAATTGGTCACGATTATAATTTTTCGAAACAAATAACAAAAATAGCATGCAGTATTATAATGTTTTTTATTAGATATGTGTCAAAAGCTTCTAAAAATAATCATTCTGTATTATCTACTTTATTTTCTATTCTTGAGTTGATTTTCTATTATTATTCTGAAAACAATATAAAAAAGCCTTTAATTGCATTGAATTGTATTTTAACAAATAACTTCTCGTTTTCTATTAAGCGAAAATAGAGAATCGAGGAATTAAAATTAAAAACAGAAATACTTTATAACTGTGTAGTTCAGTAAATTAACTGAATACAATGTTGCATTCATAAATACATACAATGTCGCCAACCGCAGCCAGTGAAAACATCGTCTGATTTACAATTAACAATTGTTTGATGTTGGTATTTGTTTCCGGTCACCAATCTGTCGCTGCATAAGGATAAATGGAATTTTTAATTAACTTTTTTGATTGGCTAATTAAGAAAAAAAATGTTTTAAAAACTAAGTAGTCAGAGTTTCCAAGAAATATATATTCAATTTCATTGTATAACTCCCGAAGCGCTTTAGTATGCTTTGTCTTTGCATAAATGTAGGAAAAATTGCGGTACAGTGACGTGGACTTGAAATTTCATTTGCATTTTCTACCAACAAAGGTCCGGAGGTCGCCAATACCATATTCTAATCTTATTTCCTTCCTTTTATCATCAACTTCGTTATTGTGAATAGATTTCATGGGTTCCCTTTATATAAAGATATTAATAATCTTCAAAGATAATCGTTGTAAGCCATGAAAATTGGTTTTCAGTCTAAAGACCAATAAAACTATTATTATTACTAGTTTATATAAATAAAACTATTATTTTAGTTTCTATTGTGATTAACGACTCTATTTATTTTGTTTGTTTTTGAACTCGTTTCATACTTTCCATTGTTCTGATATTTTGCAAAACATTTAGCATTAAATGGGTTTTAAACTGGATATTTATAGCTTTGAAATAGGTTTACGTGAATATAGTGTTTAGAGAAGGAACATTCGCAATTGATATTCTAGAATAATTCAAATTTAAATTAATTATTCCATATAGTTATGAATCAAATAAGTAAATCTTGTAAATCCTTACACCGCTCTAGAAAAATGAGGGGTGCGAATACAAAGATCAAGGGGCGTTCTACTCCATTTGCATTTAGATGGGCGAGACAAGATATTGTTGAGCACGACAATTCGCCGGGAGCTCTTGTCACCACACAATCACCTTCCCGACTAATTACGTCTACTAACAATCTGCCAAAAATTTCCGACGCTGTAAAAACTCCTCACTTAGACTGAAGAGATTTTCATAATGATATACTTCAGCTACCGCTGGATACTTCCATTAATTCCTTCATTTGCAGTCTGTGTAATTCGTTTTAAATGATAATTTTAATACTGTTATTTTTGGATTGTTATTCTAATCAAGCTGTAACAACATTATATGTATAACAATACATAAGTATATATTCGATATTACTTAAATAATTATAGTCATGAAAATATTGACGTAACATACTTTATGCTTTGTAGCAATTAACATAACCAGTAAACTTTCACGAGTCCATAATAATAATCATACACCCATAATAGATGTAACACTTCATAGAATCAGGTGTTCAGTAGTAAATATCTGTCATCAAACAGCAGATAACGAGAACCCGTTACCAGCGGCGAATAAACTCAGAAACCCACGCATCTCTAATACAAAGAAAGCGAGTGCATACTCTCATAGAATTCTGAGATGTACTTGTAGATGTGTGAATAAGACGAGAATGAGGAGACGATTCATCTTTAAGGAACGTATGCGACATAGCTAGCAAACTATAGATTCTTAGTTTGGATTCCTTACTACCAAAATGTTATATATCATGTCATCCTGGTTCTAGTTTGGCTTTTAAAGTTAAAAATTATGATTACTTTCTTGAGTTATAAGTGCTATTAATCGAATTACGAATGAAGTAGGAAGCAAGGTTAGATTTATTTCAATCTTAGATTGTAGATCGATTATAATTTTCGACCGTGAAGTGTACCTATATGTATATGTGTATATGTATAATAAGCAATGCAATGTCAATATATTCTGATTACCTTTGTGGTTAGATCCAAACTAATTCTGATCTTGATTGATTTTAATCTGATTTACGGTAAGCTTAAATTTACTTAATTATGTTTATTTCATATATTATATAATTGTAGTAGGTAAAATATAAGAGTATTATTAAAGCTAGCAGTTAGTACTTCAGTGTTTCTCCACCCACGTAACTCAGAAGAGAGACGATGTATAAATCAACGGAGAAATGTATTGCGTAACGAAACTTCATACAAGTAGGTACTCTTAAGTTAAGTGTACAAGAGGTTAACGTCTAAAGTGAGATTCGAGAGCTGAAGCCGGCAACATTTCTATAACTAGACAGGCTTGTACTTTAAGTCCCTGTAACAAGCTCACAATTTGAAGATTTAGTCAAGGACTACGTGAGACTACTTTTTACATTACATTGTAACCAACGTTCTTCGAATATTAAATTTTACATAGTAATCAAGTAATTATAACAAAAAAAACTAATTTAATCGTCAAATCGGATCAGATTTAAAAAATATATATAAACCATTCATATATTCGATCCAAATTCCCGTTTATGGTAGTAGTGATAGGAATATTATAGTCAAATAAAGTCCAACAAGTGCTTAGAATAAATAAATAATCTCAGTTACATGAGTCAGTATCACATTCTTCTGAGAAACGGCTTGCTATCGATAACCACATGGTTAAATTTCCCATCTTTAGAATGAACGTCTGTCCCTTTCAAAATCAATTTAAAAAAGCGAGACGGGCTATGTTCGAATCAATTACCCAGCAACGTAACAATCTCAAAGTTTTTATATTCACTTTTTATTAAATTATGAGAATGAAGAATTTTTAAATTAAGAATGCAAAATTTTATAACTAAGAGATGGGATAAATGGAGTATGCTCAATTTCTGTAAAATATTTTAAAATAGACTTCTTTTATTCTATACTTTTATATAATACAACATAAAAATGTATGTAATTCTAAAAATACTCTGATGTAAAATCCCACAATGGTATCCAAGACTAGTGTTTAATCTGTAGACAGATGTCATTCAACAATAAAAGCTTTTAAGGGAAAAAATGGAACGATATTCCCGCTCTTCGTTCTGTCACACACATATTCCTATAATTGTAAATGATTACTTAAATTATGTTTTACTGGTAACCCATAAGAAATTATATATTTTTAAACATGGCCAAATAATTCATTGGTGGGATATTCATATATTAATTATTTCTGTTTTATATAAAACCTGTTACTACAAGTCCCTTTTTGTATCATATAAAACGTATTACTATAAGCAATAATATGTAACCTATATTTTTTTAATATGTTCGAAATAAACTGAATAGCACAATACCCATCGAAGTATAATTATTTTTATTTCTATGCAGTGAACATTGTGGCTTGGTTGTTTGAAATTGAAAAAGTCAATTTATTTAGTAGCCAGCCCAACGCCCTTGCCATACACAGGGTAAGCCATTATTTTTTACGCGCCATTTTCTTACCTCAATTTTCCCATTTTATTGTTGAATTATACAACTTTGTAAGCTTCAATTCGGCATTATTTAACGAGTATCGCTTAAAAATATACAACCTTTATGGACTAATCTTTTTATTGTTATTATTATTTGTTAGGAAAACAGCTAGCTAGGCTCTATTACCTAGTAATTACTAAGTAAACTAATTGGGTCTAATTGGCATTCATTAAGATTTTTTTAAATTTAAGTAGGTTTTATGAAACTCTAATATTTAAGGTATATTCAAGAAAACGGATGTATACGTATTTAATTAAAGGAAATACATATTCCAAGATTTATGATATTTCATAAAAACTAAATTTGGGAGGGTCAGCCAGTCTATTATCTATACACATAAGTTGCGTACTTATTACCCGTAGAAATTAAATACTTACATTGTAATCTATCACTATGACAACTCATTACGTAAAAGGTTTCGGCTATTATTAATTAATTGTAGACTATATTAATAAAGTATATAACTGTTAGTAGTGTTTCCATTGAGGGGAACTAAATGAATGCGGTAATGTGTCGAGGCTTTATTACCGTGCAAATATTTGTTCATTTGTCATGCCAGGTAACTTATCAAACAGCGAGCTATGTATATGACATTTATAACCACTCTCTCATTTATGTATAATAATCATATGATAAACACAATCTGTGTGATTTAACTTCAGAGATATTCGTTATTTACAAAGTTATATAAAAGAAAATATTGTGAAAGAAAGACATAATAAATGGAAGAATTATGTAAAGAAACGCCCAATTGAAATGAAACGTGTACCTGAAGCATTTTCCTGACAACAGCGCGATATAACTGTATCATATCTCTTGGAGGGATTGAAACCTCTCTTAGTGTTCTTTGTTCTAAGAGCGTCACGTGCTCAGGTTTTTTATTATCTTGCTCTATCCGTAGGGCTTTACTTTTAAATGAAACGGACTAGTTTTTAAAAATATTAATTAAAATATATATTTTCTCATATCTTTCTGCTTTCTCTAGGAACAGGAAAATTAGTTTTAACTTTATAATAAGGATATAGTAATTTTAAAATCTCATAGAAATAATATTTTTGTATTAAATATTGTAACAATATGTTATTAACTTCTTAGGACTTTGTCTCCTTACTGTACTTATTTAATACGGCATTATATTATCAGATCTACACTAGAAGTATTTTGACAAACTTAAAGAAATAATATGATTATATTTAATAATTCTTACGGTATTTCTCTTTATTGTATTAATTTAATATGGTATAATATCATCAGATATACATTTAGAATGTCGCAACATAACGTAACGGATTCTATGAAAAGCAAACATGAGGATGTGACACGATTTCTCGCAATAACCGAGACGAATAATGGGATTGCATCTAATGCTCCTCTGACGATACATTCATCAAGCGAATGCAGACGTTCTTTCAATTAAGTCCCCTTATATACATAGTTTTAAGCAGTAGATAGGATAGACACTGAAAGTGTAAGCTTGTTTTTGAATAAGGGTTTTTTTTTTAATTTAAAAAACTATCTAGAAATAGGTATGCATTCAAACAATGATGAAACATTTAAATGCAGAATCGGAATGCAATTGGATTCGTGCCAGTTTTTGGCTGCCTATCTCTCGAATACTTAATAAATATGTTACAAATGTGGTTTTGTGTAATGATGCTTACTTTGAAATATTATAATACTAGATTTTATCGACTGTTTAAATAAAAAAAACCTTGTTAACGGACAGCTGACTAAAAGTTAAAAAGTCCACCCAATACTGGTATCTAGTAATGACCAGGAAAAAATTGATTCACCAAGATCACTGAAACGAATGATCCTTCGAGCTTTTGGCGTGATAGGAATAGTCATTAAACTAAGATTTTTATCAGAATAGAAAGAAATTTACTGAAGTAATCTCGATAAAAAGTATTATATAGACATTTAAACTAACTGGTGATTCAAAGCGTACATTTATTTAGTAATAGTAAGAAAACTATTCTTCTAGGAAATATTTTTGACTTTTATTAAAATTAATACGAATTATCCAAGGGTTTTGGGATAAAAAGTATTCGTTCATCCGATTTTGCTTGATTAAGTAACAAACATACAAACTTTATCATTTATAATATTAACTAGATTCATTAACGTAAGCTTTTGTTCACAGGAGCCGTGCTCGCCGTTGAAGTTCATTTTGAAAATAAGGACAGTGGATTTTTTTTAAAGCATACGGCAAGATGGAATGGTCCGGGGCCACCTCCAGAACCAATGGGCACAGCCCTACCTGGGGCACTACTGTCCCTTGACCGGTTTACAGTTTTACAAGGTTCTGCTCCGGCCTCTGTTCGAGCCACTTACGGACCATTTTCCACAAAACAAACAGTTCCGGCGCGATACGCTGTTCCCGATCCTCTTGAACCACCGAGACGAAACGCCACTTTGGTGGAATTACAAGATGCCACAGCTCACAGACTGGACGTGTCCGCCCACCTTGTATTTCGGGAATTGCCCAAGGATGCACCAGTGCTAAGAGTTTTATTTCATACTGGTGGTGAAGGAGGCGCTCGCCGTGCAGCTGCGCGACCCCGACGTGTATGTATAACATTACACGCAAGCATTGGGAGTAAAAGTCTCACCGCTACTTGTGGACCAGAAGGTGAAGAGGGAGCATGTTTAGCCGAATTAACAGTCCCTGCTGCATGGTGGCCGGCAGATGGCAAAGGAAAAAGACCACCTAAAACAATGAAACTAGCCTATAGTGCAGCTGAAGCTAGTAACGGGGAAATGGGTGAAGGTATATGTGGCAAAGTTTCCGTTCAACCAGCATGGCCTTTGGGTTCTGTAACTCTTGCCGGCGCTCGAGCTGGCTATAGAGAGGCGCGCGCTGGTGATTCTGCTCTTTTACTTCCAAGAGCACCATTGTATCCACACTTCAGACTTCATTTGCCATTCGTGGTTCGTCGAGATGCCAGTCATTCAATTGGACATGTCGTTATCAGGTAAATATATTTGTATTTATGTCAAGAAATACGTGAGTACTGTTAAACTATTACTTTATATAATATTCAATCCTACATCCAACACTCTATAGTTGTTGGCATTTCAGAGGGTACTTAAGATAGGACGTGGACATGCAAATTGCTGTCAGCACTTGAGCTCTTCACAGTCGACAACAACGTTTTACCATCCACTAATAAATCTGTCCACTTCGTGTTTACTTCCGTTCGTCAAAACAGTTAACGTCAAACAAATATTATTTAGAGTTCTTGTTTTAACGAGTAGTTTGTTTTACTTTGTTTCTTTTGGATACAAACTAAAGACAACATTCCTATGAAACATAATTTATTAACGATAAATCTATGCAGATAGGCTCCGTAAATTAAGCATTCTATATGTGATCGTCTTTGTTGGGACGATGGTGATATCTATTAGGTTTCTTTCGAAAATCCTAACTAGTGTTTCTAACTTTGCAGTATAGATAAACTTTGAAAAGATGCCACTACCGAAATTAATGTTTTGAAAATATCTATAAACATGTATAGCCATGTTAAGCTTCTTTAAATTTATATAAATATAGAATGAAAAATAAACCGATACGGGCAGGGACTACGAACCCGCGATTACTGGGAAACCGTCCCGTCGCTCTACCAACTGATCTATCACAAGTCACCACCGTCTCCATAAAGACAGACAGACAGCGATACGGTAACTTAACATGGTTACATGTTTATAGATAGGCTCCGTATATTTATTCATAAAATTTACCTGATCTAATATAAATCATTATTTACATATTACTAGTGGAGAATTTAATATTACTACACATGCACTCTACGCCGAGCATAACTTATTTTTTATTATGCCTACCAACTAGCAATAGCGTGCAACTGTGAAAACCTCGAGCTAATTAACTAAAGTAAAAGATAAAAAAATGTTAGAAGGATATTTATTTTTATAGGATTATGTTAACAATTTAAAATTACCATACATTTATAATAAAATCCCAGAACGAAAGCATTATATTATAACATTCTTAGTAGCACCTGCTCCAAAACTTCAGCGAATATATATCTGTTTCAACTTTTGATTTATGAAGCCCAGGGCCGCCCAGGAATATGGTTATGGCTTAAGTATTTATATATACTTTAAAGTTTTGTGTCTATATGTATTATAATTTTGTATTTTGTCAGAATGAAGGTGAAATCGGGTCTAAGGTTGGTGAGCGTGACAGCATCCAATTCGCACTGGGCAGTGACTGCGGAAGTAAAACCTCGCGCTGCCACTGTCACTGCGACACGCCTCGAGCAACCATTGCGGGATGATGATAATCTTGATACGTAAGTAAAATGTCTTATTGTTTTCTCCCTCTCCCTTTCTCTGTCTCCTGTCTTTTCTATTTTCTAACAGTAGATGCATAATTGATATCAACATTGCTAGTAGTCTTTAAATTTTCTTCCAAATAGATTATTTCATTTATTTGCTAAAAAATGCCATACATTCGATATAAATATATAGTAAAGCAATCCATCCAGGATTTTCAATTTAACTTTGAGATGTATATCGTTTATTTAAACCTCCTAGCAGATGCAAAATATACACTATCGTAATGTTTAACTTGAGAAATATACTTTCGTTTACTTTAATTTCAAAGCATATGTAAATTATACACTATCAGATTGTAGAACTTTATTTAATCTCAATATTAGCAACCCTAACTTTGCAGCTATTTGCGTAGCTAGATTACATATAACAAGTGGGTCGGTAGACAAAACAAAAAGTCTGACTAAACGGGGAAATAGTTAAATTAGTTCAACTATTTGTATACGTGGGACTGATTCATCCTAATTGGGAATAGTTTATATTTATGGTTTCAACTATTCAAACATTCAGATCACAAAAATCACACTGTTTTCTAGGGATGTAAATTGGCAAACCGCCTGTGTTACTGAAACGAAACCTAAAATGTTGAATATTAAAGTTAGTGCCCCTCGAGCTTTTGGAAGAGAATCAAAAGTGCTAACGGAATATGTTTAACACGAATTCTGTTACTCTTTTATTAACTAAAAATATAAAATGGTTTTAGAATAAAATAAAACGTATGCAAACACTTAAAAAAATTATAAATGTTTATCGCAATAACGTTAATTCGAGAGCTTTTATGGATAGAAAATAATAATGAACTAAGTAAACTAGGTCAAGGATTTATTGAGAAACCTGTTACGGAAATGGAAAAGTATTGTCATCTGAACAAAACAAATTTGAACCGATTTGCAAGTTTAAAATGTCTGAGTTGAAAATATTTTGATTCAATGTAGAGAGGTGGAAGAAAATACAGGAGCGGGTGGACCAGGATGGGAAGAGATTCTCACTTGGTTAGTTGAAGTTGGAGCTGAGGGGGAAGGAGACGCCGAAGGTTCTGAAGGAGAATCGGGGAGAGGAACGGCTCGCATCAGCTGGTCTGCCAAAGTATCGTCCTCGCCCAGTTCTTCCTCTACTACCGAAGAAACTCCTCACGAACACCGAGTTAATACGAGGCTTGATATTGAGAAGGATGATATTCAAGCCGTGCTACCAATATCAAAGGTGTGTGTTACGATATTTTGTTACTAAATTAATTATAAATTAATAGCATTTACTTTACTACATTACAACATCTACAACGTTGTAATATGTTTATCGTTTCGCTAGTAATTCTAAAAAAAACAATTATCTGTGTTAAGTATAGTAACGTAACAGTTGCTATCGTCTTTTATCAGAATGGTTTCCGAAAAGATATTATGTTCTCTGTAATTAATAGAACGGACAAAGCTCCCTTTATTGTAGTCTTGATATCTTTATTAGGATTCGTAGAAAGATCTGAAGGCAATTTCGTATAAGACATATATTAGGATATTAATCAAATGGAATGATATTTTTTTATATTAATATTTTAATTTATACCTAAACCTTAAACAATGTGTGTCCGTTCATGCTTAAATATATATATTACTAAAATAAACCATGATTGTTTATCTCCGACATATTGTTAAACGGTTACCAAAATAGAGTAAACTGTCGACACGTTGTAAATGGAAGCGATAAATATAATCCCAAAATAATTTCATTCAAGTTAAGGAAGAGTATTTTCTAGAGACGGTTAACAGAATATAGATATTACCTACGCATTAACTATAAGAACGCAATAGTTTCAATCTAAATACAATCGGATACTTCTCCGTTTTATTTTGTTAGGAATAACTGAGAGTTTATTAGTTTAGCTGTACATAGTTGGACGCTTCCAAATGAGTTAGAGAATTCCCGGGATAGAAACTTACTGGCGGATAAACTAACTGATAAGTTCTGTCATTTGCATATTACGTGTGCGGTGTTATAGTAGTTAACTACATAGAGTCATAATTGTTAAGTAGTTCTCAGAATTCCAAGAGAGCTCTTAAGATGATAGTCGTTATGAGGTCAAGAGCATCTTTTTCATATCTATCTTGTTGATGGATGAACGTTTCTGAGCTCCAAGTAATTGATTAGGGAACAATTAACTGTTTATTTTGTAGCGTGTTTACGAATTATTTTATTCGTTTATGCTCTGTTCTGTTGAATGAAAATGATAATAGTCATTGAATTGAGACCAATTGTTAATTAATTATTATTCCCGGGCTTCTAGTTCGTCTTTGTAAATACAGTCAGTTGTTAGATATTTAATTAAGTGTGCAATACTTTTCAAAGTTAAATATTTGCTGAAGTATTTATATTTAAGTAAGTAAAATAAATAATAACAACTTAAACTAAAATACTCAAACGACTCTGACGAACTTTAAATAAACACTATAAAATGAGGTAGCTTTTTATGTTTAAATATATAATATACAGAAATTATCTTACATCCAATTAAGAAACGCAAAACTAACACTGTATTTATAATGAAATAAACTTATATAATCAAGTTTATTTTACAAACAAGGTTAATTCCATAGAATATTACGCTAAATATTTTATAATAGAGACCTAATTAATTTGTTTTTATATTAAAATGATATATTATTCTTTTGTCTAGAACTGGGAAGTATTAAACACTGCAGTATTGACTGGAAGACAGGTTTCCCAGGCGATGAAGGTGCTGATAGTCTCACAGGCAGGCCAAGTTGCTGACGTCACCCTGCAAAGTTCTTGTCATTCCGAGGACGAGAGCGTGCTTAAGGTAAGCTTAATAGATAGCAATTAAAATGTTATGGTAGTTAAGTTCCTTTAAAATGTGGGGTATCTGAGTGGGCACTTGAGTATGATTTAAAAGTAATTGGTGTAATGTATTAGAGACGAACCGAAGTGTTGGCTCCTTAAGCCTCGGCTCGTTAATTGGATGGTCTTTGACGGACATTGCGACTTTGAAAAATGTAGACACAATGGAATTTGAGTTATATTTGCTATTAGATAAATTTAATTATATAACCTGAATTCTTTTATAAGGTTTTCATTATTAACCACTCAAATTATTACCAGACCAAAAAAGTTTTGATTAGCTATTGATCAAAGAATTGTTCAAATATATTAAAAGCATCCTTTACAACACTTGAAAGTAATTTTTGCACAAACTTTGGGAAACCCGCAAAAGTTACCCTTGGGATTTTGTTAGGGAAAACCACGATAGCGTTACGCAGGCCTACGTTATTACAAATTAAAAGTACTTTCCATCGGATTAAGGCTCTTTTAGAAGTATTGTTTCTGTAATTACGACGATTTCAATAACAATAACACTTAAAACTCCAATAACAACAAAGGTAGATTTTTCAGAAAAAGAAACATCTTTTCCATCTCGGTACGTAATTACATAATTAGAAAAAATAAATCAAACAAGTTCATACTTTGTTTTATCGTTATTTTATAAATAATTATACACTTAACAAATTACATAAAAGGTTTCAATATTTCTCTTAAATATACAGGTCTCATCATCATGCAGTTCCGTATATGTTGACGGATCTGAAATTCGTGGCTCTTCAAATGCCTCCATAATCGTCAAGTATGGCACCTACACCGGCCTGGCTCGATTCACAGTGTGGATGCCAGAATATCCCCTGGAAATCGACGTTGACGATAATCGCCTGTCACAAATCAAAGGTTTGTGCTAGAGATGAGGATTCTGTTTTATCTGATTGATTTAGTCCAAATATTAAATCTTAATCATATCTATTTTTCATATGTCCATGTTATTGATTTTAAATGACATCTGACGTGTTTAATTTACTTGTTACTCGACACCTACAATTCTAGCTAATGCTTTAAGCAGGAAACCTGAATAACTCTAGGACTTTAACCCCGCTTATTAACTATTGAATCAGCCTATAGAATCCTGATAAGTTTTCCATTTGTGTTATAAAAATGATTATGTAATCGAAGTAATATATCGCAAAGGGTTTTTCATTTTCTAGTTATCCCATCCATACAAATATTTTTTTTGTTATTTTAAGCCAATATTATATTGTCATAACGTGCTTGGATGCATTTAACTCAGTTACTTGCAGTTTGTAAGCCGGGTTTATTTCCACAGCGCTGTTCATGAAACTTTATTCACCTACTTTGTACTTTGTATCGACCTATTTCTATTCTTTCCAAAGGCTGGAAAGTATCAGACGAGGCGAATGCTAAAGACAGATTACGAAGGTCTTTGTCGTCGCGAGGGTGGGGCGGCTCGAGGCCCGACGCCCCCAACTCGCTGACGGAGCGCTCCTGCAGACTGAGATACCAACAAAGCAACGTTGAGGTCTGTATAGAGATTGGTTTCTTTGTATCACAACTTGTACAGTTACAAACAAAAGATTGAATAACTTCTCGGTAGCAGTTGATTAAATAGGTTTTATATCACGGGATGCCGATATAAAACGGCTTACTCGGCTTTCATTAATATAGTATGGTCATTAATTTTTGGACGCTTGCCAGAATTGTCTACCTAACTAACTTGTCGATGAGTCGCAGGATAATGGATAAAATAAAGTAGCTACTGCAGTAATATATTATATTTATAGATTGCGAGGTTATAACTATTTATTATATCCTCAGGTATATTCTCGATTTGTGGCTAGGGACCACGACTCTGGTCGCGTGTCGTACTTCGTGTCGCGTCGCACGTGGCTCAAGGTGACGGAGCTGGTGCTGTCTCTGATGCGTGTGTCTGATCCGAGGATCGCGTCGCTGAGGGACCGCGTGCTGCAGGGAAGAAGCACGGGACGTACTGAAGTACAAGTCTTATCACCCATTACTGGTGAGTGACACCAGTGACATTTTGACTTATGACACTACCCACAAATTAGGCAATTTAGTTTAAGTCCTTCCATTTTTTAAATTTGGTTTTTGCAGTAATATACAGGAGAATTTTAATTGACATTTTAAAAACGGATAATTAGAATTGAATGTTTCATTAAAGATTGTTCAATCAATTATTTTTGTATTACACTGTATTTCGTATTAATATATTATAAATTATACACTGTATTTCTTATTATAAATTGTACACTCTACTTCGTATGAAAAATTGTACACTGTACTTCGTATTACAAATTCAATTTAGTATGGCCTCTAATATAAGCAACAGCCCTAATTTTTACTGGAGCGTCGAAATAATCGTAATATATTTGACTAGGACGAGTGATCGGTCTCCGTGAAGTGCGTGTGGTGAATGATAAAGTGTCTATCTCTCGACTGCTGGTACGTGTTATATCCGGGTTGCAACTGAACATCTCTCCAGACACGGCCATTGAAAATGGATACGTTTCTGAAACTACCGTCACTCGCCGCCTCACTGCACAATACCAGGTATTATTTTTAACTGCAGCTTAAATTAAATAGTGTTATTTATATAAGGAATCGATTTATTTTGATATATGGGATAAATGTGTAACAATTATAAGTAGGTAATAAATTTGTTCTAAATGTACGTTTGTTAATTTTGTCGGAAATTTTAATAGAGTTCAAGCTTTTTGTAAATGATATCGAATAATTAATATGTCATTATTTGTGATACCTAAATATAAAGGACTGTTGGACTATAAGTGTACCTCTGTATGGTTTTTGAAGTATACCAATTGAGTTTAACATATTTGTACGTTACATGTTATTTTGACAAGTTATTAAAGTCTTCCATGTACTTAGATAAAAGGCTTTGGCTTTGTTTAAAGAAAAAATAAAAAATAAAAATAACATTACAATTTTAAGAAATTTCTTACAGATATAGTTTTAGATATCTAAAAATACTTGATGTCGATTATAATAGATCTTAATATGAACACTGCCAAAAATATATACAGCAAGTCTCATTCCCCGCCGTGACTTTTGAACTTTGTGCGACCTTCATATAGATTCCCGTGTGAAAGGTCAAACGACAACATCGATTTATAATGTAATAACAATGCTTTTCAGGAGGGACTTTTGGATATAGACATTGAATTCTCCGATGGAAGCCACACCGCCCTTCGAGACGTCACCGTGTCCGATTATTACTTATTGGTGGAAAGCTTGGACACCGAAGTGGTTGCTTTTGCGCCCATGCTGGCCTCGCGTCACCCGCGAGTCATCGCCGTCGGTGAAGGTTAGAATATCGATCTCGGTATTACCTTACATTACATTGTGGATGTAGAATAATTTATTTGAAAAATAATAATAATAATAATAATAATAATGTCAGGACAAATTACACACATTGATCTAACCCCTAAGTAAGCAAATTATTTGCTTGTGTTAAGGGTGTTAGACAACGATACAAATACATAGAAATACACATATAAATACTGAGAAATTTAATAAACGACCAAACCCAGAAACACAGACATCTATGCTCATCACATAAATGCCTGTCTCTGCCGGGAATCGAACCCGAGCTCCATTGCGCCGTGACACGTTAGGCGTCTGCGCTAACCACTCGACCAACGGGGCGGTTAAAAAAATCAATTACAATAGAGTCTCACTAATCCGGCACCCTCCGCCCGCACCTTTTTTTTACTTAAAATAAAACTTGAAAACGGCTTGGCCAATTTAGCAAAAATTTTAGCGGCTTAGCGAGACTAACGAACAGCAATTAATTTTTATATATATAGATTTTTTCTATACAATCCAGTAAGCCGAAAATTCCAATAATCTGACAGTCTCTGGTTTTTAACAATTCCGGATTAGTGAGATTCTACCGTACATGCCACGATTTTAGCTCTTCTTATAATTTTGAGTCATATTTTCCGTCTACATTGCAGGTAGCGGGGAGCTTCTCCGCGTGACTCTCCTGACTCCAGAGCAGTGTAGGTCCGGTCCTCTCCGGCGCACGTCTCTACCGGGTAAGGGCGACACCAAGACGCCGGCCAACATAAAGAGCGTCCCGGGCGCGCTGTCCGGCGCCGCGGCCGCCGTAGACGTCGACTTCAGCGGCGCCGGCGCAGACCAGCGACCGGACACACCACAGAACGACGACATCATGGCGAGGGGGGGAGTGAGGGGCGGGATGGCCGACCTCAGCGATGTACTTAAAGGTAATTGACGTAACCACAGGTATTGATTTTTTGTCATTACAGTGGCCAAGGACGTGGTTGGTTTTGCGATGTAGGTTTTCAAGGTTACTAAATCATGATATTTATTACTTCTTGTTTTATATAGAATAGAATAAATTTCATTGTGAAAAAAATATTTTTTGAGAAATCTTTTTGCTTTCAAATTAAAAAAATCCTTTTCATTTCCTTGTAGGTTTTTCCCCATTCAAAGATGAAAATAATCACGAGCCTACTGTTCAAGCTCAACAGTACGGGTCTATATTCAGAAGTAACTCCGCCCTGCATCCGAGACACCCGCCGCAAAACAACATGTCGCAAGTCGAGATTGGTAAGCTCATTAATAACATTATAAAGCTTTAGATAACCTATTTCTAGCCACGTCTCACACCAATTTACACCGTTACTACTTTTACAATATAATTTGTTTTCTTGCAGGCATGTTCGTTCTTCTGGGAGCATTCTGCTTTGCTATTTTGGTAAGTTATGACTTCTAACAAGGGTCGAAGCCACCACTTATCCATGTTAACGTCAAAGCCAAATTGTTTTATTTGAAATAGACATACATCGCACTTGTAAAAAGTTAGATTCTAATTGTACGGCTCCAAAGGATATATCTATGGAAAAAAACCAGCAAGAAACTTCATGGACACTCTTTTAATTTTTCATACCGCACTTCGCTACAGGTGTTCGTAGTGTCGTGCGTGGTGTACGCGTACCGTCTCAAACCAGCGCAGGAGAACGCAGAGAGCGCCAGGACGTGCGGGGTGGGGGCAGGAGGGGGAGTGGTGGGGGGCGGGGCGGGCGTACGAGCCAGTGCCGGGACCGCACTGGGGCTGGCACGAGACAAACCCACACGAGAGTCTACCACTAATGCGCACGACTGGGTGTGGCTTGGTAAATACTTTAAAATATAATTCCTAGTATGACATTCTATCTAGTGAGTGTGCATTGCTACTAAATGATCAATTTTTCAAAGGTCGGGCAACTATCGAAAGAAATGGAAGTCGTCATCCGGCTAACCGCAATTCTACTCAACCTGCCGCAGAGAAGACTAACAATAATCAAGAGATGAGGATCACTTCCAACCCTCTGAACTACAATTACCTGGATCCGGAGGATGCTATTCGTGACAATGGGAACGTCATGGTCACCAGCTTTGACAACCCCAACTCCATTGAACTGCCATCCCAGAGTGAGAAGAGGGAACGTGTCATCGACTCTACCACGTACTGCAAGAAGTCCGCCAGGCACAATCGCCAAAACTCCGGAGACGGTCATTGGCAGTAAGATTATCACTGTCACCATTATTGCATCTTTCACAACAACCACTCATTGTAGAGAAGCTTTATTCATATTATTTAAAATGTTACAGTTTTATATAATATCTCTATTATACAGGATGGATACCAGCACCGAAGACGACTATCGACCCCCCGTTCCTCCCCATAGGAACTCTTCAACGCCACAACCTCAAGTCCCTGTGCCTCCTCGAAATAACAACAAAGTAAACTTCATCATTCTTCAACATTCAAAAATTGCAATCCCAAAAACGTTTTACTTTTAAATCTCTTTTGGAAATACAACTTTAACATATTTCGTACTGATCAGGTTGTTCTTCTTTTATAGATTTTGCCAGACACCGTCATGCCTCCTACTCGACGAAACCACTCCAGGAACCATCACAAAAAACATGAACGCGAACATGACTCCAAACGATCTCCGGAAAATGGCCGCCGCTCCGACCGGTAATATGACATTTATTTTGATAGTGACTGTTGAACCAAAGGTTGTGGGTTCGATTCCCATACGGGACAATTCTTTGTGTGATAGAATTTTTTGTATTCGTTATGTATATGTTTGTGAACCTTCCCACAAGGATTATATAATCTCTAACATGGGAGTTATCTTGTAAATGAATAAAAAAATCGTGATAAAATTTATACCAACCTTATAAAAAAATATTGTTTGCAGAATTATTGATTTGAATAAAGCCGAAGCACCTTATATGACGAGCCGAGAAATCATGGATCAATACAAACGCGACTCTTACCCTAACCTGCAACTACGAAACGACTTTGACGACAACCCCGTGGAAAAACTTACGAACAAGGACGACTGCGCCCGGCTCTTTGAGTTCGACAACGACGCTCCCCTCATCATGGAAAATAAGGACTTCAGAGAGATCGTTGGACTTAACAGAGGCACGGACGACTCACGACGCACTTTTGTTAAGCCAGAAAGCCCTGATTACATGCATGACTCTGGAATAGGTAAATATAAGCTATGACTTTATAAAAAATATAAACAATCTTATTCTTCTTTAAATACCTTTAAGATGTAACTTCATCCTTTCTCTTTATCTCTCTCTCTCGCTCTCTTACTTCTACATATGTCCACTCCTAACATCATTTCAATAAATAGTGAAACCATTACTACTTTCGTTTATTATTATCTCTTAAATAAAAAACTTAAACATTTTTACTTCTATACTCACAGGTCTACCAGAAGTACAAATGCGGCACAAGAAAAAGGAAAAAGAATCTAACCCAAGAAGCGAATTCATCGAACCGTCTATCCAAAACAAAGGTGAATACCCAACAACAAAAAATAAAAATTCATCCCAAAATACAAAACTAACCTAAAACTACCTCCAGGAGGCAACTCTCCGGAGGTGAAGCGCGCCACCATAGTGGGCAACCCGATGTACTCCCGGGAGGGCGCGCGCGAGCCCGAGCCGCTCGGCCTCGACGACCTGCACATGGACTACGATCAGATCATGCACTATTTCCACAACCTCAAGGTATAAACTCACCGCCCCATGCTTCTAGAGTAGACGTTGCTGAGCTCGCATCAGCCGCGAGGAGCGTTCCGACATAGCTGTCCCTCTTCGACGTACTTATGATTAGAGCCTACATCTCGATCCATTTAGTAAGATAGCGTAGTGTTTTATATGAATGCGTTTTATATGAATATACAATTAGCCGTGCAGTATTAGACCTTAGGTAGGCGTGGCCGTGCGTCCATTGTGACGTCATCGCGGCCGCGATCGTAGGTTCGCTCTTCGATACGATTTTTATCCACTCATATCTTTTCATTAGTAATAGCGAACCGATCCATCTCACTGTTTTAGAGATTACTTCGCAGTTAGAGGTTGCTCTAAAAATCTGACTGATGTCCATTTTCAAATTTTTCGCAGGAATCGAACGCCTGAGTAGAGCAGATCATTGCAAAGATCCGGCAGATATTGTCTACGTTTAAATATCAGCATATCACCAAAGCTCCGATCGACGTATTCGATGCCACCGATTCGGCCGGGGCCGGGCTTGAGGATAGCGCCATTGACGCTCACCACGACCACTCGAACTCCAACCGCGATGCACACATTTACGAAAACGTAAATAACGCTAAAAGTGCACCCACACAGGTGCTGTGTGACTCCATCGCTCACAATAACAATTTCATGAAACAACAATTGAAATTCTTATTGGAGCACTTGAGCGAATCGTACGAGTAAAGTTGTGGTCAATGTGTTATCCTCGATACAATATGTGTCCCAAAGTGGATCCTTGCAGTGATCGAAAACAAAATAAATGTAACATTTTATACCAATTATAGTGTTAAACGTACTTACTCTAGTCATTTACAATTGCACACAGTTGAGGGAGAGTGTGCACTTAGCTTATGAATACTTATGTCAATGACTAACATTGTAGATATACGCGTTGATTCTGTAAATTATATTCACGGTCTAATTACTCAGAGCGATATTACCTATATATTGATCTTCGTCATATTCCAATACCAAATTTTAAAACTAATTTAAACTTGCATTTGTCTTAGATATGTAAATATTTCCACTAGAGACAGTAAAGACGCTACCTCACTTATATATGTCTTAGCTTAGCCGATATCTGTATTGCAAGCAAATGTACAATTTGAGCTAGTATACCTCTACTTATATTCTTGTTAAAGTTAATAATTATATCAGAATGTAATAGATTTGTCGTCCTTAAAATAAAACTTCTTTGTTGTCAGATTTCTTTATGTCTATAATATAATGTCTTATAGTTACTAAGACTGCAAAACGCCAGTGTTTAGATTTAATTAATATAATAATTACATAGCATAAGACAGAACTAGTCAAATATTTTAATTATGGGCTTATTATTTATTGCTCAATAAATAACATAAAAAAAAAAATATGCCAGATTTTTTTAATATATTGACTATTTGCGTTCCTTAATAATACCACCGCGATAAGGTATTTAATTTAATATTTGTGTATATGTGTAAAACAAGTGTTAGTAGACAGCCTATAATATGTTCTATTAGTACTAGATTAACAGGCTTTTCAATATAAATGTTAAAACCTTGCATTCATTATTGGAGGTTGATAATATAATGTTGTGATAAACGACTGCTAACATTATTAAGCCAGTCTATATAATAAAAAGCCATATCATATAAAATCTAGCGCTTGTATTATAATATATGTAACACTATTATTAATTTATTGAAAATGTACATTACATTTACTTGTAAGTTAGCTCTTTAGGCTTTGTAAATATTGTTATGACGTTATATAATTTATAGGTATGGAGAAACGGCGATATAAGTACGCAGTAGACGCTTTAATATATACAGTGTAGATGCACCCTTACGACAGATTATTAAGTGTATGTTACAAATAACACAATATAGTAAATGTTTTGATCTTGTAATTGTGTACGTGTCCCTGATGTATAGAAAACAAATGGTTATCGCAAAATAAATAGTTCTAATTTATTAGAGTAAGTTGAGCAAAATTTAATGTCGCTATATATTTTCAAGATGTTCAATATACTGTCTGCTTAAATAGAAAAAAAATAACTGCAACTGATAATCAATAAACGTGTTGTTTGGCTTTTGTCGTTAGGTTAGACGAGTCCCAGGACAGTACTTTATGCTGTAGTATTTGTTACTCATACATTTGTTTTTGTTGAGTTTTTTCCTAATATATAGAGAGAAGTTTATTGATAATTAATGCTACAAAATTTATACATGTATGCAAACTGAGGCTTGTCACGAAAATCCTTTCATAAGATGTCAAATATAATAAAACATTATTAAATAATTTGTGTTTTAATATTTTGTTACCTTCCTCGCATGAAACTTTTGAGGTTGTATTCAAACTTGGACGGCTTCATAAACACTCCATCCACAAATTGGTTACTTGCACTAACAAAAACACCGATTGTAATTCCAGTCTTTGGATGGATCAAACTCTATTATTAATTTTGCCGTAAGAACATAAGAGTAAAGTAGGTACATAGTACCTTATCAGTACATAATAGAGCAGATTGTTGGTCATAAAAGTATACCATAATGTTGAAGTGGCCTTGACCTACCATGGAAGTTATATGTAATTACATTTTCTGAAGATTATTCAATTTTCCTCTTAATATTTTAGTATTCCTCATATTCAAAGGCAACCTTTTCCATTGGATAATGTACATAAATAATATTAGGGCAAAAATTGAGATCACAAGACTATGATTAACCTTAGGTGAATTTTACACTCTACCAACAGATGTATTTTTGGCAAACATAATAAAAGAATTGTGATTTAAATAAGAAATTGTCAACCAAACATCAATATCAGACATTCCCAGGTATTTAACGATAGTATTGCAAATGAATTTTCAATAACTTTATTGGATATTTATATTTTAAACTGAATGAAGAAAATTATTTTAAAAACTATAAAGAATCTAGAGCATATATAAATAAAAAAAAAACATTTAAATTATCTACTTTATTATATTTATACTTACAAATTTAAATTAATTATTTTTATAGTTTTAGAAGTATTTTCCATACCACATATGATCATATTTGGATAAGAACCTGTGACATCCACCCATGTTGTTTTGGAGAATGTACTTATAAGTAAATTTATTTGTATTATTTTCTTCACACCATTTTTCCGAGGCTTTCTTCTTCTCCATAAGTTCTTTGGACGTTGGTTCTGCTTTAAATGGTAGTCTTTCTGCTATTATTCGTAACATCTCGTGGGCCTGAAAGATTACAATAAAATTTAAGATATGCATGTAAGGCTATTTGTTTATAACTGCATTCTTTGTAACTATTTGCTAGTTGATTTAACCGAAAATATATACATTTTTGGATTATTTATGTATCGGCGGCGGACCGTAGCAATATATTAATCTGTTCCCGAGCGAACTATAATACGTCATGCTTTATTATTATTATTATTATAATAGTTTACAATGAAACTGAGAATGTTACAATTCTATAACACTACCTTTACTAAAGTATGTTAATATTAAATATGACATTAACACTAACACATGACAGATACCTATGTATTTATAAAAACTTTTTACCACACTTTGTGTCCAGAGAGTTGTTAATGTTTTAAAGAAATCTCTTGTTTACATTTTTTAGGACTATGTAATGTATAAGAGTTCTTATATAATAAATATTAGTATCCTAATAGTTGTTATTATCATAAAATGACTGAACCTTTTTTTTTTTGCATTGGCAAATCCAATATACTAGTGCCCGATCAAGGTGGTCTACGAGTCGGTAATGTGAGTGTTCTAGTCATCATAGTGAGGATGACTATTGCACCCTCATTATCTTAACGAGACGCCATGAGTACACTTTTCGCACTTGACCATAAGAGATATAAAATAGCCTAAATTACCTCCGCATATTCAATTTTCCCTCCAATTTCAAATATAATCCTCCCCGCCTTAATAGGTGTAACATAGTGGTCTATTGCTCCTTTACCTCCGCCCATACGCTGCCCTTGGCCTTTTTTTGTGACTGGCTGCCAGGGAGGATCTACTCTCCATATAGCAAACATTCTCTTCATATCCAACCTCCTTGCAACTTGAAGACGTATCATTTCAAAATGCTCATGACGCAGCCTTCCGCCACCAGTGGCCTGTAATGTAATTTTAGACATGAGAGCTTATACAATATTAAATTTTATTCAGGATCTAGTATCAGCAAATGTCTACTCAACAAACATTAAACTAACCATTATATTGTCTTATTTGCTAAGAGGAAGGTCAATAATCATACTTATGACGCATTGAGAAACAGCTGTTAGTGAGTTATTGTTCCTATCTGATGGGTGAAAGCTCTTACTCATATTTTTTGGGGTCAAATAGTGTGGTGTAGATTAGATAATGAAATGGGCAAATAAGATTAAATATAAATAACTGATGCACTGTTTGGGATTTCAAATATGTAACATACAAACAAATCAATGTATTTGTATGTTTCAAAGTTGGGGTCTACATAAAGAGAATTCTATAGATAACTGATTCTTCTAAACCAGAATAACCAAAATATCTGCATAAACCAAGTTTAAAAATGATACAAATTATTGATATGATTTTTTGTTGAAATCATTCGTTTTCTTGTATTGTTTTTATTTTCACAAATATTTTCATTTTAAAAGTAAAACCTTTCAAAATTGTACCATCTCATGGCCAGGCTAGAATTAGACTCAAATATTAAAGTTACCACAATTGGCTTCTTGTTTTCTCTAGATAATAAAAGTAAGTAATTCATTCATTAGTTTGAAAGAGACAATTAACTTACGACTACTCCATATTGCTGCAATTGTAATGTGTTGTGTAAGGTTTCTGGACCCCTCATATATCGAAGACGCTTTTGCATTTTTGGTGGTTTTAAATTAGGGGGGTACAGAGGAACCTTGTCGAAAATTCTGAGCCTTGGTCGTTCCGGAATTTCAATGCCTAGAAACAACATTATTTATAAAGTATAACTATTTGTACAATCAGCTGAGTAAAATATTATGTGTTAACATTAATTATATTTGAAAACATGTAAATTAATTACCGTCATATTTTTTTGGAGGAGGAAAATACTTAATTCCTGCACTGAATGTTGTTTGTAACATCTCTGGTCTCAAAACTCCTGGAAAGCAACAATTATTAAAATTCAAATAGTTATTTTTGATAGAAACCCATAGCAAATAATTATTTGAGAAATTGTTGAAATGCTAAATTACCTGCCACAGTTCGACATGGTCTTAAAAACATAATTGTTAGTAATATACTATATTATGGCTGCTTCTATTCCTATTTCGTATTAAATTTGTATTTTAGGTTATTTCGACCACTGTCAACTGAGACTGACAGTGACAGTAGCAGCTACTAGCTAGTGCTGTCCCAAAGTCTTTAATCGCATGTATGTAGACCCATATAATGAATATCGACATAACTATGGTATTGAAGATGTTGATTACACCGATAGTACTATTAGTACGAGATCCCACTGCAAATTCGTGCACCCATCGGTTTTGTAGTCAAAACGAAATTAATACGTATATTTATGATTAGTAGAATATATATATATATATCAGGTTGCCCATCAAAACGCTAATATTTTGAATTCAATTATTAAAAAATAATTTTCGGGAAAATTTGTACCAATTTGTATTGTAAATAAAATATAGTCCACTTCATGGCAATATATATAAAGAGTCTGAAAAATCAAAGTTGCCTTTGTGTATTCGACCGCACGCGAGCGACGCCTGCGGATATCCTGACGATATCCTGACAGTAAATGATCAATAGGCGTTCTTTTTGATGACATTAATATCGTGTCGGTCTGGAAGAACCGCTGGAAGAAGTACATTCCACATCTTAGTGGTAGAAAGGTTGCTAGTATCACTCCACCGCGTCTATGACGAGGCCCAGTACTCCAATACTTTACGAGGCACTTAGAGCTCTCAAAGAGTGGCGATACGAAGAATAGGATTTTGTTGGGAAGTGTCAAGTTTCTTTTGGCATTCCTAGACCAATTTCCGAGACAATTCTGCACGCTAGGTGAAAATAGCATAGCAATAACTATCAACCGTAGAACAATTAATGTTAGGGAACACATATAATTTTAGTAAAAGAAACAGTATTTGGGCTATCTTGCAGCCTTAGGCACCAGTACTTACAGTCGAGAACGACCTACATATTTGTAAGCACAGGAGTCAATCAGGAGCACATTTTCATGAGCATGATTGGGGAAAAGACATTTGGCCCGTTTAGCCAAGAAAATTTTCAAGTTAAAAGGAAGTTAAGAAGATCGGCTGTCTCTTTTGCTATTCGTCTTCGTATAGTCATTCCCCATATACGAAGGTAAGGATAGTAGAAGTTGGCATGTGAGCAGAGTGCTCAGAACTTTAAAGTCCCGGGAGGATATATTGCCAGCTATCACCAATGTTGACGACATACTTGGGATTTGCTTTGCCATTTACAATTTTTTATATACCTACTCTAAGCTAATTATGAATCCGGGTGCACGATCTGCCACCGGTATGCATTAGTAAGTGACGTAGAAATATCTCCCTTTCCTGAATTTTACTTCGACAACAGCGGCAGTGTATACACTAGAATCATCGAAATTCTTCTTACATCGTATATTATTGATTCAAGTGAACCCAAAAACCGGCCACTTAAAGACAATTTACTAGGATGTCTTCAGGTTCACCTGGAAGAGGACTGTCATACGTAAGTATGTATGAGAGGCTGCCGATTTACGTTTAGGGACGTCAATTTGTTCCGTTATGGTTTCCGTTGAAACTATTGAAGCATTGTTCTCATGTTGTATTCATTCAACTGAAGATACCCAGTCGACACTCGACAATAACATTCTCTGTCACAAATCACAATGCTCCGTCTATGGTTAATACCATATTTATTTTATAAGTTTTATATCGTTGCCATGGAAACAATATTATCTTCCAATAAAATTAACAATAGTAAACATTGCTATGATAACAAAAACTCAATTTGTCATATCATAATTGTATTTGTAAAACTTGTTTACGATTAAAAGTATTATTATGGATTATAGTATCATGTTAAATTTACAAAAGTGTCTATATATGAACGTATATCTTTATATTATTTGGGTGCTAGCAAATAGTTATTTTTTACTTGAAAAGGTAATTTTATATCATCATTATAAAATTTATTTCACCGCAAGGTATCTTTCAAATAGGTCCTAGATATCTTCGAAATCTACGATAAAAAATTATATCATAGGTAATATTATAAATTGATTTTAAAATCTAGCAACTTTTTAATTTCCCTGAAATTGTAATTTGTAGACAATTTTGGATATTTAATTTGAAAAATATGTTATACCATTTTTATACCATATTATATTTATTATTTAGGTTATAAAGCTGGAGCATTTGTCAAGGTATTTATCAATTACGGTGTTCATGCTACTTACCGTTATTGAATTTATAAGACTATATCTTGGCCACTACGGAAATTTATCGTGCAGAGTGAGTAATATTCGTGAAAAGAATTATATTTAAAAAATCTGTTTTATTGTGCATTATCTATATTTTTCAGGTACCCGAGCTAGCTGGGTTTTTGATGTTAACAATACTAATGCAAATGCCACTTGTCAGCTTCTTCCTATTTAATCCATATTTATTAAGTACCCCAACTGAATTGGTTTTGCATGCATCTTTATGGATGACAACTTTTGCAGAAATCGTTTACTGCTTTTTAGCTTTGAAACAAGCATCATCAGTAGCAAAAAATATGTATATCTCTCATTCAAGAGATTTGGGCAGACTTAAATAGTATGTGAATTCTTATTATAAAATGTTATTTATTAAGGATAAATGTTATTTAAATAAATACAACATACAGTTAGTATTTTATTTATTAAAGCTTCCCACATTGATAAAATTATAGCATAATATACAAGTAATATTTTTAATTTATTTGGAATTACATTTGTCAAACATTATTTTTCAAAAATAGCCTATGTTTTGTTTCATGTTTAGAAAAATATTAAATTTTGATTATAAGATTTAATCAATAAAATAATTTAAAAGCACTTTGGTTACCTTATTTACAACTACATAAGTAATATTAATAAATAATTTTAATACTTTTATAATAGGTCAGAATTGTAAGGGACAGTATTTTGAGAGCACCACTGAATCTATTGCCAATTCTTTCTCTTAAATCTGTAATTTTATAATTTATTCATGTATTTTAATACACACATATGTGTATCTAAAATATATAATATCTATCTTTAAACTTTTTTATTTTATTTGACAATACAATTTATCCAATACAATCCATTTCAACAATCACATTTTTTAATACTATATATTTTATTAACTTAGTGTTATTTAAACCATATACTAAGTAATAATTTAAAAACTGCAGAAATCACACAAATTGATATTAAACTATTATTCATTATGCAATAAATAAATAAATTTAAGGTGTTTCTGCCACTGGGTGCAATCTTTCATTGTAAGTAGTTAATACTATTATTAGTTATTTAGATCCATTTTTTTATTATTCTTTGTTAAGTAATTAATTTAATTATTTGACCGGATTAGATTTAGACCAAATCAAAGTAATGTCTACTTACAAGTGTATGATTTAAATAATTATATTTTTGCGAACTCTCCCATAGACCAGTCCGATTCATATGTAGTACACTGCCTGCTATTATAAGTAATTACTTAAATAATATTTTATATAGAAACAATAAAACCCGTTATAAAATTGTTACTATAAATAAGTAAAACAACAAAAACAACTTATGCACTAAAATTATGAAAATGTATAAAATAAATTTTATAAAATATTACCAATCATTTATAAAGTATTATGGCCCTTTAGTTAAAGGCACCAAAATCATATTCCAAAAAAAAATTGTCAATTTTGCATCTAACTGCATGTAAGGTTGCGTTAAAACTTGATAAATGTGCTTCAAATCCTTCAAGATCGTTTTCAACTTCAAAAGACTTTATAATTTGATTCAAAGTTGGGGACATTTTACAAATAATCTGAAAAAAATATGAAATCTGATTTTGAATTACGTATTTTTTTTTGGAATGGTTCAAAGATATGACCTATGAACATCTTCAAATTTGATAAAAAAATATGGTATATTAAAACATTTAAAAAGTTACATTATATTTTATAATATAGATAATTTAAAACTTACAGTAAAAACTTGTTGGGTCGCCCAGCCATGGTACTTTTTTACAGAACCTTCATAGGCTTGAGTAAAAATTTTTTTCATGCTTACATCATAATCTTTTGATTGAAGACTTTCTAATATACCATTAAATACTAATTCAAAGAATAGCAATCCCCTGCAAAATAAAATAATGTTTTTGTTAGTAAAGAAAATAGCTTTTTATTAGAGATTTGCCCAATAGGATTTTGTTGACTTATAATATGACATAAATCTTAGTTTTGTCTTTTAGTTCTTAAATATAAATTTATGTAGCTAAGAAAATCGAAATATTTGAACCAAATATATTCAGCACTAAAACCAAATAATTTGGCCAAACACAATTAGTGAAGAAAATAACAAATACCTAATACCTACTAAATATCCGGCGTATCTTTGCTATATATTATATTTGTTTAAAAGAAAAATGAATATTGTACTTGTTCCCCACTAATATTGATACTAATGTTAGAAATAAAAACTCAAATCATCAGGAATTATTGGACATATGTAATTTTAGGTCATATTTGATAGAAGAATAACAGAAAAAACATATTTAACAATCTTACCTATTTAACCATAAGACTCCTTCGGCTACAATATTTTTTCTTTTGGAATATTCATCTAACATCAATTCTAATAAACAGGAATCTTCATTGTAATTATTATTTTTTATTTTCTATAAAACATTTAAGATGTTTAGTAAACACACAGCTAAAATTATAATTGTGTATGATCTTGCTGCTATAATACTTACATTAACATTTCCTTGCATATCATATTTGACAGGAGCAAAAACCTTTCCTAGGCGATCTGTGAATTAAAGGTAATTATATAAATATGTATATAGAATACAACAGGATGTTAATAATAATGCTTTGATACATACCTACTACTGAAATTAAGTCTGATGTTGCCTCCAAAAATTGTTGTATGCTTATTTTGTCGTGCACAATTGAAGGAAAGCATTTAATCGTTTCAAAATCGAACTTCTTATAATTTTCCAGAGACGTACTGGCCATGTTAATATTTCAGAGAAGAATAAACGTATTTTCGTAAAGAAGAAATAATAGGGGAGCAAATAGCTATTTCATCGACACTAAGTTTCTTATCGCGGAGCATTGTTATCGCTTGAAAAGTAACGTTTAATAGATTAAAATAACCTGAAAAATAAAAAAAACGAGTTACAGTTTACATTGCTATTTGCTACATAAAAGTTAAAATATGTCGAAGAGAAAGAGGTATTTTAAAAGAGACATAAAAATCGTTTGTTTACTATAAAGTAATAGGTATGTTTTTCGTGGAGTATGGATAGAGTGACATTTGAATAATTCCAATTTCCATTTCACGTAAGAATGTAATTTTATATTCTTTAACAATAAAACTAGAAAATACAAGTATTTGACAAAAACAATAACTGTTTATTGTTCTAAATTATTATTGTTTTCAAACGTACCTTATTTTGACATAAAAATAGTTTAGTTGGTGAATAAATCGAAACGGTTTCGTTTTACAGATTTATAGCTATAATAAATTCATTTATAGCTATATTAAATAATTAAGCTATATTATAATCGTAATCATTATAAGGAGGACGTTTATAATAGTTTCGTAATATTATGAAGACTGTTTAGGCATGCGATGATAACATCCAGTCGATATTAATTGAGAAATATTACTAAAAAAAAAAAGAAACTAAATGTCTTTTTTTAGGAAAGGTATATTACTGAACAAAATAGTAATAAATTCGTTACTATTTAATTAACGTGAATATGCAAGACTATTAGCTTGAAGAAAAAAATGGATTAAAAAGTAGAATACTTAGGTTATATTTCTTAAGGTTATTGAAGATTATTTTACAATTTTTACAACACTGTTTTAGTTGGTACTTTAAATGCAATTTGTCACTGTATTCATACTATCTGAAAATTTTAATAGGCTATAAATGTACATGCTACGATTATGTACATTTAATTTATAAAATGGTTCCAAATACATGAAAGAAACGATTATGATTTTTTTGTTTAAAAATAACTATGTGAGTGTGAAGAAGCTATTAATTGCAACCAAAATATGTCCATAAACAACACATTTAAGTATTACGTATTATTTTTTAATTTAAAATGTTGCAAAAATCTGTAGTATTCTGCCATTGTCATTGAAAATTCTAATTAGAAGAAAGCATGCCAAAAATCTAGACCAATGCGCAATGACTACGGCCTTATGTACATAATACAGGGAATATCAGTGTTTCTGAATTATCACAACATGAATGTCCATAGATAACTTGTAAAATAAAATCGTTCATTACTATTGAAATTTATAATATTGTTGACCTATCGATTGTAATGTTTAGTCAATAAAATTTCGATATCAATTTTGCATATTATATAAATAACATAAGGAAAAAAATAAATGAAAAGTAAAATGACTTTTGTGATTTATTCATAACTAAGCTCAAAATGAGAATCTTTTATCATGAGAAAAATAAAAAATAATATCATCATTTGGGCGGAAATATGGTATAAATTTAATAGGTCCTAATAATTACAAGATACATACATAATATAAACAAAACATAAACAAAAATGTAATATTTAAGTTGTCTGTAGGTATTATTTACTATTCGATGCTCTGTTTATAATGTTATAAATATGTAGATATAAATCAATGACCACATAAATCTATTTAACAGGGAATATAATAATTTTAATAAATTTCAGAAGTCATGAATAATATGAATAATAAAAGTCATGAAACTACAAACCTAAGAGATCTCTGAAGAAACTGAAAATTGTTGTAATAACCGAGGTTACTCCTTTATCAGTCTTTAAAAAAATATTACACTTCCAATCTTCTAAGATCTAATAATAATGACTATAACGTGGCGCCTTATCATTATTACACAAAGCACCTACGTTTTGTATATTATATTGAAGTAGGTTTTATCATCAAAATATTTCTAAATTACCGATTATGTTGTGCAAAATATTACACTTCCACAAATAGTTTGATAGTTCACTGTTATTTTAATAGGAAAATGTTTGTTTTAACACGTTTCCTAAGTCATCCTCAACCACTATAGTTAGCACTTTGCTTTTCGGGGAAAAAGTAAAGGGTACTAAAAATCGTTTTTCCGGTAAAAGATTTGTAAATTCATATGAATGTAATACCATCCCATTAGACTCATCTCGTACTTCAACAATTCTTATTCCAGCTGTTGATATTATCATCATTCTGTTTTTATCGAATTTTAAATATCTGGTGATAGCTTGTCTCTCTCTGCCATATTCGTTATTAAACCATCGATGGTACGATAAAAGAACCGCACAATTTCTTGTCCAGTATATAGAATCGTTGCCGTTTGATCGATTGATGTTTTTCTTAGATTCTGAAAGCCTGTTGGTTATTGTTGAGTAGACGCTAGAAGGTCTCGTTATGGGAGTGACATTCGGACTTCTTCTTATAATATCGGATTTTGACATAGACGCAAAATTTCCTAGGGTTGTTTTACTTCGTGGCCCTAAAACTCTAAGCGGTTCTGCAACGTTCATTGTGACATTTATGTTCCGTTGCAGAGATACAGTAGAATGCTGTACTGGTTTTCCGTTGTAATTGTTCATATTATCTTTTGCTAAAGCAGACCTTTTATCTCCGACTAGAAATACACGATCAATGTTATCAAAACCTCTTCCCATTATGCCATCTTTTGTATGTCCAAGATCAAATGTATGGCCCAGTTCATGAAAGACCGATCCTAAGGTCGTCGCAAAACATCCTCCTAATGTTCCTCTGTATCCGCTATCGTCCATAAATCGTTTAGAATTTACTGGCGTACAATCAAGAAATCTAGGAATTATTTCCTCTACCGAACCTGGCCAAGTGTACAAGCAAGCTGTGCCAAATAAAGCTAGACCTCCACCGCCTAATGCTGCATATGCTTCTGTGAAAGATACGATTTCATCATGGTTCATTGGCTTGTCAATATCAGTTCCTTTAAATCTTGTGCATGAAATAAATCCTAAAAATTTTCTTTCATTGCTTCCTAAGTCAGAGAGCATTAGTTCTCTTCCGAAGTGTGTCCACAATTCTCCTTGTCTCATTTTTCTAGCTTTATTGACATTAAGGTTGCTTCTAAACACGATGCATTCTTGTTTCTTTTGATTGATTTCATGTTCAAGTTGAAATGTTTTTCTTCCTACTCCACTTTCAAAAAGCTTTTCGGCAGTTAAACTTTGTATAATTTTGGCACCGACCGCTATACGCCTACAAGCGTTTTCAATACTATTGTCTATATCAGCAGGACTTTGAAAGCACCCATCGTGCCCTTGACAAATTATATACACAGGACACACTCTGAGATTGGTTCTTCTTGGTTCATATGACAATTTAATTATTTTTCTTTGCTCTGTATATTCAAATTCAATAATATTTTCACCCTGCTTAAGTGATACTATTGTTTTGAATTCTCTGTTGGAAACATCCCAGTCGGAGCTGTGTTTGTTACCATTGCTATCAACGGTACATTTAATTTTCACATTATTATTACAAAGACCAGCTGTTATTAATCCTTTAATGAGAACAAGAGAATAGTTTATAATATCTCCATTTTGGAAGTTTGTGATAAATATGGGTGAGGTTTGTTCATTTTTATTTTCTTCATCTGTTCGGTTGTCCATCACCTGAAATATTTATACACTGCGAGTTAAAACCAGCAGTAAAGGTATAATGTTGATTGACCTTGTTATTGTTTCATACTCGAGTAGGCTTCTCAATGTTATGAAAAATCTCTCTCATATAATTAGGTTAAGCGTTTGTATTTGTATCGGTAACTCTATTTAACACAGAGTGAATAGGAACGCATTTAAGAATTTTGATACACTAAATACTTAACATTCGTGACATCTAGTTATATCTTTATGCCAAAGACAGTCATAAATGAATTGTTTCGTACTAAGCAGTGACTCACCATGATGCGGTTAGCGTAGAGCGCACAGAAACGGTGCGGCGGCGGCGGGAGGACTGCGGGCGGCGCGGAGGTGGAACACCGGCAACTCGCGTGCACCGTCGGTTCTCCTCAGTCCTCACTTCTCTCTGAACTGCGCATGCTCCACGATGCAGACCGACGCGCCTCGTAACGATTGCGACGTTCGCCGGAGGTACAGACTTGCTGTCTCCGACGCCACGAGGGAAATTTGAACGATGCCTTGCAATCAAATATAGAAGTGAATGCGTCATTAGCTTCCGTTCTACATTGTGATTTTCTTTGTTTTGCAGTTACATAGTTCGTACCAAAATCATTTTCTTATTCGTTAAGTATCTATTATTTATATAGTATATTCATCAGTCAGTTAGATTAGTAGCTGTAGTTAAGATTAAATACACAAAGACCGCAAATTGATCCTATTGTATTCATTATTATTAGGTGTATTATTTTATGATGTAAATCTCGAGTTCTTGTACATTGTTTCTCCTTTGTGATTTTTGCGCCTGATTTTTATGTTTTGCAAATCGTATAGACATTGTTTAGTAAGAACTAATAGCAAAGGCGATGAAAGTTTAATATTAATAGACAAAAGAAAACGTAAACTACATTGATTAAATTTCTTGTTTTTTTTTTGTTAAGTCAGGTTGATTGATACACCCAAAAGATTTTGTACATTTCAAACTTAGTTTTTCAGTTACTTTAGTTCAGTTTTTGGGCTTAGTGAACCTTAGTTTTTTAAAATTAAGTTTTAGACGTAGCGTCATTTTTTTTAATTATAAAAGTCCTTAAAGAAAAAATACTTAAAAAGGTAGTTGCAGTCCTTTCAAGGTCTTTTTAAATCAGAAACTTTTGTACAAAAATTATAACTTCGTATAATTTCGCTCGTTTGTATTTCTTAACTTTAAGAGGCCCGTGAAGAATATTTATAACGTGGTAAAAGTACTGTTACTTATTAAAATTTACATTAAAAACATCCTAAATTATTTATTAAGGAAAAATAATTATTTTAAACTGAATTTGATACGAACCTCCAATCTTTTGGTATCTGTCTTTGTATCGCTTTTGCTAATCTTCCATTTATAATTTTAATTTATCTTGATTTACTTTATAACAACCATTTTGTTTCTGTTAGATATTCGATTTTGATAACCTATAAGATCTAGATATTATAACAGTTCAAAACAAGTTTTATATATTTTTTTCATGTTTGTTGCCAGTAGTATATTTAATTCACAAAAGGCTTAACGGTAATTCAATCGTTATCTTTCTGAAGGAAATACTACAAGTTCTAAAGTTCTAATCTAAAATCGATAACTTTTGAGTAGACATGAAGACAACTTAAGCTCTATGGTCATTTAAAGCCCATATACTTAAGTTATTGAAGATTAGTCTATAAGGACATCTATGGGCAAAAATTAATAAGCGATCTATCCGACAATGAAATCAATTATCGATTACGTTGTACAAAACCAATGCACATATTTATTATTTGACCTAACAACTGAAGATATGGATTCTTATTTTAGACTTGGTATTAAAAATTCAGATCAGGATCGTTTATTAATTTCCGATTTTATATACCAAAAGCTACAACAAATCGATAGGCTTTATGGTAAAGTCCAGCGACTACGTAAGCGCAGCGTAGCTGACGTAGAGGTATGATGTGTTGAGATGTGCAGGAAGTGGCTAGGGCTGGTCGAAGGAGCCGGTCGTTGTCCCACTGAACGCACTTTCGCTTTTATCGGAGAACGAACCCGGGCCATTACTACCTCGCTCACGGTTACACCATCACGCATAGTCGCTTTTGGCTGCGTTTGTCGTTCTGGTATGCATACTAATCTCTGTTCGATTAGGCCTGTGATTTCTCCATACTATAATAGTGAATCTTGAGTATATTATTCAATTTTGAGCCGTGCAGAGAAAAATATATTAAAAAAATCAACTAATAAAATTCTAATAGCATGTAAATTTTAACTACTAATATATTATATATAGGATATTTATTATTTTTTGTTTTATAAAGTATCTATAGGTACTTTTCACCGAACCTATTATCTATTGCTTATGACTCCAAAATAATATTTATTTCTAGCAAGGGCGGGCGGTTAGTAAAATATAATTTCATACATTAATAATATACTCGTATCTAATAAATTATTACAATACCGCTAGCTAAAGATAAAACTAATTTATTTAATAAAAATTGCTTAAATTTATTCTAATATACCACGATTACAAAACATTTTTGAACTTTTGGATTTACGTAAGGACTAAATAACGGCCGTAGATTTGCTTTTACTTCTATTGCTTCATTTTCATAAAGCACTTGTTATATATTACTAATTTCTTAATTTAAATGGTGTTAATTTAGAACCCAAGTATCAAAATTTATGATCTTAATTGGTTCTTAAATTTGGAAAATCATTCATTCATTTCTTTCAGATTTTTGAGTTTTAGTTTTGTATCTTACACAACTGGATACATTTTTTTTATCCAAAATCCTATCCCAGAGAATAGACAGTACAAATAAAATTTAACTATTGATACGTAAATGAGATTTAATAAAAAAAAACTTAAGATTTTTAAAAAATTATTGCACTTAATAAAACTATCTAACGTAGGTTAGAAAAAAAAACAACAAAACGCATCAGAAAGACAATAATTATTATTGTATCCGTAGCAGACAAAAAAAATCATTAAAAAAAGTATATTTTAGAAATTATTATTATGACACCTTCTTGAACGCCTTAGGGCTCGAAGGTATGCGACCAATATGTCAACACGCTGTTCTTTGTTAATAATAATGAAGATCTGCGTAGTTTCATCACAGTGCGCTCGTTGAATAATAACGTCCGGTTGAATGAACCATTGCATAGTGTCCTTGTTTTCTGTGATTTTCCATAGCAGAGTGCGGCACGTGCGATATCGAGGGAGCTATGGTGGTGAAGTACCTAATAGTGATGTACCTAATGTACTGCGTGTATTTAATACTCAACGATAATCGTTCAATTTGCATTTTATAGCTGCTATTTATAATTTATAAGGTTTATACAACGCTTTGTCTTGCTTAAAATGTTTATTGGCTTTTAAGAAAATGACTGTCTATTATATTATCATATTATTATAGGTTGAAATATATTTTATTGTGGTTTTATTTTATAAGAATTTACTAACTTTTGGATTTGAGATTGAGATTGTTGGTTTTTCTGAACGAATTATTTGGTCTGCCTTATTTGGGTTACATTTTAATGTTATATCTAGGCTTAATATCCAGTTGTGATACATTAAGATGAACAGGCCGTGTAGGTTATCCTTACAATATCTTCTCGCTGTCGAACATATTGTGGAAGGTACATACACTTATTTTACTCCAAAATTGGACTTACCTACATCTTAAACACCTCATGAATCTTTACAAAATAATATGAGTTATTATTTATGTGTAAGTAATTCTATTTATATAAATTGTTTTTTCTGTGAAATATCTTATCAGTAATAAACAAATAAAAAAAAACATTTAAAAATAGATGAATCGGTTTTGATGCGATTTCAACGGTTTGATATTTAATTTTAATAATCATCATATAATTCAATATGTAATACCTCCTCGGAACAGTATGCTTTGTTTTTCCACATTCCCCTTTTAACCTTCGCAGAGCGCTGGTAATTTATTTATGTTTTAATACAAACATTAACATTGTTTAGGACCACGACAGCAAGCAATTATCAGCAATGTGTGATATTTTAAAATTTACATTTTCTTACGATAAAATTACATTGTTTGTATCTTACGGTCCTAAAACTTAAAACTGACTGAACCTTTTATATGGCTTATCTTAGTAGTGGTATTTTTTTTTTTACATTCACCAATGATACATATTATATATTTATCATGCTTATTATAAATATCTATAGGCAATAGAGTTTTTCAAATATAAAGCTTAAAAATATAATATTGCACATCCTATATTATTTATTTATATATATTTAAACTTAATTAGATATAAATTAATTTTTAAATAATAGATAGTAACTAATATTTTTTCTTTATATAATATTAATCAGCGAGGTCATCTGAGATCGGTGTGTGTGTGAGATACATGTGTGTGTATGAGACACACTCAGAACGGCTTTGCAATAAAAAAAAAAAAAGTTCTATTCCAATCTACTTATAATAATAATTGGACACAGCCTCGAGGCTGTTCCGTTGCTATGCTCTTAGTGGAGCAGTGGAACACAATTCTGTTATATTTTAAATACGGTTATTTTTTCTGATGCCGCTTGTAGCGAAGCCCTTCGTTGTTTTACTTTAGGTTTGTACTCTTTTTTGATGTTTAGACTTCATTGATATTTTTTGTCTGTTTTTAAATTATATTATAATTCAGTGATTAATGTTTCTTCAACATAAAAGTAGTCATGCGTAAGTATAGCAGTTCATAGTAACAATAGCCACTTGTCTAATAACTGGCCTAATCACATCGACCATTCAACATCCGTTCAAGAAACTGACCACACATACTGAATATGAAACACACGCAGTTTAATGTGTCACTTTTTGTCAGAAGTAAGCATTTTCGAGTTCGGTCGTTGACCCTAGAATTGCGTAGGCTAGCTACTTTCTCTCGTTGTTGGGGCAAGGCGAGGTGCGGCAAGTGAGGTGAGAAGGGGGTCCTGCCAAAATAAGTACGTGAAAGGCTCCGTAGCCGTTCCTTTAGTCAGGCATACGAGCCATTCCTAGAGTCTTTGTTGTAGTACAAGTTAGTACCTTCTACGTGCACTACGTAGTAGAATTCAAATGTTATTCTTATGACCTACGTAATGGGTGATGTGGTAGTTTGGTTATTTTTTTATTTGGATCTCATGAGCTAGCCGAATAGCAAAGATTGAACGCGCAAGCGGTTTAAAGAAATTGGCTTATCAGCGAATTGGCTAGATTTAGTAAAACTATTCCTGCAGCAGAATAGTTGCAGCTATTTAATAGTCATATAAGATCTGAGACGTATTGTCATCAGAATAAGCCAAGAAGTGAGAGGAGAAATTGTTAACGGTTAAATCAGTTGGAAAAGGAAACAATACAACAAGAAGTGTCGAATTCTGTGAAATAACCATTACCTACTTTTTATCTTTAATTTGGCAAATAATTACTATCAGAAAGGTGATTCGGCTCGACAAGTATCGAGCGTTTTGGAACAGGGTTTAAGAAAGAACTTAAATTAGATAAATTTAATTGAAGTTTAGTTAAAGTTAAAATATATTAAAATACTACTCATATTTGTCAACAATGTTTTACTTTAAAATAAGTTATACAGAATGATATATTGCCGCTGAAATATTGACCGAGTAAAAATCGTTTACTTTATAGCAATCTACCAACTCGGAGTCTTATACATATTATAATTATCGTTAACTTTACTTCGAATATACAATATTTAAAGTAATATAATACAAGTTGGCTAATACACAATATTAGAAATAAAATGATGACATAAAATATGAATATGAATAGGCTTAATATATGGGAATAGATTATGGCAACAAAATTATATTCTAATAAAATGTAGACTGCTTTATTTATCCAATAGATGGTAGTAGTGGCAGTAAATTAAAAGATATTTTACAGCGCAAGCTTCAGTTTCACTTCAGTACAAGGTAATGGAATCTTCAAAGAGATTTATGTTTTGTTCTAACCTCAGGGAATGAGGACGGATACTAAGCTACCCTCATATGTTCTAGACACTTCACATCCCTTGAGATCCACGTGTCTGATAAAATTCAATATTACTATTGCTTCTGAATATGTTACATTACTAAAATATATGTAGTTGTTCAGTATAGTAGTTGTTCTATCAACAAAACAAATATTTTAATTCCAATAATATTTAAAATGATTTTTTTATCTTTTTTGCCGGACTCGTAATATTGTTCATTAGCGTTGCTTATCATATTTAACAGTTGTAGAATTACCAATTAATATAATTTCTAGGGTTTCTAAAAATGAATCAGACTATAATTCATTAAACGGTAGAGTGGATCCACGTTCTAAAATTAGTTTTAAAAATGTATTTGAAAAGCATTCTAACATCTTAACGTAGTGTCATCATTTAATAGAAGTAATGAACGAATTGCTTGTATTCTCTATGCTTTAGATGAAGAGTATGTATCTCACGTTATGTCTGTAGGTTGCGCTGAAACATGAGTTACGAAAAGCACCAGACATCGCCACGGGAATACCAATCGGGCTGAATTGGGCAGCTTACAAAGGTCGAAGGCAAAACAATTTATAAAAATTGCGAAACGTCTACATAAAAAGAGTTGGCACATTGGACGTGCTTACGGCACCACGTTCTCTCTTTTGAAGGTTACACGACAGAGCTGTGTGTATGTGTACCGTTAAAACAAAACTGTCATAATTTGGAAGACCTAGTTTAAAAAGACAATGTAACTGTATTTAGAAGACGTTCAGTTACAGTTCACATTTTTTTTTAATAACTGTCGCTTTTTTCCGCCTATAGGTACATAAAGTTCATTCATGTTAAGGTCAGTAAGAATTATTTTTAGTCTGTGAAAGTTAAGATGTTTTCAGTTCTTTTTAAATAAAAAAAAGAAAAATACACTTGAAGGTGGTTGGTCTACGAGACGTAGTCGCGTAGTCTACGCAACTGCGCTGGTCTGGCGGACAGCGACGGTAACGCGCAAACGCCCGGGGTCGAGTCTTATATTTCTAGAGCATTGAACCTCTGCAACCTTGTGCGTTGAGCCTGCCCGCTCTCCGTGCGCTGACGCAACCACTTCAGCCCCTTCTCCGCTTCAAACAATCGTATAATTAATCCTTAAGGGCACATCCATTCTTAAACGGACACAATGGATTTTAATGTAAACTCCAATCGATTCATGATAGGTTGAACTTAATAGGAAACTAATCATGTATATGCAACGAGATGGTAAATAAAACATGAGAATCAATAATTATCCTCCATCTTGAATCAATTTAAATTTACAAATTGAAAAAAATATTCACTTAAACATAATTTAAATTATAAAATACAAAGTAACCAGTCGCTTAAAAAGTATCGAATTGCTAACAAGTCAGCGGTCGTCCGCAAATAGTTCGCGAGAAGTGCGAAATGTTCGCGGGGCTACAATTGGCGCCTGCCCGAGAACGTTGCGAGGTGACGCTTACGTAAAGCGCTGACATAACCGAGTCGACGACCGCTCTTGCGCAACCACCACAAAACCCGCAACCCCACGCACCACACCTTTTCATCTGCTCCCCCACTACCTATAAAAATTACCTAATTGTACCAAAAATGCATCAAAAGGACACCGGTTTAGCGCCGGAGTTACGACACCAACAGCTCTAGAGCAACAACCTCTGCTAAGGACAAACATAACTAGAATGTTTTGCATACATTTATCTTGATTAACATTTCGTGTGTAAATGCGGGACTTAACATGTAGCTAGTTTTGGTAACGTATGTATATTTCATCACTCGATATTTCGCGATGCGATGTTGCAACCGAAGTAGTCACAGGATCGTGCAGTTATTGTTTTGATAATATCTACAACTACGAATTAGGTGTCATTGTTCCGAATTCGGCATTAGCTGCCAAAATTGCTGAGCATTGTAGGTCCAGTTGACGCAGTGAGTATGAAATTGACGTATTTGTATGGTACAGTTATCCTTAGTGCACGAAAGTGAAAACTAAATGTGGGCTTGGTCATCGACCCCAAGGAGGGTCGTCGACCGCGCTTAACTGCAAAGGCCGTTTGTGAGTGCGGAGGCCATATGCGCGACATTTAGCTGCGTGGTGCTGGAAGCCGCCTTGCACGCTCGTTCGATTGGCATGCCCATTCAGCAAGCGGCTGCGCCCGCGCCGGTATTGCACTAGATCTGTGGTCATTTTTTTATTATAAAATTTTGCTATTTAAGCATAAATTCTACTGCAGTAGTTTGGTATAATGATGACTATATGACCTTTGTATTTGATATTATTTCAAGTTTTTGGAAATTATTTTTTTTTACTGAAACGACGTTGTCTTGAGCGATATTATATTACATTTTTGGTTGAGAACTATAATTGATGAGGTTTAAATTAATGTACCGTAAGGTATTAATTATAGGTAATTATAGGTAGAGACTATTAGTTCAACTATACAATTATAAATAACTTTGTTCATTTTACTTTCAAAGGGTTTAAAGTTAATTAAAAAATATATAATATCTGTGGCATGAGTCAAAATCTTATTGAGCAAACTAACCCAATGACGACAACAAAATATTAAACTTATATCGTAATGTGAAATCTGATAGAGATATAGGAATATAAATCCAAATAAAGATTCTAAATATGCCTCGGTTTTCGTTTCATTTATGTAAGCACCGAAATATAAACAGCAATATAATGTTAAGAAGCGAAAGCTCTACTGAATAAATTTAGATAAAAAAAATATACATTACATTATAGCACATACTATATTTCTTAATATTATTACTAATACCTATAACTTTGAACCACTGTGACCATAAACCACTGTGAAAGTTATTATTTTTTTGAACTTTAAATAAAGTAATTTCCTCATTACTTTAAGGTATAAACATTAAATTCCCAGTTGTGAAGAAGTTGATTCCGATAGTAGACATGATAATGCTTTCACGAGGTAGTTAACAACTTTCTCAGCAGATCTGTGCTAATCCGCTGTGAAACTTAATATTTAGATTTGCTTATTATTTCATTTATACTTAATTTTTGTTATAAAACTATATTGTTAATATTTTTTATTTGTTGGTTATTTTATTTATGTTTTCACTATAAAATAAAACTAATTGTTAAATATACCTTTTAAGTGCAATATATATTTTTATGGTTTCCTGGATAATTGCCCTTGATTGGAACATTCATAAATACTTTTAATTAAAGTTGGAGTGGATAAAATATTTTAAAGTAAATTTCTTATAAACTTATTTAATATTATCTGCATTATAGTTTTTATTAACATGATAGATAAAATAAGTTCATATTGAAAGACAAATCATATCAGATCACTTATTGGATATCTAATCTATTTCCATTATATTAAACAAAGAAACAATATTTTGCTTTTATGCAGCTGTAGTTAGCTCGCACCAAAAAAAGTACTATATATTGTACATATTGTTAGCATAATTAAGGTTTCAGTCGCAAAAAGTATACAAGACCATAAAATCAATTTAGTTACCGTAGGAGCAGAAGCGAACGTAGGTACGTCAAAGAAATCCATGGGAAAAAAGGTTTATAACACCATCTACATGAATTCAGATTCTTTAACAATATCTCAAAACCTTAAAAAATAATATTATGATCATTATTCTAGTCATTATAGAAATTAAAATCATAAATAAACAAAACTGATAATATTAAGAATACATAATCTTATATTTGTAAACTTAAGCTTCAAATTTATTATTATTGTGTACAGATTATTGTTTTATTGTTGAATATTCCTATAAAAGGTAGTATAGATAAAGAGTTATACAGCTTATCACCGATTTATACCAAAACGTAGTAACTCCTCTTAATAAAACCGTAATATTTTATGTCAATAAAATTTAAGTTTTAAAACATTAGCTGCAACTTCATAGCTTTGTAACTGTAATGGAATTACAGTTCATATATTGTCGAGTTGCTAGTTGTATTTATGGTGATACGACACAGAAGAGAGAAATTTGGCGAGATAAAGCATCACACAGTAAGGAGGACGCGGTCACGTGAAGTCATCGTCTTCGAACTTGCTGTATTTGGAGCAAACGAAATGCTTCATAGTGCCCCGTGGGCAATGTTACCTGTTACCTGTTACTTGTTACCTGAATGTTACTGCGTACCTGTCAATCATTCAATAACATTGATGAACTATCTAACGTTGAATAAATTTGATAGTTCAGTTATGATTATTATATTTCGCGATTATGATTAAAATGTAACTTTCTTCTGTTGATTTAAAGGACAAAGGTATTGTCTCGTAAAGAAAGGGTAAAATAAAGCGATTATATTTTCGAAAGCACATCAAGTCCTTATGTAAGAGTTCAACGTAACACTTCGTGTGGAAGAGGCGTTCGCCCCGTTCAGCGCGCCACTTTCCTTCAGCCAAATATTTGGTTAACTTCGATGTTTGTATGACATACCCTGCGTCGTATGGAGTCAATATAAATTCTCATGCTTTTGCAATTATTGGCCAAGTAGAAATAAAAGAACAATATTGCAATATGTATACTCAAATTTAAGAAATATTAAAGTGTGTTACGTAATTTTACATTACTATTATTATAATTAGCTTTAAGAATGTCACCATGAAAACATATATATAACAGTAAATAAATGTCCTAAAATGATGGATAGAAAATCAAGTTGATTGATACGTTAGCGAAATGTTAAACAGAAGTCAATAGAAAGAGTCAATTTGGCAGGTCACCGGCGAAATTTGTTGCAAACCGGTCAAGCACTAACGTCTCTTCAATTATTTTATAGGAATATACCAGTGGGTCTAAACTAGTTTCTGAGATGGCTAAACAGAAAGTTTTTTATGAAGTATTTTTCGATGTAAATAAATATAACATTTAGAAAATTCAAAAAATAAATTAGTAGGAAGAAGTCTATCACTTTTATTTGTCACTATGATTTGTTATTGTTTATAATTTATACAAATATCTAATGCATGAGGACCCACTTGTTTTAATAAATCGTAAGTTGTTGGTATTAATAAAGCTGTCGGTCGTAACGAGTGTCACTTGAAGAAGAAGAATCTCACATTGACAGCAGCCGCAGCATTGGAGAGGTTATTGACCTCTGGCTACGCTTTATATTTGGCGAACAATGATTTGGAGTGGCGAGGTGAATGACCGCGCTCGGAGGGGCTAAACGTAGGCAGTTATTGACCCATATTGGAGGTGAAATGTAGATCAGTGGGCGAGAGCGGCGAAATTCGCCGCGGAGTAGAGAGTCTGCGCACGGAACCGTCGCGTAGGTACGAACGTATGCGCCGGCGCGGCGTAGATGCGATTGTGCGTTGACGTATCTTCTATGATTCATATGCCGCTTGGTAGGTACTAGGTCTATTTTCACCACATAGTAATTTTAAACTAGAGATTTATAATTTTGTTACATTAATTGACATAATATAAATAGAGTTTTTGCTATTTTGTTCAATATCGTACTTTGATATATATTTATGATTTTCTATCAAAATGATTTGGGTTAATTACTTTGTACTGAAAATATAATCACTATATTTTAAATTTTCTATACCATAATCATAAGCTGTTGACAAGAATTATGGTGCCAAGGAGACCAAAATAACATTTATTTATATCCAAGAGTGAAGACAGGGGTTGTAGCTAGTTAAGTTTAATTTATTACTAATGAGGCTTCAACCTATTTTAACACGTGCTCGGAAAGGCTCCATAAACAATAAAATATATTAATGTTTCTTGGAAGTGTTAAAACAACTTTTTACTGGGTCCAGACCCCAAATTTTTGAGTCTTTTATGGCGGTTGACTAACGGACCCTTTGTTGTCTGCTGTTTTATATATAAAATGCTTTGTAATACATACCGCAATATATAATATTATATTTCCTATAATATAAAACGATATAGATAAATATTTTTTTTTTATGTTATATAAAAATAAATTATTGATATGATACCAAGGATTAGTTGTTTTTTTCTTTATGTATAAAAAAGTCGGAATGAGATAATTCATTTACTAATTTAAGAAGGACTAACCCTTTAAAACACAAAAAGAGATAGACATCTTCCTATCCAAAATATTTTAAACAAAAATGAAGTAGGAATAACTATATTAGATGTGATGAAATAAACGATCTGAATAGATTGATAGAATATATCGATCTAGTATTAAAAAAAAGGGTAGATTATTTGATGGTCAAGTCATCTTTGGATATTTGCAACAGACGATGAGTTGACTTATTGGCATTCCTACGTAGGTGCTGAATGCATCTACATCTTTCCGTCTTAGAAAATTCAAAGTCACTGAAATAAAAAGAGGTTATTTTTACATATTTATTATTTTTCAGGTCCTAGTTTATTTAGTGAAAACTTAAAAAGAAAATGAAAATTCAAAAGAAACGAAATTTGTTTACCCTCCGCTAAAAAATACTATTTACAAATATGATACATTTACAATTTCAAATTATAAGCATTTTATGTCTAAACTAATTAAAATAAACATTTGCATAATAATGCATTTTCTACTAAATACAAAAAATATATAACATTTTCAATTTATTTCAAGTTATATACCTACAAATAAACAAAATTAACAAAAATAAACAAAATATTTTTTTTTACTAATACCATACACTAAAATGTTAATTAGTGAATCGTCGTACATGCACCGCGAAGATTCACTAATTCACTAAAAACTGACAGGCGTACCTTAAAATAGAACACTTGCTAAGCAAAATCGTGGGCATACCACAGATCAGACACGTTAATATAAAGAACACCTTATTAATTATTTCAGGGCATTCTCTTATTGTTAAATGTGTACTAGTATTTTATATATATGTTATATTATAGCTCCCAATAAAATGTATAGTATTTAATATAAAGCTACACCAGTTGTTGTACATCCCAGAGTTAGTTAATTCTCACGATGTGCGCAAAAGGTGCGGCAATATTGATTGCGATTTCTAAGAACAACTATAAAACACCGGAGAGTTCTAATTATAGTTCGTACACAGAAAACACCTTATGTCACATCACACAAGGTTATTGCAGTGAGGAAATTTGTTCTAGACTACTTTCCGAAAGTGGCTGGAAGAAAGTACTTTTACTCGGAGAAGAACTGTGTCGGTACAAAGTTTCTACGACCAATAGTTGCTGTTGAGTCGTCCGGCTCATCAACTGCTTGCTTTCCAACTACTTGTACTCGTATCTGTCAAACATCTCTGCTATTAGGGATACTATTATTATATATGGCCGCCTAATAAACTCACATTTATAATTAAATAACTAAATTTAGTATTAAGTATCTATTATGTAGGTATAGGAATTTGAGAGATTTTTATGTTACATTTATTTTAATATGATTTATAAATAACGTTTTTTTTTTATAAGGATTTCATCAAAGAATTTTACTTATTTCCAAAAAAGTGTTCGATTTTATTTAAGAAAATGGTTTTTACATAAAAATTAGAAAATTACGTGGCAATTATTAAAAATATTATTACATATATATAAAATAAATATCTTACTGATATTTTAGATATCTTTTTATTTTTACAGTGCTGTAAAGCTGATAATGACTCAAAAGTGACAGGAAATTGGTGTATTATTTTTACGGCTAGATTAGTGAATATACTAAACATTCAGATAAGCTAAATATATATAAGGGTAAGAATAAATACACAAATACACAAGAAACGATCAATCCGTATTCTAAGTTCAATTGGGAAACCTAGGTAAGAGTATTTACCTTTAAGTTTTTTTCTTTTCTTGAAATTCTAACTTTAAATACTTTTTTCTGTCTTTGTCATATTTGCAGTAAATTGATCATGAAGACCTTCGTCACCCTTAGTGCCCTGTTGGTTGTCGCCATCGCATATCCTTTGCCTTTGGTGCAGGTTATCCTAAATATAGACACGACCAGCCAGGACTCCAGTGTGGTCGAAGCTCCAATTGTCATTAAACCCGAACCAGTGTTACCGGAACATCCCATAATTATTCCTGCACCCGTTCAACTGCCAGAGCCTGTTTTTCCTGAATTACCACAACCTGTAGAACCTGAGGTTGTAGCTCCTGTAGAACCCGAGGTTGTCGCACCCGAAGCACCTGAGGTTGCAACTCCTGTAGAACCCGAGGTTGTCGCACCCGAAGCACCTGAGGTTGTAGCTCCTGTAGAACCCGAGGTTGCTGCTCCCGAAGCTCCTGAGGTTGCAGCTCCAGTAGAACCCGAGGTTGCCGCTCCCGAAGCACCTGAGGTTGTAGCTCCTGTAGAACCCGAGGTTGCCGCTCCCGAAGCACCTGAGGTTGCAGCTCCTGTAGAACCCGAGGTTGCCGCTCCCGAAGCACCCGAGGTTGTAGCTCCTGTAGAACCCGAGGTTGCCGCTCCCGAAGCACCTGAGGTTGCAGCTCCTGTAGAACCCGAGGTTGCCGCTCCCGAAGCACCTGAGGTTGCAGCTCCTGTAGAACCCGAGGTTGCAGCTCCCGAAGCACCTGAGGTTGCAGCTCCTGTAGAACCCGAGGTTGCAGCTCCCGAAGCACCCGAGGTTGCTGCTCCCGAAGCACCTGAGGTTGCAACTCCTGTAGAACCCGAGGTTGCCGCTCCCGAAGCACCTGAGGTTGCAGCTCCTGTAGAACCCGAGGTTGCTGCTCCCGAAGCACCTGAGGTTGCAGCTCCTGTAGAACCCGAGGTTGCCGCTCCCGAAGCACCTGAGGTTGCAGCTCCTGTAGAACCCGAGGTTGCCGCTCCCGAAGCACCTGAGGTTGCAGCTCCTGTAGAACCCGAGGTTGCCGCTCCCGAAGCACCTGAGGTTGCAGCTCCTGTAGAACCCGAGGTTGCCGCTCCCGAAGCACCTGAGGTTGCAGCTCCTGTAGAACCCGAGGTGGTCGCACCCGAAGCACCTGAAGTTGCAGCTCCTGTAGAACCCGAAGTTGCCGCTCCCGAAGCACCTGAGGTTGCAGCTCCTGTAGAACCCGAGGTTGCAGCTCCCGAAGCACCTGAGGTTGCAGCTCCTGTAGAACCCGAGGTTGCAGCTCCCGAAGCACCCGAGGTTGCTGCTCCCGAAGCACCTGAGGTTGCAACTCCTGTAGAACCCGAGGTTGCCGCTCCCGAAGCACCTGAGGCTGCAGCTCCTGTAGAACCCGAGGTTGCTGCTCCCGAACAACCCGAAGTTGCTGCTCCCGTTGAACCCGAGTCCGCTGGTGAAGAAGTAATACTGTTGCCAGTACACTAATTAGACCCGGGTAGCATCGGTAACATATTCAAATGAATACACTTTAACAAGAGTGTTATTGTGATATTTGTTAACGAAAATTGCGTGTTTATAATATATTGTTTTAAAAATTATATTTCTTTATTTATTAATAGAATCTTTATAATACTTCAGAAATATAAAACGTGAGCTAGCTATCGGTTAAGTATACGATTTCATTTAAAGTAGACAGTAATTAAAATGTTCTTACAAACAGGAACGATATAATGCAATGAATAGGTTGCCAGGCGGCTGTTGTCAGACATGTAAAAACAAAAAAAACCACACGTGACTAGCCGATGACGAAGCAATTGAGGGATGGTATGATACATTGGCGCCATACATGTTTTTTTATAAGATGACGCAAAGGCTGTCGTAGGATTTTCCGTTTACTCGATAATCAATCGATTTATTTACATGAAAACAGCAATTAAAAATTTAAAAACTGTAATTATATAACCATATTCATAATTTCCTTCAATCAATCTGATCTTTGATATACAAAATTCTTTCTATCCAATCAATATTAAAATTTTTGATATATAAAAGTCTTCGTATCCAAAAATGTGACCATTGTCTCAATTATTTTAAGAGACAATAACCATATTATACAATTAAGAAATTATACTAAAAATGGCATAAGGAAAATCATCTAAAGAAACTATTACATCCTGGGTAACCATTCATTCATATAAAGTCACGATCAGAAGATTCACTTGGCTATATAAGGGCATATACACATCACATTACCATAAGATATATCTGATATGCACCTGCTCTTATTTGGTCCCTGTTTAATTGAGCGTGTTGAGAAGGCGGTCATCAATTATCATGACAGTTTATTTTTGTCTTGACTGGACTTGTTTGTGAGTAATGACTCGGCGTCCGCTAAGCCTTATATGTTAAGTTTGCTTTTAATGTCATAATATATCTATATTATTTACATAATGTATCAGAGTTGAGTTGATTATGATGTTTAGTGTAATAAGCATGCTGAGAGACCTGATTGAAGATGAACTATAATGTCATAAAGGATTTTATTAACCCTATTTGCGGGTAGTTACAAAATAAATAAGATCTTGGATTTTATAAAACCTTTAATATATGAATAAGTTGTAACTAAAAGTAGGGTAACAAATTAGATTATTACATTTGTTTACCAATTTCGGATTTATTTCATAAAAAATATAAGGATTCATTTCATAAAAGTGACATATGTTTTCAATCTAAAAGTTATCGACTGCTAATTATCTCAGTAACGAAAGATGTTTATAAAAAGTACATTTTAAGTAATGTTAAATAATTTATTTTTATTATTTAATAAATACTTTATTTCACTTCTCTGATATTGTTACAAAGTTAGTGCATAAATAAGTAAATTACTAGCCATTAAACTAATACTAAGTAAGTAGTTTAAACTAATACTTAACAATATAATACTCGATAACTTGGAGTCGTCAACACCTTATTACTTTACATCGTGTATTTACAACTAATGGTCTTAAAACAATACGACACACTCAATTTTTCAGTAGAATATAATATTTGCCGGTAATGGTGTGATCCACAAAATGTTCGTATTTGGGTCTACTTTGAGTCCATTATTTATGTTTGTGATATCCCCGATATACATGGATTATTTTCGAATGAGTATGAATGAATGAGAATGAATGAGAATGAGTATGAGACGGCAGTACTTAAATGATTACTAGTTATAATTTATGCACACAACAAAATCTGTGGATAAACATCTCAGTACTGCAAGTACTGTACACATCTTTTGTACACAAAGAAAACAGTCATGGAATTTTACGAGACAGATTAGGTACCTACCTATTTATGGCAAATAACAAAATGGATACAAGCTAGTGCCTTCGATAGAAACGTATGAATGCGATCAAAGCGATAATGTACTCAACTGACTCAAAGGTCACGCTATCACTCGAAGAGTGCCCGGTCTGACCTTGCTCTAGATCACCCGACCTTGTTCTCTCCAAGCTAACGAGCAACGCTTATCTCGTGTACATGCATTAGTTTCAATGGCCGGCCCACTGTTCTTAATTAAGCGGCATTCCCTGTCGTTACCACGAATACTTTCAATAGCTATTCCGATAGTTTTTTTAGTGCTATTGTGAATACAATTTGCCTTTTCTTCATTTTTATAGAAACGTAAATGTGCTTTATGCACGAAATCTAAGTTTATTAACTGAAAACTGTTCATATAAAAGCAATTTTTCCCATATAGGTATTGGTGGTTTTAGAATTGGATTAGCTATTGGTATGTACTTATGATATTCATATAAGAACAATTCTAGATTGGAAAGTAATATATTATATTATTTTGCTCTATCACTATATATTTAAATCTGAGCAAAACTTCTGCGTACTTAGTAACTTAGTGGTAAAGGATTGTCACAAAAATATTGATTGTTCAAATCATCATTCGAGGCCGCTGCTGTGTCAAGAACTATTTAAATGTTTTTAGTTAAATATTTGCCTAAGGATTTGCACTAAAAAGATCATAGTTTATTATTATTATTATTTTAGCGAGGTGCATGAAAACCAAGTTTCTAAGATGACGAATTTATATAATCTATTAAGTTTAATTTAGTTCTTCTACAACAAGAGTTTATGAATGAATTTTGAACGTTCGATACAAACAGAAATAAATAAATCACGTATGTAAGTTTGGTTAAACATAATTGGTGGTTGTATAAAAACGTTATACTCAGAACGTATTACTATATAAGGGTCATTGCGGACAAGCGATAAAAAATATACGCTTAAAAGTAATGCAAAAAATACTACCACATATTAAAAGCTACTAAGACGAAAGTGATGTTAAATATGCACAAGAGGAAGATGTAATACATTTGTTTATGAAACGTGATGCCGCCCATGCATTTCTTAGCTTTCTGCGAGCGTAGCGCTCCCCACCCTCGCGGGGCGTGAAAGCACCGCGGTCGTGCGCAGGCGCCGCTAAGTGTGTCGCGCAGGTCGACGAACGCCGGCCTAGACCCACATACTGCAATTGGGGCACAATCAGTGACAGTACAGCGAGCGCGTTGACCCCGCACGGTGAAATGCCCATCTTTCTACTTCACACTCTTTCTCTCGACGTCGTCACATCGATTTTCCCAACACGTTGATTCTTAACACAATTAGACGTAACTTTTGAACTACTTCAAGACGTACATAATATATACAACTATACTGTTTAGACATCAATTAAATTTCATTTGTGTTCAGATATCGTGATCAATACTTTTATATATTTTCTCCTATACTCGCTTCCAAGTTGCATGTTAACATCCGAACTATTTAACGGAACTGACATATGAAACTGTCATTATAATATCAAATAATACGCGATTCGTTTTTTGTTGTCAGTAGTTATTGGTAGTACTTATTGGTATTTAATGTAAGATGGGAGCAAACAGTGGAAATAAATCCATCTTAAGTGAATGTGTGTCCATGTTTTTGTTACGGCTAGTAAGCTGCTCACGAGGCGTGATGCACGTACGAATAGTGTACATAAATATTGTTTCCTTTTCACTTTCAGGTATGAAATCCTTAAAAAAATTACAAAGAACTCTAAAAATAAAATAAATATGATATTAATTTCAATGTTACATTTAGATGCAATTTATTTTAGGAAATGATTTTTTTTAGTAATTTATTAATTTGTAATTATTAACTTATAATTTATTATTCTCCGTTCATAATTTCATATTAACTCAAGAAATTATGTTAAAAAATTTTGCTGCATCAAATTCGTTAGCTTTGAATTTTTGTAAATTGTAAAAAAAAAAAATACGCTGTTAGTATTTTTTATTACAATAATTAAATAACAAAAAAGTATTGTACCTATTTATATATTTTTTAAATAAATAAGACATTTTTCTTATACGTAATAAAAATATACATTATGAGGAACATTCTGTTATTAGATATAAAATATTAGTTATTGCTTCTATGTAGTACTTGAAATTTAATTAATATTACATATGTACCAACAACATCACTGATAGTTACTGTGAGGGTATAATTTTTATTGTTATTTATAAATAGGTATATACATATTTGATCACCAAAATTAATTCATTATAAGTACTTTTAAAGTTATTTTTTGTAACCCGCAAATAATATAAAAATACAACATTAAATAATAGGAATTGCATCTTTATGCAGTTATCGAAGTAATTTGATTTAAAAATAGATAAATGATCCCAGTTTGCAGAAATTTATCTTTTTTTTCCACTTTATGCATAAAAAGTTTTGAAATGCGAACTGATATCAACAAGAGCGAATGGAAAAGAAAGTAAAAATGATACAAATAAGAAGTATGCGAACATGTGCAGTGCAATGAGAAACGAGCGATCGAGCGCTGAGATTCACCATTTCTAGGGAGAAAAAGTGATGGCGACCAGACTGGAAACTTCGGATATGGAGCGAGTATTGTCTCTGATGCGTTCTCTCGTCTCGATGCACATGTAATGCACATTTTTTCCCCTACTTCTTCACTTTCTTCCTATGTACACTTTCTAGGCTTTATGGTGAAATGTGTATGCTTTCTAACGCAACACTAGTGCAAGTTTTTCTGTTAATGAAAACGAGATTAAGCGGTTATCAAATCGTTATTAGTGTGAATCTAACATTAAATGCAGTGTAATTATCCAATTATAGAAATCTATGATATCGCTGACATGCAAAATGAAGCATCTCTCTCTCTTATTTCACTTTGTAACCTTCTTATTTAGGTCACCATCTATTAGAAGGCTTGCTCTGGTAATCTGCATAGACGGATGTTGGTGCTATTAGATATTGTAGGTTTCTCTATCGGAGAAACTTTCGGTTCCACTTAAGTGTGTCGGGCCTCCGGGCTGCCTTTTCGTGGTCGTGCACCCACGGAAATTGGTCCGCCACAATAAACTATAAAACATGTCTATGTAGGCCATCGCCGAGAGTCGCGCGCGCGGGATAGTTGTTGCTGATCGTTAGCCGAGCTCTATGCAAATCGGCAGGAACTTTCTTCCGTAACGACGGTTATTGCCACGCGGTCGTTGTATCGATTTCACTAATGCTATAAATCATAGTTATTTATACTAAACTATATTATATTGAGTATTTTGTTAGCCCATTGGATTATTTGTATATAAAAAATATATAAGCAATATATTCACTTAACTCAATAAATATTACCTCAATTATAAAAAATTATATGAAATGAAATAAAATAAAAATAAAAATAATAATAAAAATGTGTGTAAAACATTTTAGTAGGCATACAAGCAACCAAATATATGTATCTGGCAAAGTATTTCAATGAATATTTTCCATAACAAACATGTTTTTGAGCTTGTTTTGGAATTTGATAACATATCGATAGATAGTATTTGGGAGGTGGTCGAGTTGAGACCACGACCCGCGCAATACGGCCTGCGCGGGCGCACGCGGGCACTGCTGCGGTAACCTACTTGGCGTGCGTTGATCTCTTTGTTTGTAAACATGGCGCCCTCTACTTAGAGCACAAGCTTCCATTTCATTACCATAATTAGGAACATTATTAAGTCTTCAAGCTTAAGTAATAAGTGCAATCATTGTTTTACAAATTTCAGTGTAAATCATTCACCGACGTTTATAATAATGGGATTTCTAAATTACATTAAATGCATTTTTGTAATAAGTTTCAAAAATAAACCGCTCAGACAACATTTTCTATATAACTAAATTGTAATGTTAGGTTGGATCATAACTGACCATTACTTATAACTGTAATTATGAAAATGATTGCTAAAAGTTGTATTTAAATAACAATTATGTATTAAAAGTGTCAGTCTCGTTATTTAAAATAAATGAACGGCTTGAATTTACATCGCTACTTAGGACAACCAGCGTATGAAATATAATCGAAATGAATATTTTTAAATGGAATATTTCTACATTTATTCCGGTTATAAATGAAATAAAACGAACGATTCCGTTAACCTTGATATGTAACAAGGCTTTGTCAGTTCAGTATAGGTTAGTTTTACGAACCGCTTTGAAATGTCACGATGCTGAACTTTCGAACAGCTTGGGAAAGCTGATTAAGTGTTTAGTCAAAACTACAAAGACATGAAGTATATAATTAAATATTTATTTACTGTACATTTAGTTTTTTATTACTTTAATATCCAAATGTTTAAGTTACATTGTTAATATATAACACGTCATGGGTATTTATGCTGTCCGCGAGATTTGACCTCAATTCTTGACTACATATTTACTATTTATGCACACGCAGCTGATATAACTTGTTAGATATTCAATAAACGTTTCGAGATAAATAACCAGATAAAGATCTTCATTTAAAAAAATATATATTTGTCTTATAAATACAATTGTCTTGGATATGAATGAAATTAATTAGAAGAGCTATTTATTTTTCTTCTAAACTTTTAGACCCGATAATGTTTTCGATGTTCCAAAAAATTTAAATCTTATTTTTAAGTTACTTTTATCATTGTGAGGCTTCAAAAACAAATTCACTTTTATCACGTTGATATTTTATGCATTGTATCTATTAATATACACGATACTAAATATAAATAAGGGGAAATATAATTCTTTAAATAGAATATGGATTACTTTTTACTTAAAACATAAAAGAAGGTTTATTTTGCGAAATCTCAAGTGTATTAAATCAATAATGATCATTAAAAACAAATATATAAACAATCTCCTTGTTGCAACATTTTTGGAATTTTCGAAAATATATTTTATTTTCCTTTTAAAAACAGCTTCAAACTTATAAAATAAATAGTTATAATATTTATTTAAGATAACGTACTTCTTATAACCAAACCATAGGTACTTTATATTATATTTATTGTAAGTAAACCTAAGGAGATATTTTCTAAATATAGAGTGCGTATCCACGCGCTAGCGAAGAATTCCCGGAATCTTCTCGAATATTGAGCAACACCTGCTCTACCCAAAGGGTAAAAGCCTTGAATACATTGCCCTCGTGGCTTCGACTACCTTTTTAAAGCTAAAAATAAAAGAAGGAAGATGTATGCACGGGATGCGAGCATTCTAGACAGAGGATAAAAAAGGAATAAAATAATCTAGTTCGTTCAGTGGCCCCAGAAGGGGTAGACGATCGAGGTAAGTATCGGAATTTTCTAAGTCAATGTGCGCAATCGAAATTAAAGGAAAATAGAACTTTGATTGAGTAATATCATGAATCTTTCATTCTCTTCTTGATATTATAGTTAGAACCCATTCTTTCAAGTTTCATTGTATACTTGAGTACAGTTTATTTGCTATGAATTTCTTAATGATGTCGATTAAACAAAATGTTAAATAAAATTGGTGCAGCATTTTAGTTCATAAATTATTTTTTTAAATAAATTATAGTAATTTTAAAATGTGCCACTTAATTGGGCATTGCTGTTTATTAAATTAAGCTTTATTAAAATTCACGAGAAAAATAATAAAGTAATGTTCTAAGTAAATGAGAACTTTCAAGGATCACTACTCGCCCGTCACATTCTTTGCGGTTATTGGTAGGTACAGGGAAAAGATTCAATTTAAGTTAAGGGCATAAATATATTATACATACTAGGAAATAGCTTTAAGTATAAAAAAGTAATTTTTACTGCAATATGGAAACAGATTTTGGCTCGTGGCTTGTCCAGGTATAAGCGGATAAAGAGTAAATGTCTTTATGAGTGTTCGGAGGCTAGTTACGCGGGCGTCTACCTCAAGTTAACCTTGCATTGTGTCAGTAACACTAGTCACTGGATAACTGTACGGTAGTTGAATGAGAATAGCAAAAAATAGAGCCTCGTGGAGTTCTGGATCAGTCCATGACTCGTGAGATACAGTCAGTCTCTTAGAATCGTGCTTGTATACAAATTGAATTCTTAGCTCTTATCTGCATATCAAGTGACGCATGCGCATGTCAAATCATAATAATCCCTCTCGTTATTTATGGGGTACGTTGCGCAACTTAATTATTGCTACTCATACGTGCTTAGCGTTTATATTAATCTGTTTTAAATAATTCAAATGTTCTAATAATTCTGTAATGACGAAATGAGAGTATTTAGAAAATAAAAAAAACACCAGTTACATATAATTGACTTCTTTGTAAGTTGATTTATCAGTTATTACTAGTTTACAATTACTTAAGTACATTTCAATAAATTAAAATATAAATTCATTCGGACGTTGTTCTCAAGTCATTCTCAATTATTATTTATTTACAATAAGTGAAAGACGCCCTTTGAAGTGACAACATTGTAATATTTTATTATTCCTTAATGTCAGCAATCAATCAATTAAGCAGTTATATTTTAAAACTAAGCTCAAGTAACTCAGATCTGTAACAGCGTATGTGTAAGAGCACATTCTCTTACTGCTGTGTGCGTCACGACAATAAATTACATACAAGTGTGCGTTTGTCGTTTATAAATAGGCTTGTTATATTTATCTTTGACAGCAGAGGCACGTGGTGGAAGTATTATAGCCATTAGTCCGCAGTGCAAGTCTTAAGAGTTGATCGATATGATTGGCCCAATAATGGCTGCTCGGCCGCTGACCGACCTTCACACTCAACGCAGTACCGGCGCCTGCGCAGGCCTGCAAGCGACCTCGGTTTACGACTCATGCCTTTGATTTTAAATTTGTTTATATATAATTTAATATACGAAACATACATGCCTTCTGATTATTTACAAGTGATTGACATACCTATATATACATATATATATATATATATATATATATATATATATATATATATATATATATATATATATATATATATATATATATATATATATATGTCAATCACTTGTAAATAATCAGATTGTATATATCAGACTTGTATACATATATACATATATAGTACTGAAATTTAAACACCTCATAATAAGACACTCCAAAACGCTTTATGACGTAATAAACACCCCGACTAATTTCTCGTAAAGTCTAGACTGCTTTAATGTTTAAAACCAAAACGGACTATAGTTAAAACAATATTTAAGTTGAAGACCCCTTCTGTTTAGTTTAGGAAATATATAAAAAAAAAACAACGTTTTGTTTTCTATAATAATAATAAATATATCATTTATAATCATATCTATGAAATCCTGTCGAGGTTACCTTATATTTGTAGGAGTTGCTAGATATATAGGTGCATGCATGCATGGAACGTCAGATAGCTCAGTGAGACTAGCTGTAAGGAACTTTGTGCCAAAAAGAGTGTCTTTAAAATCATTATAGGTACATAGGTACATAAATGCATACAGACTAATATGAAATAAATATATTTTTATAGCTTTAAAGACAAAAAATTACGATGACATAATTATATAGATAACGTAATAATTAAAAAGGCAAAAATATATATATTATGCTTCGTGAATTTGAAATGGAAAGAAATAAACAATTTTTATTTACTAAAACTTTCCGACGAGCACTCATGTAACAATTTAAATTTATTAATGTTTATAATTTCTTTTAGATACAGTGATTTTGAAATTGTATTTATGGAAAATCGTTGCGATACGTTTGGTTCCATACAAAAAGTTTTATTCAATAGTGATATGAATTCAGAATAAATTGAATAACAATTATTTTTCTGGACTCGACACGAATTTAAGGCGTCAGTCAGTTGTTATCCAGCCAGCGTACAGCCACGTGACTAGTGACAGAACATAGGCGCAGCACTTATCCCAAGCCCTCTTCATAGTTCATATCTAAGTGACATCATCTAATTCATAACTAGTACACCACCTGCGAGGAAGTAAGTTAAGTTTAATTATAAATTTGCTGCACAATTCAATTCAAAATAAACATTTATACAATAAACCTCAGCTATGCGTCATCGTTCACGTGCTTATAATGTGTAGGTATAGTTGGCAGCACTGCTATGAACACAAATTTTGAAAGGTTACACTTTATGACATTGAAGATTGAATAGCTCAAATGTTATCGAACTGTGGATACGAACGATAAAATTGAATATATTTACTGTATCTAATATACTAAAATGGATCTTATATTATCTATTTTAAAATTTATTGTTTTGTTTCTCTTTCGTCGTTTTGTTTTTGTATTGGTAACATTATATTTTATAAATGTCACATTGTAGTTTCGGCGTAAAATGGTAATTAAATCTTATCTGTTAAACAACACATTCATATCTATGTCTTGTAATTTATATTCCGATAAATTTATACATTATTTATACAAATATGAATAATTTAAATAAAAGAAGCATCATATTTGTTTATGAACAAAATACCTACACCACTCTGACTTAATATTCACAAATAATACTTTATCATACTGTTGTATTATATAGAATTACAAAATAACTAAATGTGTTATTGCTATTAGATCATTTTTTAAAAGGTTATGAATTATAATAAACATAAGTTGTATAATAATTTTATTAATATTTTATATTTATGTCGAACTATTTCAGATATGGATATAATATTTTTATGGTTGGTTACATTCGTTTTGGGATTTTGGATTTTTAAAAAAATAAATCGTTGGAAGGTTTTACCTCCTGGCCCCTGGGGACTCCCGGTAGTCGGATACCTTCCATTTTTAGATAGTGAACAACCTCATTTAACCTTGACAAAGCTGGCCCAACAGTTTGGTCCAATATATGGCATAGATATGGGAAGCACTTATGCTGTAATTATTTCTGATTATCGATTAATCCGGGAAGCCTTCGCTAAGGAAGTCTTTTCTGGACGAGCACCACTTTATCTGACACATGGAATTATGAAAGGAAATGGTAATTTGTTTTAACAAACTACAATATTCAGTAACTTTATGTACTATAAGCATTTAATTAATATTAATTACATTATTAATTTAGGAATAATTTGTGCTGAAGGAGCTCTGTGGAAGGATCAAAGGAAGCTGGTTACAACTTGGCTTAAAAGTTTTGGCATGGGAAAGCATAGCGTATCTCGTGATAAATTGGAACAACGCATTGCTTCTGGTGTTCAAGAATTACTTGAAGTATTATAAAAATATTTTTTTATAGATAAAAAAACACAGTTTCAAAAAAATATTTTTTTAAAATAAATAACATTGTAACCATTTTTTATAATTATAATTTTTGAGAAGTCCAAAAGCATTGTAAAAAATATAGAAGATTTTTTTGTACCAAACAAAAACAGTGATTAATTCTTGAAAGTGACCTTTTCTTGGCGCGGACAAATGTTACTAAGACTCCTGTAGAAAAACACGATCTCCGACTTTTGTTTTTGTAATGAGCGCGGGTGTTGCTATTACCATTGAATATTTTACACGATTTATACATTTATTCTGAATGTTTACTTATAGAACGTTAAGGAAAAATCTGGAAGTCCTCTGAATTTGTCTGATATGATCACACATTCTTTGGGTAATGTCGTAAATGACATCATGTTTGGGTTTAAATTTCCACCAGACGACAAAACATGGCATTGGTTCAGACAGATCCAGGAAGAAGGATGCCATGAAATGGGTGTTTCTGCTATCGTCAATTTCCTTCCTTTTATAAGGTAATAAAAATACAAACTATTAGAAAAAGGCATCATTCAATATAAACCGATTTAATGAAGTAAAACTAAAATTAATAATATAAATTAACTATTCTCTAATCTTTAAAATTGCCAATTAAAGTCATAATGCCGTATTAAAACAAAAAATGTCTGTAGGTTTTTCCACCCAGTGTTTATAAAATAAAACGTTAAACTTTTATCATTGCTTCAATAACATTGTATCAATTATTATTAAATTAAACATACAGATTATCAATATTAAAATAAAATATAATTGGTATTCTGTTATTTAAATCAATATTTAAAAAATATTCTAGAAAAAAAATATTCGTGTCATAACTGTCAGCCAAAAACAGAAGTTTTATTTTTTTAATTTAGATTCGTAACAATAAGGTATGACTACATAATCTATTCAATATCTAAATGTTATGTTAAGTAAACATATTGACAAAACACTGACAATATAGAATCCTTGTTAATTTTAAATAAAATGTTAACAAGTGGGCATAGTACCCATAAATCGGACATTTTAAATTAATTACAAACTTAAAACCATTATGACGCCACATTATAAATGACAGACATTTAAACCCCGGACGGATTGTTAGTTATATTATAAGAAAGGATAGAAAACAAATCGTTATTAACATACGTTACGTACATGCAAACTTATATTTTATTAGAAACCATTATAGACAGATGACATTAACGATATTGCCTTTTAAATTGTATTAGTTTAAAATTATAACATAACTATTCGAAGTAGCTGTTTTATTCGTTTTTAGTTGTTAAAATTACAGAATATGTAGCTAATTATATATTTTTTAGATTTATATCCCCATCCGTTCAAAAGACAATGCAAGTATTGATCCGAGGGCAAGCGCAGACACACAGACTGTACGCAAGTATTATTGCACGCCGGAGGAAAATGCTGGGATTGGAAAAACCAAATGAAGCTAATTATGTAGAACATGATGATTTGTTCAATGAGCATCCCGAGGGCTTCATTAAATGTACAAAGTACAGCAAACATGCTACAAACGCAGACGAACATTATTTTAATCCAAACGTATTAATTCCATCGCAAGATGAGTGTATTTTGGATAAATTTTTGATAGAACAAAAAAGAAGATATGAGAACAGGGAGGATAACGCAAATTTTGTAACAGATGAACAGTTGCATTTTTTGCTCGCAGACATGTTTGGAGCCGGCCTTGATACTACATCTGTGACACTCTCATGGTTTTTGTTATATATGGCATTATATCCTGAGGAGCAAGTTTGTAATTTATGGCTATTAATTATGTATTTAATAGCTTTCTAGAAAACTATTATACTAATTTGAATATTTTGTTCACATTTGATATTTTTTTCAGGAACATGTGCGGAAAGAGATATTATCTGTATGTCCAGAAGAATGTGAAGTGGATAGTACAAGGTTGCCCAAGCTTATGGCCACAATTTGCGAAACTCAACGCATCCGGTCTATAGTGCCAGTGGGCATTCCTCACGGATGCTTGCAAGTGTGTAAATTATTGTTATGGCATTTTTTAAACTCCTATCTTATTGTATATTAACTTTGACATTTGACTCTTAGGACACCTACTTAGGTAATTATCTAATACCTAAGGGTGCAATGGTTATACCACTGCAGTGGGCGGTTCACATGGACCCCAATACGTGGGAAGATCCAGATAATTTCAAACCAAGTCGATTCTTAGATGAAGATGGAAATTTATTAAAACCACAGGAATTCATACCTTTCCAAACAGGTAATTGATGATTAATACAATGTTTCTTTTTCGTTTTACAACATACAAACATCGTTGGATGAAGAGATACGTATATTAGATATTATTTTTCTGAATATCGAGTATTTCCCTCAAGAATATGTAAAAATGCATTCTCATAGCGATTAATTATTATTTATTGAAATTTTAATATTAAATTTGAAACATGAATTTTTAATATAATTAAATTTTTAAAATTATTTAGTTGTAAACAGATGTAAAATAATTTATTACTCGCTATATATAAATGATAAATTGATTGAGTATTATATTTATTTAGGTAAGCGAATGTGCCCCGGCGACGAGCTTTCAAGAATGATACTAGCCGGGTTCATTGTCCGCCTGTTTCGGTCTTTTAGACTGAGATTAGCTTCATCCCCGCCCTCAGCTAAAGCAATGCAAGGAAAAGTTGGCGTGACCTTATCACCACCGGAAACGCTTTTTATTTGTGATTCCTTGTAATCATTTACAATTTTTACAGTAATTATTAAAGTACAAATAATTATGTTCCTTATTAGTTTTAGATAGTTGCATTTATGTAATAATAAATTTTTAAAATTCTTAATATCTTCAAGCTTAAAGAAATATTTGATTACTTTATATAAATATCTTATCGAAGGAAATATTTAAGTTGGGTAAAAATAAAAAAATATACTATTTTCATGAAATAATTATTATTTATTATCAAGTACAATTTTGTAATCTATTTTAAAAATCGCAATATTTACAAAGCTAGAGTAAATAATGATGATATTTAAAAGTTATACTGCGTTTGAAATTGAATAATCTTTCTGTGTAGTTTTAACAGCAACTTGGTTGCAAATACATCTTTTGAAAGAACATGAAAGAAATAACATTTCAATATTTAATAAAGTTATGAAATATAAAAGTTAATATACTTATAGCGATAATACGAGTATTACCGCTCTTAGACTAGTTGTTTGTTTCTGTACTACCATGGAATGTTACTTAGTATATTACTCATGATAGGTACACATTTAACTAGAAATGTAAAAATGAACACTTACAAATCTTAACTTAATATTTATACACTCACACAACGCAATAACATGAGATCACACTCAACAGACCACACTCACATATGATACCTTCTAATAAATAGCATTATATAATAAACATTTATTTTGGTATAGGAAACTAGAGCTTAAGATGTCAATGAAATAACTACATATCTTAACGAAACTGCTTCATTCGATGTATGTGATTTACGAAGATCTCAAAGATCAAAATCTATACATAATACTGAAGTTATAAATTAACAATTTATAATCTCAACGATGGGAAATTTAGTACATCTAAAGTAATGTCTGTCTATTATTAAATTGAACACTTTATGCACAGCCTCAACATCTGTAGCGATGTCGTCACTTACTAATAAACTTAAGTTAATTCGTCATCGATGCGCTCTAAAACGAGTGATCATTGAATACTGGTGGGTATGTAGTGGCAATAGCGTCAGGGCGTCTAGTGCGCGCCGACGTGACGCAAATGCGGGTGCTCGTGTACGAGGACCACAGGCGGAGCTGGAGGAGCACGTGGCACAAACTTAACGCGGAAAGCTTTTGGGGCGATTGTCGCACCCACCGTACCTTCAAGCGATGGTAGCCCTGCACCCGGCTCCGTTTGCACGTCGAATTGATGCATCAAGCTCGAGAAAAACATAAACATTTCCATCCTAGCCAAAACATCCCCTAGGCACATACGACGTCCAACTCCAAAAGGCATGAAGTACTCTGGTCGCTTAATTTTGCCATTCTCATCTATGAATCGGCTTGGATTAAACTTATTGGGTTCATCCCAAAGGTTTGGGTCCATATGTACACAGTTAATAAGTGGAACAACCTGGGATCCAGCAGGAATTCTGTAGCCATTAAGATGAACATCTCTGCAAAAAAAGAATGTTTGTTAGTCTAACTCATCAAATTTGCGCCCAAAACCGTATATCGAATAATTATATAAAAATGTATACATACTTTGTCGGTGAATGTGTCGTAGCCAAGGGTACAATACTGGACAAGCGGAGTGTTTCAAGTATAGTTGTTTCCGTGTAAGGTAAACTAGGCATATCTTCAATTGTCGGAAGGCGCTCACGCCCGATAACTGAGTCTAATTCTTCCTGAACTCGCCTTTTCACATCAGGATTTCGTAACATAAAAACGAGCATCCACAGAAGTGAAGATTTAATGGTTTCCATACCAGCAGAAAACAGATCTCCAAGAATTTGTTTGAGTTGTAATTCTGAAATATATAAAAACATTATATATCTATGTTTAAGAAATATGTGTTTTTTTTATTTTAATGTCTTATTTTTTACATTTTGTTTAGGAAATCGTATTTTTTCTTACCATGATTTCTCCCATCAAATAATTCTCCTTCTCTGCCTTCAAGCTTAGCCTTTTCGATTTCGATCAAATAAACATCGATAAGATCTCTAGAATTGTTGATATCCAGAGTTTTTCGATGTTCATCAATTAATGTATGATAAAATGCGAACATTTCTTCACGGTTTTGTGCAACTTTTTCTTGAACTTGAGCTTTGCCGGGAAGATACTACAAGAATTTGTAAGATGTTAATATTTGCAAAAGTAAATATACTCTATTTATTTCGATATTTAAGTAATCTAATGGGTAACTTACGTTATAGAGGGGAATGTATTCTCCATAGTGGATCTCTCCATAAAGTCTCATGCCTTCTTCGATTAAATGGTTTAATCTAGCAAATCGTGCATCGCCGTGACTAAAGCGAACTGACATGGTAATACCGCAGATCACGTTAGACACGCCTAGAGCAAATAGCGGATTCGGATCGATTGGTGCAGCTTCTGTGCATTGTAGGTTATCCATCAGGTCGTGGACTTCACACTAATTACAAAAAAAGAAGTATTAGTACTCAACCTAATATATAAACAATCAATTTAATTTAACATTTTAAGGTCACTAAAATATAATATTAATTTCGTAATAATACCTTTATTCTCGCTTCCATTATTTTCTTGCCATTGCCCATGTAAGTCATGCCAAATTCACGTAGTTTCTCGTGCAAGAATCGGCGTTGACTTTTCCACAGACTTCCTTCGCTGTTGACGATACCTGTGCACAAGGAGGAGGTGAGGACTATGCATGTGGGCGGTACTTTACGGCAACAGGCGGGCTTGTGTACAGCCCCCTGCGCATGTGCTTATTTATGTACATATTGAAGATATAATGCTTAACTATACAAGTAATTCAATTTATTAAAAACTAATAAACTAAAACTTTTTTAGAAATGTTTTTTAAGAGTGTATAATAATTACCTAGACCATCCAAAATATGGTTTAATGGGGTACTGGGTCGACCGGTAAACTCCTCTCGTCGGAATGCTTCTCTTATCAACTTGTAGTCACTCAACACAACAGTTAGTTGATTTCCAAGACGCGCGGAGAAGAGGCCACCATAACTTCTTGCGAGCTCCAAAAACGTTTTGTGGCGAACTCCGAGAAAGGGAAGGTACCCAACAACCGGTGGACTCCATGGTCCAGGCGGCAACTTTCGGATTTCACGCACTAGATTTATTAAACGCATTGTCAAAAATGTCACGCCAACTGTCAGCAATAACGGCAGCGTCGTACGAGAAGAACAGTAGCTCACCACTTGCCACAGCCCCCATAACAGTTTAGAGTTTGATAGTATTGTTATCATTTTGAAACCTTTTTTTAATATTTCCGTAACGAAAAGTTTTATAAAATGTTAACTGAGCATAACATTAGTGCGCGGATTATTAATCGCGATACGCGGTGTCCTTAACGCAGTGATCGTATACCGCGTGCGACTGTTGTCTACGCACTGGCGCGGCGCTGGCGTGGCCTTGCGAATAAATACGCGCTCGCGCAGGTTCGTCCCACCGGCACTCCTCTCTCCGCGACTTTTCCGTTGGCCGGTTTGCTACGAACATCGTAGCACGAACGCCGTAGACTTGAATTCAAACCCAAAGTTTGGTGAAATGCTTTCTAATCAATTTGTAGTTTCATGAGAAAGTTGGTCTTTTTATAAGTAACTTTTTAAAACAAGTTGTCACCCATAAGAATATCAATTGAATACTATATTTACTTATAGAATTTACTATATTATTTGGCGAGGGGTGAGAGGGGCTATCGAGGTCACGCGGGAGTGCATGCAGATGATAAGATTAACAAATTGCGTAAGTTAGTGCGAAGCAAGGTGACGGCGGGTCGACGACACAGGCCGGAGAGCCTTGGGCAGAGCGCTACGAGGCTCGACCTCTAACCGACACTTAAATATCGCTCTCAAAATATATATTTATGTCGTTAGAACATTTTTTGCATGGAAAAGAATAAAAACTTTGACCATTTGTAATAATGATTTATAAGTGTTTTTAATATTTTTGTGAGATTCAATTACGATAAAGCAATTAGTAGGTATCATATGGTCATTTAAAAGTTAAAAGTAATCTTAAATATTCATGATATGGATGATTTATAAAACCGGTTTAACAAATGTAAAAAGTTTCACATTCTAATGTTACGTTTTGTTAAGTAATTTAATTTTTATCAAGTGCTCAGCGCATTTATTTTTTTGGACTGGCAATATCTTATGATAACTGATTGTGTATATTTATGCATATTGGTGAAAACATTTTACGCTTAAGTATAATATTGCATTTTCGAACGGCATTGCGATTTTATCTTATAAACAAAAAATAACGCAATTATGGACGAATGTACAGAATGACCATTATATAAACACATACTAGAAACGTGGCTAAATATGTGCGTGACTTTTTTTAAATACAAATTACATTTAATATAACGTACTACCACTATGAATATTAAGCATTTTAATAGAATGAGTTTCATTTAATTTAAATTACATAATATCTCTTAGTTGTCTAATAGACTAATTTATAAATAGCAAAAAGTGTTATTAATGATCTTTCTTTTTTGCTATTTACAGACATAGGTATACCTAACAAAAAGTTTAATAAAAAGAACTATAACAAAAAAGTCAAAGCAATGAAACGATAAAAGTATTTTAACATATCGTTCAAGAAAATCATATTTATTCTTTGTTTAACGTAAATATAAAGCGTAAGAGATAAAATCGGTGCACACAATATTATTTTGGACACAACTAGATTAAGTTCACAGCTCACGTACTCGACCAAAAGGGCAACGACCGTCCCTTTAAGACTATTATTGTTGGATATATGCTGTGTTATGTACTTATAAAGAACTATGACTTGTTATTTATTTAGAATCAAATTGAAATAATATCTTTTTTATGTTAATTATAAGAAAATTTGACAATTATTCAAACTTTCTTGTATATAAGCAAAATGGCTATGTTATTTTAAAATAAGAAATTAACTTCGGTTCATTTAAGCTGTAGTCCTAAGTATAATAGATATCGTAGCAGTATTGTCTAGGACCAGCACATTGATTTACTATATTTGATTTAGATACAAGTATTCACAGCCTCAATTTTCCTGCTTTCACCTTTGTAGGCTAGAAAGTCTTTAGAAGTTATACAATGTTTATTCCAATTTAATGTGTTATTGTAAATAATATTATCCGTAAATATTTTTGTTTCTTATAATAAACAATTCTGGCTTGTCAGTAGTATAACTATTTTTTTAATCTATCTGTGGTATAATAATAAATTGTATTTTAAGGATCAAGATTATTATTATAACATTCTTTGGTTCATATTAATATACTTACGAACAGTCAACATTAACCAATCAGAAAGGTTAACACGGAATTTGAGAGCAAATTAGTTAATTTTTATATTGATCAGTCTTCAAGAAACCGGGTGTTGAACTTACAAACGTACCTACCTATATCAATACTATTATGAAAGTATTCTTATATTAGGACGCTACTAAAAGTTAACTTCAAATGAGTGTAACAGACAGACAAATTAGTATCCCGTCAATCTGTATGTTCAACCTTCAATTTAACTGCCAAACTAATGCTTAAGAATTGTTTTTGAGGTTTCACGAAGCACGATACTTTATTTTAACGGATTTGACTCGTGTATATAACTTAATAAAATTAATAATTTATTTGTATTTTATATAGGTATATTGGGAACAAATAAACCTTCTTTGTATACCTGTACAAAGAAGATATCATTCACAATCCATATACATTCGACCTTAAAATGCAATTTTAATATTTATAATATAACTTACTACTTTTTAAACATAACATAACCATCAAATTTCAAAATTGTCACAACAAACAACTTAAAATTATAAGTTATCTGTTAGGAACTCGATAATAGAATAATAGCATCTATCAATTAGGAAAGGATTTCACATATTTATTTTTACCTGCCGTTTCAGAAACGTATTCGCAAGACGATGTGTCCAATTTATAGTGTCGCGTGTATATGATAGTTCGCTAGTTAGTGCTTAATATTTATTAATGAAAAATAATAATAACTATACTCTATTTAATAAAACTCAATAATTGTCTTATAAAGACCGGTGTCAATTCAAGGTCTGCTTATCTGTTTTTGTTATTGAATTATGTTACCACATTTTCTACAGCGATTATTCGTCTAGCATTTGCCTACATGATGATGTCTTCTTACGTTCGAAATTAATAATCAATCTACTATCCAAGATCATTGAACTGTTTAATTTATTGGCACTGATAATTTAAAAATATGACTATTATTTTATTCTTAAGTAACAAAATAAAAACCTTATATATGAACGTTTAGTAGTAAGTTACTATTAAGTATCAACTAATTTGAAATTGATCAAACCAATTCATTGTTATTTTTTGTCAGATTATATTTTATTTCTAAAATGACTGATAATTGGATATTTTATTTCTTGTCATCTTAATCAAATAAATAATTAGCAAAATTGCTCATTATATTAATTTCATAATAGTAGGCACATAACTATTACTGCGAGAATAAAAGTGCAAGATTCTAATAAAATATATGATTATTGAGGTTAAATTAAAAGTTCAACTTATGAGAGCAGCTATACAACTTGTTGGTAGCTTATATACTTTTATTAGCTTTTAATATACATACCACATGATACCGTGTGATGACAGAGTTGTATTTTAAAATAACTAAAAAAACCATAGAATTTAATAAGCATATTTTCATATTGATAAGATTTTTATGATATAATGATGCCAAATTTTTTAACTTTTCTTAGATTCAACGCCTTTCGGTTACTTGTATCTAAATTATTGCGTGAAATATAAAAGTAAGATTTTATTATTAATGCAAACAATTTAATTGTTACAGTCACTCCTTGCTAATCGGAGCTTTACACGTGAGTGGCATAATTAATACGAGTCGATTCATTTACAACTAAACTGATAAATTTATAAGTCGTAACTATATTATTAACCCCTCTAGTATTAAAGTAATTATAGGTCGGCCATCTTTGCAAATAAGTCATGTTGGTTGATTGTATTCTAGAGACGTCAACACAGACGCGCAAGGGTATTCGGTTATCCTCATTTAGCGATACCTTGACACAAATATTTAATTTATTTGAATGCTGATAAAAAATTCTGAATTGATTATATTATTTAAAAAAAATAAAAATCACCGGATTTATTTTGTTGGAGTCAAATAATAAATATTATATTATATTTGGAGTCGTTCATAGTTTTTTAGAAACTGAAAACAATTATGAAATACGAAAAAATATTTTAAGTAAAATAATATATTGTGTTGGCAATTAAGATTAGATGGTAACTGATCTGTTGTCATGTGAAAAATAGCATTGTTTACAAAAAAAAAACATAAAATGGTCAAAACTCGTGTGTGCTCTACTTTAACAGAATACCTAAGTGTGTGATCTGGATTGCGAAAAGTAATTCATCATCACTTGTTATACGGCGCCGATGTGGCGAGCGCGAGAAGTCAAAACAAATAAAACAAATTTGAGGGGAAACAGGGGATTTATTGTAAGATAAATACAATATTTTTCAGCAATATGTTAAGAATACAAACTAGACATATACTACTATTTTAAAAAGTCTACATGCCTATTGAACTTCTTGTTGATTTTCGTAGCTAACTTTAATTGGTTGACTTTTTTATCAAAGGTTTGATTTTGATCAGATACTTTTTGTATCATTTTTTGTTTCTTGATTTAATGAAGTGAATCAGTTTTAGAAAAAATCTAATCAGATTATCGTGTCTGCATATTAATAGATAAATCTTCAGTAATATATAGTTGTATAGGTTATAACGACCGCATTAGAAATAAATTGATAAATAAAATGATCTTAAAGAACTATATAGGTAATGCAAAATTATGAATGTTTAGTTCTTATGTAAAATAACCATAAAATAAAACGGTATAACCTAGTTAAATAAAATTTTATTAATAATATTTTTTTAGTATCTTCCGGAAGTGTTTAACATAAAGCTAGTAAAAACTAATTTATCAAATGATGTTTTTAAAATCATTACTTTAGTTTTATTAGTTTAAAAATATTTCCTTACTACTGTAAATTAAAAAAAATGAAATAAATAACCCATATGTTCCACTAAACCCAAGCCCCACCTATTACATATTCAAATAGTTTTCAAGTAAGCAAATCTAGATTTTGTATATGAAGCATATTGTCTTATTACCAGCGGACACTTTAACAATTACCCTACATTTAAAAATGATTGCAAATCAAAAAATTAACGCATCTGCACGCACTAACTTAAACAAACATATCAAATGAGTCATGTGATATTACTAATTATTAATATTTTATATAAAATAGATATTAAAATAATAATAATATTAAAAATATAATCGTAACAACTATATCCAGTGACCTTCAATATGTAAAAGTGGGTGACACATTTTATTTTGCACCACCAATGTGGTGATAACTCTTTGATAACCCAAGCCCTATGGCTGATATAAAAAAAAACAGTTTTTTCAATATGTTTGAAATTGTCCATAAACATAATAGTCGTGCTAAGCTTATTTACATTTTTGATTAAATTACTGGGATATTAACTCGATGGTCACCGGTTCAAGTCCTGTGTTGTTTTCAATCAATATTATTTAAAAAAATAAACTGGTAGCGTATAATTTGTTTTTATAAGACATTAATCAATAAAGTTATTTGTAAAACACTTCTTACATTCGAATTATAATAATTATAATCTGAAATCCTTTTATAATATTAATAAATATGTTAAACTGCTGTCATATTCAAAGATTTATTTTCTTGATTTGTATTTTTTATTATAAATATTTCCAGCGTTTGCTGCCTTACCCTGTTTTCCATGAGGTGTTAGAGTAGAAAAGATTTATGTGTATGTTTACCGGTCAAAAACAATGTTCTTTATTTTGATAGTAGAAAAACCGGTGCAAATATCTATATCTACTTCTTTATAGGCTTTAATCTTATAAGGCTTTGACAATAAAATGGAATGCTTTTAAAAATATAAAAAACGTTAATTTGTAAATATTTACTAATATACACCCATACTAGTTAAAATTGTCTAGGTTTTTCTATGCACCCGAGGGTTTCTGCTTCCTGTGACTGAGCACCATTAGCACCGCCCTAGGGGCGGCATTAGTGACATTAACGAACCATCCCTAATTACATGAAAATCGTGTTATATTTTTAAAGAATATATTTCTAATTTATACAGGATTTTTCATTACTTAATAATCGAGTTCGTAACTAAGATTTGATTGAAATAAAAATATCATCATACTTCAAGGGTTTCAACCTCTATTTTTTTTAATAGACTTGTATGTAGCTATCTCAGACACCTAGCTCTGGCTATTATAAACAATTAATATTTTTAATTTATACTTTATTAATTATATCCAAGATTACAGTTTCAAAGATGACAATGCATTCTTGATACACTAGCGTCACTGAGTCTACTCGAATATCGTTACGTGGAAGTTGGTCCAATCAGTGGCGTGTCTAAATGTAATGTCTTCCCGGGATACCATGTAACCCGAGACGTTGCTCACGTTACTACTCGCAATACTCTTGTTATATAACACTATAATAAGGATACTATATAAGTACTACTATATACTATACTATATACTATAATGGCGGTACCAAGGAAATTATGTCAAACCATAAAATTAATCACTACGTACACATAATATAAAGTCTACAGACAGAGTATGTTGAGTTAAAAGTATAATATTTTTTTATTCTATTTTTCAACGGCTTTGACTATTTTGTTCTGTTCTATTTTCAAACTTTTATTTATAAAATTGATTAGTTTATAGATAGTCATAATAATAGATAATTGTTTATTTGTGTAATATATTAACATTGTAATGATTCATAATTAGTAATAGCCCAAAGTAGTTGCAATTCGTTACCTTGAGAACAAAGGAGTTATTAATGAGTATTTCATTTAAGTCCAACGTTTAGATTCTAAGAACTGACTAATGTTATAAAACAATGAAAATAAAATGCTACGACGATTTAACAAAAGATCGCATTGTTGAACTATTGACATTGTAAGAATACTTGCTAATTTCCGCGAAGCTTCAGCGAATGCCACACAGACATTTTCCAGTATTTGTTATATAAAATATTATCAAGATGCAGCTGCAAGTATGATAATGGTATTCAAATCTTGCAATTGTGCGATTAGAGTTTGTTGACCCGTAGTAAGCATTACGTAGTCAAAGCCACTCTAAAAGACCGCTTGCGTAAGCGTCCGCGGCTATGTACTCCTAGGGGATTTACTGATAGATAAAAATAGTTTATTACATATTATATAAGATTATTAAAAGAATAATTTCTTAAATAAAAAATAGTTTTAATTATTTGTATGTTATATCAACAATAAGTAAAAGAATATTCCTCAGTTTCAATGTTTTTTTTTTATTTTCATTTTCTCACTTTACACACACATGACCTTTTAATTTAATTTAATTCAAACGTTTATTTTTTTTAGGACATTAACTTTGAGACCTCCAAAATGTACTTTACCTACTAGCCTTATGTTCCAGACAGCAAAAAAAGAAAAACAGGTCGTCTCCATGGAATGGCTACCACGAGACTAAAAACAAATATTCGTCTAGTCTACGAATTCAGAGACAATTTACGACCTATTGTGATAAAATGTTTTGAATATTTTCGGTGAAGCAAAAAACAAAAATATTTGACATTCCAAACATGGAGGAAGAGAAACATAGTGCATCGAGCTCTATGAGAAATAAAAGAGTTGGTTGAAATCTGTGGACGAACAGAAAAAACTGTCTGGAGAGTTTTTAATAGCCTTAAAGAATAGACAACCAAGAAATATAAAGACATACGATTTTAGAATTCCAGTTTATGCCAATACCAAAATAATTCTACTTTCACTTTTAAGCCTATGATACAATTCTCCAATACTGACAGAGAATTAATTAAATATTTTTATAGTTATGGAGAAAGTACATCAATATAAGTGATTGCTTTAATTGTAACAGGTTCAGGATTTAGCGAACAAATAATATTTTTATTAATAAAAAACGTACTACGTTACTTTCATTTCTGAATGAAATTTACCTTAAAAAAATTGAAATTGATTGAGGAATCTCCATATCAACTTCTATCTGAGACGTTTTCTAAGCGGCAAGTAACCAAATTAATTGCAAATTCCAGTAAAATTGTCAGTGATTTCAATATATCACCACTTCTATTATAGCTGTATAGATTTGGGATTTGACAAGTGACCCTTCATATCAGTGACTTATCAATAGCTTGCAAATGCCGCTTTGCAAGAGTTTAACAGATTCTAATGACCTGTGACGTCATTACGAAACTAAACAACGACGCAATTTACCGAACTCTGATAACCTAGTTTTCTATATATTAAAGGCGATTTTAAAATATAAAACCTTATCGGATTGAAAATATATATATGCCATTTATTGGTTAAAGATATGTTTATAGATCTCTTAACTTGCACGTAATATTATTATATATATTTTATTATACTTAAACATTTAATTACTTAAGTGTAAGGTGACCGAGTATTTTTTTTAATGTAAGACTAAGTATACAAACTTTTTACTGATTCTCTGGAATATTTATTATTCACATTTTAGATCTAGTGCAACATTAAAACAATAGATTGTATTACAGTAAGTTGAAAAAAATATATTGTTTATGTGTCTTGTAGACTACAATATAAAATCTTGATATAAGAACAATATTGATAAAATTTAATATGAAAATGTATTCACTGAAAGAACGTATTTTAATATAAACAAAAAATATTTTTTACTTCAACAGAATAGATTCATTTCATAAGTATTTGAACAAAAAAAAATACCAAAAAAAATGCTAAATGTAAATTTTAAAACCGGTCTTTGCGTTACTATATGTCGAGGTGTAGTAGAAGTTATTTGATTTTAACAGAAAAAACACAAAAACTGATCTGGCTACAAAACTTTAAAACTACTAATTTAGTGTGGTGTATATTTTTTTTGTCAAAACACATACATAACATGCAATTTTTTTCGAATAACTCTACATTTTTCTTTTAAATCATTAAAATCGCTTATTTTTATAATCATAATAAAATAAACATTTGTTGAATTGTATTAATTTTGTTGATTCATAAATAATTATTTAAGTACAGGAATCAGACGAAGCCGTTGGCAACAGCTAGTTCATGATACTTTTTAATATATTTTTATATGGCCACATTAGTTACGTCGGCGTTGGAAACATGTAGACTTTTTAATTAAAATAAAACGTAGCACGTGTATAGAGGCTTATCCATGTGTTATTTTAATTAAGATCAAAACCAGGCTTAGCGTAAACCCGGAAAATATACATTAAAAATATTTTCTTTTCATTATCACATCTCTTTATAACATCATTAACAAGATGAGCTTTCATATATATTAGAACATGAATAAGCCAGCAGTCTAGGTAACATTAAAAAACTAATTGAATTGAATCCATGCAATCAAATTTGTCATTACGAGTAGGGGGCACCTTAAAGATAATATAGTAATTTTTGGTGTCACCTTTGCGATAAAACTTGTAAAATAATTCACATCACCAAAATCTTGATTGTTTTTTACGTTTTAAAAATGTGAACATCATTAATGGAAAATACTACAGTATTTAAATAATATAAAACTCGTATCTTTTAATAAACCTTAGTATTAACGTGAGTGGGCGCGTGTGTTATCTTTATCAAATGAGTATAATAGCACATTGAGGGCCTGGAAACTTTTTAGAAATTTTTCCTAACGATCGACACGTTTATGATAATGTATGAAAAAGAATATAATAATGTCACTTTAAAATTAGAGAAAACACGTTGGTTACATTTTCATGTTATAAAAATATATTAAGAATATTATGAGTGAGATGTCTAGGTAGAAAAAGAGAAAGATATATACATGTTAAATATGGATTGTATATTTTATACCCCAATAAAATTCTTAATTTAGACTATAACAAAAAATACAAGGTCAAATAAATGATAAAGATTGTATTTATATTTATTTTTATTGGCCTCTTGAAATAATACTACTATTATCACAAATAGTTTTACTATAATGAAATTTCAAAACAACAATTTATTTATATTTAAAATATCGTCTCTTCTTAATACAAGGTTTATCTAAATGACCTGTGACGTAATGTTATTGTGTGAGGAGTTTAGAAACACTCATTTTGCAAGAAAGTGTTTACATTTGTTAGTTTCGTATAGTTACAAAGTGAAAAATAGTGATAAAAATATAATATTTCATTTTATTCAAGTAGTTTTGATACTTTTTGCTTGTTACCGAAATATATAGTTTATAAGTTCAAGTCTCAAAGATGGGTGGAATATATATCTACAGTTATTATGTGTGTCTATTTTAGATAAATATATATTTTTTAGACAATTTTTGTTTAGTTGGTGAAAACTTTTATTACTTCCTAGCAAAAAACACACTCAAAAAGTTCCAATTGGATGTTTACATGATCCAGCAAGTCCAAACCAAATCCTAATAAGATAAAAGAAAAATACTATGATATTCCATAGCAGGTTTTAATAAATATAACGATAGTATAAATTCACAACATTTTCACGACACTTATTTCTTAAATAGTAAATAAACACCAAAATCCTTAATTAATTCGATTATCAATAGTTGAGATAACAGTTATATTTAAATAGCTTAGATGTAAATGTACGATAGATGAAAAAAACAAAACAATGGAAAAATAAAAGATGTCATCGCTTTGTAACAGATAAGACAACATTTTGACTTGACAATTTGACTTTGGTAATATCGAAAAGATACAATGTATTACAATTCCCCTTATTATCCTAATCTTAATTATTTGGGGTCAAAAAGTTCTAAGGACTGGCCGACAGCCTTATATAACCCTCTTAAGCCCCTTTTCGGATATGTGGTGAAGGATGTTATCCCAAGTGGACTTTTTCGTCCCTTATCCGCCTCTTATGGCATCAAGAAGTTTTGGTCTGGTTTTCATGTAAGCTTTGTGCTCAGCTTAGTTCAGCATTAAAATTATATAAGAATCTAAATAATTGTCCTCCTAATGTAGATATTGGTAAAGAATAATAAATTATATTTAAGTATCGCTATACATATATAGATATTATATTTTCAATAATTTCTTTGCCCTTGCGTTGATATTTTTTAGTCCTACAAGGTTAATGATTGTTATCACAATGGACATAAAAATATTTGATAATATTTATCCTAGTAAAAAAACAACGCAACAATAAAAATAAGGATAAATCGTTATTATTATAACATTACATAAATTATAAAAAAATATAAAACTATTTCAAATTTAAAAGGTGTTTAAAAAAGAGCGTTGTTTCAAGATTCAGGAAGATTTGAAGCACTCAACCTCATTCTCTCAATCTCATTTTATATAAAGGTCTTTCGAATGTGGCTCTGCCTTCCAAGTTGATATGTTGGTTTTACACTTGTTTTAAAATTTCATTGTTAAATTGACATCTCCAAAGCTGTTTGATCTGTTATTTTAATAGCATATTATTAATCTACAATTAACAATTCATAATTCACAGGATGTGATACGATACAAATCGGCTCATTTTACGCAAGTAAGGGATTTTACGCCAGTGACGTCATGAATCGTTTAGCAGAACGTTGGACACGGCACAAACTTAGTGATTCAACTTGAAACGCGAGTAAAGTTTATTGACATAAAGTGAACAAAGTTCTCTTACATAATAATGTTTTTCATTCGTATTAATGAATGAAAGTTCAATGACCCTTGATTTGAAATTGTTTATCACTTTTTCCGCAGTTACGAATGGTTGTCTTGCTCTTGAGGCAAATACTTTTGATGAATGATCCTGTGTTCAAAGATCTTAAAAAAACTTAATCTGCTTTAAAAAAAACTTGAATATAATTAACATTTATGAAACGAATATACATACATTCAAAACAGAAATAAAATATTTAGTCCCGTCAACTGGACGTTAAATATTTAATAATATTTACCTTAATAAACTATTCTTTTCATATAAATACTATTTATATAAAAATGTTTAGGAAATGAAACAATTATCTTTATTCACGTGAGAAAAAGAAAAAAAAAGACAAACAGAAAAAAAGGGTTCCTTTTATATTATTGATTAGCTTTTTGATACAACGAAGTTGCAATGTACTAGTAACACGAAATATATACGAGGAAGTCAATTGAAGTTCAGGTGTCTCAAAACAATATCTTTATACCTTTTCCAAGAACTAATATCAGTATTCTAATAGACGGCACTAAACAGGTCATTGGGTTCATGGTCAGTAACTACGTAATATGTTATTGAGATTGACAAATTTATGTTATCGGAACTCTTCTTATAGTCACTTCGTAGTACTTAAATATATTACTGAGCTTTACTATTTTATGTTATTTATAACTTTATTTGTATTAACATATGTATAGAGATATATCAAGATAATTTACAAGATCGCAAATTGTTATAAGGGTCTTAAGCATCTTTTAAATATTTTAAATGCATTCAACATACATTTACTCTCAGGGAAACCGTAGATCAATAGAGGTTCAGGCATATAGCCAACTGGGATGTATTAAAAACGTGCTTTGCTTATAAAGTATATACCGCGGCGAAATTTGGCTTTCTTTGAACTTACGAGAGCAGTATGCGGATACTGCAGACCATCTTTCTATTTCTTAAATAATAAATAATATTCAGAAGCTAGTTCTGATACTATATCATATTTAAAATAAATATAGATCAAAAATAAACCAATACGGGCAGGGAACCCGCGACCTCTGGGAAACCGTCCCGTCGCTCCAGTTCGTAGTTCAATGTGTAGAGCGACGGGACGGTTTCCCAGAAGTCTCGGGTTTGAATCCCTCCCCGTGTCGGTTTATTGTTCATTCTATATTTATTTAAAATATAAACAAGCTTCACGTGACTATAGAACTATAGATACAGCAAAGCTAAAGTTAAAACTATAGTTAGAAAGATTTTTTCAAACGATATCATATTTGATATTTAATATAATTATTTTAAAATCCAAGTGTATTAATAACAATAAAAATTGCTATCTACGCTTCAAATCTTTTGAATACTCACGATCAAAGATTTTCTCACGTCAGCATAACTCGCTGCTAAGTAAGATAGCATTGAGAACAACACGTTATACAGTACAATAATAACAATTATTGCACCACATAATTATAGAATAGAATTTTTATTTTAACTATAACTATAATAAAGTGGTAGTTTTAAATAAATTCAGTGCCGATTAATATCGATTATTTGTAACTTATAATGAATCGATAATTTAATTTATTCGTTTATTTAACTGGGAGGCGATTTAATGCCTAAGGTCGTGGAGATACGTAGCTAATCAGTTACGTAAGACAGCCCAGTGTATGAACAATCATACAAGGGCATGAAATTTTATCTTACACATGTTTTTAGGTTTTCACGGCCGGTGCTTGAACCCGGTATTGTAAACAGATGCAGCAATGCGGAACAGAAGCCATCTCGTTACGTAAATCCGGTAGATTTAACGTTTGGTTGAGACCTCTAAATATCGTATAAATATTGATACTTAAATCTTACAACTACTTAATAATAATAAAAATAATTTATTAGAGACGAGTTTAGATATTAAGAAACATAATAATACGCAAGTTTTAAGTGAATAAATATTGACCTTGCACAAGTCGAGCAACGTATACAAATAAATTAAATACAGCAAGTTTGCTTTGGCAAGGATAAAGATGGCCAACCGAAGCAACCTTGGTCCGCCGCAGTTCTGGAGCCAAAATTGTGCAACTTCAGGTCAAGGGTGGAAAGGCGCCGCCCTCAATTTGGGTAATAAAAAATTTCCTACGCATATTCAATGCAAATTATCCTCGTGATTCGCATTACACCAAATGCAGCCTCATTTTACACAAGTGACCATACCTTTAGTGTCAGATTGTCACACGTGAATCAATAAAGTCAATCTCCTCTAATTTTCGGTGGAATTCGCAGAAGGTCTCAGAACAAAACCATAAATAGTAGACACCTGCGTTTTATGTGTGTAGGTGTCACATTATCAAGAATATAAATTATACCAGTTTTGAGAATCACTGGTATTGGGTATAATAATATAATTAACTTACGTTGTAACATTGTGGATGCTGACATTATATTAATATGGTAGGAATGTGCTCGGGGCGCCAAACCACTTTTTGTGACTCCAGTGACCTTGACCTGCCTGATTACTGCCAAACTTGTTACAGCACAAAAGTAAAAGCTTTCGCCATATCATTCCTTTGTTTGTGATCATATTATAAATTATTTTACTATAATTTTTACATTAGAACATCATAAGTTCCTGCACATAATTGTGATAAGTATAACAAAAATGATTTTACTATTTTAGTTTCACATACAAAAAATATATTAAAAAATAAAACTTAAATGTTTCCTTGAGGCGTCATTTTATTCAAATTGATCTATTGCAGTCACACTACTTATAGATCGTACTAACTACATTTATCGATTTAGTTTAATGCTGTCTAGACGGAACTATGCAGACGTTACAAACTAGTTTTACAAAAAAATCGTCCTCTGTGACCTGTGTTCAAAATATAACAAAAATATTTAAATTATAATTATTTAACACGTAATTTGATAACGATATAATTTATCTATTATTAATATTTGATAAATCATTAAAATCGGCAAAGTTTGAGGTTCTACAAATCGGCGAATTCCATCAAATCACACAAACTATTAGGATAATAAAGTATGTATCTTTATATTTTGGATTCTTGTGACGTATGTTATAAGAATTATATTTTTTCAAACACAACTATTATAACATATATTGTACACCTTACCGATGTTCTAAACTTTTTTACTGCATATTTATTTAAGAAGAAATGGATGATACAACAGCTTTTTTTAATAAAGTTTATAAATAAAAATATTTATACTGTTGAAAATAAATATTATTTAAATACTAAATACATAATTGCTTATTTCACTGAAACTATACTAAGTAGTAAATATATTTTGATAAGGGAATCTTTCATCTTTTTAACACAAAATTAAATCGTTATTACATATGTAGTTTTATTGTACAGGGGTCGCTAGCGACTTTGTCCGCGTGGTTTTTAGTGTTGCCGCCGAATTCCATACAAAATTGATATTTAAAACCCTTAAGGGTGGAATTTAAAAATCTTTTCTTAGTACACCACTACGTAGAAAAACAAATGTATCCTCCAATTTTACTATCTCTACGACCTGCGGTTTAGACTGTATGCTATAACTAAGTCAGTCAGAACTTCAGATTATATTAAATTTGCTGCATTTTTCATTGCTGCTTAACTTCTATTAGTCACAGCGAGATGATATATACCCTATAGCCTTAATATAATTCAAACCAGTTATTCAGTGAGCGGTGAAGCCTAGATATATGACTCAGGTCTCAGAGTACGCTTTGACTGTCCGAAATTTAAATATCCGTTCCAGTAGCTTCCCGTGATCCACAGATGAACAAACAAACAATTCGACAAAAATTACATATATATGTATTATGTAACATTTAAATACTTAAAAAAATGTGAATGTAAGGATTTGGTCTCCATTGTTTAAAAAGAATAAAATTATGCGTTTTCTCACTTTAATAATACAATTGAAACTTATACATATCGATTTATGAGTTTCGCAAATTTGTAAACATTATAAAATATGCCTAAACGTAAATAAACACTATATTTTTGTTTTTAGTAAATTCTCTCTAGGTTAAATGGATGAGATGATAGGTATTACGCTGAAGTTACTAAGGCGATAGTAGTGAAATTAATTACAATGATAATATTTTGGAGGATTAATATTATGCATAAATGTTACCCTAACAAACGAAACAGTTCTTGCAGGCCATTTTATACTAAAGTAACGTAACATTTGTTTAAATATGTATAACAAAATAAAAAGTTGTGATCGCTGAGATAAAATCTACATGTTGAGTTATAATTTTTTTTAATGGCAATTACTTAATCATTACAATATTAATATTGTTATATAAAAAATATCTTCAACATCAATTTATTTAACTCGTAGTTAATAATGATACGGAACAAACTCAGCTTCCTACTTGACTAGTCACCTTGATGTCTTCATTTATCACAACACTTAACACATCAATAATATTTATACTACAAACGCACTGGCACGTGTATTATACATGTATTATATTATTGTATATTTATATATGTATATATATATACGGGGATACAATCACGGGGATTCACAAACATATAAACAACGGATAGAACCGTCCGTCTGAACCCTAGGTGTACACCAAGACTCGGTACAACAATATGTGAATCACATAAAGAATTGTCCCGTGTGGGAGTCTAACCCACACCTTGTTTCAGTAGTCAGGGTAACCAACCACTACACCAACAGGTCTTCGAACAATAATAGTATAACGCAAAAAACAAAAACAAACAAAATGTATTTATAATTCTATTGCCTTATAAAAAATAACTTAGTATCATTATTAGAAACACAATACATAAATCAGTCCTAACAAAACTGCCTTCAATTTCATTTTATAAAGTACGTTACAACTTACAACTAAGAATATCAAATTTATAAGTGTTGTTATAAGAACCTACTAGAAAAGCTAAGTTAATATCTATAAAAATGATGAATATTTGTTGCGCAATGGCATTACGTCACAAGGATAATGTAGAGTTCACCTTGACCTTAGGCTAATGTCAGCTGGCGCCGGCTCGTGTCTGCGCGTGCAGCGTTATGCAACTCATTCGCTAATGATACTCTCAGGAAATGCATTTGTGCACGCCAATTTTACACCGCAAGGACGGTTCATATACTAATGGTCAATTTAGACGTACATGTTTGTAGGTAGAGTCTCTTTTTATTCATTGACATGGATAATAGTTCATAAATATAAAACATAGTTTTAGTTTTATAATTATGAGGTTTTAATCTAAGCTTGGTGGAAAAAGAATATGCTTCTCCTAATATTGGTCTTCACGTGATGATTTTATAAGAATTATTGTAACATATACCTACACTCTATGATATGAGATAATACAAGGTAATAAAGGGACAATACCTGTTATTTTCATAATGAACTAATTATGAAAATAACAAGTTTATTATGTTTTTTTTAATACACGTATCATTAAAATATCATTATAAAAAAATACATAAACAACAATATTTTGTTAATGTATCAGAAAAAATATAACATCTAAAAAAATATATGAATAAGATGTCATAAGATATAAAAAAAACTTAATCCTATAAAAAACATAATATCTGATTAAAAATATCAACAGCACTTCCATCATTTTTATCTTTATTTTTTTTCTACAACCTTTCTTTGTCATTTAGAACTTGATTTTATTGTTAAACAAAATAGATTTTAGTATAAAATTCTACAAGGCTTATAATGTTTTTCAACCAATATTTAAAAAAATACTATAAAAATGTGTTTATACTTTAATTTTTTTTTTTTTTTTATACAAAACTAGGTTAATGCTTGACTACATTTCACCTGATGGAAAGTGAAATGTAGTCTTAGGTGGTAAAGCGCATTAACCTAGAAGCCTATTCACTCTCCTCTTGAAGACACCCACATTATATTTTGCCGGAAATACCGACGCAGGCAGATTGTTCCAGTCCTTCGCTGTACGCACTAAAAAAGATGAAGCATAGCGCTTCGTTCGGACAGGTGGAGTGTCCACAACGTAGGGATGGATACCCGCCGTGCGTCGGGACGTCCGGCAAAGGAACGGGGATGGAGGAATTAGGTCGTGCAATTCCTGCGCACACTCACCAAAATGTATCCTATAGAATACTGAGAGGCTAGCAATTCTACGCCTGTGTTCAAGGCTGTGGAGTTTGGCGTCAACCAATTTAGGGTCGCCAATAAGCCTCTTTGCTCGCCTCTCAATTGAGTCCAGAACCGCAAGATGAGTCTTTGCGGCACCAGCAAATATGTGGCCACAGTACTCTACACACGACCGGATCTGTGCTTTGTATAATACAAGAAGCTGTCCCGGTGTAAAGTACTGTCGCACCTTCGCAAGTACGGCAAGCTTTCCTGCAGCTGCTCTTGCTCTGGACTCAATGTACCGACCAAAGTTGAGGTTCGAGGAGATCTCTAAGCCTAACAACTGAAGCCAGTCACTGTATTCCAAGGATACATTCTGGAAAGTAGGAGCCAGGGTGAAGGGGCTCCTTTTGGCGGTGAACAAACACGTCTGCGTTTTGGTGGCGTTGAATTTGACAAGATTGGCATTGCCCCATGCGGAGACTGCCTGAAGTTTGTCATTCAAACGTTGCACCATGGCTTCTCTTTCAGATTGTACTTCATCTCTACTAGCCCGAGAACTTGGCAGATATCTTTCTACAACTGTGCTGTCGTCTGCATACCCATAGATACCGGGCTTCAGCAGATCGTTAATGTGCAGCAGAAAAAGAGTTGCAGAAAGAACGGACCCCTGAGGTACTCCGGCATTTATTGTCAAGGGTTCCGAAGAACACCCGTCGACAACAACACGGAGAGATCTCTGGCTTAAAAAGTCCGTTATCCAGCCAATCAGACCAGGAGATATACCGTACGCTGAAAGCTTGCTTAAAAGGCTCACATGCCAGACCCTGTCAAAAGCCTTCGAGACGTCCAGAGAGACGGCGACCGCTTCTCCGTTCCTCTCGATGGCTTCGCCTAAAATGTGTGTTGCGTACGCTAGAAGGTCCCCAGTGGACCTATTTCGGCGAAATCCGTATTGTCGGTCACTGAGGAGATCGTTACCTTCTACGTAAGCTAGAAGCCGCGAGTTCAATACACGCTCCATAATCTTGCAGAGTATGGAGGTGATTGAAATGGGCCTATAATTGGCAGGATCGGCACGGCTGCCTTTTTTGGGCACGGGTTGCACGTTGGCAAGCTTCCAGGATTCCGGCACTTTTCCAGTCTTGAAAGAGAGGCGATACAGACGTGTCAATACAGGAGACAACTCACCTGCGCATGTCTTGAGCAGAATGGCTGGTATACCATCAGGACCACTAGCTTTATTCACATCTAAACGACACAATGTTCTCCATACCTCTTTGTTCGTGATGCGGATTTCAGGCATCGAAATACCGCAGTGAGGAAGATGTTCTGGAGAAGCATTGCCAGTGTCTAGATGCGAATTCTCAGCAAACAGAGAAGCAAATACATTCGCTTTCTCTGTTGCTGTGTGGGCCAGGGATCCATCCGGCTTCAGCAGAGCAGGCAGTGAGGGTTGGCAGAAGTTCGACTCGATCGCTTTGGCAAGAGACCAGAAAGCTCGACTGCCAGTTGGTCTGACAGAGAGCTTTTCGCCATTCTTAACGATCCGATCAAGACGAGCCTTCCGCAATGCCTTTTTATAAGACTTGGCAGCTTGGTTAAAGGCTCTCTTCTTTGTACTTACATCCGGAGTTTTGCGGCTTCGAGCATCAGCCCAAATGAGGTATGCCGAATGTTTTTGGTCATGTGCATGACGACATTCGGCATTAAACCATGGGCGAGCTTTGCCACCGATGGGTACGTCAGCAAAAGGAATAAAATACTCCATTGCCTGATGCACCACATCGGTTATAGCATCCGCGCAACTCGACGGATCCAAAGAAGAGAAGCAGACCTGCCGCCAAGGATAAGACGCAAAAAAGTGCCGCATCTCGTCCCAATCTGCTGACTTGTATTTCCATACTCGCCTAACACCATGTGGTTCGAAAGCTGGTGGGGAATATGTAAATACAGATTTCACCAGACAGTGATCGGAGGTTCCCAAGGGGGACGTGACCTCTACACGATACCTGTCCGGATCAGTTGTCAGCAGAAGGTCCAGGCAATTGGCTGTATGGCCTACCACATCTGGTACCCTTGTCGCTTGCCTCACCAACTGAAAGAGGTCCAAGGACAACGCAAAGTTCCGCGCTTCTCTTCCAGCATGGTCGGTCTTCTGGTACGGGAACAGCCAGTCCTGATGACAGGCATTAAAGTCCCCCAGAAAGACGAGCTGCGCCGAAGGGTACTGATACAGAGCCATATCTGCAGCCTCACTGAGACACTCAAATAAACGAGTTGTCTCCTGGTCACCGCTGTGCGAACGGTAGACACAGGAATACAGGATTTTTTCGTTTCCTGTGTCCACTAAAACCCATAGGGAAGAAAAAGTGGGGTCTTCAAGGTGACGGAGACGCTGAACACAGAGGTCGTTCCGCGCGTACACACTGACTCCGGCCCGTGAGCGAAAGTTGTGCTCTAACGAGTAACCGGGATAATCCAAGTATGCAGCGCTCAAAGGACATTGTATCTGCGTCTCCGTCAAAAAGAGCAAGTGCGGCTGCTCTGTCTCCAGGTGGTGGTGGACAGCTAAAAGATTTGAGTGCAAACCCCTGATATTAGTGAGGTGCACTTTATATGAGGAGGAGTGCAACCGCTGTGTAAGCTTGTTCCTTTTTCTTAACTTTTTCATAAAAAAAAATATATAAAAGTGAATAGGGATGGGAAATGGCAGTTGAACGAGACGGTACGTATCGAACCCGACGTCAAAATTGGTGATGTCTTGCCACTGGGAGGCTAGTCTGGAGACTGCGGGGACGCCCGAACCCCCCCAGGGATCGCCATCGGGCCTCCTCGTCTGGTCGCCAACCAGCACGATGGAGCCACCCTGGGATTTTTCACAGCTGGCGGGGCAGCCTTTCGTGGTTGGCTATCCCACTAATTGGGCCCCCAACTATCTGCGGGCGGCCAGCGGAAAGCCGTCGCTTCGGATCCCGCTACCCTCCTCGACTAGACACCCGACAAAACAAACACCAACCCGACGTCAGACCGGTTCGCCAACGCACCGCAACTGTTCAGACCCATTTCCCATAAACGGCTTCATCGAGCAACGTGCCGGAACACGACTAGGTCGCTTTGCGGCACGACTCTGCCCGATGGGTGGTAACTTTGCCGGCGACCGGATGTTATGGTCTACCACCAAGAAATACTTTAATACACGAAAACTAACAATACAATAACAAAAAGAACTTGAAAAGGTCTGTCGCATATAAAGCCTTTCAAATAAAAAAAATATGAATATTTCAGTAAAAAAGTCCTCAACTTTTTTAAAAAGTCATTAACGACATTTAAGCTATTAAATATATATTTTTGTAATTTGCAAAATGATTTCCAAAATTTTCGAAATATCCCGCAAATTATTTTTTTTTAGAAAATGAGAATACTAAGGTAATTAATATATTAAAAAAAATACAAAAACAAATTTTAATGTTCTTAAATTTTTAAAATTGTGTTTTTCATTCGAATTTTGGAACTCAAATGAAATTTGAAATAACGAGTAACTTCTGATTCCAATATCTTAGAATCAAAGCAAGTATCACAATTAGTAGTATTTTAACAACGATTTTAAATACATGAAGTAGTTCAACGAATATTTAACTCACGTGTGCAGATACTCTGTAACAAGTGTATTATATATAATTTAATATAATTTATACATTTGCTTATAACCATTATTAACAAGAACAAGTTACGGAAAACTTAAGTATATGTTTCTCTTTTTTAAGCATATGTTGTTTGAGTCTCTACGTGTTTCTTAATTCGTCACGTCTGATATCTTTCTGTCAACAAAAAAATTAAAATGAAGTAGATTGCGATAAAAAAAAGAATCGTATACAAACTGTATGATCCTAACTTCAGCCTCTTAGCTGATTATAAGCTAGAAAACTTTTAGGTCAAAAAATCAATATACCAAATCTAACGATTTTTAAAACATCTGCATGATAAACCATATTTTATTCTTTCAAATTTGTAAGTTTTCCCGCGAATTATATCTCTATAACGTATTTAGCCTTTATCATAGTAACAATAATAATCTTTCTAAATTCCTCTATGATATTGAGTATAAAACCCTGAATCCGGCCGACGAGAGCACCTTAGTAATGACAAACAGACGATATTGACCTCATTGTGAGTTGGATACATAAACAAAATAGTTACGGCCCTCTAACTTAAGTGCATTTTATAAGATGACATTTCAACGGATGTCATTGTTTATATAGTCTGTATATTTTTAATACCAAGCATCGTAATGACAGACGGAATGTATATTTATATTTTCACCAAACAAACATTGATCCAATATGGGTTACATCCCTATTTAAAATACTTTCGTATTTTTAAAACATTATAAATAGTGATGTTTTATATAATATTTTTTAAATAAAATGAAATGAACTCATAAAAAACTGAAGCATAATTTCATCATTGACACAATTATGAAAATATAAGCTCGCGGTTATAATTATTATGTTATATGATACTAGAACCTTGTTAATGGTAATGACCTATTTCTAACATTATATTATTGTATTATAACAATTTATTTTATCTCTCTGTCAACATATTCCTACATACTTGGCCATATTATGATCTCTACATTGCTTACTAATAAGTTTTTGTCGATTCTAGAGATGTTACAGTAATTTATAGCAATTATATCGTTTTCCTTATCGACAACTCAGTGGCAGGGTCGCCTGCACATCTATTGCAATTTGTAATATGTTCTATTATTGACATAAATTAATAAGGTCGCGAATAAATAACAAAAAAGTGTGCAAATCTAGTCAAATATTAAAATGAGCATCGAAAATTTGCAATACGAGAACAACTAAAACGACCCTGACTTTATTTTTCGAGAGGATGGTACATGTGGAAACTTAAACACTTCGTTTCGCCACACGTACAGCCAACTATGCATTGGGTACAGTGTACCCAAATTTGTGTACGAGAAAAGTTACGAAGGGTCGATTACATAATATCACACTCTTTGAATAGAAATGCTCGGGTTATAACTTGTGCTGCCGAAACACTGTCTGATACATTAAAATATTGGGTAATAGCGGCCCTTGCGACATGGTGCTTAAGGTCACAAACGTCATTTAGTTTTAGACGCTTTCATACTATTTGATATCAGTGACCTCTAAAATTATCGACATATGAACTAATTATTAAGTCAATTTATAACTTCCTTCTAAAGTTGCATCTTTTGTGTTTTCCTTATCCTTACCTTATCATGTTATCTTTTCATATCAAATTTAAATATCATTTTGAATGATACTTTCATATTTTTAGAAGAGCATAGAGCAGTTTGAAAATATGGTAGCTACAAAGTATTACTATAAAAAGTAAACTGTACAATGACAATCAGTTTTAATGTTAGTAATAATATCTATTATTTATAAGTTTATACATATTGATGTGACCAGTGGTTCACTTAGGTCATAATTTCAGAGGCTTAGTATACTTATCTTCATCACAGGTATAAGGAAATTTAACATTTATATGAAAAAACTCTAAATCTTTATTAAAAACAAATCAGAGAAATCAATCTTGTCTAATTCCTCTGGAATTAAATGATCCCGTGGGAGGTGTTGATCTTCCCTCTGTAGTGCGTTCAATAGTAAGTTTTTCTTTGTACCTATTTTACATAATTTAGAATAGACATATGTTAAAAAGATCCTTAAAATAATTTGACGACCGCTATGATAAGTTGAACCACGGGTTTGCCTAAAAATATTCACAACGGGCTCTAGTCAAAAACGCCGAAAAACATAAAAACTAATACATATATTAAATTATCATAAAATATAATTATTTTCTGTTAAGATATATTGTTATCGTTTCATTTATCGTTAAGAATGGTAACGCCTTAATGTTTTATGTTAATTAGTTTTTTATGGATTTATAATTTTGGAAAACCTAAGCAACATTTTATGACTGTGTCGTGGAAGAACCTATAGCATTAATAGAAATAGATGTACATACTCATTATCACCACATACAAACATACATACATCTATAGACATTTTTTAACGAAATCAAAGTATATTTCGATATATATAGGAAATACATCCAAACTTATAGGACCCTATACTTATTAGCTAGAGCAAAATACAATATTTCCTACAAAAACCGTTTCTATTACTCAAAAACTACTCTACAAGTTTTAATAAAAGACTTTAAATCACGTTCAAGATTTATGGTTAGAAGAATAAATCACCGTTGTGCAGCGATGCATTAAATTAAATACACGTTTAAATAAATTACTTAAGTTTATGTTAACGGAATTTCGAGGTCACATTAAGTTGACGTCAGTCATGCGCAAGCGCAGGGAGCACAGCGGACTCTATTCATCCCTTACAACCTTGACGTTCTGGTTTGGAATTTGTATGCTCGCTTACACGTGGCAAGCTTAAGGTACGGTCTCTATACAACGACCAAATAAAAATGTGTTCTTTTATTTATAAACATCGAGCATAATATTTGAACAGACTGCCAAGTAATTTAAACAGCACTTAACAATGTTGATCTTACTAATCAGTTGCATTCTAAGTAATTGAACGTGGCGTACATTATTATTATTACCATAATCACATGGCATTACACGTGTTTTATCTCAGATAGTTATTCACGTCTTAGTCTTTTATTTCTATTTACACTACCAGGTTATTAATAACCTGCCTCAAAATATGCTTCTTAACTTAAAAGCTTCCCAAATGTTTTTTTTTTTATAATTGCTGACTTATAGGTTCAAATGGAAATCAGTGAATTTACTATATATCATACTATAATGTTATATATATTAAACTATGTATTATTGTTACTTAGTTTTAAAGAGACGAATGCTTTAAACCTTGAACTTGCAGCTCAGGTCAAGTTGATTAAATAACATTGAATGCCTCCCTTCTGCCCTTTGATTTCTTACAAATTACAAGGCCAATGTTTTTTAATAGCCGAAATTTTATTCATTCATGGGCATTATGTAATACAATAAAAACGAATTCCATGAATAATAGCAGACACGCTCCATTCAACGGTTTAAAAAAACAGTATTATTTAGAGTTAGCAGCTGAGTACTCCAGCAAACCTTTTTACATAATAATAATTATATGCGTACATATTCATTAACTTCATTGACGAATTGATTATGATATAATTTATTGGTATCTAGTTTATAATATATATCGTGTAAAAAAACCAACCAAGTTCAGGTTGTACCCGCGCACCAAGGGTTTCGTACCATTTATATAAAAACGTAAAAAAAAACATTTCTGTTGTATGAGAGCCCCTCTCAAATATTTATTACACATAAATATTTTGTCTTTAGTTTGTCTTTGTAACTTATTATATATTATATTTGTTATTATAGCGCCAACAGAAATATCATACAAAGACTATATTAGAAAATTCCAACTCTCTAACTATCACAGCAAAAGTTTCAATATTTGAATACAATATTAAGCCTATCCACAAGATCTTTAGTTAACGGGGTCTGGCTTCTATGGATTTCTAGAAGCAGTTGTAGAAAAAATATAATAAAAATAATGAAAGATGTCAATGTCAAAAGATCATTATGTGTAGATGTAATAATTCAACGTGAAAGCGATTAAATCGATCTATCTATCTATAATTCAACGTATGCTTGTAAAACTTGTTAAATATATAATTATCTCTTTGTCTAGATGTTTAAAGTGTCTTAAGATAAACAGAAATCGAACGCAATGGACGGACAACATCATATATCCTCTCAACAGTCATATCGTAATTGAGATTTTAGGAGGTCAAGTTAAAGTTAAAGTACCTACACACTCACTCTCGTCTCTCACAGGATGTCTCCACGAGTGTGTAGAGCCGACATAATACAGGCACAAAGTTCACCAGACAACGAAAAACAATAACTAGAAAATACTAGTTACTATTGATGTTAAATTACTAGATTGCTCCTAGGATTGTTGTAGTTATCTTAACTCTGAAAGTAATACATTCAATTTAAACATTCTACTTATCCAACCTATTTACTGTTTAATTATTTTTGAGTGTTTAATTTTTTAAAGCAATTCAAAAATCAAAAATTATTTGTTATTACAAAAAATAAGTATTAAGACTTTTTCTAAGATGTGTGCATTCGATTTCCATGCAATATAGGCAAGTAATAATATAATGTATTTATATATAGGCATTACTCATTTTCATATAATTTGTTGTACAGAATAGGAATTAATATACTGGGAAGGGAGTAGAAGAAGAGGAAGGGAATGATCTTCCGGCTCTCACTTGAAGTGCAAAACTACAGTATAATAACTAATTTACGCCGAATTTTTTTGAGATGGTTGTACTAAATCAAGTAAATCTTTCTAATATGAATCATAACTTTAGTAGGAGTGTAGATTATTCTATAAACAAATTAATATCATTAACAAAATTCAAACAGAATAATACTTTAAAATGTTCAATAATTAATTATCAATAAATATATACAACATAATGTTTGTAAATAGATTAAATAAAATATTTATTTTATTCAATAAATAATAGACTTAGCCATTACCATTACAATATACACTTAACCGAAAGTAAACTACATTAAAGATGTTTGGCAGTAACGAGGTAATTGACGCTAAGCACACTAAATACTCTAACTACACTAATTCTCGCTGATCGAGAATCTAAGTGGGTTTATGGAACGGACTTGGCGAGTTTCTTTATAAGGCATTTTAACTAAAATAAAGACATCCAGATGTTAATCATGGAAAATTATAGATGTCGCGTCATTCCAGTACTTGATACTTAAAACGTACCAGTCGTTGATACTTGAAGCGCTGGATTGATTTATATATGGCCCATAGATTTTACAACCCTGATAAATTGTAGTATCTCTTTTTTAGTCTGTCTATAGAATATATGCAATATATAAATGTTGCTCCCTGGTAGAATTGTCTGAGGAATAGAAAATCGCCCTTTAAAGAAGTTAATATTAGAATTGTTTGTAATATAAGTATAATACTAAATTTTTCGAATTATAAAGCCTAAGTTTATGGCCGGCTCCATCAGCCTTGTGGTCTTTCTAAAAGATAATTCTACATTGGCTATTAGGGCTAAATTACCGTGAAGGAGAGAGAGAAAGAGAGAGAGAGAGAGAGAGAGAAAGAGAGAGAGAAAGAGAGAGAGAAGGACCGATACCAACCCCCCAATCCTCTTCCTCCCTCCCTTGTTTCCTTGTCTGCATGCTACATCCCCATTTCTTAAGGGTGACACTTGCAAATATCTATATTAGCAGATTTCTATAAACGACATCACATATCACACATATTTTGAAATGAATTCCATAGCAATATGTTTAAATTTATTATTACTTATAACTTCGTTTATAAAAATGCGGCATCGTCAATTGATTGTTTTTACATTTATATTTTAATTTAAAATAATAAATAATTTTGCCTATTAGTTCATATTGTCGTATTATAGCGATATTAATATATTACAATTTTGTTATAACGTATTGTTATTTCATTATAACGACAGTGTTATGTAATCAAGAGTATCTTAAAATAAACAAGAATTCACATGTATGAAAATGCGTCTTTAGCATAGAAGACGTGAAAAAAAAATTATACAATAAGCAAGTACTTTGTATGAATTAAAAAAATAATTTTAAGATAAATACCTACTATAGAGCAATGTTACATACTTATGTAGTATATTCTTATGTGCATATCCTTTCTATCCTTTAAACTATTTCGTTAACGTTTTCAAAAATAAATATAGTTACATATAAATTCTGTGGCGTTTGATAAATATAAAAAGGCAGGTGATTTATTAAACGCGACGCAGGCATTACTTGAAGTATGAAAACAACACATTTTGCTGTTTTACGTAACAGTGCAATGATCTCAAAACACGGGAGTTACGATAGATATATGTCATTAACTTCATTTCAATGGGGCATTGCCCGCGAAGGTCGCTTTATCAAGAATCAAGGACTTACGTAAGAGCGGATAACGTCTATCATAGAGTTTTCCGGGTTCATTCACCCCGCAAGGACGTTCGTTGACAATTGGTTGATTAGTTTATTATAACAAAAACCCACGTGTAGATTATTATTGTACGCGTTTGGCGACGCAATATCTGTCTAATTATCATTGGATGAAGATATATTTCCGCTTACCTGAAATACATCGGCTGTATTTCTTGCTTCATCAGAAGTTTTACGTTTGTCGTAATTGAACTGCAGGTCAATGACCTTATATCTATTCATATTGTAATTTGTAATGCAAGTGACTCAATCTTCGGTAAACTATTATACTCTGGTTTTCCCTGATGCATTTTCATAAATTAGTCACTGTTATTGTGATTTTTTTAAATTGCTGTTTATATTTCTATCAATAAATTAGACCTATGTTTTTTTAATGTGATATATTTATTACAGGTTTTTAGATATTTATATCAACAATCAAGTAGGTATCTTCTGATAATATACAGGTTTAACCGATTACCTACCCAATTCATACAATTTAGAATGAAAAAAAAATCAATGAGTTTTTTTTAAATCATCCGAATGAAATAATATAAATATCTTGCATTTACGTGTTTCGATTTTCTGAGATAAATATTTTACCAACAGAGAATATTTTTTATTAATTTGTTAATTTATGTTAATATTAAGTAAAATTCATTGAGCTTAAAATAATGAGTTTTCCTAACAAAATCTTTAAAACAATTATTTAAATACATATTTTGCAACGCATTTCATTCTCATAGAAGATAGGTATATGACGGTTACGCAGCGCCAAAATTAAATGCGAAATAGAAAGGTATTATATAATCTCACAAATTATTTATTATCTCTAACTATTCTGACAGCAAAATCTTGTTATTATTGTCAATACAATTATTGGATTGGACTTTTATGAGAGTTATTCTAGATTTTCTATTTTATATTTAGGTATATCTTTTAGATTGGTTTACTCATGAATAAAACCTTTGTTTAATAAAAAATAATCTATCATGATTATACTGTGATGTAGGTTACAAAATATAATTCCAATATGATATGCAATCTCTTGGTGGAATAGGTATTGAGCGGTCAATGACCTGCTTACAATTCAGTGAACGCCACTTCGCTTCTCGATGCCGACAAAAAAATAAATATAAAATTTTATGTTGTGGTAGGGCAGGTATAGAAATCAGAATTTTAATCCTAATTTATTAAGTTTTTACTTTCAAATGTTTTCTTTGTGAATAATAATTCAAAAATCCTCCGAAATCCTAACAAACTACATTTATCTCGTAAAGCTTGAAGTAAAGAAGAGTCTACAAACTTAGATTTTTATTGAGTTAGGTATTCTTTCTTTTTTATCCTAAAAATACAAATGAGAACAATTCATAGTAGTATATACGTAACTTAAGTTACTTATAAAGTTTGATAACATCAGCGGAAAGGCCTAAAACAGGAGTCGACAAGCGGCTTAGCAACAACCACACCCACTGAATGATTTTGTTCGCAGACTGTATCAGTAGTGGTAATTCCATACTAATTTCTCATTTCACTTTCATTGAGTCAAAAATCCGCTGCAAACGGTCCCGGTGTCATTGGCCCCGCGTCCTCGCGGCCGCGTGCCGATTAGATAATTTCCGCGCTGCGTTGTCAAAATACTCATGACCCAATGGTACACTGAATAGGTTGGTTCAATGATCCCACTGCGATCGCGCAAATATCTACGTGATTGGCCTGCACAGTCGAATTCTGGTACGAAATTCGCTATCGTACAAAATACCGTAATCGCAATGTTACTAAAACGGCATCTATAGATAAAATATATTGACAACCAAATTTTAAGAGTTATCTTTATAAATGATCGTTCAACTAAATCTTTTTCTTATATTTATTATTTTTAATGTGATTTTCAACACCTAAGTCAACTATGTGAAATATTAGTAATCGAGGACTCAAGGAATAGGTTCATAGTGTTTAGGAAGAAAAATAAAATAAGTTTTTCTTAAAATTATCATTTGTTTAGATAGTGACCAAATAAGGTTTAAATTTCCTAATGTATTTTACAATTTTTTTGGAATTTCTTAAATCTGCACCTTATGTTAGGAAATATTAGTTATTTTTAGCACTACATTTAGTTGTAGGTATAGAATTTACCATAGAATTACTATTTTTTTATTTACGTGGTGGAAATTAAAACATTCATATCACAATTTCGCAGATGATCTACAGAAAGTTAGAACAATATCTTTCAATTTCAAATAATAAGAACACGATACTTGATCCTAATTTGGTCTTGTCAAATTAATTAACGCTAGACATTCGATATAGAATGCTCGTCAGACTACTAAAAGCAACGAATTTAAGACTTCCATGAATTAGAGACCACTTGATTAAAAAAGCTGCAACTATACAAAACTTTTTCTAATTAAATATACTAAAAATATATTTATAATATTTAGGTTACAAATTTGCCGCTGTCTATAAATAGGAGGAGAATATTTAGACATTGTAAAAAAAAATATCTAAAATAAACTTCAATTTTAGAGTTCAAATGCTAAAGACTACATAAATCAAGACGTGTTATATTAGTGTATGTGGATTTTCTTAGCTTAGATATAGTAAAGAAAAATCAGAAGGTTCTTCTGACGATTCTTCCGACGAAGACTAAAAACGTAGTTGGTTACTGTTTTTTTTACCACCTAAACTATTTTTATAGGTATTATTATTATATTAGAGATATCCACTTACACAAGTAGGTATATTTAATTTACTATGAAATTAATTAACTAGACTCAAATGTTGATATGTACCAAAATATTTATAATAGTATAATATGGAATCGTTTTCTAGTACCTTAGTTCAGCTATGATAAAATCATTTAAAAATACTATAGGTATTATGTTAATAAGAGTTAAGAGGTAAATAAACTATAATTGTATAAACAGGTAATAATAAATATACCTGTACACTATCAGGTTTTTCCAATTGCCATTTTGAATATTGGAACATTAATTGAAAGGACAAGGGATCTCGCAGAATTACTTAACAGCCAAAAGGTCGAAGGTCAAATAATCCGAGAACTGCAAATATATGGAGGATATAAAGAACTGAACTTTTAACGTGAACTTTTTCCCGTTCGATATCGTTAGAGTATATTTCGATTTGTATGAAATAAGAGCAACGCCGCCTGGCGCTAAGAAAGTGATCAATCGAGCGATTGAATTAGTAAAAAAAAAAAAAAACTTGCACTAGGCATACTGGTCTCTATTTGTTATCCCTAAGTAGATTGGTTAACAAAAATAACAATTGTATTTTTAGTACGAAATATCCTGAAATTACATTAAAATACTAAAAGTTCTGCAATGGAACAACTACATATCATTTTTCGAAGATTGAATTTTATGTCGCTGTGTAGGTGAATTGGTAAATTGATGTTGGAAACAAAACTAATAAGAAAGTTTATCGAGTCAGATAGATCAGACTTTAGGCACGACATTTAAAATGGGTTAATAGACAATTAATACATTTCTACTCCAAAATAACTGGAATGATTTAATGAAATACAAAATGCGTCAGTCATCACGATTGTTTTTCGTTTTATCTTTTTAGAGAATGGTTTGAAAGATATGTTAAATTTAACTTTCTTTTTTTTCTTACGGTTTAAATAATCTGTCTATTATTATATAATAATCTGTATATTATCTGATTAATGTATATAATTACTTAATGACATTTATTAAAATTTTACATTTCATAACATTTACGTAACATCAAGGTAATTAAATGATACCACATAATAGTCATACAATAAAAAATAGGTGCAGAAAAATTAAAGTTCTTTAACCCGTACATAATCATTCTGATGTCTAATTAAGGCCACGTATTTATTGGGTAAATATTGTCAGAGGTTGAATTTAACAACGTCAAACTGAATGAATGTAAATAAATAAATCTCCAACCTAATCGCTTCAGAATTTATTTCGATCGCTGTTCCCTTCTAGAAGTCGATTCATTAGTAAGCATTTTGATACCCAAAATTCGAAAATTCCTCAGTGCTTAAAAGGCCTGTCGACCAGAAAATATTTTGTATGTTAACTTACTTTTAACTAACTTAATTTTTTATTAGTAAACGTGGATCGTACCTTAATAACAGATTTTTAAATTACGTTTTTACCTCTAAATTAAAGGAAATAATATATTTTTATGAAACTTTTGAGATCTTTATAAATAAAATGAATATAAACCTACGCGGACTTTTTTGTATAAATTTTAGTACTGAGTTCAACACCGATACAAAATTCCTAAACTTGCGGTAGCCAACTTTTGATAAATTTCATCATAAATGTTTTATCCCACCTACACACAAAATATCTGAAAAAAATATTCTAACAATAATGAAAACTGCATTAAAATCTATTGCACAGAACTAAGGTAGATATATCTGCATATACCTATATCTTTTGATAGACTGCAAAAGAAACTGGACTACGGTATATACCTACATTCAAAACAACACAAGAATTCCACTGTAATTGATCTGCAAATAAGTATGCGGATTTGCCATTTACCGACACAGTGACCACAAAGTTGAGGCGTGGCAGTGATATTTATGCACATTAAAAAATTTGAATATGCATATTATGGCGGTGAACGCACGCGGCGACCGGCGCGAGGCCGGACGATCACCTCCCTTATGTAACTCAGTGGCCACTGCCACAAAGTGCAACGCTAAAACTATCAACAAATTAACGAAACCTGTCCGTATCTAAGGTTTTTGATCTTAGTGTAAACGAACTACAATCGCAATTGCACAATCGATGACTGCTGGTGAGCGGTTTGAACCGAAATTACGTTATACTATTTCTGAAATCGTTTAAAACAATTAAACGGTTATTGATCCGCTGAGATTTGCAATCATGATGTCATTCAGAATCTATCTGATGATAATATTACCAAATGCAATACGTGTTAGATTTCTTGGTACTTAATCATAACACTGTTACCTCCGATTTCTTCTTAATCAAAAATTATTTAAAATTTGTTATCAATTCACTCAGTTGTCATTAAATTCAAATTGTTTTAGTAGGTAAAAAAAGTGTCTCGTATAATGTCTCAGAAAATAAATCTTATAATACGTTGCAAGCAAGCAAACAGAAATAAGCAACAAAACTATTACTTATAATGTTTATTTGGTTGCCTGCGGGTAGATAATAAAAAGAAAGCTTTCATATTAAAAATATTTATTATTGAATAATAATTATGGCACCTTATAAGGACAAATACAATAAACATTTCGAGATTCTGGGTACATAGTACTACATTTTTTAATAAAAATGCATACGTATACGCAATACTTATACATACATATTTTAGTACAACTTAAATACCAAATTAAGGTTTTGTGAAATAAATATGGAATGAAAAATAAACCAACATGGAAAAGGATTCAAGCCCGCGACCACTGGGAAACCGTTTCGTTAGAAACCGAAACAGGACGGTTTCCCAGGGATCGCGGTTTAGAATCCCTGAACGTGTCGGGTAATTTTTTATCCCATATTTATTTAAAATTGAAATAAGCGATATCAAAGCCTCTTTATAGATATTTTCAAATACAAATACATAATAGTTTACTTTAACAGAGCATCTGTCAAATAATGCAGAATAGTTATTTTTAAAATAACAATCAGAGTGTATAAAACGGCATGTTGCTTAACTCCTTAGTTGCTAATCTAGCTGCCCTACTGAGGGTCACATTACAGTGTGTATGTAAAGCCTCAAGCTTATCACTCTCCTTCTTAGTCCACTTTGACTCCATTGCTGCTGAAAATGTCGTACATGAAAAAGTACACAATAAACTTATGAGAATACACACTCTCATTCTAAGCGCATCGCTGGAATGTTCTAGAAGCTTCAAGAAGTTGAAATTTTGTCGGTCGAACAATATCTTCTCAACCATCTCCGCGTGCTCAGGAAGGTCTTGGAGCACTGTTATTAGAATGCCTACAATATTTAAGGATACTCGAGGTTTTTTTATATCTGTAAAAGGAAAAAGGTTTTATCACAATGATACCAGTGGCGCCATCTGTTAACGGAGGCAGAGTATTTTTTGCGCATTCCATATCGAAAGCGAGATAAACGAATTATGTACAGAAATAAATGTATGAAAGTCTAAATAATTGTATTATCTAATTATTAATATGTAAAATTAGTATTATCTAATTTGAGATAAAAAAATGCACAATATATTGTTGTTTTTTATACACTTGTAAATTTTAAATAACCATATTATTATTCTCAGTGGGTATTATTTAATCAATAAATACATTTTATATGTAGTTGTATTTATCAATAAACTAATTACCAGACATACTATATTGTAATATTTTGACGTGTTACGTCACATATTGACGACATGTATAATTATTATTAGTGTCACTAAGTGTCATATCAATCAAAATTAACACACAATTAATGTATACGCAACCATTTATTACTTTTAGAAAGTATCTATAAAACAAAATTGAATTCTTATTTAAATTACGATGTTAGTAGAAATTACAATCCCTAGATAATAAACTAGGCTTAGCCAGCAGCTTTCCTCGCAGTACCTTCAAGTAAAGATAGTTAATTTTGAATTTTATGTCTGAAAAGTAATTATCAAATCGTTTTTACAAATACTATAACTTTTTTCATAACAGAAAAACAATCTAAGATAGCACACAATTTGAATGTAAACTGTGTGCTATTCTAATGAAAAACTTTAACACTATTATATTGTTAATTATGATCATCATCATTTCCTTATGTTGGGGTCGGCGCAGTATGTTGTTCCCTTCCATACTTCTGTATCCCTCCTTTTTTCTCCATATCGCATTCACGCAATCCATCCATCTCTTTTACAAAATACGCCCATCCTCTTCCTTTCCATGTCTCCACTTCCATATCTAACACTCTTCTTATGACATGTCTTTCAACCCTCCTAATATGTCCACACTAATAAGGTTTATGTAAATCCGTTTAGTAGTTTTTGCGTGAAAGAGTAACAAAAATGCATACATATATACAAACATTCACACATTCTCCCAAACTTTTATGTTTATAGCAGGATCAATCTTTTTGTAAAACGTGTTGTTAGGGTTAACGCTTAACTTTGACAATGCCATTACGATTAGAGATAATAAATAAAATCCAGTATATCTCACGGTTAGCGAGTAGGTCTGTGAAGACAGTGTGTGCGTTGTAGGCCGTCACTGCGGTCGCGAACTGACGCACAGCGCGACACGAGCGCACGCACAACCACGCACACACCTCCACCATGCGGGACACACTGCGGGACCTAAAATAAATAAATGAAATAAAGATAGTTTTTTTTTTAATTAGTCAATAATTACCTATGATATATTCTGGCAGTGCTATAAATGATAGAATCTTTTTTATATGTGATGTTACAGTTCCCCTTTGGGTTACGTCAAATATTTTATGTTTCAGAGGATTTGGCTTAAAAAGGCTTCTTCTAAAAACATTTGTAAACTGAAAAATGAACCCTATAGAGTTTATATTTGTATAAAAAATATTCAATTTAGTTGTATGTGCGAATAGCGATTACCTGTCCTCTACTTCTTGGTCTGAATCCTTGCTGTCTTTCATGATTGTGTTTATTGCGGCCACAAAGTTATAAACGACTTTCGCTTCGAGGTATACCTGGTTAAGTAATGCACAGTTTATTACCATAATTTTTATAACTTCTTAAAATTTAACATGAAGTAATAAGAATTACAAAGTTGAGAGTAATCGTATAAAAATAATATATTTTTAATAGCATTTTTAGTGTTATAACACGTAATATTTATTTCTGTCAATATATAACTAAAATTATTTAAGACGCCAAAAACATAGAAGGTGTGGGTGGGTTATTGTCCTAACATAATTAGTACCCAGTTAAACGTCAATATAAACGAAAGAGAGGAAGGTAGCGTGAAAGAGACAGATAACGTTCTAAAACATCGTATTGAAGAAGACACTTCATATCCATCCCGTACATAGATCAACGTGCGCGAAAGAGACAGATAGAGTTCCCATACATCCTGTATGTTGAGCAGCGTGTGTCGCGGCAGGTCGTGCTGCAGGGCGGGCAGCGCCAGCAGCGCGGCAACAGCGCCACACACCCGCGCGCCCCCCCACCGCGCCGCCGCACCCACCACCATGCTCACCTGCGGGGATACGGGTACTATGAATTATAGTAATGCTAATATTTTCATCTTTTTACCAATATTTTCATATTTTTTTTGTTTTAGGTATTTTACTCATATAACTTTACCCATTAATTTTTTTCATGTCCAACCGCCTAAATAAGAAAATAATGAATAACAATGTATCATACCATATTAAGTTGTGTGAGAGATTCTACGTCGCCTTCCATGACCTCTGTAATGGTTGAATTTAAGAATGCCTCCCACTCCTCTAATTCCAGTGATGACGGTTCCTTGACTGAAAATCATTAAAAACAAAATTGTTAAGGTATAAATTTGAATGATTACTGTAAAAGATGTAAGCTTAAATCAACTTACTCTCATCTTTTTCAAGTGTTTGTAGTGCGTGGTCATTGTTAGCTAGTTCCTTCTCATCGGATGCTTCATCAATAATTTCACACTTTTCTATATCCTGATCTTTATCTTCTTTAGAACATTTTTCCCTATCTATATCTTTCTTTTTCTCAATAATACAAGGTACTTCTAAGGTAGGTTCACTGGTACGTCTTTGAGCATCAGTCTTATTTTTATCCCAACTTCTACTAAAGTGGAAGGATCTTTTAATACTTCTGGTTAACCTATTTCCCCCACTACCAAATCTTAACTTATCTCTGGAAAATTGTAATATTTTTTGTTTATACGAAGGCGGAACGCTTTTGCTGAGCCCAGAACTTAAATCACTGCTACATTTCGTGGAACTTTTAGGATTTTCTAGACTCTGTGATGCTGTGTCTGGTAGTTTAGGTTTCTGTTTAGAATCTTCAATTTCTTTTTCCTCACTAGCAACAGATTCAATTTCAGCCTCAACAACAATTTCTTTATGTACATCGTGTTTTTCTTCATCAATCTTATGCATTTTGTTAAATTCATGTTTTTGATTTGCAACCATTAACTGCGCCATATTATTTTCGAGATTACAAACAACTAGATTAGAGTTATTCAAAACATGGAACTCATGACGTAGGAGTTTTGCATTGGCTGCTGTTATTGGTTGTGATTGATCTTCATCATCAGTTTTGAGGCTATCTCTGACACTAAAAGCACTTGTAGCTCTTACACTGTCATCATCAGACATTGGAACACACTCCATTGCATGCATCACCCGAACATTCCTTAAGTCATGTTCTCGATTTTGCGATTTAACTTCACTTTCGCTTTTTGTTTCAGTTCTGGTTTCATGGAACAATAGTTTTTTTTTTAACTTTAATTTTTTTATCTACCTACATTATTGTCAAGTCATGTTGAATAGTAAGCTTTTTTAATTATTATACAAAGCAAGAACATTTATTACTTTAAGTGCATTTGAATAACTAAAGTATTATAATTTAGGTTTTTATATATAAATTATAAACATGTGAAATTGTTATTTTAAGTACTGGAATATTTAAAAAGTGCAACTCAAAATCTAACATATCCTTGAAACTATTCAGATTTATTTAATCTGCTATAATTATTGTTTACTCATTGCGACTTACTTAGTATTTTTACTCATTTTCTCAGTCTGAAGGAATTTGGCCTCCTGTTGGCTACAAGATAGAGGCTTAGTAAACGGGGAATCACTTTGCTTGTCTTCTGGCAATATTAAAACATGACCTTTTATGTATGGGTGTTCTAAGATTTCTGACCAAGTCATCCTTTTAGATGGATCTTTATGTAGCAGACCCTGAAACAGGTATGTTTATGGTAATAAATAATCTTTATTTATAATTTTCTAAAATAACTCTTACTAAGTATTAAAAAAAAAAAATATTATCCCTCTATCAAAATTACACAATATACATATGTTGTATGAAAAATATTAGGAGCCTATCTTTTAAGTTCAATAATAAAAATATAGTTTTACTAACATAATTGGATGACACTTTTAATTATCAAACAAATTATTTACTGTACTGTTACAGAAAGTACAAAGTATAATAAAATATACATAGAAGGGAATCCTTAAATTAATTTTCATCAAAAAAAAATATCTCCTGTGCATTTTAATTATAATAGTTATAAAATTTATCATTATCTATTTACCTGTAGAAATGATCTAGCATCAGCACTAATAAAGCTTGGCCACTGGACTGGCTTGTGTCTAATCATGCGGACTAGCTGCCATATGGACATTGTACAGAAAGGAGGCTGACCAGCCATTACCTCATACACTATACAACCAAGAGACCATAGATCTGCCTGAAATATAAAACAAAACTGTCTTAAAAATACTTTAACATAATAAAGCTTACACTTCATATAAACAAATGTTGTAATCTGACTAATATATAAGTGAAATTGTTTAGATGTTTGTATGGATGGATATTTATTACTCAATGACGCCAAAATTACTAAACGGATTTTGTTGAAACTAGCAACATTGTAGCTTATGTACTAGAATAATACATAGGCTATTGAAATGTTTACTTTTGCATGTGGTTTTGTCTGTGATGTTTGTTACTTAATCACACCAGAACTACTGCACGGATTTTGATGAAACTTAGCAATATTGTAGCTTATGTACCAAAATAAAACATACGCCTTAGAAATACATTTTTTTCCCATGGTTTTGTCTGTAACATAACATAGATTGTAGCGCGATAACTAATTGCCACAGGAGATCCTGTTAATCGTTTGATTCACTGAATTTTGGATAATTATTAGTGAAAATCCTTTTTATTACCCAATGACTTTAGAAGGAGTGTTATGTTATTCAAATATATGTATGTTAATAGAAATTTTTCTAGAAATTTAGAAATTTTCATTATTCTAATTTTATTTTCCTTGCTACAGTCTAAATGGATTAAAGGATTTTGACATATGAGGTATTGGTATATACATAAAAAGTCTATGTGGACAAAGCCACTGGTAACAACTAGTAGAGCTATAAAGCTTATTAATTGCGTCAATTTTCTACTGTTTTGAAGTATGGAGACAATTTAATTTTATTTCAATGAATATGAATATATTTAATAAAACATGTTGTCTGTACCTGATGGTCATATGGTTTTTCATCAATAAGTTCCGGAGCCATATATAATGGAGTTCCTTTTATAGATGTGAGTATATGAGTTGCATTAGTCATTATTCTGGCAAGACCAAAATCACACAACTTAGCTTGTCCTGTACTATCTAACAACACATTTTGGGGTTTGAGATCTCTAAAACATATATGTTACAAATAAAAATTATATGATATTCAATTTAAATGATAGGTAAAAGGATATATTAGGTATCATAAAAAAAGTAATATGTGGATACAGTACCTGTGGAGCACTCTGTGAGAATGCAAGTAATACAAAGCAGACACTAAATCCCAAGTCACTTTTTTAACTTCCTCTTCATTAAGGCATCCTTCCTTGGCTAGAATACTATGTAATTCCTTTTCTGCATATTCAGTCACAACAACAAGTTCAGTTTCAGTATCAAAACTATCAATCATTCGAATTATATTTGGATGGTTCAATTGCCTTTGTATATCACATTCTTGCCTTAAGTTTTTTAAATCCTTTGATGACCTTCCTTTCTACAATAACAATATTTCAGAATTATTTTATAAATGTATCTTTAATTAAAATCATTTATTAATCGACAATAATTAATTTGAAATGAAAATAACCTTTCTTATAACTTTTAAAGCTACAATAGCGTCAGTATCTTTGTGTTTTGCTTTAAAAACACGCCCGAAGGATCCTTCGCCGACAAATGAGATGACAATATAGTTCTCCATTCTATATACCTATTAATTTGTTACTAGTTTATTACAAGTTTTATTAATAAAAACATTATTAAAGAACAAGTGAAAGATATTAAAATTAAGAAACTTTGGAACTGATAACAAAACAAACAATAATAGCAATAAGTCACTGGACGTTTGACAACTGTCAATTGACATAATCATAAATTGTTCTTGTGAAATTCAACGACAACTAGGCCAAGGTACATTGGTCATACAGTCTAAATAGACAAATAAATAAATAAATAATTATCGATGCTCACAAATAAATAATTATCGATGCTCACAAATAAATAGACAAGTCCGCATAGCAAAGCAGTTGTTTATTATTATTGAACAATTTATGGTACTTAACTTCCTAACAAAGTACCACTAACTTTGATAAATGTTTGCACTTTTACCAATAATTCAACCGTGCAAACATTAAATTTAGTTTAGTATAATTTAAAGCTTAATATACAAACCTTATGTTATGTACAAAAAAATAAAATGGCACATTTTAACTTTAAATAAACTATGCTATTACATTGATTATTTAGTCTCACCTAAAAACCCAATGTGGGAATTGGATTTAAATTAATCAATTTGAAATTAAATTTAATAAATGTTCATAAAAGATTTCCCATATTTTGTAGTAGGTAAATGATCTTAATCCTGACAATGTAATTTAAAATCTGTTACTAATTGTGCCATTTATAATATTACTAATTATGACCATGTAGTTTGTAATAATTGTGGTTGATGAATAGGTTGATATATATTGTAAATTAAACCCAATAATTTTTATAGTTAACTGTATCCTGCATTCAAACGTTCTTAATCCGAGATGTGGAACATAGTACCTACATGCGACTACTACAACGTTCATTAATTTCATTATTTTCTTCTTAATAATAATAATACTAAATAATGATTGAGCCTAAAAACTTATTAAATAATAATAATGATAAATGTAGGTACAAGAAATATCTTGGTGCATTTTTTAATCTACAAAATTACAAAATTTTCTAGAATAACACAAATTACCAATTTTTTTTTAACATTTCGCCGTACTTTCTTGAACTTTTCGCCATGCTATGCGATTGAAATTATAAAACGACTAATTATTGTCCGCGTTCCTTTTAAGGCAATGTTCGTAAAAAATATATATTTAAGAATTAAAAAAAAAAAAACAATACAAAAAAAAACTCTAAAAAAATAAAAATAATATTATTTTGTACTTATTGATGTCGTTGCGTTGATGGTGTCTAGTTTACGAAGTTACGAGGGCTAGGACTATAGGTACGATTCGATAGCGTAATTTCTTAATTTGCCTTGGTAACTTACTTGAATTTTATTTTCTTCCTTTGTTAAGCGGTCCCACATTTTTAATATTTTTTTTATCTGCTTTTTAAAGTTATGTTACTGGTTTCATTATTGTACTAAATGAACCTACAGACACACAAATCTTCACTTGCTTAATTATTTCTATCAATATTGCATAAGAACCTTTCACCTGCACCAAAAAAAAACCTCAATATCTTAGAGACGGCTGTTTCTATTTCGACCAAACATAGCTAAGAACCATATCGACGAACCAGGCGGATTTGATTGCGGTTGTTTTAAATCGAAATAAAAAAAACCGCAATCAAATCCTTCCACGCGTTTGGCTGTTACATTGCCACAGACAGACACACAGACACACAGATCGCCAGGTCAAACTTATAACACCGGTCTTTTAGTGGGGGGCTAAAAAACGCTTCGTCTGGTATTGCTGACGTCAACTGACTCAATATCTGTGGTCTTTATTCTTTACTCAAAGCTTTTTAATTTAACGGAATAACATAGATATAGCCTGAAAGTCTATTCTAAATGCTTATTGATAAAAGTTGTTGTTATCGATAGTTGTTTAAGTCGATATATTTTTGAACAATATCTTCTACAATCAAGCTTAAAAAATCTTTATAATAGGTAGATACCTATTAGTATTATGTACAATATCATCTGAAGATGCTATGTTAGTATTATTACTAAAACAACTACTTACTGATAAATGGTGTAGTGAACTTATATTTCATGCATCTTGTTTACGGATAAAGATGTATTTAACCATAATTAATAAGGTTATACATATCCAGAATTAATAATAATAGATAGGTAGGATAGGATTGCAGTATCTTGTTTTTAATTATAAAAATGATAGGTATATCCAGATTCTAAAATACGGGGGGTAAACCAGATTTATTTAATATATTTTTGTAATTTTGGAGCTGTAATTTTAATTTTCTGAGCATGGTTTAAAAATGAAAGAACAAACGCTGATGATTTGTCTTTGCCGAATCTCGCTTCTAATGAAGAATTTAGATAGTATAGTTCTTGCTACAAGTTTTACTAGAGAATTGTACTTATATGTTTATAATACTTAGATATAATATAACAACTGAAACCCTCTTTTCTTGTTCCCGCCTAACCTTCCTGAGAAAGAATTTCTAAACCTTTTGTAATTTTGTAAACTTAATTGGTTTTATTTTTTAATGTTAAATAACATTTTTAATTTACAATAGAAGGTTGTAGAGATGTATACTACGACCAGGGGGAGGGCAGCTGTCCCCCTCCCTACCCATTGGTACTCCTATGTACGGTGGGTAGGTATAGGAAAAGAAATACAAGATAGAGGATATCATATTAAGAAACTATGTTAAAACAATCTCAATATTAAGTGCTTACCTGTAATTGTCCTACTTTTTATATTATTTATAGAATAGAGTTATTTACAGCGGCGGATCTATCATAGAAATACTTCTAAGTGAACGGTTTAAAACTATTAATATTATTAATATTTGACCAATCATACCATAACGGAACGAGTTATTAGACTCATTACAAATAAACACGGGACTTAATACATAACAATCTTAAACTAAAATCACTATTAAAGTACCGTAAAAAAAATAATGTTTTAACCAAATTCATAATAACAATGATATACTAAGTAATAAAATCACCTCATAACCGAAACGCCCATAAAGAAATACTATAATAACGTTAAAAATCCCGCACAGCAGACTACCGGGATATGTTAACGCTTTGTTGTCTATAGTCTATTTACGTTCTATAATCCAGCAACCAGCTGTATGAGATAAAGCTCCGAATACACAATAAAACCAACGGGAATATTACATCGTGAAAGCTATTTTACGTTAAACATATTATTTCGATAGCGAACTACTTTGTAAACAAACGAGATGGAATGTGGGCGATGTATGCGAATCAATTTAGTACCTACATTTTACTCTAATTGCAATAGAAGATTAGCTAATGAAGGTATTTGAGAATATTTTTAGATCGAATTAAAATATGCAAATTGTTTTTTCGCTGATCAAATAGCGATAATTTGAATTTTCAAATTATCGCTATTTGATCTAATTATTTCGTAATATATAAAACAGTATAGTAGTAAGCTTACAAGCTACCTACTTTTAGATATTAATATTAGTATTGTTATTTTATTACGGCCATTGTATACAAAAACTGGGAAAATAATAAAAAAAATAAATATTAAACCTTTTGGATTAGAGACATGGCTAGGTACTAATGTTATTAGAATATATCGGGTTATTCTTCATATATAAAATATCATGGCCCATACGGTTGTCATAGTTCTTCTCTTCCCAAACTATTCCACGGATTTTGAAGATTATTTTTAACTAGTGGAATAATGATAATGGTTCCTAACTTCAGTGGAACCCGGTCAGTGGCGTTGTTGTCGAGATTTTTTTTTTAAGCTTTGGTTTCTTATATTAAAATTGTAATAATATAAAATGTTGGTCCTCAAACAAAAATAGTTTAAAAAGAACATTTATATATATCGTTATAAAAAAAAATAGTATTTTATTCATGAGTAATAAAATGTCTGAAAAAAAAATATTCACTGATAAATTAATAAACGTAGGTTTGTAAGAATAATAGGTGGGTAATGACAAACAACTTATTACTGGCGACAGAGGAAGCTGGGAATAGATGAAATCGCTGGTAATAGTTAATTAATAATTAAAATACTTTTAACGTTTAGCCTTTTTGTCAATTTTCAGGTTATGATTTCTTCTGAACTTTTGAAATTGTAAAAGCATACAAACAACTTCACGTATACTTTAAGTCCATTCATTTATATTCTTTCATATAATGTGTAAAATATTTATATTTTACTGAGAATAAATATTATCTATATTAATAACTACAGAACTTTGAGAGCTTTAGCAACTGGACGTCATAACTGAAGCTGAAAATAACCTATCTTTTCTATACGTGTTCATAAAATTTGAGATTGATTTATGATTGGAACATTTGTACAGCAATAAAATGATTCAATGGTACTCCATATTAACTATTTTGTTCGTTCATCCTCGGATCGAAATACGAACGTAGGTAATAATTGAATTAAACCGCATTATAGTAATCTTGCGATTTTTTTACTTGTTTCTACATTCGTTCAAGGTGTATCTGAGACTGATATGTAATTTTATATGTATTTACAATAGAAAACAGTTCAATAGCGGTATATTTAATAAAAAGTAGGTAGATAAAGGAAAAATAAAGATAAATATTTTTCTGCATGATTTATTGACAAAACCTTATTAAAATTTGTAAGTATGTACTTTTAATAACAGTACAGCTACTAAACAGAAAAAAAAGTTAATCGTTTGACAGACAAGAAAGGAAGGCACCGTTCTCTTCGCTTATAGATTTATAGATTTGAAGGCCTGTTTTTCAAATTTTTCAAATTCAAATTCTTTATTGTTTTATATATACATGTTTAACAATGTAAAAAATTGATCCCTTCTTTTAAGTGCTTAAGCACCTGTGCCAGAAGGAACCACTCTTCGTTAGCTTAATATAGTAACTAATACTGTATACATTTATATTTTGTTTTTTTTTTTTACTAAACTATAAAATATGTAACTGACTCTAGATAAATTATAATATATAAACAACATACATACATAGGTTATAACATTTTAAATTATATTACCATTAACACTATTTTATATAGATTAACACTATTTTTTTACATTTTACACTTTTATATAATGAAGTATCCTTTCAGTTTCATTATAATCCAGAGACTTTAGCCAATCAGTCAAGGACCTTTTGCACTCATGATACGACATCCTATATATATTAAGTATTTTATTAACACTATTGTAAAGATGAGTTGACTGATGTATATATTGATTTTGGGCAAAACATGTTCTGGTTTGGAGAGGTTTAACAACAAGGTAATTTCTTCTTTTGTTTATATATTTCGTGTTAAATTTAATTGACATATGTTTTTTTAGTATTACATTTAGAATATAAAGTTTTCTTACTGATAACAGATTTGATATTTCGTATAGGTCACTAGTACTAAAACCACGTCTTTTGAAGTACATGACTTTGATTAATAGTCGTTGCGCCCTTTCAGCTTCTAAGTAATTTGTTTTATGTGCTCCACCCCATACAGAAATACAATATATTATTAAGGATTGTGCCAATGAGATATATATTTTATTAAGTAGCGCTTTATCTGTAACATGCCTAAGTGTTTTGAATATCCATATTAATTTTCTCATTCTTGTTGCGATTGCCTGTATTTGTAAATGCCAGGAAAGTCTCTGATCTATCAGAACCCCCAGATATTTTGTCGAACTAACTTTGGTGATTGAAGGACATGAACATTTTAAAGAAGTTATGTTGTGACAGTCGTGAATTTTGATGTCATATGAGCTATCTGGTTGAGTATTATTATAGATGGTAAAACATATAAAACTAGTTTTTGTTGTGTTCAGTGTAAGCAAGTTTGATTTCAACCAGTGTGCTATTTGAGAAAGTCCTTTTTCAGCTTCACTCTTTACATTGTCCCAAGAGTTGCCAGTAAAAACTACAGCGGTGTCGTCTGCGTACGAAAATATATCGGTATTATTTATTTTAATATTGCACAACTCATTAATATACACTAAAAATAACGTAGGTCCTAACACAGATCCTTGCGGGACGCCATAACTCACATTAGTGTCGTCACTGACAGTTTTTCCTAATCTAACTCTTTGCCTTCTGTCGCTCAGATAATCTCTGAATAAATTTAAAGGTGTACCCCTTATTCCAATATTTTCCAGTTTGTTTACTAATATGGTAACTGAAACGGTGTCAAATGCCTTTTTTAAATCCAAAAATACGGCCAAACATTTTCCTCTATCGTCTAGCTGATTTATGATTTTAGAAGTAATAGCCATGACCGCATCTTGTGTACTCCTACCCCTTCGGAATCCATATTGTGAATCTGACAAAATTTTAAATTTATTAAGATAGTTTATCAGTCTGTTATTTATAAGCTTTTCCAATATTTTTGATATAGATGATAAAACGGAAATAGGTCTGTAACAACTAACATCTTCTCTGTCCCCACCTTTAAATACTGGTGTTATAATTGAGCGTTTTAAAAGTGACGGAAACACCCCTTTACTGAAGCAAAGGTTAGCTAAGTGAGTAAGTACCGGAACTAATTCACATTTAGCTAATTTTATAAAATTGGCAGTGATATTATCCCATCCAGAAGCGCTTTCTGATTTAAGACTCATTAGAATCGAATGCACTTCTTCATAGTCTGTTTCAAGTAGGACAAATGATGAAGTCTGCGGAAACAATGTATTGGGCTTAGGTTGTACAGAGCTACTTTGAGTAATAGCATCAGCGAGGTTCGATCCTATATTAGCAAAATAGTTGTTAATATGATTAGCAGATTCAATCGGAGAGGTTTTAAATTGAAGTAATTTCATGTTATCGTCTCTGGTTTTATTCATGTATGTAATATTTTTTATAGTGTTCCATAGACTTTTGGGTGCTTTACTTGAGGTCCGTAGTAAATTCCGTTCGTAATTGCGTTTTAATTTCTTTATTAAATTGTTACAGAAGTTACGGTACCTTCGGTACGTCAATTTTAATATTTTATCGTCCGGATTAATACGTAGTTTTTTCTGCATATTATTTCTGTTTTTTATACAACGCAGAATCCCCGGGGTTATCCATGGTTTGATAATCCGTTGTGATTTGGATATGTTTTTCTCATACGTGTTTTCTTCCAAAGATTGTTTTATTTTGTTTAATAACAATTCAGTAACTATTTGAGGCTCATCAATACTTAATAATTCAGACAGATTTTTATTCTTTAAAAATGTTAATGCTTGATTAAAATCAGTAATTACTTTTGTTTTATTGCATTTAGATTTCTGTTTTTGTTTAGTAAGACATAAGAAGGTCATCGAGTGGTCTGTAATAGAAGTATTAATAACTGCAACCTGAGCAGACATTCTGCGTTTGTCCATTTTAAGTACTACATGATCGAGGCAGCTGCCTTTTCTTGTAGGTAAATTATGTCCCATCATCATATTATGAGATGATAACATTTCCAAATAGTTGAGGCGGTTTCTTCGCTCGTGGCTTGGTTCATTTTCCTTATGGAGCGTATTAATATTAATATCACCAGTTAATATTATAGTTTTACGTGTTCTTAATTTTGACAAGTGAAGATTTAATGAATTAATGAAACTGTCAGCATTGGTGTTACAAGGGGATCGATAAATAGATAAAATAATAATATTTTCAGTATCTATCTGAAGACAAGAGGCTAAGTTCAGGTTGATTTCGCTAATATTTGCAATAAGGTTATTCTTAACATAGGTGATAACACCGTCGTTTTGATTAAAATATTGAGTTGTACAATGTGATGTGTAATTAGGTAAGATTGGAATAGATCGGTCTTTACGAAGCCAGCATTCTGTCAGAACGACAACCCCCGGCGTAAATTTCAAATTTGCAAGTGTGACTATAAAATCATCAAAATTACAATAAACACTGGTAATATTTTGGTTTATTACTGTAAAATTATTATTATTCACATTTATAAGATTATTAATATTCTCAATATCGCTGTGACATGACTGAGCTATTTCTATACCATCCAACTCTTGACCAGTAATTAAAGTGTTATCCATTTTTGTATTTATAAAATACGCGGTTGTAAAAATAGTGTGTTGTTTGCGAAAACAGTGTATAAAATCTATGAGATATTGGTTTATTAAAGAAGTGTTTACCAATGTAGTAAGAAAGGTGCTCTATCAAGATCATGGTAGATATCGTATAAGATACTAATAGAAAAAGAATAAAAATAATAAAAATATTGAAAACAAATTTAAATTCTAATAAAATTGGTAAGTCTAAGTATATGTAGACAATGTAGTGCCTACAAACTAGTCATTTTTTATTAATTAAGTGGTCTACCTGGGCTTCTGACTTTATTGTTATAATTGGCGAATTTTCGGTCTCTCGGACATAAACACGGCCATACGAAGTCCAACAGAACTTGTATTGTTTTGACTTGGCGAGGTCTCTTGCACGAAAGTGAAGACGGGATGCTTTTGTTGTAAGTTGTTCTGAGACAAAAATGGGTATTTGCTCATTAGTACGGAGTCCCAGATGTTTAGTACAGAGCTTTGATTTAGTTGTTGTGTTAAATGCTTTGCACAGTTTGAGGATATCTGTCTTTAGCAGAGTCGATCCAGTTTCAACAACTATTGGCGGGTTTTGTGAATCTTTTTTTCCACGTACTCGGTATATGTCTTTTATATTGTTCTTGACTAATTTACCTCCGATTGAAGTGGATAAAGATAAAGCCATGTTAATTAGTTCCTCTTTCGATTCGTTGTTTCTACGCGGAACGTTTTTAATTTCGAAGTTAGGCTTGCGGTAGCCCATTTGCAGGGTTTCAATTTTTTCCTCCAATAAAATGATGTTTTCTCTATCTTCTCTAGCTCTTTTCTCCATTTGTTCGACTTTACGGGTAAGTTCTTCGTTTTGAGCCGAAAGGAAGGAAATCGAATTCTCAATATTGTAATTAGTTTGCTTTATTTCCTCTAGAGTTGGTTTAATGGACTGCAGCTCGTTTTTTTGACCATCTCCCAAGGACTTTATCATATTCATAATATCCTCCTTAAATTTACGTAGGTCCTCAGTAGTAACATATCTAGCTCGCGAAGAGACGTAGTTTATCGGCGTCGTTTCCAACTGAGAAGTTTCAGCGTCCAAGAAACCATCAACTTCGCGAAATGACATATCAATCGCGCGACTCATAGTACCAGGCTGCTATATAACAAACAAACTATGCTGCTATAAACCTATTTTTCACGTTGCTTTACTGTATTTATTAATTTTGATATTGTAAAAACTTGATTTTTGTTACTAAATATTTTTACCAAAAATTGACAATTAAAAACGTGACAACTCGTGGCAATTACCAAGGAGGTATATGTTTAGAGAAGTATATTTTTGGTCGATAGTAAGGTGTGCTCAGAGATATGCACGTACGATACTAAAACATTCAGAAAGTCTTGAGAAAAATAAAAATGTTTATGTTATATTTGTTTGTAATAAATCTTTTCAAAGAATTCTTCACTAGCGTCTATTCGAAAGTTTATGCGTTGATTCTTTCACCACAACCTTTTCGAACACAGACGCCACATATATGTTTAAGGAAAACTTTATCCACTTTAGCTGTTTTTTTATACATGTCGCAGATCTCGATAATTTAACGATAATTAGTAACTCAATTGATATCATTGTAACAGTGGGGTGTGAACGCCGTGACGTATTGAATCACGTGATCGGAATTGCTTGGAGGGGCACCTGAGACGTTTTAAATATCCGAGAGAGAGATTTTGATTAGTGTGAGCCTTACAGTCCGGACCCCCCAAACGGGGTCGATGGTTCATGCAACTCTGTTAATTGTATACCTACTAATTTGTGATATCTGATTACCTACATTTAATACAAGAATTGTCATTTTGTATCTGTGTGGTTTAATTGCCTGAGACCTACGCCTCGGATCCTGTACCAGAAGACGTCATCAATACCGAACAAGCCACAAATATATCTCTATCTCCGACATACATATATTTTATTTGTAAATAAGAAAACATCACACAGTACTCAGGTTTTCTCGGTGTGGTATTAAGGATGTCCCTCGTTTTGATCGCATCGTCGATCTGTCTATCGTCATGATCGGAGCGTGATGGTGGAATGGTGGAGAAAAATGTCTCGAAGTTTCTTCCATCTTGTTGCTTGCACTAGGAAATTTTTTGTCAATCATTTGGCAGCGTATTACTCTGCACTGATGATACTTTGGTTTCTTGAAGGAATACTAAAAATCTAAGGAGAAGAAACTGGTGGTAAAATATTTTCCAGTGCTACTTGATCATTTAATTTTCGTAGGCGTGGCTCATTTTGAAACACCAATACTACGGGCGCTTTATTTCTGGATTATAATTATAAATCCAAGATGCGGCACCTGTTATGATATCGTAAATACGTCGGAAAGGGCCTAAAAGACAATAATAACATCATAGCAGCATTCCCAGTTACTTGCTTCTGAGCATATAGTTTTGGAGTAGCTACCGTGGGCGAAACAATCTTTTTTACTAAAAGTTATTCTGTAAAAAATCATTAAGTTTCTTTTTCAATCTGCTGATTGTGCTCTATCTTCTGGCTTGTGATTCGCTGGTTTTGTTGAATGTTAGATGGATTCTACTGGATCTCCTAGACATATTGAACTCTTAGCGTCAAGCTTAGGCACATTTTGTTTTTTGACTAATCACTTTGACTTTGACTAAACGGTATACCTTTGGTTCACTCCCTCTAGTCTGACGGTAAGATTTAATCAAAACTAACGAAACGAGCCTAAACATGCAACTCAATTCGTTTAGGAGATCCAGTTTCAAAGTATACGTTCAGGTGACTGCATCATGTCTGGAGGTAATATCTCATTGTACCTAACACAAGTGTACCTAGCTTTTATGGTCTTGGAGATCAAGTAGCAGCCGATGAAAAGTACATTATAAATAAGTTCAAGTCACAGTATAAATAATACTTACATCAAATAATATTAATATTTTATTATTATATATGTAAATGTGTGCATAATTATGCAAAAATAATATAAGTATTTAATGCCTATTACTCACTATTCCCGCACCATACACTCATACGTGTGTAGTGAAACTTTGTCAATTTAGTGATGTAATTTGATGCCTATCTATCTATCTGTTTGTTTAAAAACACGTCCTGAAGGGACGTTACAGCAGTAAAAAAATATATTTATATACCTAATAGGTATTAAAAATATTAAGGCCGTTTCAGATGCATATTGCTCGTTTTTGAAACTCGGCTCAGGCCGCCACACTATATCGAATCCCTTGTCTTGTTTATCTAAATCTTTAAAGGTTATCCCTTCGTCTATATATCTAATGTATTCTTATTTACGATTACAGATTGGGGGACAAGGCTTTCTTATTATAATGATAGAAGCCCATGCCGGTGTCTATTTTGTTACCGAACAAGGCCTGGGCGGGTCTAATCACTGGATAAATTATTAGAGCCAGCTCTTAAATTAATTTAACCTAGTGCTTAATTTATATCAACTCGTAATTTCTATTGGAGGGTATATGTATCTGTCAAATAGAAATCGTGTTTTAATGTGAGTCTGTCATACGTACATAAATTTAGTTTATTTTGAAGCCATACTTACCTCGATCTTAGAATTACTCTGAGCTGTAATTAGTTATATATCAAATAATAATATTTTATGAATATTTGAGCAACTAGCAACTAAAAGAAATAATGTAAAATTATTATCACTACACTGATAATATATTTTCTATTGTAGGTATTTATTGCATATACATAATATATTTAAAATGGAAATGGTTTATTCAACTTTTTAAATATAAATCGTATTATATTTATATTAATTTTAACAGATTCTCTCACGACACTTCAAAAAACTTCTTATGATATATTTTAATATGTTATTATGTGATGAACGAAAAACTTTTTACCTCCCAAAAGTTGGCACTGGAACATATAATTATATAGAAAGATAACTAACTATCTCAATGTCACATCTTTAATTAAAAAAATCTTGTCATCATATGATCTATAAAATGTAGAATAGGAAGACAAGCAGACTTCTCCGATTTCAAATACAGACTGAATGGATGTGTATGTGGTTGGATAATTAGTTAAACTTAATACATTAGTAATGAAGTAGATATTAGACAGTTTGGCTTACAAATAAGAGAAACTGTCTCATTAGGAGAAAAAATGACAGTTCAAAATATTAGGAATATCAAACGACACTGTCGTCACAAAGTCTAGACTTGCCACTGTACTGTTATGATTTTTGGTGTAGTAGCTCTATAACATAAATTATATGTTCTTGATCATAAAAAAGTGGTTGTGTTAAACCAACACACAGTTCCAAGTAGTGATCATGAATACGTAAATAATAAACGACTACACGGCAAGCGGCTACATTATTTACGTTTAATGATATAGCAAATGGTAGTACAGACTTCACCGAGGGCACAGCGCTTGCTTACATGCCGGCCGCTTGTTTACGTTTTTCTTGACCACGTTTTCGACTAAAAATACGTTAGCATCCTGCCGTTTGAGGCTCACGCGATTGGTCGATGGTAAAGCAAGTAACCGGGGAAGACTGTCGATCCCCGGCGCCCCCGCACCAGTTTATGTGAAAGCATATGAAAGGCCCATACTCGTAAAGCAGCCGAAATAACCCTGGTCGCTGGAATCAACAGAATCGCGGTCAGTCGTGTTGTGCGTCTCACAGTGGTAACTAGTGACATCAAACATGGTTCTGGACACAGAAGACTGGGTAGGTACATTTTACTGGAAGAAGAAACTTAAATACAAACCATTTTCGAATTAAATGGGTTAAAAAGACTTTATTATCAGGGCAAATAAGAATATTTATATATCCAAATCAAGTGTACGCTAATCGATCAGTTTGGCTAATGGTAAGAATTATGACCGACATATGCCTCGTGTTAGCATCAACAGCACTCCACTTAACTACTCAAATAAATCAAAATATATCTAAATGGCTACAAGATATTTATATTTTTTGATTGGATGGTATTGATAATATTATAAAATATAACTTAAAATAATAGCTTATAAGTAATACGAACAAATATTACTTTGTATTACAGATTCTTAACTAACTTTTTTTAAAGGAAATAATAAATGCCAGGGTACATTTTATATAACTACTTATAAATTTTATTAACATACTTCATTAAAGTAAGTGTATTTATAAAATGTAAGTAGTTCTTGGAAAAAAATAAGAATTTCATTCCGTTCTTGTTTGGACTTATCCGCAAAAATGAATTAATGATGATGAGTTCTAATAAAACAACGGAGACAATTTATTCATGCTTTTACAGAATGTGTTACTTATTTCTTAAAAGAAAATTGTACTATTTATTGATTAAGTAATTAATAAGTTTATTACGCACCTTTATTAAGGGGATAAAGTTCATGTAAATACTATTATCGTTAAAATTGCACTGATATATCAGTTTTTGATGAACTGATTACCTCTTAAATCTAGCTTGTGATTTTCCATTCAGTTTAGAAATATGATAAATTTTCAGATGTTGTAGAACAATTCATTAGAGACTCCTTATTTATTACTGCATACTTTTAACAAAGCAAACGACTTCATACACAAATAATAATTAATTAATTTAGTTCAATTCATAACACTGTAAATAAGGTTAAATAGTAAAACGGGAGTAAAGTTCTAAAAAAATGTAAAAAAAAAACTAGTACCCGCTAATTTTCGAAAGGGTAAATATTTCTGAAAATTCATCCCCCTTAATTCTAACTACATAACAGTTAAATTATGTATCTGTATAAGTATTTTCATTGGTATTTAATACATATTGCATTACAAAGATGAACTTGTTTAAACACATCTGGAAGTGGCCGAGGCAAAACCAATGATTCTATTTGTGTTTGAATTGCACGTAAAATAAATTTATTACGTCCCAAGAATGCTCGCGTCCACGAAAATTTGCCTTTATGACCTACATATTAGATACAATATCATGTTATATATAATAAAAAGTTACATTGTATTTTTGTTTGTCATAATACTACGAACAATAGATCGGCTATTGAAATTAGATAAATGTCATTTTTTTTTTTACATTTATTTTCTTCTAATGACATAGGTTCTGTAGCTCTAGGTTCTAGACTCTAGGTAGGTAGACCTTTACAAATAAAGTCTAAGTTCCCAGTTTTATATTTAGCTTCTAAAGTCTTTAAGGCTCTTTAAGGTACTCTGTTTTAAAATTATAACAAAATCAAGCAAAAATGGGACTGTCACTTGATATACGTTTCGCCTTGGCTTACTGTATGATTAAGTATATATATGAAGTACTTTTCAATATATATATTTAAAACAAATATTTAAATCGAGGCAGTTTAGGAACATTTGGAAACTAGGTAGGTACTAAAGAGAATCAAAGAAAATGAATATTCTGATACATAAGTTAGGCACCCAGTAAGAACCTAGTGTATTTTGTCGTTCTGTAATTAATTTAGTTATATTCTTAACAAAGTAAATAAAGTTACGTAAGAAAAACCTGTAAACCTCTAAAAAAAAACTTTAATATAATATTCAAATCGATTCAAAGTTACAAAAATATATGTGTAACTAAATATAAAATTCTCAATTTTTTGTTATGTTTTTCTATTTATTTTCAGGCTGACGAGCTTCCTCCAGAACAAATAGCCGGTGAGTAGAAATTTATAAACTACATAATAACTCATAATCATAAATAAGATAGTATTAACACATTATATTATAACATATCATAATGTTTACTTTTTGGAATAAAAAAATCGCAAGTTTAATTTTGGCACCCACCCAATGTAATGGAGGCCTGACTTCATAAATTTAACAGAGACGGACTCTGTAATAAATACGTTCTTCAAAAATTGTGTGGGCTTAATTAATGATACAGAAATAACTTTAAAACAACTACATTGGGGCGTGGCCGGTATTATTTAAAACAATGACGATGGAAATATAGTAAAAGTACTTATATTTTTTTTTATAATCTATCGTTTTTTCTTGCTTGCTTTCTAAAGAGGATGGGTCGATTTTGTTTTCGACGATTAGAAAAAAATATCAATTCGAGATATGCAATGAAGTAAAAAATTGTATAGAAATTTATTCCTTATTATTAAAAGTTCAAAAATTAATTTAGATACTTCCAAACTGTACATTGTAGTTTTTTTTTAAACTTCGAAGAGCTTGTAAAGCTAAAGTGATAAAATAATATGGTATAGTTAAATAACTAAAATCTTCTAATGTATATTATAATTTGATATTATATACAATATACTATATCATATTTATAGTATATATTTCTATAAAGGAATATTTTCCTACCCTGTAATAAAGATATATGTTATTCAAACAAATGCCTACTTTTAGATACTTTGGATTTCCACTAAACTTTTTCTCTACAAAATGTTTAACTGTTTCAGATGTTAATTTGACCTACAAATTATTGTCTGGAATATTTAAAAACTATTACGACGTTATAGAATAGATTTAAAAAATGAGAAACGTCAGTTTTTAAATAGTATGTTTTAGAATTTGAGGTTTTTTTTTTTAGCAAAAAATAGTAAGTTTTGTGGAAAATAAATCAAAGAAAATCGGAAAAAAATCACTAGACAATATCATTACCGTATGTCTATCTATTTAATGCATTAAATACATTTTAAATAAAATATTTATTTAAGTATACTTAATAATAGTTTAGAACAAAACTTTTATAATCATTAACGTTTTGACAGCATGATTTGTGAAAAGCTCTGATATTTAATTCGTCCGACGAAAGCGAGATGAAACGTGTAAAGAAACAGCAGACAAACTGTCGAGCTGTTGATGGACGGCTGCTAACAGATTCTGTTGCCCTTTATAAAAGACCTTTTGATTTTTTTTCTTTTCGATACTGAAACATATCAAACTGAATGATGTTAAAAAGTGTTTTTTTTTATCTTTTTGTGATATATAAATTTAGAAAACACATTTGAAAAATACACATCTACAGCTTCATGATTTAACCTTAACACCATATGAAGCAAGTAACTAGGCAGGTAAATATAATATACATTTATGTATATTACACGTGTACGTGTGTGTATGTATGAGTGTCGTAAGCCCTCCTACCAAGTTAACCAACAGAGTAAGAGTGCTAAAACCATAGAGCATTTATTTAACTAAAGCACCAATTAGGTTATCACTTATTACTATCAGTAATGCTTTAAAATGACAGGTTCTCATTGTCTGTTTGTTATAATACAAAACATCAGCCCGTCGGGTGAAGCCGGTAACAGGTAACGCTTGGAAAGACGCCAATGAAGCTTGGACGTTTGATTATTATTAAAATTGTACCCCAATAACTTTCTCTAATTTTGTAATATTCCTCTTGTCATGCTATTGATAAAGCAAGTACATAAATTACAAAACAAAGCTTAAAATAATTTAATATACCTAATAACTAGTACGTGGAGATATGAGTTTCTGTTTCGGTTCCCTCTTCACGCTTAATTTTTTAACCGATCATCATGAAATTGTTATAATTGATCACATTATTTCGGAGGACATATACAAAAGGGAAATGGTTTCTATTTATCCCTAAAGAACTTAGAAAAAAAATACTTTCAGGTGTCAGTTCGACGCTAAAAAGTTTTTTTGACTTATACCGCTGGCGTAGCCGATGGTTAATGCAAATACTAATAAATCTGAACTATCAATGAACTATCAATGACAAAAAAGTTCTTATGTAATGTTTAATAATTTAACACATAAGTATGAGTTAAATCATAGTTTAATAATATACATATCTATTCTTTTTTATAGTCTTCAATATTATTAAAACACCCCAAATATAGAACATCTTTTATAAGAGTGATACCGAACGAAACTTACTTATAAAAATTGAAAAATAAACAAACAATCAAATAGACGGTCCAGATGGTAGCTTAATTTTAAAGTACTCTATTGTATTGTATTTAAAAACGGTGTAAAATAATGCATACATATTGAAATTCATTTTGTAATCTACGTTTAATATTTTTATCTCCACCATCAGTAGGGATGTAGTTAAATATAACATCACGCTGTTTAATTCCGAATATCATAACTGACGCAGTGTCCCCATTTCGAAAGACCGTGAAGAGATCGTAGGAAGATAATTAATAAAACTAAAATCTAGAAAAAACAGCAATAAAACCGCATGGGTCTTTGAGACAACTGCCAAGACATCTTGAAGATTAAAATTAACATCTTTTGGCTGAAAATAAAAATTTTGTTTTTAAAACTATTTAGTTGCCAAACTATCTTGAAACAGGTGCATCCAATAAACTCTATAAACGATTACGAGATCTTATGTAATTTATATTAAATAATAGTATGTGCAAGAGCACGAATTAAAATATATATTAGAATTTACGTATAATAAGGTTCATTTATTGGTATAATAAGGTTATTTATTTATGATTATCTGGCTGATATGAATATACTCGTAATAGTATGTTATTTAAAAAAAAGAATTAAGGTTGAACACATCAAATTCTCTTAATTTATTAATGTAAAATTTTTGTTTTATAAACAACGAACTCCCAAAACCTTTGAGGTTTTTTGAGGTCTTCAATAAAATGTAATAATTCTAAACTTTATCTATTTTTTACCCGAAAAATCATAGGCAATAAAAATAAGAAAATTAGATTTTAAGTCCTACTAAGTCGTAAATAAATAAAAAGAAATATGACAGTTTTTAAATTAAACCAAGATAAACAAATAGATTGGCAAAGTGACAAAAATAATAACAAATTAATTTTATTTCTAAAATGTAAATAGTCAATCTCAATCAGTTTATCAAAAAGTTAATTTTCTAATGGTACGGATACAGATTACGTCAATTCAATGACTCAAGTATTTAAAATTTAAAAGATGATTGTAATATATCTATCAACTGTATCATTAAAACTTTGAAAGAGTTTATTTCGACAAAACTACATTTTGAATTTATTCTAAATTTACGTAAATAATGACGCACGATTCAAAATATAGCACACACTGGGAAATTTTATTACAAACGTCGTCCGCCAGAACATGTTATAACTTGTCATGGGATATCCAATAATTCATAATCATAATTTAATTTCCCTCCATCCATTATACTATTTTAATTTTAAGACGTTCTAGTTTCTATTTTTGAATATATAATAACTGACTGGAAAAGTTATAAAGGAAGTTAAACAACAAACACTTACTATTTTTAGATGGCAAGATTTAACTATGAATGAACCGATTGATTGATTCATTCGTTTTATTTTAAAATTCGATAAAGTTAAATATAAGAAAAAAAATAAGAAAAAATGGTTTAATCAAAAAATATTTGAAACAATAAGCCAACAGGGTACATACTCATCGCCATTGTACGAAACGTGTCTAATGCACTACACTACTGCACCAAAATAGAAGCATTGCACAACATATTCGCACTGCATTTAGGAGCATTGAACTGGTGTTCTAATCCCACTGCAGCCGGGCTTACGATCAGTTGGACTGTTTTAATTACGAGTGAAACACGAGTCTTTTCAGCATTTACTTTCAAACTCAAGCATTTATTAAGAAATAGTAACTGTGCCATGAGTGCACTCAATGTTGAGGGTATGACTGGTTGTCATATAGTTATTAAAACTCATTACGTAAGCGATCAACAGTCTGTGACCTGGTGCACATTTGTTACAGTTCTTCGCAAAGCATTCGATGGCTTCGACCACAACCGCTCGGGCAGTATCCCATGTGACTTCGTCGCTGACATCCTTCGAATGATGGGACAGCCCTTCAACAAGAAGATTCTTGAAGAACTCATTGAAGAAGTGGACGCTGACAGTGAGTATTTGAATTGATATTAATTTCGTAGTGTTGTATATAAACAGCGTTTAAAATTTTTACATCAAGTATGACTTTACTTTTATTTTAGTATTTACTAAAATAATCGATATTTATTAATAAATTGAAAGAGAATATCCTTAAATACTACTGTAATTTTCTAGAGTCTGGTCGTCTAGAATTCCCTGAATTCGTAACATTGGCCGCCAAATTCATTGTTGAAGAGGACGCTGAAGCTATGCAAAAGGAACTTAGGGAAGCTTTCAGATTATATGACAAGGAAGGTAAATACCAATGCCTATTTTTGTCAGCAAAATTTAAGAATAGTTATACTTGTTACTGCTCCAGGGTTTAAAATCTATTTAAAGATATATAGGTCTCCTAAAGTGTAAATTTAGGTGTTCCACTTAAACCTCGCAGCGGAGTAAAGAACTTTTATTTAAAACCATGGTATGTTTTAGGCAATGGTTACATTCCCACATCGAGCTTACGCGAAATCCTGCGTGAGCTGGACGAGCAACTTACTGACGACGAACTTGATGGTCTGATCCAAGAGATTGACACTGACGGAAGCGGTACCGTGGACTTCGATGGTAATAATAATCACTGTTCTTATATTTTCTATGCTTATGTTATTTATGTATTGAATACGTTTCACCTTATATTAGGATTGAAAATTTTAAATATAAATATAGAGTATTGTAACGATTTAAATGGAGTTGAAATTTGGGTAAAATACCAATCATCCAACTCTTAGTATTCGAAAAATATGAATACATATTTTATTTTGGTTGTGTCTAAAACTATAACAGTTAATCCTCCATCTATTGCTCCCGAAATATCAGGACCAATCCCCTGGGCACAATATTTCAAGATAACATATGTTATACGGATTGATATTATAATATTAGAAATATATGGAAATGTTTTGTGTGTCTGGAAGAAATATTACTAAAGATACTACTAATAATTTGAATTTAGTAATAATAAAATATATTTGGAGTATTGGCACATTATTACATAACATGACCCATTAATTATTTTAAATATTAATAACACCTGTTTCTTGTTACAGAGTTCATGGAGATGATGACTGGGGAATAAACATATATATATGTATATATATATCTAAACGCTTTTTATACTTTAATATGATTTAATATAAGGTTATATTTTATGTTACATTCTTACATTCTGGTTCTTCAATCTTTCGAATCTTGGGAATAATTATTATTGAACATGTCTACACAGATTTATTGATAAACGCTAAATTATTCTTGGTTCTTGATTAATGAATGCGTGAGGCTGCGTATTATTTATATTTACTTCTACTTTATTAATAAAACTATTACCATACTAAAACAATGTTTAATTTAAATAATATCCACAATTACAAGAATTACAATGCAGAGATAAACTTAAATAACAGATTCATAGAAAAAAAAAAACAAATTCCGTGTTTTGAACCGGATGCCAAATTGTCCTAAATAATTTTGATGGCACAGGACGCCGTAGTTTGGCGAGATGCCAGCCAGAGTAATGGGTCTATCGAAAATGTTATCTTGCTATTAATATAGTATATAAAACATTTCTACAATATATTTTTTGTAATATGATATAAAATAAAAAACAAAATTAATATAACTTATTTATTATTAGGTAGTTCTTTGATCGTTGAATAGTTTACTTTTGCCAAGTCGACATAATTTGTCTCATATATTTTTACACGAAACGTTATTTAATACAATAAATATATTTTTATAAGAACACTTAGTACATAATATAAAATAGTTATTAAGGATATCAACGTATAATAGTTTGTATTGTATATTTTGTGCATCTAAAACGTAGAAGAGGCATAAAATACTATAGCATTAGATTTAAAGTGTGTTTTAAATACACAAAAAACTAAGAGAGCATTGTTACACGAAAAGCACCTACGCTGGAAAAATGCTTAAAGTGAAAAATATACTTTTAGTTAATTAAAAATATGCATCTCTAATATGGCGAATTTTCCATTATCCTATTCTATAATAATATAATAAATCTCAAATAACTTACTTAAAAGCCTACATAAAACGTAGACTCGTATTAAATAATGAGAAATTAAGATACTGGGAATGCAAATAAGAAATCTTATAAAATCGGATGTACATTGTAAAATTCTTAAGTCGTATCATTGGGTACATTTAATAAATTAATTATATAACGAAATTAAGATACCAAGAAACATCCATTAACCAAAACAACTTAGCATAAATGAACTTGGCAACAAACATATTTTTGTTGGTCGGATCAACTTCATGTCTGCAATGATATTTTAGAATATATTTTACTCTACTTTAAAAATAAAGGGCCGTTGATCTCTGAATACTAGATTTTGATTGGTAAACACGATCATTGCTTGCTCAATTCCCATCTATTTATAAAGTACAAAAACTATACAAATATAATTATTTTCAAATGTATACTGGTACTGGTAGATAAACTCTCTACTGACTTAACTTCAACAATGTTTACATTAGTACATCAAGACAGTGTAACAATTCCTCGTAAAATTAATTCCTTTTTTAAAAACGCTATTTTATGTTTATCTTTATCAGATAAACGATCAAAACGGAATATTTAAACTTTTTAGTAGATATTAAATTTTAAGTGTTATAATTTAAAATGTTAATCTCCTAGTTTACTGCATTTCAATTCGGCAATACGTTAGCTATTTCATGGCACAATTTACATGCATTTTAGTGAACACAAAATAATCAGCTGATACGACATCACGGAACCCAACATGCAACTTTAAAAATCAAAGTCAATAATAAAATTCATTGGTAACGCGATTAACATCTAAATTTAAAATGAAGTCTTAAAATAATATAACTAAAAAATAATCGTTACATTAGTTTAGTGGAATAGATCGAATTATGTAAAGTCATAAATTATTTTTTGTTAATTGGAAGTAACCTCTTGTCCGATCGTATACATTACAGAAATAATATGAACGAATTGTTCTCCGGGACGACTTTGACTGTTTCATTATCGATAAGATGCGTTTAATCTTGTTAGCTTCTTGGCTTCAGATAGATCTAATATTTTGTAAACAACTATCTACATATGAGATCTTTATTTGAACTATGTTATCAAATGTCTCCTGAAGTCATATTCAAAGCTTATTATCACATTTTGTTCAAGTGTTTAGAATATATTGTTAAACATAACTTATCTGCATCTTTAAGCAGAATTATTAACGCTTAATAGCCATAATATAACCAGCATACGTCAAATAGTTAAAGTACATTCATAATATATTTAATACAAGATACCTAAGTTTAACAATTAGTTGTTATGTGCATAGCATGGTTTGTGTGATTTATGCAAACACTTAAAAACTTTTTTTTTTTCATAAAAATACAATGAATGTCAATGCTGGTCGATTTGCGAGGTAAATGTATGCAGGTGGATTATATTATGAAATATACAATAGTATGTTTAAAATTGTTTAACTAACTACAAGTAGCTTTATGAATACTGTTCACGTAAATAGATCTTGATCCCTATAATCCTCTCCTTTCAGGAGCAACCGACGTGCAATCCAATTTCAACCTTTCACGTTACATACTGAAAGAAGCATTCATTCATATTTTATTTAATTAAAATAAAAAATATTTTAATATTATATTTTTATAGACCTTTACCTGACAACTAAACATCAAGGGTTGATGAGTCATTGTTTACAACAGATACATTCGTGTAGAATAAGGGTGGAGGACTAGGACGACTATTATTTCGTTTAGGTAAGAAACCAACATTTAAGAAATTATGGTCTTTGGGTCTTCTGGGGACTTTGCGACCACGGTTGAGCCAGGACGGCGGAGGACCCTCGCACCAAGCAGCGCGAAGCCAGTTTTGAGGCTCTGCTCCTATACGTGAACATTCTCTAGCATATGCTCTGTATGCAGCACAATGACATCTAAAGCCTGTACAACTACATGAGTCCAAGAGACATGCTTCTGCATAGTTTCGCGGATTAACTTTGGCACTACATTTTGAAAAGGCGTCATGGTGATCAAATGCTCGACACAATCGCCGGACTTTAGTGAGCTTGGATTTTCGACATCGCGAAATTCCACTAGGACGTTCCTGTCGCCTAGTACAGGCTCGACGACCTCCAACTCTCCAAGACGATCCAAACCTCCATGTATCATTCAATAATCTTCCGTCCCGAGTCCTCATATCATCTCTGGCTACTGAATTGAAATTTCCACATAAACCACAAAGCTTTCCTTTGTAAGAACTTGAAACTGTTACTTCCAAAAATCCATCTCCATCCCATAACATTTGCACTCCTATATTAGATGTTAGTATTACAGATCCATTACTACGTTTTATTTCAGCTATTCCCGCCACTACATGTGGGAGACTAATTCTCTTTCCATTAACTTTAATGCGCATTTTTTTCCCCATATTAAATTTTGTAGAACCTATACGAAGGGTGGCGGTTCTCGTCCAAGAGGAATGTGAAGTGTTTCTTGCATCGTTTGAGATTCTGATTGAAAAAGTATGATTTTTACAATCTGATACCAGCTGATATTTGCAAGATCCTTGAAAGCTGTAGAATTTTCCATCAAAAGTTTTATAGTGCGGATCACCAAATACAGTGCATATTCCATCTATATCAACACATTTTGAGCAACACTGTCCTGGCAACTGACGGAGGATTTGGTCAGGTGAGCAACTCAATACTGGACACCGCTCCATGGCACACCGTGGTTCTCCCCCATGACATTCGCAAGATTTACAAGCATCCAATTGCCACGTCTCTCCATCCTGTAATGCACAAACATTAAATGGAATTTCTTTTTAATTTCTTTAAATGTCTATATATATATATATATATATATATATATATATATATATATATTTATAATATCGGGACAAATTACACACATTGATCTAACCCCTAAGTAAGCAAATTATTTGCTTGTGTTAAAGGTGTTAGACAACGATACAAATAGAAATACACAGCCGGGAATCGAACCCGAGCCCCATTGCGCCGTAACACGTTAGGCGTCTGCGCTAACCACTCGACCTACGGGGCGGTATATATATATTTTTTTTTGGGAGCTGTTTTACCTGGTATGTTTTTCCGGCAATTACGCAAGCAGCTTTAGCTTCTTCAATTTGGGGACACTCAGGGCAGCATTTTCCGGGAGGAGGAGGTACGGCCCGGGCACCACATGTCAGCACAGGACAAGTGTGGCGAGAGCACACTGCCGTGCCGTTCATGCACATGCAGTCTGTGCATGGATCAAGTCGGAATGGTTTCGAATTTAGATGATATTCTTTTCCAATAATACAGGGTTTCGGAGAAAAGCCTGAAACTGTGATATAAACATAAATGGTTACTCCAGTGAGTTTTTGTTATATATAATTGATATATATTCTAAATTACATATGTTATAATATTTTCCCTTTAAATGAGATCAATTTTTCTAATATATCAGAAGAAAAGACTCACTTGGAAGAATCTTATCAGCGGTTGGATGAGAGCATCGCGGACAGCATTCTCCAGGTGGAGTGTATTGCTGTAAGCTGATACAGGGCAGCACCGGACAGGCTCTCTTTGTGCAGGATAAAGCACCACGCATGCATCTACACGACAAACACGGTTCTTCTGGTATCCGGACATCTCGGCCTTCCCAAACTCTTTGGCCATTGATGATGCATTCTGAAAATCAATTAAACAAAATATGAATAATCTTTATTGAATCTTGTAGTCTTTATCGAATTATACCAAGAAGTCCTAACATAACGTTAAAATATTTTAAAGGAAATAAAGAGCTTTCATTGTTTATAATACGGGTAAATAGATCTCCATATATTAATGCTACCGAGCGATGAATCAATCACTGCTTAATGAATGAGTGGAAGACCCAAACCGCACACGAAGTGCACTCAACACGACCGTCCAATCACGCCTCTTATCTCCGCAATGACTGCAAATAATATATTAGGCATACTGTGTACCTACATTTACAAACAATACCTTACATCATTATACTTCTTGTGACAAAACTTATAATTATACATATTAAAATACTATCATATTTTCGTATGTAAGCTATTTTCATATTTTCGTGAGCATTGAGGAGTATTTTATTTTAATGTAACCCGATGATCGTCACCCCTCAGGTGTATGTTGAAACTGAATATGTAGACACTTGTTAATATAATTGTTTCAAAGCAGGCATTTAAAAGTAAATACGATAAAGATGATAAAAGAGACGCTGTCCTTTTGTACAAATACTTGGCTTGTTTAATACACAAAGCATGAACTCAAGCTCAATACGCATTACAATTATTTACCTCACGTATCGCTTGTTAATGGTAAAACCGAAATCATGAATGGATCAAAAATCAATATATTTTTTGTTCATTGTATGCGGCTGCAATATAAAATACGCTGTAAGTTAATTGAACACAATGTGCAGCCCATAAACGAAATGACAATTGGTTGTTTATGTAACACGCTGCTTGAGATGTTCGCTGTAAAAATATGAGCGAGTTCATGTCGTTGTTTACTATCGTTATGAAACATCTATAAAATATGCGTTACACGGACAGGCTAATTATTTTAATTTCTCCAGCCGTCGTCGCAGACATGGCCAATAATAACGATAGCATTTGAAACGTTTAAAGAATTTTGATGAGTAAACTTTTGTTTGTTTTGAAATAGAATTGTAGAGCTTTGAATTTTCAATAATGACATAGAAATAGCTGTAGGTGTTCATTCTGTTCGAAATTTAAATTTTTTATGTGTTTTATGCGCAAATACATTGCTATTTAAAAATAAGTAAAACAAAAGTATGTGTTTAGACTGTCACTAACTAAACTATTCAATTTTTTAAGTAAAGAAAACACAATATGTTTCCGAGCATCTTTAAAGTATTATTAAAACAACTTAAACGAGAATTGAAGCTAAATTTATCATAGAATTTAATAAATTAAAGTATTTGGCACACCTTATAATATAATCTTATAAACATAACTTTATCTTTTAAGGACAACAAAAAATACCTCGATGACATTCAATAAGACAAACAATCCATTTGTGTCCATAATGCATTTTGCGTTCGGTCCCAAAACAAAAAAGGGAACGCTGATAAGGCTGTAATCGTGAACGAATGAGATGTAAAAGAAGCAAAAACCCTAATGCACCGTTGGGATCGTAAAACAAACATGGACCGGGCACACCTCAGTTCCCGCAGCCAACCAGACGTCGGTCGCTTTGAGCCACACAAAAACCACCCGACTCAACCTTTTAAGTAGGTTGTTAACTTTTTGATTTATGGTCAATAATAGAGACACAAACGCCGTGGGAGACTTCCCGACCATTACAAATATATATAATTTTACGAACCCCCGTGAACATAATAAGATGTTATTTTGTTAAGGCATAGGTAGGAAATCATTCCTTTTGTCTTACGTATTTAGTATGAAGACATAATGTTTTATACGCCGCTATGAAGGGACTTGGTTGGCTTGGTTGGGTGGTCTTAAATATTAATGGCTTTTCTTGTGTAAATCCTTAATACTTTTTTATAAAAGTATTTTCACAGTAAAATATTTTTGTATCTTAATTTAAAGAATTATGTAATTACTTAAAAACACTGTAAATAGCACGATTTTACCAAGGTTTAATTATTCAGTATCTGCACTTGTTGATGTATTTTCATTTAACTCAGTTGAGTTTATGTTTAGTTAAATATCATACAAAACCTCGTAGTATTATTATAAGTAGTGTCCATTGTTTCTTATTCTATCAAGAGCATAGAGGTACTGAACTACGGTATTAGTAACTATACAAGACACTATCAATATAAATACACACAGGTAGGTACATAATATAAAATAACTTCATAAAGGCGCATTGATTTTAAACAAATATCTTGTCAAACAAACGTACAAGAGGCATAGATTCTTTTTACTTTATTAGCATGATACAGGTCACTTGGCCGATAATAGTCATGAGCAATATGTATGACTGAAGTGGTTGTTTTATTATGGCCAAGTTCTCCATTGTCTGCAGGTACGTTACGCTACTGCGCAACGTCTTGTGTGATATGCCATTGTCAACGGTGTGTGGGCGAATTGCGGCCACCTCTGAACAAAGGTTTATCTTGAGGCGACGCAGACGGAAGACAATGCATCAAGAAATAAACCAAATTAATAATAATAAAACCTTTATACACGTTTGGAACTTAATTTACTTTTTAATGCTCACCGACCTTTGAGGTATCAGATCCTTAATACAATTGGCGCTCTGTGTCTTGTACAAAAAGCCTCGAAATGGTTTAATAATTCAACAGCCCAAGGTTCAAGAATCCTTTAGGTAATGAATAAAATATACGGCAATAAAACGATAGCTCGGAATGTGTCGGCTATTTTCAAAAAGCGATTTTGTGCCGTCATCTCCAGAATTACTATTATTTGATTTTGAATTAATAAACTTGTTAGTTTGGAAGCGAACGTAAATTGCTTGGCTTTTTGGTTTTATTAAGTTCGCTGTCGGCTTGTGTTTGTTTTTGAATGGGATTATAGGTTTTTTTGCGGCGCGTGTGCTGGATGGGCGCTCTCCGAGACAAGGCTGCGCCAGCGCTCCGGCAATTATACGATGTTCGTTGAATGTATCTACCTTAGTTACTGGTGGGAAAACGCAGCGTGAAATAGGGAGAGAATTCTTTCAAGTTATTTGATTGTGTGTTTCTTATTCTTTTAATGAATTTGCTTGATTAATAAATTGTACAGTAACTTCAATTAAGACATAACATTTTATGGTTATTACAGTATGTATTAATACGTTATGTGATAGATTGTTCATTTAACGACGAATGCTTTTGATTCTTAATCAATTAGCTACTATTTTCCTACTCTTGTGTAAACCTAACAGGAATGAATAATTTATTCAGAATTGCAATTAAAGGAATGTATTTACTACAGTAGTCAATTAGTAATGTACGTCATTTCATTAGAGTATTTACTTTTTCCTTTATATAAAGACTTACCTTCACAAACGGGGCAATTATAATGTGTATGTCTCTGATGCTTCGGATTATCACATGGCACGTAGCATTCTGGTCGTGAAATGGTGACCACACCCGCTTCGCAGCGCAGCAGCTTGCCTTCTTCATTCCACTCCGTATGAGAAGCGTGTTCGGTTCCGTTGTACCAGCAACCTTTACAACGCGCGCAACAACCTTCACGAGGCATTATAACAGCGCAGTCCTCCATCATCCCGCAATTTTCTGAACCCTTGTAACACTCCACGAACCCGTTCTGTAAAGTAAATAAATCATTTTTTTTAATATAATTTATAAGAAGGATTTATTCTTATTTATATATTAAAATTTAAACCAACAATCTAAAATGAGACTTTCGTCAGAAATACACTGTTTATTAATGTACAATATTTTGCCTCTTCATTTGTTATTTGTGTAAGGAAACCTAAAAATTAAAGCCTTTTATATTACGTTTATAGACACTTTGTTTGTATATGTAATATGCTAAAAGTAACGGAAACAATACATTTGAAAGGTAAAATATCGACTACAATGTGATTTTAAATGTGACTCGGAAAGATTTTTGATGTTCATTTTTCCTTGTTTTCGTTGCAGTAGAACAAGTTTATAATTTGTATAGTTGAGTAAATTTATAATTTGTTTTAAAGACTTTATTTACTGAGTGCAACGAGGAGTAAAGTTCATGTTGGATTCCATACGATCTCCCTGATTGTTCTTTTTCTTCTCCTAAACTATTGAACTGATTGTCATCGGGTTGTTTATTTGATAGCAGTATTATCATCGATGATTTAACCACAAAAAAAATAGGGATCGATCATATACTTAAGAAATAATGACTGAAAAATTAAATTTCGCAAAAAGTACAAATAAAATCATTAAATCTGCGTTTAACTAACAGTCATAATATCTGTCAACTAGAACATCAAATATTATACAAATAAATATAAATATATAAATCAAGATATTAACTACCTTGTATACCTAATACAAAAAGTCATTGATTTGATCTTACTCTTTTTTGGGAAGAGATACTCAGTCAGTTGTAACATAATGTAAAATCAATGAAATTTGTTACATAAAATCTATACATATAATAAAATTGTCACTGATCCATTTCTGTGCATGGAAAATATTAAAAAAAACATAATAGCTTTTAAGAGCAAGAGAACCAAAAACAATGGTTTTTCATTTTGTCTGTTTGTCTGTATGTCTGTAAGTCTGTATGTTTGTGCACTATAATTTCAGATACGGCTACCCAATTTGAATGCGGGAATAAATTGTAATATTTTTCACTTAACATTTAGTGTTTATTTTATCTAAATCTTTGCGGAAATAAAAAAGTTATGTCAATCACGTAATAGGTAAGATGCAAATCTTATTCTATACGTGTAATAAATCTGTAGAGAAGTAATCTTTGTACATTGAAAATATTAAAAAAATATACAATATACAATATAAGTGATAACTAACAGAATCCATTTTCAGCATTTTTTAAATCTTTGTCTATTTATCTGTTTGTTTTAGTTGTGCACACAACACCAAAAAAAAAAATATTTTCAAAATATCATCAAGGGGGAAATTTATATAAGCAAAAGAACCCAAAACAATGTTTTGTCATATTGTATGTTTGTCTGCATGTTTGTGCACACTAATCTCAGAAACGGATTAATCGATTGGTATGCAGTTTTCGGGAATATATTGTCATTGGATTCACTTAATATTCTGTTTTTTTTTAAGAATCGGTTAACAAATAAAGAAGTTAATCTCTTATTGTCGTACCATTGCTGCTTACCAGTTTGAATGTTTATATTTTTTACATTGGTAGGTACAAAGGGTACGTCTTATCAAAATCGAAATCTACGCGTACGAAGTCGCAGGCACAACTAGTTCATAATATATCAACCTATCCTCAGTACATTCCAGTGATCAAGATTTCATCTACTCAACTCATTATGAAAATGAATGTTGATAGACTAACTGATTTAATTTATGGCCTGTAAAGAACATTGCATATCCTTTGATAAGTTACAAGTCATTTATACATATATTAATATGTTATTAAGCCGATAAAATAAAAATAATAAATTTAACGATCTCCATGACAATTTAAATACGGTAATAATATAAACTATAATAATAACCATAAAACTATGAGATTTAAGATTCCGTACGTAAAATTTAAACGAATTTTATTACAAACTTATATAAAGAAAAAATAACATAAAAAATGTACAACTATATTATTGAGAATAAATATTAGTCGAGATCATATTATTGTCACGGAAACGATTATTTAATATTTGAATGTCGACGGAATTTTGTTATTAACATCTTCGTTGGCAGACACGATCAAATATTGGTGTCCAATATTTACTTAAATCTGTACACTATCAAAAACGTTTTAACACCAAACATACTCATAATTTGTATGGCTTCAGAGGTCTATTATGTGCTAGTAACTAGCTCGTACGTGATGTATACCCTAAACCACACCATAAATGTATGGTTTGTTTTATATTAGTCTGACCTCTACATATTCGCGTGTCTGGCCTCAGAATGAGAACGGTTTTATGATATTTTTTGTCTAAGAATTTGGGTCGAACTTGAATATACCTTTTGCAATTGTTTAATAAAAATATAAAGATATTTCTATAGAAACAAATTGAAACACTGACTAGGTCTTCACATAAAATTATTAGTCTAATATCGTTTCGAGAGATTGTTATCTAATCTGCTAAAAACTATATTTAAAATAATAAATTCCGTAACACAAATACACGAGACAGGAATGTTATTAATATTCTTAATATGATTAAATATGTTACTGGTGTTTCGTTTGTAAGTGTGTGTCTGTCTGTGTCTATAGACACACCTCAACTATTTTAATAAATTAGTTTAGGTCTGCTCTCTTTTATGTGCGGTACATTATAATAAATAATAGCCAGTCGACAGATTTAAGTACGTTTATTTTTAGCTAACGTAAATATTACTCTATCGGAGGCTCACTTCAAAGAGCTGATTTAGAAATTCGGTTAAAGTATTGAAAAACGATAAACATTAAGGTGGGCATATGACCTCGTATGTAATAGAACATACACGAACATAAATATTGTTGTTAAAATAGAATAACCGTGTTATACTATTTCGTTTTAACAGTTTCAAACTAAACTATAAGAAAGAAAACTAATAAATAAAATAAACGTTTATTTCTATTGGAATTTAAAAGAATAATTTCCAGACAGGAAATACTTATTTATTACTCCAAGAATAAATACTGTTTTATTGACGTTTATCTTGTTGTTACATGAGCTACATAGTTGAAATTATGACGACATAATGACACAGCAATTATTGTATTTCGATAAATAAACCTCGATGTGGTTTGTTTTGATATTATTCAATTCTATTCAATTAATCAATTAATAAACGGAGCCAAACAAGCTACAAGCTTATACTACTACTTGAGGCATTTCATGTTTAAATATACTAAGTAAAATATACTAATAAAGACAGTTTCACAGATGAAATATTTAGAGATCCAGATTTTTTATAGAACCATCAAAACGGAGATTGAGCATATTGTTGGTCTTTTGTATTTTATATTAATTGGTCCTTAAAACCCATGAAATTTAATTAGAATATGAAAATTATATAAAAGGACAAAATTTACAGTTGTTAAAAACGACAAAATGTTCTAAATCTCTTCTCTGAAATCCGTATTTTAATCGTGGTGAATTTTAAAAACTTTGATAGGTTTTAAAATTCATTTTGTATGTTAATAATTGCTAAAAATTTTTTTGACGATGTAATATGTAATGTTCTGTTGGTCTGGCGGTTATTTGTATGTTAATAATTGTTAAAAATCTTTTGACGATGTACCTAATGACCTGTTGGTGTAGCGGTTAGTAACCGTGCCAAACCAAAATGGATTTGATTTCCACACGGGACAATTCTCTGTGTGAACCACAGATAACCACGGATAATATAATCTGTAATGCGGGAGTTGTCTATAAATATATATATATATATATATATATATATGTATATATATATATATATATATATATAATAATGCCATAAAAAAGTACAACGTATATTTATATATGTATTGACTCGTTTAGCACTGGAATCAGAGCCATATTTTTAAGTTTTTGGTATTTATTGAAAACTGTTAAGAGAGGATAATAATATACCTGACATTAAATAATAAGTTGTTATCGTAAGTTTATTATATAGGTATACAGTTTTTATCCCTTAATTGACGTAATAATAAATAATACCTAAAAGGCATCATATACATTATTAATGGTTTAAAAGAATTCAGAACAAAATTAATTTTTAAATGTCTGGCGCTACATAAATATAATTATAATACTAATATATTTTATATAATATATAAAATATATTGTATCCGATTGCACTAATTATATAATCAGGGTAGAGCCATTTCATATAACTGCCAAAAAAATATGATAAGCCATAATATTAAGTTATTAACCTAGTTTTTCAGTAACTTTTCGGAAACCGAAATAATTGAGCCACCAGCTTTATTTATAATCCGGTTAGTAATACATATTAAGAATCAAGACACAATTCACCTTCTTATCACCTGGAATACATAAATCACATTATTATTTACATTATTTACTTAAAATACTTTAATAAGTGTAATTGAGGTTAACCATAAACCTAGATAGCAGTCTAATAACCTTTTTAAATAGATAAGTCGCAATAGATGCATTAATTAAATCAATTATATGAATATTGTTTTGGATTGATAATGTCAGTAGTTAATTAATTTCAATATACGAGTACTTATCACCTTTGCCTAGATCGACTTATCTTGAGAATGACAAATCAAGATGACGTCTGTACTTTTGAAACATTATGTTCGATAATTAAAATTCCACAGACGGTGAGACAACCCGATAACAGTTCAAATGTACCTATTTTCAATAATACCAACCAATTATATAAATATAAATATATATATATATATATACAGGGTTATTTGTAATTAGTTGAGCACCTTTTACAGGCAGCCCCTCTACATCAATCCTAACAACATTTGTTCTACGACTTTTTAAAATTATTAGTTTTAAAAATTTAGTTTTTCCCATACAAAATTTATTTATTGCCTCTAAACGTGCATTAAACTTGAGCAAAGAGAAGTCACGCCACTTGTCAAAATATGTGTCAAGGCCACGTGCATCGGGGCGCGGGGTGGCGGGGTGACGCAGCGGCGGCTATGCACGTTAGAACTTGATCATTTTCTAAGGTGTAATAAAAAATAGCATCGTTTTCCACTTTTATTTATTAAAATATTTTCTACAATAGTCGAAACACATATTTTTGTATAATATCACTTTTACGAAATAAGCATTTATTATCTAATTACAATATTTACACCTATTAAAAAGGAATAAATTAATTGAAATATTGTCTAACTGTTTGAGAATCTAATGAAAAAACAAAATCTCCAATAGACGTTGTCCACAAGTTGAATGTCTCAATATTTTTATTTGGTTTATGAAATAAGGGCACTGTAACTTTTTCTGATCCTGCAAATATTTACGTTATTATTAAAAAGTTTCCCACCTAGTAATAAGAACTACTTTTCTATGTTTAGAAAATTTGTAATACTTGATTACATTTATATTTATTTATATTCACTAAAAACATAACTATACTATCACTGTAGTAATTTAAGAATACTTTAAAATGTATGCAACTAGTTTGATCCCAAAATTATTTTGAATAGTAATTAATATAGCGTAGGTATTTTCTTTGAGAATTCGATAAGAAACCAAATACCTAAATATTATTTTTACAAAACAATAACTTCTCTTTAACTTACTTTATACATATCATTTTATCTCGTTTGTTTAAAATTCATATCATGACAATAAAACAATAAGTTACTTACGAATTTCTTTACCAAGTTCCTAGAAATTGCAGTCAATCACAAATAGAAGCGTCGGTATACAGAAACAATCCAGATAGTTAATATGAAATATCAGTAATACTACACACTTTCATCACCATAAATCTCACGAGACAAATGAAATATCAATTATCAAATAACAAAGATAATAATATCAAATTACAAATTACTATAACTTTGGAGTTTGGACACTTGGTACTGACAGTTGACACCAACTGTTGGTGTTACCATTAATTAAAAACATCACCGTAAAATAGTAACAGTATTTAAAATGGCTCCATCTTGTGAGCCCAAACATAAACTTCATTGAGATATCCGACAAAATAAAATATTAAGAAACACCAGGAGGAATAATAGGAATTTATTTAAATTATAAGTTTAATATTTGAGCTTATTTTTCCTAAGTCAACTATTATTATAACACCATGCTCAGTCCATGGTGTTAAAACTTTGATTGAAGTTTTTGTTCGAGATTCCTAAGATGGAGCTTTTTTAAATATTGTTATTTAATATTTTACAGTGATGTTTTTTAATTAATGGTAATACTAATTCTCCAAAATTATTGTAATTTGTTATTTGACATTATTATTTTTGACAATGTGCGCAAAGCCTGCTATTGAATATTCCGGTGGTGGTTGGTGAACAGTTAATTTTTAGATGTGGTCTTTGTGTTGGATGCGAAGGGGACTACTTTGAAGGTATGTGCGTGATGTCCAACGGCATCCGCGAGATTTTAATTTAAGAGGTAATTTGGTAGTAGGTAGGTATCGCGACGTTCTTTGGTCTTAGCAAACTTACTTCTTTAAATTCATAAATTGAGGTGCAATGTAACAATCTGAATAAATTGTAAGATGTTATTAATTTCCTAGTAAATTTAATTTCAATTTGACCGGCTAAGAAAAAAGCGCGGGAAGTTATAGTAGATATTGGTACATTCGGGTATAAAATTGTTTAATTGAAAATAATAAAACTATCTTAGACACAATATTATTACAATATTATTCGAAATAAAACAAAAAAAAGTTATAATAGTATTAGGTGCGTGGTACGTTACAAATTTCGTGCAGCGCTAGACTGCCGCGACCTATACTTTAGACTGCTTACAAAATACAGAGTAATAAATAATCGAGGGAGCAAAAATTTTTTTGTTTCGTTTATTCTGAGTTATTTATCAAGATTTTTTAAAAGTCGTAGAACAAAAGTTGTTGGGATTGATGTAGAGAGGCTGCCTGCAAAAGGTGCTCAACTAATTAAAAATAACCCTGTATATATATATGTGTGTGTGTGTTATGTATAGGATGTTATGTGTAGGGAGTGCGGGAACGTAACTAAATAGGTAATATTCAAGCTAGTAATGAAAAAATTTTCGACTCTATTTACTGAAGTAAATATTTATCCTTTATAATATTTCTTAGAACAATTTTACAAATATTTCTAAATGTTATATTAGTCAAGTCAAGTCAACATTGTATTTCTGAAACGTCTGACTTTACTTGATTATCGAAATACGGATTACGAATGTAAAGATATATGTATATTATTATATATTTACAAGAAACTGCAACAATTATCAGAAATTACGTGCATGAAGTAAGTATTACAAAGACCGGTATGTCTATTGCCTGTCAATAAAATTAGTTTATTAGTTTCTTCGATAATATGTCGTATCACAATACGAGCGTAATAATAATCTTTACATAATTACTTTGCCTATTATATCTACCATGACGAGTTTTATTAGAAGTAGAACTTTATTATAATATTTGCTTCCTTGTTTTGAATTTATTATATTATATTTATTAAAAACTAAAACGACGCTTTAAGCAACAAATAGTTTAGCAACATATAACGCACTTTGAAATAACATTGTTTTGTACAGTTTCCTCAGTAAATTAATTTTTATACGCTTTTTTAGAAGTTAACGGTTGTCATTTCATTTCATTTAAAACCTAGATGAGATTAATGGCTGTTGGTATACCTATTACCCAATTTTGTTTGTATTATAATGATTGTTTAAATGTATGTGTGTGTGACCACATTACCGACATCCATTCCATTTTTCAACACATAAAATACAGACGCAAAATAGAGTTATCTAAATGCCAGAAAATTATTAAATTTACTAAAAAGTATGCGTCAATTTAATAGTTGTACCTAAATTTAGCCCTTTTTTTGACGTCCGGAAATTCTTAATGACTACCATTGATCTTAAATATTATCCTTATCGCTATAATAGGACGCCGCGGGATCGATTTCGCTGATGAAATTAGGCCCTGCCGAAAGTAACATCAACCAGTTTAAAAGTTTTTACCCATGCAAGAACATACAGACTATCTTCCTTACCTCCGACTCTCCATTCCTACCTTTTCATTAAGCGCGACAACTCGTCACCTACTAATTATATGTTAAGATGGTAATGAGTGACGGTTACCACTTGCCACCAGATGACCTATCTGCTCGTTTTGCCTTCTATCAATAAAAAAAGCAGTCAGAGAAACAGACAGACAAGAATTCGGTATCTATATCAGTTGCAAGGTATATAACTAAATTTAATCATAACTATAGATTTGTTTCTTTAAAAATAAATACGTTTTAGTTAGAGCCCAGCTCCATAGTATATTTTTTTAAATATTGCAGTTATTTTATCAATAATGGTATTATTATTTTGAGTGGAACTGATTGAATGTCCGCAACGCACTTCCTGTATTGATAACTCGGCCCAAAATTCCTAACTTCCTGTATTTTGCGCAATTTGTTATGTCCTTCCAGCCACCTCAAACTTATTTACTGTTATGGAGCTATTTCATTCTCGTTTAAAGATTTTTTCGGATATATTTACCAAAATTATCACTTAAATCACGTAAAATATTAAGTTAAATGTAAAAATGTCATAGTCTTATTTTTATTTAAGATTTCTTAAATAGAGAGTTGGTGATGTTGAGTTGGATAAATCGATATAGTGAATCGTTTTAAACTTACAATATTTTTTATGTTTATTATTCACACGATATACCTACGTATAAAAGATGGATCGAAGTTGAACAACCCGAAGTTTATCAACGTAAGCGCATTTATTTTAAAGACAAAAGTAAAATTATACGTAAAATAGTAAAATTACATTTAGTCAGTTACTTGTTAGTTAGTTATCTACGTCATTCGCTTATCCGCTTATAGACGGACCCTTCGTGTTTTTGTGGTCATCAACAAAAAATAACTTCCCACAGAGCTTAAAAGCGTTATTTCAAATATTTACTAAACGTTACTTAGCTTAACACTTACAAGCATATAAATCGTGGACGCTAATATAATATTCATTTTTAAATGTGCTTTATCTCGTAATTTCCATATTAGATTCGCGCGAAGCTCAGACTGCTGGGGGACAGAAAAAGCCGCTTTTTTTTCTGAAGAACCGCTTTATTACACAACTACGTTCTGAATACCAAATAACTATCGACTACCTACTGATAGCCGATTTTGTTTTTCGTTTTGTAGCACAATCAAATTTTATGAGGAGTCGTAGAATTTTATTGAGGAAAGTTTGATTGCACATTCGTAAGGACATTTTGCTACCTTCAACTTATATTTGTAATAAAAAAATGAAGACCATATTAAGGATTCTGTTTCTTTTATTTGATTACAATTTGTAATTATTTATTTATTAGTATCGATATCACAGTGTGATGTCAACATGAAACAGAAGATAATAATATATTTTTTTATTATTATGTACAGAGTTCAATAATATAAATAAAATTGAAGTGTCCGTCAATGGCTTCAAAATATATTCTTTAATCGCTCTTTTTGTAAGTATTAACCAATTCTACTAACACTTTTAATGAAGAGCCCCCCTGCTTTCCGTAAAAAATCTTGAATTACGGAACAAAAAAAAATACTTAAAATCGATTTTGCATACCTACCAAATGAAAATTGTTTTGGGTAATCCATAAAACAAAAAATGTGTTAATATAAAAATTGGATATGAGAATAGATGATGATTTGATACCTAATTTTAGTCCGAAGAGGCCCTCCTCAGGAGGCAGACAGAGTCGCTAACAACAGCTAGTATCAAAGAAGAAATAATTACAACAAAGGGCGCCTGCTCTAACTAATTATTATTATAACAAAGTTATCCTTACATAATAACGAACAGAAGGTACTGCTGATAAAATGTTTTAATGAGTTTAATAGAAGAAAAATACAAAATTAACATTTTATTAAAACGAGAATACTTTTAATAACAAATATTCTAATACAATTTCAATTTAATCATAACTTAATCATATCATAATCTAAACTTTTTAATTTACGCAGAGATAAATGTTCCTAAAATGTTAATCGTGTTGTAAAAAACACTAATTTTAGATTCCAACATGATCTATCTAGTTTAAAATATAATTTATAGTTATTATACACGATTAAATAGAAGTTTGTACTAAATGTAATTATATCTAGGTGAGTAAATGATCCCGTCGCAGTGCAAGGCCGAATGTTTACTGTAGGCGGCGCGCGCGCAGGCTGCCGTGGCGCCTTCCATCTCGCTATTTTTTGCGCTCGACACGCGCGTCTTCTGTTCGTTATCCGCTTCATTTATTGATGTAATTACCACTCACATACCTTTATCTATCCGTACTTAGACCTTACATTAGATTCATTATTCAACACGGAAATTTATTTATTTTTTAATATGGATTTAGTATCTTATTTAAAACATTAAATCTACAAATCGCAAGTACGAATGCATTTATTACAAAATTATTAAAGATTAAAGAAAAAAAATACATTAAAATCATATTACTTAGTCGAGTTGCCATGCGGATTAAGTATGACGAAAAATTTGTTTACATCAAAGTTTTACATACAAAATCATAATTTCGTTAAAACTAACTAGATACTTAAAGTCCTTAAATACGTTAGTACATCTAAATAATCGTGATTTTTTGCATCATAGCAAAACATAACAACAATATCTTTGATGTGTGGCAAGTAAAAAATACACGATGCTAGAAGAACCGGTGCGACCACATACCACGCGCGCGCTCGCGGCAAGGCCTTGTTGGCACCTGTGCGCTCTCCACTCACCCACTTTCACGATACCACCGACCACTGACGGCAAGATGGTCACGTCCACCACTCGAAACACTACCAAAATCGTACTTGAAAACAGCATTTTATCCAAGAAAATACCACTAAAATAGTAGATAGTTTAAAGCTCTACTAGTATTTCATGCGACATCAACAAATATTGTTTTGAGACCTTGGTACATGGTTTATAAGTTACATTTCATTAGTTTAAAATCAATATTATTTTGTATCTAAAGAATAATAGTTTCCATAAGACTTATATTTGAAAAAACTGAAAGACTGTTAAGCTAAAACTAAATATATTATAACATTACGTAAATTTGTAATAAATCGTCGAGAATATGGAATTTTGCGTAATTTCTTAAAATATACATATTTCATTTGGTATGGTAAGTATCTCTCATGTTCCTCAGTTGCAAGCCAAGTCAGTGCGACCATTAGAGGTACTTGACCTAGCAATTTTCTTGTAACTAACTATAAAGTAAAATTTATTGGATATTAATAAACCGAACCTCGTATTCAACATTTTATTCAGTTTACATCATCTTTAATGTCGTTAGAGTAATTCTTTTAACATTTTATTTGCTATTATATTTTCAATATCGTTACAGCGACGTACTATTCAGGGTGACTACTAAAGATCAAATATTTAGTTTTTATACAAAGAATAATGCACCTAATATTTGTCTTATCAATGATCCGTATCAAAATAAGCAGTTCAACAGTTTACGACAGAAAGTTTCATTCCAGCTCCGATAATTGACACGACTCATTAAAGTCAGCGGTGCGCGGGAGCCGAGAGATGGTATCTGACGGCTACTGAGCTGCATAAAAAGCCTAATGGTACCCGCAGGTCAAATTGACGCCAATAATCTTTGCAGCCAGTTTCAGATATCTAGACAGTTTCAACTAATTCAATATTTTATTCAACACTAGACGAGCATAGATCATTTATTTGGTATTATTAAGAAATAACCATTTCAAAATGTTAATAATAATCCTTGGCATGTAGTGATGGGATTCCATGGTTATGTAGCACGCGACAAAAAGATCATTAGGTAAGCAAATGTATATTTTAATAAAGAATAAGCGAAAAATCTCGCGATGGGCTTTCGAATTCCGCGCAAGTCATCCGACGAGGTGAGATCGGCTGGGAAATACCACACACATACGTACCAAGGTGTACAACCTTACGTACATACATACTGATGCCGTGTTCGTGCCAACTATGCAGTGATAACGTATTTATTATATCATTTTTAGTAGTAATACACATACCGGACCAAAACCAATACATGTGGGAACCATCTACCATATGCGTTTAATCTTATAGATACGTCAATGATAAGGAATGTATATAATTAAATATTTATGATTTATTTTTTGTACCGAATTTAAAAGTACATAGCTATGTATGCTCTGTTATTTACTATGACACCTGGGTATAATGATCGCACATATCCAAACAATCACTATCACTGTTATATGATTTCGTCATGTTTATGTCTTGAACATACTTTCACATCCGTGCTTGGGGACCGTTATTGCTGTCCGCAGGATTGATTTTAATCTTAATGCAATTATGTAATTGTAATTTAATTATTTTCAATACACACTATAATAGGGTTCTACATTTTTATATTGTAGAGTATTTGATAGCTAACTTAGATGGTAGATATATATGGTTTTGTTTGATCTGATGACTAAATTGACGCTTAAACCAATGCATACTTATTGTAGATTTAGATAATTGTATTTTATGTAGAAATTCGATTTAACTATAAATAAGCAATATTCAATACATTCGAACTTAGAATTTGATTTTAATATTTATTTTTATATGGACATCATATTACGTTTTTAAAATATCTCAATGTTTTTTTTTTTATACGCAGTATTTTATCATAGACGCCAACAATTAACAAATTTACGTCATAATGGCATATATATTAAAAAAAACTGAATTCAATCTCTCATTTAAACAAGTATTCGTTATTAATTTATATTTAATTTCAAAGTATAAATAATAACCAAATACATTGCCTAATGATGTTCTAAAGTTGACATTTTAAGAAGTGTAAATTAGTCATATAAAAAACTAATACAATGTGTCAAACAGGATAAACTCAAAGAGAGTTTTTTTTTAGTTGTTACAAAAAACAGAAGGTCACTAATCAAATTAGTACGTATTGTCTAGGTGTAAGCATGTCGCACGTATGAGTTAAAATTATTATTCTCTACTAGGAGTGTGATAAATTTATTTAATGACAGCTGACGTTGGTAGGCATACAAACGTCCCTCAGACAAATCGAGAGACAAGTACCGTACTTGTACTTTGCTAGTATTATACAATAAATCCTCATCATACACCTTATCTATGCAGGCGGATATAAAATGTAAACAATTCTGTCAAAACCTTCAATAAAAAAAATGTCTATATATTATTTAAACAAGTTCCTTATTTTTTGTATATTTTTAAAATTATTTTTTCATACATACCTTACATATGCAAGTAAAGCAACTGCTCCAGTTCTGGTTCAGTCTCGCGTCCTGAAGACTTACTGATTCTCCTTCGTTCGAACACGGTTCACGATCACCCTCTTAAACAATAAATTTGTATTTTTAGACCAAAAAAAAGAAATTTGCATATACCTACACAGAAATCCGGATGGATAATTTTAGATATGTATATATTGTACCTATATAGTATGGAATTTAAAGTGATAATTTTTAAATACACATAAGTCTCAGTTTTCCTATTATGCAACATATCGTTAAGTAATTTCGCGGAGATGTTACCGATATGAGGCTGGCTGTCCCAGCCGGTTGATTTACCTTGATTAAAGCTAAAGATCCGCATTCTTTTAACGTGTACCAAACATTCGGCGCCACCGGTTACTAAGTCCTGCGTAAATATTTTGGTAATTAAAATGTTCGCCACATACGAAAACATTCCACATATTATCAATATACGAAACATTCGCTAAATATTATTAATAGAGTCATTCGATAAAGCGGTACAAACTCCAATCGGATTTTTTCTGACCATACGATTTAAGCAATTAGTATAAAACGATTTTTATTACAGAACCATAAGTATTCAAACTTTAACATTTTACTCAAATTGTTACGATCCTTGATCAAGTTTTATTTACATTTCATAACAGTCGTAACTCGTAGCTCATAGCAACCAGCAGTTTTCAAGGCTACCGAATATATTAATAAAATAGCTAAATTGTTGCGAATCAAGGAAATAGAAATTTACATGTATTAAATATATATTGAAGAAGTGCTAATTCATATAATCTTTGACAAAACTAACAAAATAAAACTAACTATTCAGATCAGGTAAAAGTTTGTCGTTTTAATACAAATAATATTAAATAATAATGAGGTCAAATGTATACATCAAGAAACCGTACACGAAATAGGTAACCCTAGTTCTTGAATATCGATGTATGTTTTACTATTAGTTTGTTTGATTTCCACATCGTGCAAAAACGACTAGACAGATTTTGATAAACTTAAAATTTTGGAAGGAATAAATCTTAATCTGAATCAATGCATTTAAAATTATCACATTTTTATGGCTAAAAAATTCTGTTTTGGAATTTAATAAAAATAAAACTATAAACAACAGGCGTGTGTTAGGTTTATTTTTTCATGTGACATTATATTTAAAACTTAACCCTCAAAATGATGTATAAAATTAGCACAAGAAAAATAGATCTATGAATATATTATACCAGCTCTTGCGCAATATACTTAACTATGCGCTTGAGCAACCGGTATTCGTTAGAGAGCATTTCTATCATCGGCTTCAAGTACATTCGATTCATTGTAAAACATTATTTAATATTGCATTCAGAACGGCTTGAATAATCGTATTTATTGTTAATTATTTATGTATTGTTGAATATCTATATATATTTTTTTCTTTCTTATTTAAAAATACTTAAAATTCAATGAATTTTGATGTGGTTATTCTCTGAGACTGCGATAAAAGCCTTTTAGGACTTTTTAATTCTAGTAAAATCCTAAATTCGATCTATAATAAAGAAATCAAAAAATGTACCGATTTGGTAAAATTGTTACGGACAAACAATGACTTACCCCTTGAAGTCGTAGATAACATAGTTTCTAATACAATAAATTAGTACTATTTTCCTGTACTAGCTGTACCTACCTCTTGTAAAACAATAATTTCCTATCTATAGTAACCATTTGGAGATCTACAGATTAGTTTTATACATACTTACATGACATTAAAGATAACGTTTCTAAGAATCTACGACTAAGATTTATAAAGTTAAAAATATTTAAATAATTTAAAGTTAAATAGTAACACCGGAAGCCGTGGGCTTAGTAATTACAAATACAAGAATCCAGAGTGTATGAATAGTAGGACTATTTCGTAAGTCAGTAGTATATTGCGTACGAATCACTAAAATTCTAATCTATTGCATTACCAACTGTCAGCAACGGAATTAAAACAAAAACTTAACGGTATCATTTCGATGTCTGTGCAATTATCGTTACAAGTCCAAGTTAGATATTACACTGTTTTATTTAAATGTCGTTATAATAGTGGAAGCAAAACACGTGACTAGTTACAGTTGATTATTCAGATTTGTTATGTTATTCAATGAAACATTTAATATCGGTTTGTAGCAATTATACGAAAAATATTCTACCAATTAATTATATTAAGGGCCATGAATTACAAGTTATTTGTAAAGTATATAAATATATATGGCTATAATACTCTTATACATACAACATTTTTAATATTTGTAATATAAATCATAAAAACGTTACTCACTTATGCCGTTAGGTGGATTCGCCAGGGAGAAGCCGGGTAGTATGGCAAGTAGAAACAGGCAGGCGACGGCGTGCGTGATGCGCGGACCCAGCATGATCGGTGCTACCGGCGCCGGCGCACGCCTCTGCGCGCCCCTCGCATCACAGCCTCGCGCCACGCGACTCTTGCGCACCTGCAACGTCACACGCGTAAGCACTCTACGTATTATTAGCTCATGACCACACTCACGGCACCAGGCATGCTCTCGGAATTCCAAATTACCCTTACCAGAACATTTCGGAGTACATTATTTATTGTGTATTTATACAACGAACCAAATTAATCGAGTAAGAAAAATGTAAAACATTGTAAAAATTTTATAACAATTATCTAAATTTGTTGTACTTAAAGTTATAGTTCCAGATAATAAACAGATAATCTACAAAAAAATTGCTTTGAAAGTTTAGTAAAAAAATATATAATGAAATTCTTTTATAACTAATACAAATTTAATTCCAGTGGCTGAGCTAGACCAGTTTCACATAAATGCCCTATTACTATCGTATTGTATTTCCTACTTACACTTAGTAAGTACTGTAATTCTGTATTGTCTTGTATTGTATTGTCTTGTAAGCGATTTGCTTTGGGCAATCCATTTATGTAGTCTGTTTCGAAGTAGACTAGACAATCGGTTGCCTGCAGCTAGTTGTAACAATACCTTATTACAAGGACAACATTATTAATAACTTGAAAAATAATAATTGGCTAGTATTTCTATAGAAACCGAGGTATTTTTTGTGGATTTAGTTTACAACAAAATTCCTAAATACAGAAAAAAAGATATATTTTTTTTGTATTTTCATTAGAAGGTGTTTTTTCAAAAACCACTTTGTTATTAAATAGGATTTACCATTCTCTCGCTACTATTGAAATACTCTATTAGACTTTTTTTTTGTATTTCATATTAGATTTATATATTTTGGAATCAACTACTTACATGCTGGTTAAATGGTCTTTAAAATTCCGGTGTTTTTAATTGTCCTACCATAAATAAAAAAATAATAATTAAAACAAAATAATTTTATTCAGCGATAAATATAAGATCATTGAACTGTTATTTATCATTTATCGTATTATTTGTAAAGCCCCCTAGGAGCAAAATTATCGATCGAATAACAAAATGGCGGACATACTTGGGCAATTAAAATTAATTATGATTTAAATATTTTTAAATTAGTTAACACTAAATGTAGTTGTTTTTTAAATTGAATATACAACTATTTTGTACATTTTATTACTTTTAAATTTGAAGGTAATTGTGAAGTTTATTTTGTATCTGTGGTATACATTTGCATAATAACGTCTGAACCAACAACACGACGATTACGCAGATACTTGTATGTATTACGGTATTAGAAAACCTCTGACGTATAATCCTTTGTTAGAAACTTGAATATAATTTATTATATTACGAGATACGAGATATCTAAACTATGCAACGTCACTGATAGTTGTAATCAAAACAATAAAGTTATAAATACTTAAAGTCATTGAAAATATGTATAAATATTTAAAATAAAAAAAAACTAAAATTAAGTCTGTGTGTTTCCGTTGTAAACTGTGACGTTAACGTAGTCTTTATAACATAAAATAATAATATTCCCCAAGATTTAATAACTCCGAACACATAGAAACAAGAATGTATTTCTTTATAGATAAATGTAGGACGAGCGTGCTTAAGTCATTTTTTACAGCATTCCAAACAAACATTGACCTCACATACAGGTATCATATTATTTATTTACTTATCAAGACAAATACTTGGTATTTTAAAGTTCAATCTAGACATACCATTGTATCAATCGAGAATGTTATTTTAACACAGATAACATGCAATTGTAAAGTTACAATCACGTAACACTCAAACTTATAACGTTTAATTTGCTAATGCTTAAATTGCAAAAAAGCGCTGTAAAAACTGTTTACCGAAAGTTAGTCGTAAAAAAACAACACACTTTGTCAATTAAATTAGTTCCGGTTCCAGATCCTCTTCTGTAATGCGTTTTGGACGCCGTCAAAAAAACAAGTAATGAGTTTGCTTAATTGAGTCTTTTTGCTGAACAAGAACTATTTATATTATTAGATCTACTAGCCATCGAGTTCATTAAATAATACAAATAAACTTGATATAAATCAAACGCAGTATCCAGGATGCAACTTGGACACGGTTTGTTTTTATACCTTTTATTTTATTAACTTTTACGTTAGTATTACTAACGATATATAATAATGTACGGAATTTATGTATTTAATTATATTAATAATAATAATAGAGGAGAAATTACACACATTGATCTAACTCCTAAGAAAATTATTTGCTTGTGTTAAAGGTTTAGACAACGCTACAAATACATAGAAATACACGTTATTAATACTGAGAATAAATATAATAAACGGCCAAACATGATACATGCCTGTCCCCGTCGGGAATGAAACCCCAGCCCCATTGCGTCGCTATACTTTAGGCGTCTGCGCCACTCGACCAACGGGGCGGATTTTAATATTTATATAGTATTAATATTTATACACAAACAAATCAGAATAGATAAAGGATGTAGTTTTTTCATTTAAAATACTTTTATAACGACGTAAATGTGAAAGAGGCGATGCATTTTGTAATTATTTTTTTGCCAACTCCTTCGCGATGCGAGATTCCTCTTAGATTAAAGATGGTAGCCACATCCGGTAAGAGTAGCTACATTTTTTACAGCTCATCAATCAGTTAATTGTCATTGAAAATATCGATCGCACAATGGCAGAAATAAAAACTTGTACTGATATAGAATGGACAAAAAACAATATTAGTATTGTTATCGATTATTGTAAATAAGGGCTGCCACTTGTTTAATAAATAAAAATATATGTTATAAGTTTATATCTTAGTTTCTTATATAATTTTCCTCATAAAGCATAAAAAGCTGAAATATTTTCATTCCAAGTGATCCAAAGTTCTTTTTGCAACACTTGGCAAAGTATTGAATATTATTAGTCATTAAAATATTTGAAATTGTCTATAAACTTCATATCCCCTTATAGTTTATTTAATATTACAACTTCAAACCATACAGAAAATAATAATTAAATTATAACAGCATAATATTTTCTAATTATTTATATATTTTACAAACTTTATTGTGATATAATTAGTCCTATGAATACTCAAAATAAGTTGTTATTTCTTGTTTATTGGAATTGATAAGTGGCAGCCCTGTGCCGCAGTTTTGTTAACGCATTGTTATAACTATGTATTTACAAATTAATTTACGTCGAGAACAATCTGCATTGTCATCTGTCCACATGTCCGATATTCAAGAGGTAGGTATGTCCTTTAAAGCTACTACCTTATAAAAAAATTACATCCGCTTTGAGGTACTATATGGTATGTATAACTTTAAAAAAGCATATAAGACTGTCTGCTTCTATTTTGGAAAGAAAAATAAAAAAAATAAAATCATTAACAGAAGCTAACACGATAGTTTGATTCCCAGACCTATGACACGACATCCTAGAAGTCGCAGGTTCGCCTGTTTTAATGTTATTTGAAAATATTAATAAACGTGTATAGTTAAGCATATTAAAAATTTTCATAATTATAATAGAATGAAAAATAAACAGTCCCGGATTATTATCAGAGGAAGCGGGTTCGATCAATATTTGTTATATTTTTTATAATGTTAATAATTATAACATTGCATTTTTAATTGATCGCGGGTATAGGCTTTAAAAAAGGTATATTATTAAATTACAAAAAAATATTTAAATAGACTCCATGTATTCCCCAAACTAATATTCTTCTTAATACGGATACAAAAGTATTGACAGCAACTTTAAAAATATATATATATGTATATTTTTAATGATCATAGTATTTCTAAAAACTGAATAACAACTTAATTGAGTTATGAAAAAACGAATTAAACAATATTTTAAGGATAATTAATTTAAATTAATATAAATAATATCTAGTTTGATTTTTACAACTATAAAATTATTAATATTTATACCTACTTACTATATATATACACACCATACTGAACGGAACAATCACACACAATGCCAAAGATAACACTAAATAAGTAGGTAAATGTGATTTAATAAAGACCACCGTGATGTCCAGGAAGTCAGAGCTAAGCATTCTAAAGAATTCGCTTTGTTTCCACATGGGAACATATTAGCGCCCACAGACTTCCCCGAACTTATTAAGCAAGCGATTGATCAAAATAATTACACGACATTTTAGCGACAAGTGAATAAAACATAATATATTTTAAATTAAACTTATTAGTCATCAGTAATTAATTACTTAGTGAAAGCTCTATTAACAATTATTATTTGATTCTGACAATAATGATTTAGTACTAATTCAGTTTAAGTCATATTATTGTATGGATTTATATCTCATATCATTAGTGGAGTGATTAGCGCAGATTGGGGTTCGATTCCCGACAGAGTCATGTATATGATGAGCGTAGATGTCTGTATTTCTGAGTTTGGTGGTTTATTAAATATATTCGCAGTATTTATAATGTATCTATATATTTGTATCGTTATCTAATACTTTTAACACAAGGAAATAATTTACTTACTTAGAGGTTAGATCAATTTGTGTAATTTGGGATATTATTATTATGATTCCTTTTTAAAAACAATAATTTCAACAAACAAAGTGAATAAATATCATTAGGAAGCACAAATTATTATACTATTATTAAACATTATCTAATGGTATTAGAGTATAAGTACTAATTGTAGTTTGAAAGGTTAATGATATACAAACTCAGATAATTAGGTCAAGTTGATTATTTGCAACATGTAATTATAGAGTTCACAGCTCCTTTGATACGAGTATCCTTCAAGGAATGTTTTGTTGTTGAATGCTATATTTTTTTTAGTAAATATAAAATTTAAAAAAAAGAAACGGGCAGCGATTCGAACCTGTAAACTGTGGGAAAACCGTCCCGTCATTCTACCAATTGAGCTAACGTATCACTTACCGTAGCGATACAGTAGCTCAATTGGTATTGACCCCGTTTATTTTTCATTCTATATTTAATAAAAAATAAATAAGCTTAACATGATTATACATGTTTATCGATATTGCCAGACAATGCAATATATTCTTAAGGTACAATTATAATTTTAATATAACAAATATCCGTATAACAATTATTAAGAAGTTAAATTGGTTCTTTGTACCCGATTAAAAGCCTTATTTTCCACACGTGTGCCCAGCCTTTACCAACCTATACACAACGTGTACCAACGTATACCAACGTATAGGGTTCGTGACTACAATATTAACGAATAACTTGTTCTTGTTAATGAACCCTGGTGCTATTTAATTAGGCATTCATTTGGAGTAATCAAGTCTTTATAACTAACTTACTAAGTATACTTTTAAAGCACAATAAACACAATGTAACACACTCTTGAGCATAATGATATATTTTTATTATTGAATTACTAATTTCCATATTATAAGAACATACCTACTAACAAGTAACATACATTTTATAAAATAGTTATATACAATATTAACCAACCATTTTACATCGTTCAATATGTGTTATGTGGTTTAATTTTATTGATTAGGAGGCTTTATAATTTAGAAGGTTTATATTGGGCTTGTATCTTTGATTACATCTACATGCGCTTTACATAAAATGGGAATAAAACAGGAAACTTTATAGGTTGGTAAGTCTGTGAATGTTAAATTTGTTCCCTTGTTCTCAATAACAAATCTATTTAATTTGGGAAACATATTATATTGGAAAATGTTATTATACTATAATCGAACATAATCGAGTAATTCTAATTAATATTTGTTTGTATAATAAAAAAAACCCTCAAAGATTGACTAAAGAATGAAATGGTTCTACCCTATCGCTACATAGATTAAATATATTCCGACTGTATGTATGTATGTTCTGATAATGAAGATCATTTTCGATCAATTGATTTTTAGGACTTTTAAAAACAAATTTATTTAATTTTATCACGATATAAAATTTTTAACATACTTAATACTTAAAATTTATTAGTTAAAATAAATAAATAATAATAATAAACCCATTAAAGCTAAATTAAACAATTGAAGTTCGAAATAATAAGCTCCACGTTGGGCAAACGGTGCTTACAATATTTTTTTAAAAACGAGGGCTTGGAACCCCATACATTAAGTTTACAGCATTTTTACGACACACTTTAATTTGTTCTTTTAATTTGTTTTTATAACCTTTTTTATGACAACTGTTCAATATGCTGTACAGTTCGTGATGCTTGACCTCGTTCTCTAATTAAAAAATAATTATTTGTTTATATATTTCGTTGTGTAGCCATAAATACAAAATTTGAAAGTTGATGTTAATATTAAAAATATCCTGATTGATTATTTTTCACAGTATAAGGAAATATATGGCCCTCTCATTAACATTTAGGGTTTTTATGTTGTATATGACATTTATTACGACTATTAATTTAGCCTTACATTACACTTACAATACATTTAAGTCTTGATAAATAACATCAAACATTTTTTTTATTTAACAACGGTATCTCCATAGATATGCGTATGCATAAGGCAAGCATGATTTTGTCCACTGACCAGCGACGAAAACGAATATTAAACACTGTAAGTTACAACAGCCATTGCAGGTGTGTTCTGACATTTATAAGAATAATTAATGTAAACAAATTATTCAAACAAACCTGCTGAGTGAGCAGCATTAGATAACTGTTATAAATTTTATTACCACCACCTGCGTATCCCGGAACGATGAGTGTGAGTTAGAAAGCTTTTTGGCCCGGGTAATAAGGTGTCGCCATAACGTCGCCTACTTTCACAGCATCAGGCAAGGTCGCTGGAGGCAAACCACTCGCTGGCCAGCGACGAGCGGAACGCGGTCGTAATAAAAACTCACGGATGTATTTCACGCGTGCTCAAGATTATCATTATGTTCTCGACTCCGATTACTTAATGCTAACTGTACACGGGAAACGAGATCGCCTTTTTTTTCTTTGTGAGTTCGTCGCTCTGCAAGGACGAAATGTGCGATGTTATACTGCCAATAACAATGTTATTAATTATATTATACTGACCATTGAAATAATGCACGTACCATGTTTATCAAAGAAACATGATTAATTTATCTAAAAAATCATCTGATTTACATTTTCATTCCTTACTATGTAACTCAAACTTGAAAGCAATAAGTAGGATTTAAAAATATACCTAAATATATAAAGCATTTACAGCGATATGAAAGGTTATTTTTAAAGTCATAATATAACGTTAAACTCCACTTAGTTGTTAGATCAATACTAGGTACTCCCAAAGTCACAGGCTTGACCCTGTGCGTGTTAATAAATAGTTCATTATACATTTAATTATATGAATCACCACAATAATGTATAAAAGAATAACATCATCATAATATTTAGCAAATAATATTTTCTATTGAAATTCTAATTTAGATTGTTATACTATCGCTTAGATATCTTGATAACTAAATAAATCTCAGATATGATAATCTCATTAACATAACGATTATATTCCTCGCTACCGGCAACGAATTATCTTTAGCAAATATTGAAGGAAAATCCGTTATTACCTTTTGTGTGTTTTGGTATATTTAGAAGTTATCTCGGACCGTGTTATACGCACTGCAAATATATATTTGTTTGATCCAATTTTGTAGAGTATATGGAACTGGAGATAGACAGTCACGTGAACAAGTTAGGTATGGAAAATATTATTTAAACATTTAAACTAGGTTATATCAAGATGTTTAGGTAATCTTATTTGCAGATATTATTAAAAGTAAAAACAAGAAAACTTTTATTTTAAATATAAATCATTAGTTCCAAAGTAATGTATTAACCGTACAAAACTTGTAGTAATATAAAACTTAATAATAATTTGAAGTCCTACAAAGTAGAAAAACTATAAGCATCTAAAAAAAATGAAATACCTACCTAATCTATATTGTGTAACTATAATACAACAATATTTAAAATTGTCCTACTTGAATAATAGTCGTATTTAAGTTGATTGATATTACATTTAAGCGGATATTACTGATAATTATCCAGTAGTAAAAATTGCTTTTGGTACCTAAACGGTTTCACAAACTCATTAATTTTAAGGAACCTTTAAATTAACATACATTTACAACTTGTCACCTTTGATATCAAAGTAATTATTAAAATAAACGTAAATATCCTAGAACATATTAAATGATTTTGAAATCGTTTTAACTTCCAATGTATTACTGAAGACTTAAATTGAATTTGAATGTTGTGTGGAACAATGAATGATTATTAAAGCTGGATATATAAGCTAATTGAATTAACGGCTAAGAACACAACTTGTCCATTAGGCTTTTAAGCCTCTTCAAATAAAGGAAAAACAATGCGCTATAGGACATCTCTAGTATAAACATATATTTTGATTTTATGTTTGGATTTTTATCATTTATCTGCACCATTCCTTATAATTGGGAGTCGAAACTTTATGTCAATTCCATGCTTTTCTATCATACGTCATCTTGGTGCAGAATCGCTTTTGGTGATATCTTTTTATCACGAACTCCATTCACATCTTTTTCGGCAATTTTCTCTTATCAACATTCATATTTAAGTTTCGTTCAAACATATCCTCCCTCCGCATTACGTGACCCTACCAAGAATGATTTCAAACTTACAGTTGAATTTAATACTTATTAAATTAAAACAAAAGTAAATTATCTTATCTTTATATTCATATATGTATACATAAATGATATTATGTATTTTAGAATATTATAGAATATAAATATGCCATATACGATAGATCGTGAGAAAAAAGCTTTATCTTTGCAAAGCCCACTCATTTACATTTAGGTAACAGACAAACGCAAATTTAGCGTATTCAAGAAGACTGGTTCTATAATATTACGTCAGACATCTTGAAACTGTTCAGTTATTTGAACAGTACACACACACGAAATAAACCTTTCAAATCTTCGTTAATATAAAACAGTTATCTTGTTAAATGTCAACCTTTAAAAAAAAACCATGTAAAAATAGTTTTTCGTTAGATGTATAGGTATCTAACGAAAAACTATTTTTTTTTACTTTAGGCTTCCGACTTCTTTTTGTTTGTTACAAAAAAGCCTATTAATATTTAATAAATAAAAAGCTTATTTAAATTTAAATAAATATAGAATTAAAAATAAACCGACACGGGCAGACGATCACATATAGAATGCTTAATTCACCGAGACGGACAGCGAGCGGATACGGTAGCTCAGTTGGTAAAGCGACGGGACGGTTTCCCAGTAGTCGCGGGTTCGAATCCCTGCCCGTGTCGGTTTATTTTTCATTCTATATTTATTTAAATTTAAATAAGCTTAACATGGCTATACATGTTTATAGATATTTTCAAACAAATAAAAAGCTAGACATTATAACGATGAAACACAAAAATAAATTATTATTTTTTTGAGTCAAACGGTAATAGAACTTGATAAAATGTTTTTTGTAATTTCTTCTTTTCGTATAATATTTTTTTTTATTTTAAGCTTTACTTAATCCTGTAATTTTTGCTATACCTAAACTTTCTCCTTATATATTATTAGATCGAATATTTACTCAATTTTAATTTTTTCCATATTTTTTTCTTCCACCAGTAAAAACGAGATTTCATAATCAGATCAGTTGTTTTAAAAACATACAGACAGACAATACGGCCAGTAATAATAACATCAATAATATTAGTTTTGAAAGAATCAAAAGCAAAGTCGAAAAATCATCTAGTACTTAATACAGAATATCAAGCCCATTGCGATTAGTAAATAAACGTATTTATTAATACTTTACAGACATACAATAAGAATCCTTATACGCACGAGTTAAAGGACAAATTGTCACACACTTTAAACATTTAAGACTATAGAAAACATGATTTATATCGTTGATATTTGTATTACGCCTAGGCCTAGTTAGCTATTAGCATAATGACATTAATAATTGAATGGTTTAGCAGTTAGACATAGTGTATCGTGTAAATTAGGCGTGGCACAGGATGTATAAAATAAGGTGCAGTTCCTACAACAGCTTAAGACTAGGCTGTATGTGCAACGTTCATATTTTCATTCATTTGTTTATTTATCTGTATTTTATTTTGTATCTACATTTTTTTATGCAAAGGCGGGATTAATGTCTTAACTTTTTGGGTTATAAGGTATCCGAATAAAAAAAAATATACGATCTTTTTTTTTTATTGGAAAATCTTTTATTATTAGGTACCTCCAACCCACCCAACTAACAAAAATTGCTCTTGTAGTAGCTTATATTGCCAAAAAATATGTTCTTATAGTAGCCGCATTATCGCTAATAAGAGTGCGTTTGGGCACACTTTATAAAGACAATGATCTTATACGCCCCTCATAGTTGCTTTATAGTCCGCTTTATTTTTCTTATACCTATTATATTATGGCAAGGAATAAGAAAGTTAAGCTTATAATGACAAGAAAAAAGCTCCTAGACAGCCATGATACACTTATAAGAAACATATGGAAATCGTTAATAAGGGCGATCACCCTTATACGTGCTTTATTTTATTAATTCACAAGGAAATTGAACTCATTGCGGCAAGTCAAAGACTCCTTAATATCCTTAGGCCCTTGTAGCCGTCTGATTATGATTCTGCAATAAGTCTTTTTGTTAGTGATTTACAAAAGAAAGAGAAACGTCAACCATTTTACTGAAAAGTGAACGGTAAGTTATTATTTTACGTACTTTATTTAGCTGATTTTATGTACTTGTTTATAGTGAAAAGTGTATGGGAATTTAAATGCATGGTAAAATTTGGTACGTTGTGTGTTTCAGAATCCACGCGCCCTTGAATTGAAGCTGTTTTTACGCTATAAACGTTAAAAAATATTTAGTCATGTTATATACAGTGCTATTATAAGAGTAAAACGGTTAACACATCATCTACAAGAACTCTATAAGAGAGAAGAATTTATAATGGCAACATTTTTTGCTTACGCTATCGCCATTTTACAAATCATTAGGGTTCCTTTATCATGAACTAAATCCTGTCCCTAGCCTCGTATTATTTCCATAAATATTAAAAAAATATTTTTGACTTCATACTGATATTCTTATTCCCTGCAACCATCGATGTTCGAATATACGAAAAATGTTTCTTATTCACTGATTAATGATTAATTAAGATGTAAGTTTTTAATAGATTGATAAGTTACTAGATTTATTAAAGAGTCTGATTATATACTATTTATTTAAATACTATTGTGTTCAAAACATTTAAAAAAGGGAATTTACTTGTAAACACTAAATCAACGTCATTGATGATGGTTGGTCATGTTCCTACTAATACATAAGTAAAACTATATTTTAATTATCATGTAAAAACATTGTAAGTTACTCTACTGTTATATCATAAAACTAGCTATTTCCCGCGACTTTGATTGTTCGATTATGTTAATTGCAAAGATAACTATTTTGATGCGATGTGGACTAATTTCCGTAGCACCCAAATTTAGCAAACAAACACATCATATCTTCCACAAGTTGTTCAAACGGTTCCTTCCTTCTTTCTTCTTCCTTTGAATTCCAGATGTAAGAGTCACTCTCCTCTGGGCTTCTTAAAAAAATATGACTTTAATAAAAATACGTGATTTACAAATTAGTTATTTTATTTCACAAAGTATGGATTAATGGTGTAAAATACAACACAGAATCATATTCTACATTTAATAATTTACATTTCATTGCAGCACTTGAAAAGTCATGTATATTTTTTGATTTGCTAGAGATATAATCTTCACATCTATAAATATAAATTAATGAAGACTTCAATGGATAGTCAAAGGCGTCAACTAAATTTTCCATGAGGGATCCTTTTAGTTGTATCTTTTCGTATCACTACTGTATATAGCCTTTATTTCTATAACTTGTTCGTCTGTTGTTAAAAACCATTTATCGTGTTTTTGGAAAGATAAAATAAAAGATTCAAAATGTAGTACCAACATAGATCCATTTGCTGTTGCACAGTTTTACAAACGGGTATTTAATTTTTCTTGAGCACTTCATACTTTTGTAAAGTTTTTTAATTGTGTAGTTAATCCATTATTCCAATAATGTCCAGTCCCAATTTCAGTTATGCATATTTCTACTTTATTTGTTTTGAGCAATGTACGCGCATCCAATGGCATTTTGTTTGGCATTAGGTGGTTTAATATTTTTAAAACGTTACTTAAAGCGATATGCGAAATATTAAACTTCACTGCCCATTCTTTGATATCACCTAGTAAATAAATTTTCTTCATCTTTTTATTTAAGTATATGTCTGTATCACTATCAGTATCGCTACAATTATATTGTTCCTCACTGGTTTCCTTTTCATTCTCATTTTCTATATAATAATCCTCTGCGGAACCACTGGCTGAATCGTTGGCATCGGGTTGGTCATTTTGTAACATCATAGGAGTAAAGGTGGTGGGTGTGATGCTCATAACCATGTTTTCGAAGACTTTTTTTTACTTTTCTTCTGTAACCACCGCTCCTTTTAAAGTTCTTCCAATATTTAGAATCCATTTTTTGAATGCAAATTCCGCTACGTAAGAAATCCACATTATCTGCTGTACTTTCAAAATGGCGAATCTAGCTATATAAACATTTTAACGTAACCATATAAAGAATAAAATCATTATAAGCACTGTATAAGGACAAATGGATTGCTTTCATCGTTGTAAAGGTCATATAAACTGTTAGAATTCATTTGTTGGATAGACGTCTTATTAAATGTTTCTATGAGTTAAAAAGCATTATAATTATCTCGTGAATTACTTTTCTAAGAGTAATTGACCATATTAAACGCCTGTATATAACTTTGAATATTATACGGCTGAAAAGCAATGTAACTAACCTCTATAAGAAGAACACATTTCTAACCCTTATTGTAGCCGTATTAATTGGATTCATTAGCGTTTTCCCAGCCAAATTATAAGACTAAAGGTAATATTAGCCAAATCTTCTATTAATGTGCCATAATAAGGTACATTGACATAATGAATGCTTTTTATAACAAGTATAAGAGTTTAGATCTTATAAACTTAATCTTATAAGGTTTGTTTGTTTGTTGGGCAGAAGGTGATGGCCAAGAAGATGAGGGAATATACGGCATACTAGAAGGCGCAGTTGCAATTTTTAAGGCTATTTCTAAGGTTAGGGGAGGTCCCCCATCCCTCCCACCATGGCACTGAGATCGTAATTGTAGGAACTTCCTAATTTCGACAGAGATTGCACACTTAATTAGTTTTCGGAGCAGAAGTTAGACTGATATAATAGTCTTTTAATATAGCGAGAAAAACAATCTTAATCGAATAAAAATAAGTAATAAAAAAAAATAAGACGAAGGTATCAGTAAGTAAAATAAAAATGATTTTCTTTATTTTTATATAAATACAAAAACAATCTTAATTGAGCCTCACATGCATTTTTTTCTGACGTCTGACAAATAGTGATATGGTATCAATGAAAATATTCAATAATTAAAATAGTTTTAATCATTAAAATATTCACCGCTGACAACTACCTACAATTTAATCACAGTCTTGATTAATGGCTCGTATTCAATGCAATACTTTATTATATAAAAATAAATATAATAATTACACAGAACACTTCATATTACATATTATATTCATTCATATAGTATTATAAATATATTTTGGATTATTAATTTAATTTGGATCATTTATTTTGATTTGACAAATAAAATTCAGTTCAACAATTCTGTCATCTTCCCTTCAAAAATAATAATTACACTTACTAAATTTTAATTACAGATTTACATTTGGAACTCAACAATAAATATAATGAGAAACAAACCAACATTCTTAATAAATTAACTGTAATATATTATTTATATTGCGGTTGAACAAAACAATGTTGATTAAAATCGCAAAAATAACTAAACGGAGGTCATTGTCCTGTTGGCTTATATTAACAAAAATTTGTTGGCCAGACAGATTGTATACATGTACAGAATTGCGAAGGTGGATATTAAGTGGAAAACTATTTCGCAGAACAATAGGGTGAGATATGAGATGAATTATTAATAGACCTAACGAACACCAGCAGCGATAGCGGGGTGAGCTTGCCGACCTCGCCGCGCCTGATAGTGCCCACGCAGCCTGTTTGTCGCCGACTACTCACTCAACACTTTTTATTTGTGATCAAGATTAACCATATCCATTGTCTATATCATAACAGAAGCTATGAATAATGAATAAATAATGTAGCCTTAACCTTAAATAGTTGTGTTTACTTTATTATATTTTAAATGTTCTCTAAAGTGTTCAACTTGGTTTAGTTATTCTATGATAAAGTTGACATGAATATCTACACGTGACAAAATTTTGTCTACTCAAGATATTTAAGTTATAAAACAATGAAAATATTATACCACAATCACCAGCAACCATATTGGAATATATTGTTTAATGAAAACATAATTTTATGTACAATATCGGGAACAGAGCAATTATCAATCAGAGGCCAAGTCCCCATTCAAATAACGCGTCAATATCGATAATGCAGCGTAACTTATTAATTTACTATTACTGAATATAATAATCGATTCTTATTCAATTATTGCTGTCCAAGACTAAAATAATAATATGTTTTAGGTTGACAAAAGTCGACCTATAGAATGTATGGATTGTAGATAGAAATCAATCTAACGTTGATTTTAATTACGGTTTGCAGATTGAATATTAATTTCCGAAATTTAATCTTGACACTATAACTATAAACAATTTAAACCTAAATCAAAAGTTTAGGCTTTGTTATATCTTAAATTCATGAAGTTATTCATTATGTCACAAAGCACAACACAGATTATACGAAGATAATATGTATTTCAAAGATTATATAGTAAAACTCATAAGACCAAATAATTCATATAGTTTCAAAGTAAGACCTAGTTCTGACTGACCAAAATGTGATGTCATCTAACACAAAAACCATTGCTATGGCCACGACCTCTATTGTATTTAGGGTGGCCATGTGATTTTGACGCTACTAACTGCTGATAACGGGGTCATAGGTTCATTCAAATCGTAATGAAATAAATGAATGAACTTACGTCATGGTTATTCACAAAACATATATAATTTTCTAAGAAGTTGTATCTAGATGTAGCTGTATGTCTGTGTGTAATTGTGACTACGTCATTTGTGTAGATTCCGTTATTAAAATTAGTGTATTTTTGTTAGTATTATGGAATATATTGAAATAGACACTACAAAAAGGATTTAGGTTATTTTCTCAAATTCTATGAAGTTTATCATTATTAACAAAATTGCTATAAAAACTTCTTTGACCTAATAATAAAAGTTAAAATTCAATGTCTGTTTATAGGTAGGTAGGAATAGAAATAGGAACAATAAATAATTTTAAATTAAACTTTCCGTTACAACGGACAAATGCGATAAAAAGGTACCACAGAGATAAGGCTCAAGTAATAATCAGAATACTTGGTAATTAGATCTCTCTAAATCAAATAATTATCAAAATATCATATAGTGGAGGAAAAATCTGCGATAATATGAATTATTTTACTATTATAATATTGAATACATTTTTAATTACCTCTGTATATTCTGTTAATATAAAGATATATTTTCCTGACAGATACAATATAATAAGTAATAAAAACTATAATAAATGAATAGAATACACGTCCAATAAAATATAAGATTGATAGTAATACCTAAGTTTTAATACTTGATACCATTTTTATGACATATGCCCGCATTAGAGTTGATAATATCTGTATCGCGGGGATTTCACCAATATATAAATAACGGATACAAAGTACACACAAACTCAGAACAACAATATGTGGATCACACAAAGAATTATCCTGTTTGGGAATAGAACCCACAAACAAAGATTCAGTAAACAGGGTTAGTAACCACTACACCAACATGTCATTCATCTAAGTATTACATAACAAATACAGATTGAACAAATTACAATCGATGACTATTATAATTGGAATTTAGTGATAATAGAAGCAATCGAGATAAAAGAAAACAATAATTTCTTCAAAGAAGGGTCTGATAAAATCTTTATTCTTTAAATTATTACCTATATAGATAAAGATAGCCAGTGAAACGTCACGTACCCATGACGCGTCAGATAAGACTGTCATCGCAAATTCGTAGTAAAAAAACATTAAATCTTAAGATAAATTGGATATATTAATATATTTTATATATATATTAATATATTAATATATTTTATATATCTTAATATATTTCATATTGATCTTACTTAAAGTTTAATATATTTTAAGATATTGTTATATTGCATAATATTTTCCTTTAAAATAAAATCATTAACGATTAATTTTATTATCATTGCGGAATAATTCCACATTTTATAATCTTTAATAAACATCCGGTGTAGACACAGCGAGATAATTAGCAGTACCAACTTTCGTTACCATAAACATTATACTAGGTACCACCAAATTATTGATCCCTAAAACCAATTTTATGGAAATTACCTGTAGCACTAACTTCAAGAGAATTAACTAATTAAATATTTCAATATTTCTAAAACCTCATTGATATTATCTCATATTATGAATGATCAAACAAATTATACATCAAATAATTTTAATACTTGAATAATGCCTTTAAACTATTTGAAACAAAATCTATAACCTAATTTTATAACAATGACTAACTAATTTCTTTATTCCCATTTAATGTTATTTATAACTCCGGATGTAATTGGAGGTATGTAGGTTTGGACTATATGACTAAGGATACTCCTGAACAACTGTTCTGACTCATTTATTTTTCGCTGTGAACGATGAAGCATAAGTTTCAGGAACATCCCTAAATATAGATAAAAAATGAATTGTACATGTTATATATTTTTATGATATAATTGCATGTTTACTACAAGTACATACATAAAGTAAAAATATTATAAAAAAATCCTCAAAATTTTGAAATAATATATTTCAATAAAAACACTTCCGAGTTCTTTAATAATGTACAATTACTGAACCTCAATTTTGTTCATTTTTTATATCATTATACATATAAAGAGGATGTAAGAAATAAGGTAATATTTGATAAATAACTTTATTAGAGACCACTTGAAACATACAAATTATTACCAGTGTAGTCTGACGACAAAATCAAGGGTCTTTTGATGTTAATAATCTGTGAGATAACGAACGTCATTCAGAGCTGTCATTTTTTAACCACATTTGCCTTAGATTTTCTATTTATATCTTTTACAATAAAGTAAATATATATGAAGTAATTCTGCAATATGAATCAACAATATTTTTCTGCTATAATTCGTCTTGTGATTCATTCAATATGGAACTTAGACAATTTGTTATCGTAAGAAACATGCCTCTTATTCCTTCCATTTTTAGCGATATCTCTATCCAGCTACAGGGTGCTATGAATCATACAGCTTCATAATTAATTCTTTTCTCAGTAGTTCGAAAGCGTATATGAATCATTTTATACAAACAGTGTACACAGCCCCTAACTTTACCGCAACTTTGGCTACATTATATTTATTGACATACTTTTATTATTGGTTTTGGTTAAGAAGTTCTAATATTTTACTTAATAAATCATATTGCTACTTTATTCAAATACATTTTATTGTAATGGTTTCACAAGTCTCAAGGATGGTTAAAAAACAGGAGGAAAAGAAGACATGGATTGAGTGCATTTAAATGATATGACAAAAGAGTTTGCAATAAGATGACGTATGACATAATTAGAAGATATTAACATATTGCTGACCTAAAATAATTGGGATGTAGCAAGCTGATGATGATGACATATAAATAAATATTCATATATATATTACTTAAAAAAAATACTTTTTATTAATAACAGTATATCATTTGATATTAATATCAATTCCATACCCGTCAACTTCCGAACTATTGTCATGGCCCCAAATGACACTATCAAAGCGATTTCTTGCGTAAAAAACCCTTTTAAATTTACAATAAAAGATAAGGCCAGCTTCGGTGAATGATTGATAAAGGCCATGTTTGTAACGAGTGCTGACGAGTACCTAATCAGGTGGTGATTCAAACTCTAGTAATTTACAAGCGATTCAATTTATTTCTACATAACAATTGGTAATGTTCATTGACAAGAATGCGCTAATACTCTACAAAGAAACGTGGTTTTTTAGATATTTTTTTATTAATATGTTGCGTATTACGTAATTCTCAATTTACTATATAAATAACTATAATAGTATCTTAATCTTTTTAAGAAGTTATTGCTACTTGTTAAGTATGACTCAGACTTCTAAACAATAGTTTTGAAGATTGTTGTTCTTTTGTTTTTTTTTAAACAAAAACTACTCGACGGAATTTAATAAAAGTGCAGTCACAGCTTATTGTTCGAGACAATTTAAGATATTTATTAGTGAACACCATATTCTGATTTTAAAAATAGAAAAACTATTTTCGACTTTAACTGCAATCAATTTAAAATACATTCAATTTGATAATAAATGTCTTCTTACTTGATGAGGTATACGAAGTCGCCGGCAACAGCTAATAATAGAATTAAATTTATACATAAAATGCGATAAGAATAGAAAAAAAGTCATTTGTTAAATAATAACTACAAGTTAGTCTTATAGAATGTATAGATTTTTTAAATGAACAGGAAAGGTAAATAAATGAATGAATAATGTTTACCTTTTCCACGTAATGCTTATATGAACGTCTTTTTGTATGAAGCCCCTTATCAATTATACAAGTAACTTCGTTTATAAGCTTCCACCAGACGCACACATGGAGAGCGAAAACAATTAATATTAAATTTTATTATTTAAATATAAATACTCTACAGATATAATTACGTAATAAATATTTAAATTAAGACGATTTTTTTATTCAATTCAAAATAAATTCTGTATAACAATTAATCAAAATATATTAATAAAATGACCGCAACGCTAACTGGTTTATTGGCATTACGGGTGACACTCGCGCGAGTTATTATAACGTTCTTAGTTCTGAATAAAATACTCAGTATACACGCACATTAGGATAAAATATGCAAAATCAATTAGCTATTATTCGGATACGGCTTCCTAGAATTTATTTCACAAAACAATATATTATAAGAAGAATAATTTACCTCATGGTTATCACCGGACATTAATTACGTAGGTTTCACTGATATTAAGTAAGTTAAATCAACTTCATGTACTCATAAAAACCGACGTGTGCTAGAAGTCATCTTGTCAGTTTCTCATATGCTACTTTCTAATACAAATTGCAGACATGCATTTCAAAAAAGTCAGTCATACGACTTTAAAAATATCAATGTATTTAAATTACCTTATAGATCAGTTCTCTGTAGTCCTTCAGTTATACCATTCAATTATGTACACTTCACTTTCAGTACACTGACAAAAGATCGTAAGCTAGACCCTAAATGGCACTTACACGGAAAAATAAAGGCTATGTTCTATAACGGGAGCGAAACGTTTAATAAAATATTTTAAAAAGTAAAGCTATAAATGTCGTAAGTAATCGTAAGAGATTTCGTGGGCGCGAGAGCCACGCAGGCTGGCGGCGGCAAGGCAGCGCGTGCACTGAGCCACTGACTACTAAGTGGCGAGCCGTGGCCGACGGGGCTCCACTGCCGGCCGCCGCGCGACTCTGCCCCGCGCGTGCGTCGGACCTGTTCCGTGCACCACTATCTCAACTAGCCCGCACTGCACACTTCGCAGTCGCCCTCTATGCAATAGGCAACAGTATTAGACCACACACCTATTCAATATCTTTAAGTTCCATTATCGAATAAACTTTTGACACTCATAAATAATTGCATTTAAGATAACATTAGACTACTTTATTAGGATCGTGTTCGAAAATGCATTTTGGACCAATAATAGCTAGCAAAAATTATAATAACAGTCATTTCAATGGAATTTGGTGACAAAAAAAAGCAAATAGTTAAAAAAAATCGCACAAGCTTACAACCACACTCATGTTAAGAGATAAAAAACTTAATTATCTTACGATTTTTATATAATTTATTTTTTGATATATATTTATAAATTATACTAAATAGTTTTTTATTTGTCATTATGTGTTATTTTTACGTCTTTCCTTTTTTTAAGGTTGATTTCTTGTAAGTTTTGCGCAAATTGCTATACATTTTGAAGTTAATTTAACAATGAGCTGAAGTATTAAAAACTTAACCACTTATCTGAAATATTAACTGCCCCGTTGCATTGGTCGAATGGTTGGCGCAGACGCCTAACGCATCGCGTTAACGGGCTCGGGTTCAAATCCCGACAGGGACATGTATGTGATAGGCATACAGGTCTTTATTTTTGGGTTTGGCAGCTTGTTAAATAAATTCTCAATATTTATGTGTATTTCTATGTATTATTGTATTTTGTTTGGTTGTCTAACACCCTTAACACAGATCAATGTGTGTTATTTTTTATAATATTATCATTATCAATCTAAGTTAGATAACAATCTCTAAAAGATAAACAATAGAAGAAAATATGAATAATGTTATTGATAAGTGATCAAAGAAATATTTACCAAAAAATAAGTGAGTCACTTGTCTTATCTTTGATAACTATACTCATACTTTGTAAGCAAATCTGGATTAACGATGGCTGTTTGTTTGTGTGTTACACGTTTGATTTGTTTTGTTAGTACCTATATATATAAAAACGATATATAGAAAGTAATAACAATGTATTTATTCCACACATAATTGATTAAAGTCGAGCTAGAATACATTTATGTATTTACGTGTAAAAATAATATTACTTATATTATATTTGACTATACGTATTACCGAAATACTTGATCTCTAAATTATATTTTTGCATAGTTAAATATAAGTTTTAATGCAAAAATATATTTTTTAAATAATTATTTACGATTCAAAATTCTAAGTAATATAATATTTTACTATACTTGATTCCAAATTATATTTTACATAGTTGAACATTAGTTTTTATATATTAATATAACTTATTTATTAAAATTTATAGTTTTTGGTAAAGATTCCATGTATAACTTGTTTAGATGAAGAACACGGAACTAAGAACTTATACGACTTAAGTAACTTTACATAAAAGCAGTTTTTTATTTGTTATTTTTATGTCAAAAATGAACATTTAGACGTTGAGATGACAGAGATCATTAATCAAACAAGACAAAGTGTTTTCTTGAAAAAAAAATATTCATTTGCTACAAGCTGTACGTCAGTTAATAATAATGATTTTAATAAAAGTATTTTTACTGTAAGTGAAATTGTAATATTTAAAATAAGTATGTCAAAAATAAGATTTCAATATAAAATTATCTTTGAATAATTATCATTAGACAAGCAAATTGTTTATGATTGATCGAGAATAAAACGGAAAGATGCAGGAAAGAAAACTAAGATACTATCTATCTCTAGGACTGTAATATATTTACTTAAAGTACTATTATAATAATTTATTTTTAATTTATAAAAGTCTGTAAAAGTCACATAAAATTAACCAATAAAATAATCACCACAGAATAAAAGGCAACATTTCTAATACGAAATATTAAAAGAAGTTAGTAATTTTGCATTAATATACGAAACCATATATCTATTGGTAATACAATCTAACTCAATCACTATCTTTTTTAGTTCGAAAATATAGCATTATATAGTTATTATCTATACTTAGGAATAAAATTTAAATGTTTCTTTGTAAATGAAGGTAAATAGTTTTTTACTAAATGCATATGTGGTAAGAAACCTATATATGGAAGATACTTACAAAAATATATATGTATCGTTTGTTCCGACAATTTTTAAAACGGCTGTACCGATTTTAACAAGAATTTCAGTGACAGAAACCTAATTTTATAAGGCGTAACTTAGGCTAATATTATTTTAGAAAAAAGAAAATAGGTTGCCGCATAATCAAAATAGTGCCCAATACATGATTCGAATAGAGGAGTTATATACGAAACTTTAGATAAAGTCGCCGTTAACAGCTGCTTAGAATGTTTAAGGTAAGAATACGTTAAGCTCTTTGTATATGTGAGAGCATCATACAACTATTACATTACATACATAGGTACTTATACAGCCTGTAAGTTATTCTGTTTTTTTTTTCAATAACACTCTTTACTTGAATTCTATTTTGTTATCAAATATCAACTTTGACTCAAACTCGAATAATTAATGTTATAAAACACTATATTTTTATAATAGCTGTGCCTGCGACTTCGTACGCGTAGATTTCGATTTTGATAAAATGTACTCATTGTATGTAAAAAGTAAAAACTATAAACCTTCAAAGTTTTATCAAACTCAATTAAGTAGTTTTTGCGTACCTGTATTCTATTTTTTTTGTATACATTTCTATGTTTAATCACTGTTTTGTTTGTTTTGGGTTTTCTTGCTCTTATAAAGACCCCCCATTATGTTTTTTTTTAATATTTTCCATGTACATAAATCGATCAGTGATAATTTTATTATATGTATAGATGTTAATACGTTTAAAGTATTCATGTAGTTTTTTCCCGGTTTTATTTATGAGTGCAACAAGAGTTTGACGAATTTGACTTTCGTAGACGCCATTTTGCTTTCATTTTCAATTTTTGCTGTCACAGACCTGCACAAATTACTGAACTTCCACTCTTTGGATTGAGTTGTGACAGATATCATTGTATCACCTGTGTCATATTCTAAGAATTTCAATAGAGCAACCTCAATTTCAATTGGTTCAATTGATCGAATACAGTTCGTGAACGAAACGACAGGTAGATAGACAAGATTACAAGAAGCATGTATAGTTATAATATACCTATTTTCTTACGTGATAAGTTTTTAGAAGTTCTACTTTAATAATTATAACTTACAAGTATGTTTCTGTATTTATTTGATGATAATAAAATTAGTAAACTATAACAATATCTTATGAATATATATAAAATTTATAAAACAAACAAATAGCAGCAAAAATGGTCAGTAATTATTTCGTTATGCATACAAAGAGAGCAATAAAATATTTTATGACAATCCAAAACTTCGTTTATATATCTCTCCTTTAAGCAAAAAAGTAACATTTAAAACATAACGTAAGACAAATAGACAAAATTGAAATATTCAATAATATTAATCTATAGAACATTTTATAAAATCTCACCTAAATCAAAGATGTCTAACACTAAAACAGATAGTCTCGACTGGTTTAAAACGCCTGAGTTGTGTATATTAATTCACAAGATCTGTCATCGCGCCTGAAAGTCTCTGGCGAGTATAGCGACGGGCAGTACTTTATTAAGAGGCGTTTGTATGTAAGACACGCTGAATTGCTTCACCCATAAGATGAGTAGGAATGTTATAGTCAGACAATCTGGTACTTATTTTTCTACGTCTTTTTGTAAACTTATATATCTGTTTTATTATGATTTATTATTTTAAAACTTATATACATAATATCTATATATGTAATGTAATACTGTTTGTTCTGTTATAATACAGATCTAAATGTTTATTTTTAAGTGAGTTACGTCTGTTTTAAACGTGAAGTAAAACATTCAAGTTTCAAAACTAAGTAACTTATTATCTAATTATGTTCCTAAAACAGGAGATATTGGACATTGATGGATTAGTACATACAAATTGATTAAAGTAACATGTTGGTACCGATGACGGATGAAACATTCTTTTATCATTGACCAGTTCTCTGGTGATCGGTATCTCTGAATAAAGGCGAACTTAACATTCGGTTTTTTAAATCTTATTTAAAATTGAATTTATGCAACATCTTAATTTAGATTGCAATGTTAGAAGACCTGGCCATTGATAAAATGGTGGCACTTAAGTAGGGAAAGAAAAACCTCGTTAGTTAACCGTTTTATATTTTCTGTACTTTTGTTACCTTATAACATTGCGGAATGGATAACCTTATAAAAGACTAGCATTCAGTTTTGCAAGCTCTATCATAAGCTGATCTATATCCCTTCATAACATAATCAATATTAATAAGAATTACATTTATTTTCCTGATAAAACATGCACAAAACGCCTAATAGACTAATTAATTATACCAGTACCCACAATCGAAGTGCATGGTTGTCGGAAGACAATAATTACGATGTCTTTTACGTATCGGATTATCGTATTACGATAACACCAATTAGAGCACATTGTTATTTATAAAGCTGTTGTTTTATCGAGATACGTCCTGTGTGATCGGTAGCTAGTGATGTATTTACATAAACGGCCTTTTTGATGCCGACAGGACTGGCGCCTTGTCGCGACAGACGCATTAGATTGAACGCGGGAAATTACATACCTTGTTGAGATACTTGCGAATAAATATTTGCTACATAATTGTAGTGGTCACTTACAAGTAAATACACGTTTCTTTTGCGTTTTACTTATTTATGTAATTAAGGTTGTTTTAAAATTAATTCGTTGATATACTACCTCCTTTCTGTGGATTGATTTATTAGTATTCACGCGTCACTGTTATGCGTATCGAATGTTCGTCTGCATTAATAAAAGTAGTAATGTATATTTCATTTAAAAGGAAAATCTACTAATATATTAATAATTGTTTCACCACAGAAGCTATTTTTATTCTGCGGGCAAAGTTTAACTATAAATATTGCAATTGATATAGTAACAGAATCGTTGGCTGGTTTATTCTATTAAATTATCTACAATCATTGCCTCATAGTTCGTTTGTTCTCATAGAAACGACTTTAAAGTTATAATAAATCCTTACAAAAACGAATAGCTTAATAGTTATCTTGCCAAACGACTGGCCTATTTGGCGAATGTACAATATAAAGTTCAAGTATTTTGTCAGATCCATTACAAAACTAAACTTAACTGAATTGAGCTTATTTTGCCTTAACTCAAATGAAATTGAGATAAAATTTGTACCACTTACAAGACTACAAATTTCTTGTACTAAATATTAATTTCTGCTAATGGTAGCAATATTAACGTTTAAGTAACTGGAAACAGCGTAGTTAGTTATATGGTATTTTTAGAAGATTAAAGAGGAAATACTTTAAGATAGAATAAATTTCCCTTAATTTTTTTTTTCTAGAATAATAATATTCATAATATCAGGACAAATTGCATACATTGATCTAACCCCTAAGTAAGCAAATTATTTGCTTGTGTTAAGGGTGTTAGACAACGATACAAATACATAGAAATACACATATAAATATTGAGAATATTTTTAATAAACGACCAAACCCAGAAACACAGACATCTATGCTCATCACATAAATGCCTGTCTCTGCCAGGAATCGAACCCGAGCCCCATTGCGCCGTGACACGTTAGGCATCTGCGCTAACCATTCGACCAATGGGGCCGTAGAATAAATTTATTATATATTATTGCGTCAAAATATGTTATCTAATTTAAACTGATTTTGGGTCCTCTCCGCTTTACCATTCAAGGCTTCAAAAGTGATGAACAAATTACAACACAGAGACATTTATAACTTTTAGAATCTTTGCTATGATTTAAAGTTAAATTTAAATAGAAGTTGGGATAAAAGGATATTTTATAATACTTATATATTTTATAATACATACTCATTTAACCGTAATTAAGGTATTTCAGAAAATACCCATGTACTTGAATACCATACATATGATATAAAATATTCTTCTATGCTAGAGGGTTTATTATGTCAAGTTATGAAATGATTAGCGAGTATAAATATTTATAAATATTTAATATGTTTAATATGATATTTTTCTCCCGCTGTGTTTCTGTCGCCAGCTCTTCTTAGGTCTGTGGGAATTATTTTACCGAGCCGGTGGTAGTTTGACAATTAAAAAAATGTTTTGTATAAATGTTATTTTTATTTATTTTTTTATTTTTAAAAGTAATTCTTACTCATTAATTTCCCAAACAAAGCTTTTAGCTACTAATAGTATAAAGAAGGATTTAGTATGTATGTAGTCGGATGTATTCTTGGAAACTACTCAACCTCTTTCGCTAATACAAATAATGTAAAGATTTATAGAACTTCAATGTAGACAAAGCCTAATATTATTCTGTTAATAAGATAACTCTTGTAGGAGACTAATTTAGCAATTCAAGTTGACGAAAAAACAGTCTGGAAATTTGTTATATGATCTGCTTTCTGAATTCCAAGCGAACGGAGTCGCAGGCAAAGTATAGTGATTTATAATTACGGAGGATAATTCTGCCAACAAAGCTTAAATCGTTTCTGATGTGTAAGCCCTTATTCGATGTCAAGGTTTCTTGGTACTCACCACAATCATGTTATTAAAGATGCTTCATTAACTTGTATGAACAATGTTAACACTTCATACACCACTTAGTGCATGGAAATATTCCAAATAGATAATATTACTTAATATCTAGGTTATCTATGTACATACTGGAACATCTTAAATAGTGAGCATTCTGTTTAGACCTAATTAGGTATTGTTTCCAATACAATATAAACAAATGACAATCTATCTTATACTTGCTCATTATCTATTGGCTCATTAAAATTAGTAATAAATAGCATATCAATATTTAATGTATATTATAATTATGCTATAAATAGTTTCTAAATAACCACAGCTGATCTGCAAGGTCAAAATAAACATAAGATCGTATTGACCGTCTTCCTTGTATACGTCTCGTAACTTACAGCCTAATAATAACTATATACCTATTTAATAAATTACCTATAACATAGACACAATTCATTAACAGAAATAAAATAACGAACAAAGAAAAACACTAATGTATAAATCTAACGGAGAAACGGGTTGATTAAAAGAATTTTTCAATGTAAAAGCTAGTTGCAGTCGATTCTAATTCCTATCGCTATATATGGACGCTGTGACTAAGCCTTCACGTCATTTCATAGATAAATATACTACCTTAATTGTTTATAGTTTAATAATGTTTATTTAATTTAATTCACATGCAATTAGTGTCTAGATCAAATTTAAGATACACACAAATAGGGTCAATATAATGCGTTTTAAAATACGAAACTAACCAGATATCTGCAAACGTACTGAGTAACAGTTTTAATAATAATGACGCCAATAGACAGCCATCATTTTTTATAAGCATTCTTGTCAGTTCTAGACGTAGGTATAGCATCTAGATCCCGTCATAAATCCAATCAGCTAATACACAAAATTACTTCGGAATTGAGATAATATGAACTAAATACCAGAACTTCTGAGCATGACGTGATATCATCTGACGCTACCTTCAACTGTAAACGTAACATTTCTTTAAAATTACTATATATAACTAACAGTATATATGTAAGAATCCTTTGTCTGTGTGCTTTGCGCTTCTACAAATCAAAACTGTTGTAAATCACTCCCGAGTCTTATTATCTCTTTGTCCATAAACAGTTGCGTTTTATTGTGTTTACTTTAATTTCCGGATATAAATGTACAATTTATTACCACTTGAAGTAATGTCAGCGACGTCGCTATAATGGTTCTGAAGTGTGCTTTTGAGAGCTTTTGTGTTATTGTGTGCGTGCGTGGGCGTTCCTCTTATTCATTTGCCTTTATATGTATTTTCTTCTATAATCTTGAAGGTTTCGCGACAAAGTGGCGACAGCTATGGGGCGCAGATAAATAATCAATGTATATCTTTAATGTTTGACCTTATTCCTTAATTAAAGGCAAATATCTACTTCGATGACGTGATTGTATATTCTTAGGCTTTTAGGCATTAATAATTATTGTATTATATTCCTAATATATAATATTAGATGATTCATTTAATGTTGCTCAAATATTAGGATAATATTTTATAAAATGAGCAAATAAGATTTTAACAGAGACAGGAAGACTTCATATCTCATTTTAATATTTACTACCTATAACGTATTTATTCATTGAAATTGATTTGAAAAAATCAATATTTAGCATAACCATTAGATTATGAAAAGTATGTTTTTAATATCTAATTCACGTAATCAACGCACCAAACTGAAGGGCTGATTGGTCAAATTAACCCCGTGATCTTGTCAGTCTGTCAGTAATTGAGGAGAAGCCTTGATACGTTTCAATTGTCTGCCGTCAGTTTAAAACGATCTTGACCAGACAGACATTAAATATTCTTAAATTTTAAGAATAATTGAGCTTAAACGTTAATTGAGCTTACTCTCTCTGTCAAGTTAAAAATTTTGGCACGGAAAAAAATATACAAAAAAAATTATGAGAAAAATAATTCCTTTTAAAAAAGCGTCGTTGCCTATCCATCTGTCTGTCTATCTTTCTATCTGATTTGAAACTTTACGAGGTAGTTTCTAAGAGAACATATCACAAATGGCAGTCCCGCATGTTTTGACACTCTGAAATAAATTAAAACCTAAAGCGTACTTCCTGTTGACCTAGAATCGTAAAATTTGCCAAGAAACAAGGTCTCGTGATAAAAATACTTACAGAAGAACAGAAATTAATAATTTGTATTTTAAATCATTATCATTTACTTGCAGATGTATGGATGAATTAAATGTGCTTAAAATTACAGTACGTACAGAGCATTGTTCCAGCAACAAACTTAGGTTAGTCAAAATCTTAGATAAAATATCTACATACAAATTTATACAGAACCTCCTGTGCTTCATTAAACTCGCACTTAATCGGTTTTTATACTACAATGACATAAAAAACACACATTTAAATAAAATATACAATAAAAACTACAAGACTACTTTTAAGGCTAAAATATGGCACACCTATTTGGCTAACTAATAGACCTATGTGGAATTTCAATGATGTGAAATTATTAAACAGACTATCAGACGGTCATATGTTATGTATTTGAGTACCTAAGTGCGAATTAATTAACATATTATATTTAAGGAATACGGATGTTTTAAAGTAAATTAGAGTACGTACGTGTATAAGTTATCGTAATGAAAAAAGCTAATATGTTCAGGATATGAAACAAAAGGTATAATAAATACATATTTCAAAATCTTTAAACCAAATTAAAACTATATTTCTACCACTAGTCAAAATGATGTCAAGAACACAGCAATTAAACAACATTTACTCTAGTTTATTATTCGCTTACAGCAATGTCCTATTTATTTTAGCAAAAAAAGATAAATTATGTTCAAAGTACGAAACAACGCCATTATTTTTGATATATTATATTTTAAAAGATATAGGCATATGTCAAACTGTTGAATCTATTTAAAATTGTTGAGATAATTGATTCAAAGATAAAATCATAATGACTTCTGAGTCTAGTACATGTCACATAAGAGAACTTATAAGAATGATAATGAAATTCTATTTAATCTGTAATTAGTACCTTTCGTAAGACAAATACCTAAAAATACTGTGCACTTACAGTATTTGTAGGTATTATGTTGTAAATACTTTTACAACATAATTTCTAAACTTCGATAGTAGGTATTATCTAACAAATATTTATGTAAAGTAACTTCTGAAATTTTCACGAATATTCATTTAAATAAAACCGTATATATCTGACACCTACATTTCGTTTTCCCGCGAACACGATTGCTGCATAACATTCGAAATGTCAGATTAAAATTTAAAGTTTTTGATGTAAATCATAAATCCAATTATACACAAGTTTAATAAAAAAAAGTTTTATTTAAATATGTTTATAGTTCAAATATATTAAACTATAAACTGGTAGATAACGATCAAGTTCCTTTAACAATAGCTTTTAAGTGGAATGACGAAAGTTTGCAGAACAAATTGACGCACGAAGCCCACGCACGGTTCTAACACCCTTCAGAACCATTAGCGCTTTATCTGAGCTCTTTTATTTTTAGCTCTTTTCATATTCACTGTTTGTAGATAGATTAATACAGATTAATATATTAAAAAAATCCTGCCAAGTGTGAGTCGGACTCGCGCACGAAGGGTTCCGCACACGTAAAAACTTCAAAAATGCCTGTTTGTTACCCTTTAACACGTTAACACTTATTTTATTTTGATTTAATTATTTATTTATATGAGTATATATAACTGAATATTCTGTGAATATTACAAGGGTTGTAATTTATTTTAAATCAAGCAAAAGCAACAAGGTTTGTTGTATGGGAGTCCCACTTAAATATTTATTTTATTTTTGTCTATAGCATATTTGTTATAAAGGCAACACAAATACAATGAAAATGTCAGCTATCTAGCTACCCGTTGTAGTTCATGAGGTAAAACCTGGAGACAGACAGACGGACAAGAAAGTCTTAGTAATAGGGTTCCGTTTTTACCCAATGCGTACGGAACCTTAAAATATGATTTTACAGTTTTAAGTTATAAAGAGTGACACTTTATAGGTCTTGCGATGATAATTGGTTTGGTTTAGGTTAATGATACGTACAAATTTGAGAGGCCATCATATTGTTTAATTAATATATATTTTAACAAACAAATAAAGATACAGAGGCCAAATGTTACAGATATATCTCGTGACTTTTCTGTCACCACTCGGTTTCTTGATAAGAAGTCATTTAAATATCATCTACTTCCTTTAGATCCGTTTTGTGGTAAGGTCATCGAACTCTTTGGTTCTGTTAAATATTTCTTTTTAAGTAAGTATGTTCTTTATTTTTCTCACTATTTTAACATGCAATAAGTTTAATATGGTATAAAATAATAAATGATACATATATTGATTTATTTTAATATTCCTGTTTATTTCCTTTGATTATATACATTAAGATCGAACAATTCAGGATTAGTAATTACGATCTGTAGTATTTATGACACATGATTTGTATTATGAGAAGACCAATAAATATATAATATTATAACCATATTATTAAAACATAGAATTGAGATGGATGTTATTACTACATAAGGTTTCTTTTACGTTAATATCTAAATCATTTCAACACATCCAGAATTGTTACAAAGCATGTCTGATGATAACCTTATCAAATATTTGACTCTAAGGTCTCTGGTCCAAAATGCAGACATTAATGCCAAAATAGTTATGAGTCGATTAAAGAATATAGTAAATAGTTATAATTTTATAGCGTGCCGTTTTAAGTAGATTAAAAATACTGAAATAAAACAAATACGGAGAATTACGACATCACTTAAACAACAAATAAAATATATTATAAATTTATTGTATTATTAATATTTATGTAAGGCAAAACACTTCATTGAAGATTCATGTAATTCATTGTTTATTAAACTAATAATAAATTGTAATTAGCATTCAATAAGAATATGTTACAATAATAAATTATAAATCATATACAATTACCATTAGTCCCTTCCAGATTTATTACCAGTATGATTATTATAGATTAATATAATATTTTATTACCATACCAGCGTACATACTTACACGGGTTCAATTTACTAATTAAAAGATATGAGAAAAGAAAAATAACTTGTCTCTTTCTAGTCCTCTAGATTTTTCGTTGACAACCCTGCTGCGAACTGAACATCATTTTGTATTGAAAGTTTTTATTAGAAATTTAGCCAAGGATTTCATAAGAAACTCAATCTATACTAATATTATAAAGCTGAAGAATTTGTTTGTTTGAACACACTAATTTCAGGGACTACTGACCCGAATTGAAAAATTCTTTTTGTGTTGAATAGTCCGTTTATTGAGGAAGGCTATAGGGTATATATCATCTCGCTGTGACTAATAGAAGTTAAGCCATGTACATATAATTTTAAGCTCAGACTACTCAGTCTCTGTACCATTTTCTTATTTATTACCCCACCTCAAATGTACTATTATTTTTTTTACAAAACTCATCTCAAATTGCCAACATTATCTCATTTCATCATTCCCCATTTATTAATTGTTTTTACTATTTGCAACTGTAATTCTCAATATTCTCTTTTTCTTACATTCCTTTAATTATACACTCTTTAATACACCCTAAAAATCATTATCTTGTATTCATCCATATATTGTATTCATTTCATAATCATCATCATCTCATCAGATTTGCAGTCGGCACCAATTGACATTGTATCAAATCGCATAGTCAACTTGGCCCGACTGCAACCCACCCAATCACACAAACAACTCAACTTAACTTTTTTACCTTGTTAGGCCGCGATTGTCAGTGCTCAGTAGCTGTCCGAGCTATTGCAGTCGAGCAGCAATGAGCACTGACAGTCAACGCAACCTTACTCAACCGTATTCAGGAAAAAAAAAAAAAAAAAAAAAAAAAAAATAGAAGTTAAGCAGCAATGAAAAATGCTGCAAATTTAATATAATCTAATAGGTTCTGACTGACTTAGTTATAGCATACAGTCTAAACCGCAGGTCGTAGAGATAGTAAAATTGGAGGATACATTTGTTTTTCTAGGGTAGTGGTGTACAAAGAAAAGATTTTTAAATTCCACCCTTAAGAGTTTTAAATATCAATTTAGTATGGAACTCGGCGGCGCCGGCAACACTAAAAACCACGCGGACGAAGTCGCGAGCGACCCCTAGTATTCAATAATTGTGTAGATGCCAAGTATCATAAAACTTTTCATAGTTAGTATTACAATCATCCTGCGTTATTCATAGATTGGAGAAAATTGTCTGACCCAAAAGTCACAAACTTCAATTTATTTGAAAAAGAATTGATAACCTCGGAAAAAGTGTAAACTAGAAACGAGAAACTTCTAGAACAAAAGTGGGCAAATTTTCATCAAAACAATGCGTATATCATAGTGTCGTGGCTAAATTGATTACAGACCTCTATCAAAGTCAATGATTGCAATTTTAAATATAATTATTTTTATATCGTGCTGTGACTTCCATAAATATGTACATTTAAATTTTATTAAGAAAACATTATTTCTGTATTTGATTTAACATTGTCGATAATACGCTTCCATAACGAAATTTTAATAATAAATTACAAAAACAGTAATTTGAAAATTGTTTTTTATTATATTATCATCCACACTATTGCTTTGCGAACAAATAAAAATCGCTTCCGCACCTTCTACTGCTTTACTGGTTATCCCTTTTACTACGGCTTTCGTTAACGCTCTTGTTTTCATGACAGCTTCCACAACCGGTGCCACTTCAGCCAATGGTACCGCTTCAGCTATCACTGCCGAAAACAATACCGTTACCACTTCCAATAGTGTTTTAGGTGGTGGACGGTCCATTTCATGGTAAGTGATGCCGTCACTCATGGACATTTGCACCACACATGACATTTATGTCTATACACCGCCACCCTAAAGAATGAGAACAGAATGAAAATGACGTTTGTTTAGGAAATGTTTTTGGTTTTCCGATTCTCTCAGTTACTACATGAAATGCTATTAAGCTTATTGACTTTGATCTGAATCTTCGTTCATGCGTTCGTCCTGAGCCCGTGCTCAATGATGGGATCGAAATTTCCAGAAAGGATTCCACCATAATAAGAGGCAACAATCTAACGACATTAACTTGAGGTGCTCGTTCCATAAAGACCTTTAATAATAATTTATTTTTGTGTTGGTATCATACATACAAAAAATGTTGTTTCTTCCATATAAAAAAGGTAAGTAAAAAAAACTAATATTTTAACTACCAAGTCTAATGCAAGATGTCGAACTTTACATATGCGAGTATAAACAATAGCTTTATATTAAAAAAAAACCTGAATTAGACTAATCTCACACCGATAAAGGAAAGGTGAAATTTTATAAACCAACAGAAAGACAATCATTACATACTGTTATTTTCAAAATGATTTCTGAAACAGTAGGTATTATATAAACCACAACATTAAAAAGTATATTTTAAAAAATTAAACGCAATAATCGCAGTTGTATCAGAAATTATAGATAAATATGTTTATATAATTTTCTTAAACCGAACACCTTTTAATCAATCATGAAGTAGGAATCCTTTTGTTTATCGACCTCTGATCTTTAGTTTCACAGTGCATATATTGCAAATGAGGCTGCTTCATCTCATCTGCGTCCGGCGCCAGCTGACGCAATGCTCTTCGGTAGCCACTTATAGATTTGTCCCATCAAACCGCATATAATGACACTTTTGTGTTGTAATTTGCTGTTTGTTTATATATAATATTATATTACATTATTTATAACTCCTGTGGTTCGAATAAAAATAGAAATTCTTCTATAAAGTTATTTTTGTTTGTTGATTTTGTCTTGTTTACTCGATACTTGTTTAAGTTTTCTGTCATTACAATATTTTTTTTTTACTTCAGTTCCAATTCATTAAATAATATAAAATAGTAAATCATTAAATAGTATACATAAGGTAATAAAAATAATCTATCAAGTATGTACAAATATATTATTTATAAATGCATGGAATATTTGTCTTCCGGTCGTATCCGAAACACACTGAACTCTGGTAGAGATCAAAGACACAAATTTCATTCCCGCGTTGACAAATTTACACTTAATTAATATGTACCATTAATTATCTTGGTATTAATTATGAAGGATATAACTGTATAGCTTGTTTTCAATATAAGAAGATTATGATAACTTGAAATGTGTTTCTAACAAAACCGTTAAAGTATTTTAGATAAGTAATATCGATTTCTGTTAACAAAAGTTTATTTCTTTTGTACCTTTGAAGAGTCGCTCTAAGTGGCAACCCACAGCGCTGCTAGGGATGGCGCATTCCGCAGATAAGATAGGGACATAGCTATCGACTCACTCACCTCTCATGAAGCCCTGCTTACTGGTTTCTTCCATCCTCTCCTGAAATATATATTAAATATAAATTTACCTTGCAATCTTTATTAAAGTGCAAGGCTTATAACATAAATATCGATAAATGACATTTACTGACTTTAAAGTGTCTTCAGAAGCATTTATGACATTCTCAAACATTTTCCTTGATGACTGACTCGGGTCAATGGGTACTTTTATCTTACATCTGTGGTCAATGCAACTAATAAAGATAGCAGTAATGCAGCTGGTCGAACTCGTAAAACGGTACAATCGATGCGTTTGTAAGGCCAGTTTTATTATACTCTATCATAATGAATGACTTTATTGAATTATCGTTACCAAGAACCAATGTCGCGCAGATGAGTGATTTGTGTGGTCGGACACTTCTCAGAATAACAAAGGATTTTCTTTGACAGATGGTGTTAATTCAAAATCCATCGATTAGAAACCAATAAAATTAAATGTTTTTATTTATGTCATGCTAAGTTTATTTAAATTAAAAAAAAATTTGAATAAAAAATAAACCGACACGGACAGCGATTCTAACCCCGACCTCTGGGAGATCTTCTAGTCGCTCTACCAATTGAGCATTGATGAATTTAGCATTCTATATATGAACGTCATTATCGGTGGTGACAACTATTAGACTTCTTTCGAGAATCCTAACCATGTTTCTACATCCCCCTGAAGAATCCCTGCCTGTATCGGTTTATTTTTCATTTCATATGTAGGTATGTACAAAATGTCATGAAAGGAGAAAACAGAGAAAAATAGATAGCAACACAAGTATATTAGCTAAAGTCGCAAATTCAAGATAGGTTATTTGTTATATAGACCTTTATCATTTACTATTATGTCTACAGAACCGTCGTAAGACATGAATCAACTAATTGAACAGTTTTCGTCGCCGATCAATTGACCCTGTCTAGCTTATTTGTATTTATGACCACAAATTTACGGTTACAAATTTGCACAAGTAAGTAGTTTAAGGATATTAACTACGTATATAGAATAGAATAGAATATATTTATTTAGCACGCAGCACACAGTTACAGACAAAATAAAGATAACTTATAACTAAATTATAAATGCAAAATAAAAATTGTAAAAATAAAAAAACAAAATGATAATAATTATAACTAACAACAAAATAAAATCATTTTAAATGTAAACCTGGTTGTATTTTTAATGCTGAAATGGTATTGAAAATAAATCTTTCTCTTAGAAACATGGAATGAACAATTTGGAAAACCCCACATATATATATATATATATATGAAATATTTTTATACATATTTAAAAGTAATATTTGTAGTAAAAAATTCAGTTCTCAATTATGTTATTTGTATAACACTCTTATCATTTTTATATCTAATAAGATTTAGAATAACAATTCATTTATTAGACATGTTCAGCACAAAAAAGCTTCGTATGTTTCAGGCCAACGGCTAGTCTGGCAGACGCCAAATTGACGTGTGAAATCCAATGATGAAATCTAACAAATACTTATGACTCATTGCTAAATAGCATTAATCCCATTACACTATTGACAATTATAATTTAATCTTTATCTTACCTATAATATAATATTTAGTTTACTTCAAATTCAGCCAACACGCGCAACTTTACAAACCTTATTTGTCTCAAATCGTTTGTAGAGAACATAATAAAGACTAATACTTATTGTAAGACTAGAAGATAAAATGTAATAAAAACACCGACACACATTTTGAAGAATATATTTCAATAATTTTAACTTTTAAATGTTTCTTTTTCATAATATTCAACCTTAACCTTAATGTAATACACAATTAGGATTCAGATATACCTTAAATGCTTTCTTATTAGGTAGATACATAGTTGCTGGGCTGGTGCAAGCTTGCCACCAAGACCTGTAAAATAGGCGGCCGTCAACAAACTGAAGGCCTTATGAACAACTAAAAATTTTAATATAATAAGATAATTCATCATGAAATACTTTATTTTAAAATTACGACTGCCTTATTGAGCCGAGCGAAAGCGAAGCTCTTAACCGTTTGGGAATTAATTTTTTGATGCAACATCACAGGAAAACCACTTGACCAATTTTATCCAAAATTAGCACGCATGTCAAGGACGTGACTGGGCTTGTTTTCCAAAAAAACAGAATAACAAAATATTATTTCGTTTTAAAGATATGGTCAAAAAACTGAATCTCCCATAGACTTAAGCTTAACTGAAACTGCGTGCGCTCGCCAATCGTTACTCTTAACCTTTCCAACTTCATTGGAAGTCCTTGGGCACGGTATAGACCGTCTTTAGTAGCATAAAAAAGGGGGAGAATCCCGCATTGTGGCGGATCCTAGTATAAATTATTCTACATTATTGCACAAAGATAGGAGAAGTTTCAGTGCTAATGTTTCTATATCACTTGTCAGTAGTCGTCGGCAGGATTCTAATGAAGTTGTCGCTTTAGGCACGGAATTTTGCCTGTAGATGTTAGAAAATGTTCATGTATTTAAATACGATAAGAGATCAGTAAAAACACGTCAATTTTGTTGCTTATAATAATATGCTATAGAAATTATCTTAATGGTCTTTATAAGTGTGATATAAATTTTAAAATTTCCAGCGACATTTATTTTTAAATTATGTTCAAAGTTGAACTTTAAAATTAAACCTTATTTAACGGGTTTAAACTCATTGAACATATTTCAAGAAACTATAGTCAAATTGGGAGAATAAGAAAGAGGCTTTTAAAATCTTTGGAAACATTATGCTAGAAGTATCTGGCGTCTCAAGTAATAATAAAAAAAATATATATATTTAATTTAGAAAACAAATGTCAGTCGAGGCCCAGTATTCCGAAACGTAATGGCATTACAAGATGTGTCATCCGCCTTATTACGGATTGACTACTGGCAAAGTTGCTCTCTGTTGCAACATCAAGGAAGTCACAAACGTCGTCCACTTTTAAGGAAAACGTAGACGCATTTTTAAAAGGTACCCATATCATATTGACCGGAAAGTAACGGTAACGAAAAATTCTTTTATAGAAAAAAGATTTTTGAGAAAGTTCAATGTACAAGACTGCCTCGCATCCAAATGGTGAGGATGGTAGTAATACCATCCCCAGCGTACCCATCCTCGCCTACAGCCAGTAGGCGTGCAGAGTTTTAGTCGAAGTCACAAGGAAACAAGACACTCTTCGTCTTTGAAAAACTTTTCATGATAAGTGCAGTAGAAAACACACAAAATTCGACATCAATATTCAATGCCAAAGAACCCGCTCACGGTACTTGGTCCCCGACAATTCAAGTGGCTCGTCATTGCACGAAGACAAATGTTAAAAACTGTTACCGGGACAATCCGGACCAGAGATAAGAATTACTGTTACTGCCACTTCATATGTAGAAGTATCTGCGCCTTATAAAGCGCTTTCCTCGCTCTTTTTATCACTTTCAGTTTCTTCCGACGCCAACATGACCTTACTCTCCAGGTCACCGTAGAACTGACAATTATATTAAGTGCCTGATCCCATCTTATAATACTTTAAAAAATATGTAAAAAAAAAATATACGAAACCTTGACATTAATTTATTAAATCTATACCTGTAAAATGTTAAAGAAAAATCATTTAAAATATGTATTACATTATATGTGTTATGTCCATAATATATTGTGTTATATTTGTTACTGCTGATTTACATATTTCATAGAATTTGATATATTTTTATAAAATTTAATAGGATACCGGATATTTATTTTATGGATATTTTATGAATATTTATTTTAATATATTTTTTTAATTACTTCTGCAAACGTAAATATACTTAAATTATTAAGGATTCGCGGTCGGGTGTTGTACCCGTTAGGCTACTTATTTATTTGATTTTCTTATATTAAAGGGAAACAAAAAAATAAATAGCACATAAAAACAACACACACCAGTAAACACAGTAACACAGATATCAACAAGTTTCTACTGAAATTAAATGAGGGTAACCGTTGGTTTTAATGGATAGCCTTAAAAAAAGTGTCAACATTCTAGATGACGCCCTGAAGTGCTACATAACTTTCCCGGTTATCACCTCCTTGATCGGCGGAGATGCATAAAGGATTTTCCATTGCAATAAAATAAAATTACATTGTTTTTTTTTTCAACACAATGGTGTTTCAATTCAATGGAATTCGGCGTGTCTGCTATTATTCAAGGGAACTCGTTTTTTACTGTATTATATAATGCCCATGAATTAATAAAATTTAGGCTGTTAAAAATGTTGCCATTGTAATTTGTAAGAAATCAAAGGGCAGAAGGGAGGCATTCAATGTTATTTAATCAACGTGACCTGAGCTGCAAGTAAAATACTTCTAAAATACTTCGTAAAATAGACACTATCGTAAACGTATATACAACGGTCCCCCGACCCAACTATTTCTAAAACATTATTTTTATTCATTTTAGAGGTATTTTTGTATGGGGGGTTTTATATTATTATTTTTTTGTATATATAAAAGCATGGTCGCAACAAATCATTATGAGTTTTCCTAATAAATGAATTTGAAAGTATCTGAAAAAAAAATCAAACAGATAATCCGATGTTTCCAAACAAAAGTTGATATATGAACGGTCAATAAAGCCCAAATCTTAAGTTAATCTTCCAAATGTTTAGACCTTGTAAGAAAATTTTAAATCCAATCAGTGCTAAAGAGTATAACATGAAGACCATTATCTTAGATGTTAGTTGGTTGGTTTAATTAATAAATCAAGTATCAGAGAATACCATGACGTCAACTATAATGTCTACTGAAGCACCATCTGTCTCATCGTCATGGTTTTTGAAAAGAGGTTAAGTATCATGTCACCCGACATAATTTATTTTATATAATATGTTTGATTATATATTGAGCAAGTTTAATTATTTAAGATGTGTACTTTAAACATTATTTTTGTCAGCAATTGACGGAGTGTTTAGTTGGATTAAGTACAGCCGAAGGAGGTTTATCTTAATGTTTTGGTAGGGAGATATAGTTTTGACAGTAATGACGACCACTTCTAGGAAGAGAATTGAGTTTGGATGATCCGTGGCCCCTTTCTTATTTCCGTAACACAACAGTAGATACGAGTAGGTATATACGATTGTACGTCATTAAAAATGCGTTAAAACGAAACATTTTATGATGGGTTCATTATATACAAACATTGTTACATGCTAGGATCCCATGTTATTATTATGACGAGCCTTTCTATGCTGCATTTCTAAATAGATAAACAATTTTGAAAATACACTAAGCAATGACTACCAAGATAATATTGAATTGAATTGAATTGAAAATATATTTAGATTTGTGTAATTAAATATAAAATATTAATTAATAAAGATATAAAGACATAAGACAGATATAAGAGCACTTAAGCACAATAAAATGTTTTTTCTCACAACTAATTATTAATTAGAAGTAACAAATATTTGATTTACAACTGTCAATCTATAAATACAGCACAGGTGTGATTCATTAAGTGACTATCTGGCAGATGACTAAGTGGCGCCTTCATATCGTATTTGTCCAAGCGAAACCACAAATGGGCAACAGTAGGTTGTGTAACAACTAATTCTTATTGTGAGTCAATATAAAAAATAAGGAAAAAACATGTTTACATATCGAGTAATTTATGCATCTAAGAAATTTAAACACTTCTTGGACCATAGTAAACATTATTGAGTCAGTGGTTTTATTAAAATATTTTTTTTAGATGGAGGACATTGCGTATATTAGTTTCGGACAATAATAAGAAAATATTTAATATTATTATTTTAATCATGAAATAGCATGATTATTTAATAGGAATATCTATAATGATAATTAATAACTAGAAATCATATTACAGATTTTTATAATCCAACGAACAACATTCACGTTACCTACTTGTCATTAGTAACGGATGTAAGCAGCCTGTAAATATACGGTGTATATAAATAACCTTTTAGGTGTTTTTTTTTTGCAAAATCATGATTTATTAACTACTAGAACACTGATTAAGTTTTGAGAAAAAAATAGAAAAGCTTTATAGGTTTTTATTATTTTTATTGAATCTTTTTAAAGAAATCTTCTTAAGAGTCTATACAATTTCATGTATGTGAACCAATTTTTAAATCACATTCTCCAGTCTGCAACAGTCAACAGGTAGGTTCTTCGTAAAAGAACAACTCGAGCACATTAAGGGCATCATCTGGTGATGAAAACTGTTTCCCCATGAGCTGGTTTTTTATTTTTGAAAACAAAATGAAATAAACAGTGCCAACTCAAAACTGTAAGGCTTCGCCGCTGGCAACAACAGACAACAGTCTAGGAAGCCCTCCGTCTTGAAGATTTTACTGGGGTTTATCAGGGCTCTATATTAGGCCCCTTGCTCTCTTATACCTTTCGTATGTTTAATAAAAGACTGACTGAATGAATTGTTTTTTTCTAAAGTGGATTATGAATAATGTTAAAGGTAAATATTGCGGATCTCTTTTAATAAATCTCCTACATTTTACGGGAAACGTTATCTATGAAGGAAAACAATCTCTCCTTAATTATTGACTTTGTCTAGTGTAATAACCTTAAGTAATTTGAAAATAATATTGCTATTTTTTTAACTTAAAATAGTCAAATTTTAAAAATTCAAAAGCTTAAATGTTTCTATGATTTTTAATCTCGAATAGTTTTAAAAGCAGCCGGGGTCTTCTTATGACGAGTTCGAAACGTACTTTTTTTTTTTTTTTTTTTTTTGTTTCCGCGGAAAAAATGCTTTACGCACCGTACCCCTCGCGAGGGAAGCGAGGGGCGTGTGTGGGACTCCCGAAAACGGTGTACCCACTAAAAACCCCGCGGCGCTCCTTCCTCGCCATATTGGCGGAGTCGTGGGTACGGCTAGCCCTTCATCCACGACCCCGCCGGCGAGTTCGAAGCGTACTTGAACTGCGTATCGTGAGGTTGCTGGCGACACGAATGTTGATGTTGTCGGAAGTCTCGTGTCGTTTCATCACACGCCATTATAATCGTCTGAACACGCGAACTTTTTATATCCTACTTGAAGTATACTATGTATATACTTTTGGTTTTTGTTTGGTTTCCAGGCTGACGGTGACCACCGATCACTATCTCTATTGAAATTATATTGAGACTTAGTTCTATAGTTTGACAAAATAACTCATGTACTAAAATGTTTTCCAAGCCTAACTACGCTTTATAAACACGAATATAATGGGCTATTCTCGAATCCAAATATTACACATACTAATATATAAACTTTTTCACACCTGTAAAAAGTAAGCTATCATCCGACTCGCAGCACTACAAATGAAACATCAAAGTTACTACAGGCGCTTGGAAATTAAAGGTCACTACACAATTGTGTAATGTGAATCCTACCCTTTCAAAGTTGCATCTAGGAACGCCATAAAGATGACTGACTCTTAACACTTTTTGATTGTATGGCTGGTTAAGTGTTGAGCTAGGTTTTTATAAATAAAAGGACATGCTTTTTTTTTGTGAACTTTATTTCCACTGGAAATTCCGATTTTTTTTTTTATAAAAAATCTAATATTTTTATTAAAGGTTTTCTAAAATACGTCGTATTTTCCTTGATTACCTTTTTTATTACTTTTAAATTACTTTATCGAAAGTAACAGTTTCAATCTCATATTCTACTTTTGGTATTCCTGATAAATGAAAGCCAGAAAAAATCATTTATATGGTTTCACCCCATAGAATTAATATACATCTCTATGGTTTCACCAGCATGGCGTAAATTTTTGACGTTGTCGACGTTGTGACACACTGGCCGGTATACTCATAGAGTTTATATAATAATTCTATGAGTATACTACTTCTAATATATATTTCGGAACACAGCCTTTGTATTTTATAATTATTATGTCAAGTTGACAGTGTAAACGCTTAAAAGTTTGTAAACATTGATGATTGACAAATGACAATTGACAAGTGACAACAACCAGCATTCAAAGTCGCCCGATATTACCGTACGGCGTACTATGTTGGTTTTAAAATTTAAGAATTAAAAAAATATTTCGAAGTAACATTTCAATATTTACTATAATTGTAAAATCCATTAATTGTAAAAATTAATTCTGTAAATAATCTTTATTGTTTTTTCCATTTAATATATTGCTGTGAGTAGCAAATAGCAATACTTCATTTTAAGTAAAATTATAATCTGCAGTTGGCGGGAAATTTTGTGCTTTGTTTTGGCGGTTGCCGTCATTACTTTTTACCTGACTGCAACACATTTTTAAATTTGGATTTAATATTCAAATTAAAACAAAAATGGATAAGAAAAAACAATATAAAGGTCCACCAATAAAGAGGTTTAAATCCAATGATGACGATGAAGAAAACGAACTACCAAGTTCTTTTGAAGACCAACTTGCTGGAATGGAAAGCGAATTCGATACAGCTCAAATATTTGGCGAAGGGCCTGAAAATCAAACTACAAATACAAAATGGTCCCGACCGCAACCTCCCGATTTGAATCCTAAAGAACATAAACTATTTTTTCAACAAATGGACATAGATCATTACAATGGCCAACCATTAAAAGGGATGCCTGGATCACAGATAGGCCCTATTCCCATTATGAGAATGTATGGTGTAACAATGGAAGGAAATTCAGTATGCTGCCATGTTCATGGTTATACACCCTACTTTTATGTGACCGTACCTCCAAATTTTAAAGAATCTAGCTGTCATGACTTAAAAACAAACTTAAATAAGGCTATTCTTGAAGATCTTCGGTCTAATAAAGATAATATTAGGGAAACAGTTTTAGAAGTGAGATTAGTGAAAGCCAAGTCTATTATGTATTACAAGGGCGATGATGAGATAACATTTGCTAGAATAGCAGTTGCTTTGCCAAAACTTATTGCAGCTGCAAAACGATTGATAGAACGACAACCAACTATATTTCACCTAGTGAATCCTTTTTTTTATGAAACAAATATTGATTTTGATATTAGATTTATGGTTGACACATCCGTTGTTGGCTGCAGCTGGATTGAGCTGCCTATAGCAAAATGGTCATTAAGAACTAAAGATACTGCAGTAAAACCAGAATCAAGATGTCAGATTGAAGTTGATGTTGCCTGGAATCATTTTATTGCCCATCAACCAGAAGGAGAATGGCTTAAACTTGCTCCTTTCAGAGTTTTAAGTTTTGATATTGAATGTGCCGGGCGGAAAGGTTTTTTTCCTGAAGCTAACAAAGATCCTGTTATACAAATTGCATCTATGGTAATAAGACAAGGAGAAAGTGAACCATATGTAAGAAATGTATTTACATTAAATACTTGTGCACCAATTGTGGGATCTCAAGTTTTCAGTTTCCAATCTGAAGCAGATATGTTGTCTAAATGGTCTGACTTTTTCCGTGAGCTTGATCCAGATATCATAACAGGGTACAATATAACTAACTTTGACTGGCCTTACTTGATTAATCGGGCTAAACATTTAAAAGTTGACTATTTTGACTTTTTAGGTCGCATTAAAAATATCAGATCTGTTATAAAAGATTCCATCTTGCAATCAAAGCAAATGGGTCGAAGAGAAAATAAAACCATTAACTTTGAGGGCAGGGTCCCATTTGATTTGTTGCTTGTTCTTGTAAGAGATTATAAATTAAGATCTTATACCTTAAATGCAGTCAGTTACCACTTCCTACAAGAGCAGAAAGAGGATGTTCATCACAGTATTATTTCCGATTTACAAAATGAAAGTGAACAAACAAGGAGGCGTTTAGCTATGTATTGTTTAAAAGATGCCTATCTTCCATTAAAACTCTTAAATAAGCTTATGTGTATTATCAATTACATTGAAATGGCTCGAGTTACTGGGGTTCCGTTCTTGTGTTTATTGAATCGTGGTCAGCAAATAAAAGTTGTTAGTCAGTTGCTGAGGAAAGCAAAAGAAGCAGGATATTTAATGCCTGCTTATCATGGTCAAGGGTCTGAGGAACAATTTGAAGGAGCTACTGTCATTGAGCCTAAAAAAGGATATTATGCCGATCCAATATCAACTCTGGATTTTGCATCCCTATATCCAAGTATTATGATGGCTCATAATTTATGCTATACTACATTGGTCCCTCCAAACTTACAAAAGGAATTTAATCTAAGCTCTGATGATGTAACAGTGACTCCATCAAATAATATGTTTGTTAAAACAAGTAAAAGAAAGGGATTGCTACCCGAAATTTTAGAATCTCTGCTTAGTGCTCGCAAAAAAGCAAAAGCTGACCTAAAAGAGGAAAAGGACCCATTAAAACGATCAGTGCTTGATGGTAGACAGTTAGCTCTGAAATTAAGTGCAAACTCTGTGTATGGGTTCACTGGGGCTCAAGTGGGAAAATTACCTTGTTTAGAAATATCAGGTAGTGTTACAGCATATGGGAGAACTATGATAGAATTTACAAAAGCAGAGGTTGAAAAGAAATATACTAAGTCCAATGGTTATAAGGAAGATGCTATTGTTATTTATGGAGACACTGATTCAGTCATGGTTAAGTTTGGTGTTAAAACATTAGAAGAAAGTATGGCACTTGGTAGAGAAGCAGCTGAATTTGTTACATCAAAATTTGTTAAACCCATTAAACTAGAATTTGAAAAAGTATACTACCCATATCTTCTTATAAACAAAAAAAGGTATGCAGGTCTCTACTTTACTAAGCCCGAAAAATACGATAAAATGGATTGCAAAGGTATAGAAACTGTGAGAAGAGACAACTGTCCTCTTGTTTCCAATATGATGAGCACTTGCCTTCAGAAATTGCTAATATATAGAGATCCAGATGGTGCTGTGAACTATGCAAAGCAAATTATATCTGACCTTTTATGCAACCGCATTGATATTTCTCAACTTGTTATAACTAAAGAACTTACTAAACATGATTATGCGGCTAAACAAGCGCATGTTGAATTGGCTAATAAAATGAAAAAACGAGATGCAGCTACTGCTCCTAAGCTGGGAGACCGAGTTCCTTATGTTTTATGCTCTGCTGCAAAAAACACACCTGCTTACATGAAGGCTGAAGATCCTATTTATGTTTTAGAAAACAGTATTCCTATTGATTTTAATCATTATTTAGAGAATCAACTATCTAAACCCCTGTTAAGAATATTTGAACCTATACTAGGTGAGAAGGCTGAATCTCTACTACTTAAAGGAGAACATACTAGAACAAAAGCTATGGTCACCTCCAAAGTTGGTGCATTAGCAGCATTTACAAAAAAAAAAGAAAAATGCATTGGATGTAAAACTGTTATGCCAAATGATACTAAAAAAGCTTTATGTGATCATTGTTTAGAAAAAGAAGGTCAATTGTATATAACTGAAGTTTTCAAATTGAGGCAACTACAAGAAAAATTCTCAAGACTTTGGACAGAATGTCAAAGATGTCAAGGAAGTCTTCATGAAGAAGTCTTATGCACTAATAGAGATTGTACAATATTTTATATGAGAAAAAAGGTGGGAATGGAACTCAACACACAAGAAAAAACTGTCCTTAGATTTGGGGAACCTACCTGGTAAACTTTTGAGCTGTGTTTTTATAAATAATTGTTACTATAAATAAAAAAAAATAAACACTAAAACCTATTGACTGACATTTATTTAACACAAAAGTACAAATCTAATACTGAAAATGGAAACCACATTTTTAAGTACAATGTGTACTTGGAATGTACTCAAGGGAATATTCCTTAATCCTTTTGGGATTCATATATAAGTACTGTAAATAAATAAACATTAAGAATAATTTTATATAAGAAAACCAAAGATCTAATAACATAATAGATTCCATTAGACATGTTTTTATAGCATACATGAAACACATTTTATCACAGTGACAACAACACAAGTCTTTAAATATAGAGAGCAATATTTTGGGAAAAATCTTACTCTTGAATTTTAAACAATACAAAAAGAAGAATATAGAAATTTTATAAATCTGTAAATATATTTTCAAAACCAATACAATATTGCACAAACAATTCCATTGTTTAATCTGGCATTTGATATATGTTATATAATATTTACAAGCCTAATTATTATAAATTGACTTCTTTATACAATAATTTTTTACATAAAAGAGTACACAAATTGTTTAAATATCATCCATTCCCTCAGACTCATCTATTTTCTAGTGATATTGATCGGCTAGGCATCAGATTTTTATTCAATGTTTTATTTATATTGTTGCTATTTTTATTAATAGCTAAGTTAGGAACAGGCATTTCATATGGAATACTATTAGTAATACTAGTGGTATTACTTGTAAGTTTCATAATGTCTTCAAGAGTTCTAATAAATGTGTCACATGTTGCAGTCAATAGACCAGAAGCATCTACAATTTTCTGAAAATGATATATTTTTTAATTAATTTTAATTTATGTATCTCAAGATTGATATAAAAAAAATGATATTTTAATCATTTTTCGGAATTATATATTGTCTACAACGAAAAAAAAATATCTTGTCATAAAGTGAAGTATTTACACTTTATGTAGTATAGACATGTACATATTTTTATTTTGGGCAAGATACAAGCATTTGTATTACCTGCACTTCTGGACCATCTTCTGCTGTAGCTGCACTTTTAACTGCATGTACTTGTTGCATTAAAAGATCACAATATAAATGTAATTCTGACTTCTTATGTGTCAAGGAATCTTCATATCCAGCTCCTACAACATACAGATATTAAAATAAGATAATTTGTGTATAAAAAAAAAGTGTTATTGAAAAAGTTTATTTAATATTTATAGAAGTAATTTTGAATGTACCTTTGATTTCAATGATGGATTCAACACAAGCTTTAGCACTGCCTAGAGCCACAAGCCATTTTTGTCTATCCTGTGGTGATGGTGCTCTTAAATACATATGTTGCTGCCCTGGTATAACTAAATCCAAACGGGTATTGTCAATGTTGCTTACTGTAACAATAATACAATTGTTAAATAAATTTAGAGTATGAAATAATCTCATTACAATTATAACTGTTTACAATACCATTTATCTGACAGACAGATACTTTTACTGAGCCTTTACATCCTTGGATTACTTCCTCTTGAGACTTATAATACGAAAGAATTCCATTCTCTAACACAAACCACCTGGTTTGCCAACCTGTGAAAGTAAATTGCATCATAGCAAGTGGCTACATAAGACCTTACATAAACATTACTTATTTAATGAGATTTTACATTACATTAAGTACAACATTTAAAAATAAATACCATTCCAGTAATTTGTCCATTTCCACAAAACCCCTTCCATATGTTTCAATAATATTGTTGCTAGTTGTTTATTTAAAGATGATATTAGTTGTAGATGTAGTATGTACTTTTACTTTGACAATTTGGCAAATATTTTATTTTGGGTATGTTAATGTCAAACTGACAAATTATTGTTGACATAAAATAACAAAACTGATACGTAGACAAACCATAGACAAGTTTAGGTCTTCATAGATTCAAAATGTAAAACTAAAAAATACCTAACATAACAAGTAATAATATTTGATTATATTGATAAATAGTAAGGTTTTTAGTTTCAATTTAGGAGATATAAAGTTGCAGATTGTCTATACTATTATGAATTAATATTAACTACGAAGTAAAGTTGAACGGACCATATTAATTTTAATTAAAAGTAATAATATGTAATAATATATATATATACAGTAGACGCCGCTTATTGTGATCACAATAACCGAATGATAACATTATGCGGATGGTACTTTTTCATGCTTGTTGGGGCATTTTAGTGCACATAATAAATGATCATAATGATAAAATATGAATTGTAACAATTTAGAATTGATTTAAGTACATATTAAGTTTCATAATAAGAAATTTTGTTGTTTGCTCAAATTTTCTATTTATTTTTTAATATAATTCTCAAAATCATATAATTTTTCGAAGTTTGTTGCTTGATGTTGAACACCACGTCATATCGAATCGTCGTATCGTCATCGTCGTCGAACAAAAATAGTATTTTCTAATCCTTAAACCTGAGAATTTAAAATTGTACCCTTCTAAATCGATAATAATAAGCGTTTTTTGATCACAATAAGCGGCTTTTTTCAAATGTATTGCTAAGGAGAAATTTGGCACCGACCATTTTCGATAACAATAGCCGGCTGATAACATTAACCGTGATCACAATAAGCGGCGTCCACTGTATATATATATATATACATATATATATATATATATATATATATATATATATATATATATATATATATATATATATATATATATATGTATATTTCTTTAATAAAAATACTGACCAAATCACTTATGGTCAGTCCGTGATCCAGTAATACTTTATTTAATTTTTCTTTTGATAAATTACAAAAGCAACTTTGCGTTTCAAAAAATCCAGAATAAGCATACTATACAATATGATGATAGGTATGATGATGTCTGCAAAGATTATCACTCATCCTATTTGAGATTTTCAAATAGAACAAGTATGGTCTATTTCTTCAATATATACAAGACCGGTTAACGAACGTCGAAGGGTAAACGTGTTCTGCGTCCTACTGGTCAACTGTCATTTGATTCACATTTACCGGACTCTTCTGTCATGTGTGTGTATATTTACTGAACAGTGAATAGTTTGTTTCTAGCCACACCCGTACAATTTTAACAATTAATATATTGTATGATGTTGTTTGTTTTATCTTATTTGATTTAATAATTTATCCAATTAATATTTTAGTTGTTGTGAGTTTGACAATGACTACAATTACAAATTTAAAGCTTTTTACTTTCATAATTTTCTGCACTTCTTTCCTAGAAGGTATGATAAGAGAGGATTCGCTTCTGAATTGCTTTAAAAAGTCGCAAGTTTAATGAATTGTAGTACTTATATCTTTTTTACAGTGGACAGTCTTGAGTGTTATGTTTGTAAAAATCAAGAAGATAACTCTGAAAAATGTGTTAAATCAATTAAAATCTGTGACTACAATCAAGATGTATGTCTGACTGAAATAAAATGGGGAAGTACCCCATATTGGTCTCAAGGTGCTAAGAAGCAGTACTATGTATCAAAGAGATGCTCTAACAAGACAGAATGCGCCACAAGTAGGCAACGGTATATGCCATTGTGTACTCATATATGGTATCAAGATTGGGTTTGTGGAGACTGCTGTCAGGGTGACCGATGTAACTACTATATTATTGTAAGTAAAATTCAAAATATATTTTTAATTCACACACCTTTGATAAACAATATTTAAAATATAGAAAGGTATTTAAATTTATTTAAATATAGAATGAAAAATAAACCGATACGGGAAGGGATTCGAACCCGCAACTACTGGGTAACCATCCCGTCGCTCTACCAACTGAGCTACCGTATCGCTGTCCGCCTCGGTGTATTGAGCATTCTATATGTGATCGTCTTTATCGGGACAGTGGTGACATCTATTAGGTTTCTTTCGAAAATCCTAACCAATGTTTCTAACTTTTCAGTATAGATAAACATTAAAAAGATGCCACTACCTGGTATTTGTTATAGTGATGTTTTAATATTTTTTTTTTATTACAGAGTGGAAGTGACCACAATGTGCCAAAAGCTGCTGTTCTTTTTGGAGGAGTGATTTTCCTTTTGTATACAGTTTTTTTCATTTAAAATTAATAACATGTTTTAAAATCAATCATCACCATAAAGTTTTTTGCATATCTCTGAATAGAGCATATACTGCCGACATAGTAAAAATGACCTCTCAAAAGTTAAATATATACTTATTACTTGCCACTGCCACTTTTACACAGATTCATACAGCTCATTAAGAAGACTGTTGTATTTGTTTAAACAGAATTCAGGTGCAATGTGTTCAATGTGTTGGCATAACAGTCCAGTGTAGGTAATATTTACACTTCGGTCCAATAAGATTAAAAAAGATTATAATTACAGTTACATCTTGGATTGCCAGAACCAATAACCAACCTTTGGATTCAGTTTAGATAGTCATCATAAGTTATATTAAATCTTGGATTATTTTTGTATCTCATCTTTTTTTCAATTCATTTAATAATTTTACAAAAAGAAATTCAATGGAATGATCTGAAACTAACACAATGAAAGAATTTCTTGTGCATTGACATAAGGATTAATGTTTAATTTTATTTACCAACAGTCCTGAATTCAGTTGGACCATCTAGGAACATAATCACTGATTCAGATAGTAATCTTAATAAAACAATGTAAGCAGATCTGATTCATATCATTTTTTTCTAGCTTATACATATATTGATTCATAAAAGACTTCAAAATTTATGAAAATTGTCTCTCATCAAGGCATTTTTTCCAGTTCATATGCTTAACCACCGTTACTCATGTCAACCAGGTATAACAAATATTTTTCAGTCTTAATAAGTTGACATTCTAGAGTCTTAACTTGGGAATGTCATTAAATTTACCCTAATTTATTATCTAGGCCATTATGGTTTAAAATTTGACTTTCTTCAAATTAATGATCCTTTTAAATTTAAGATAATATTGCTGTTATATACTAAATATAACATTGTTTAATCAACTTATCTTTAGAATCAAATAGTCCCTGTAAACAATTAATTATGTTTTTTCGAAGTCATAACTCATAATACTTTTTCCACCTTCGTTTTATGTGTGTACTTTTAAACATACAATATTGTTTATATTTTTAAGTTTAAAATATAACATATTAATATTTTTATAATTAAACAATTTGCTTTCATTATGTTCTAGTACTTTAAGGATTTTATGTAATAGAATAAGTTTTTTTTTAAATAACAATTCCGTCCTTATTATGTATAATTGATATTCCTATACAATCCGTCCTAATTATCTATTATTGATATTTTAATTCATAGAATATATCCACATTTTATTTACTTATTTTAATAAGAATTTACCAAGCGTGTCTGAGTATTGAATGAGTTTTACAACATATTTTCGTGATTTTATTTGTACACAAACTAGCACAGTAACCAATGTTAGGATATTATTGTAAAAAAAACGTGTTGCATACTCTATGATTTTTTATGATCTGTAAACCTTGTTTGCGACTTTAGTGGTCTGACTACTAATATTATAAAATACAATCTAAAAATTAAAGGCGAAAAGTTCAAAGAGGATTTTAGATAATGAGATCAGTACGAGCAAACGCACAATTCATTCCGTTTTAGTAATGTTATACTGATCAACGAAACATTTGCAACTTTTCATAATGTTTTTTATTTTTATATTGTCAGTTTGTACACAGTGAAGCTGTAGATTTTTATAATTAAATAAAAAAATTATAATGAAGTTTCAACTTTCTTTTTATATTTAACCGGTAAATTCGTCTACTGAATAATAAGCTGTGTTACCGCTTAATTTTTACAAAACGATATTTTTTCAACTGATTGTTGTTGTTTTCAACTGATTGTTCAACTGATGAAATAACTTTCATGTCAACATTTTCCCAAGAGAGCTCTTGTGTTGTCATCTGCATTATGCAGACGACAACACAAGAGCAATATTTTTTCAGATATGCCTTCTTATTGGTTAGCACCTGCCAATTAGGGAACAGAAAATAAGTTCGATATTTGACAGAAGGCACTTCGGAATAATCGAGACTTTGGCGGCAATTTTGTTATATGATCGTCGTTATATTTCTGCGTATTATCATCATAAGTTCATTTAAAGTAAGTAAAGAGTTCGAATCGCTTGTTTGCAATTTATTTATTTGTAATTAAATATTTAGAGTGACTTTGCTATATCTGTTGACAAGTATATTTCTATCAAATATATTGTTTTAATATCAATTTATTAAATACATCGTTTATGAACCTATTATTTTTTGCAGAGGCAAGGTGCCCGAAGATCTTTTTAAAGCGAAGTGTCGTACATGCAACAGAACAATGAATGCGGAATTTACCGTTATAAAAAATCATATGTTTTCGAAAACTCATATTTGCAAGCCCTTTGTAGCTCAGCCGACAATTTCTACGTTTGTAAAAAAGAGTGATGAAATCGGCACTAAAACAAAGGCAACTCAATCTCTAGAAATTAAGTTGTGTGGTTTTTTAGCGGAACGTAACATCTCCTTCACCACGTTAAAGCATTTGACAACGTTATTGCAAAGTTCGGTCACTGACTCAGAAATAATAAAAAATATGCAATTAAAACCAACAAAAGGAACTGCAATAACAAAAAATGTTCTTGCTGCCGCTGAAAAAGAACAATTACAAAAAAAGCTGTAACTTTTGTTCCAACCAGTTTATTCAGCGTTTTAATTGATGAATCGACCGATATTGGAGGTATACAAACAATGTGTTATCGTGAGGTAAGAAATAATTAAGATTAATAATTATTATTTTTGGCTTATATTTATATATTTACTGTTTTCTCACATCTTGAAATATGTAAAATAGGTTTTTTGATGCTGAAGAGGGTCGAGTGATCAGCAAGTTTTGGGATCTCTGCCAAGTTTTTGAGCAAAACACAGATATTGAGAGTGCTACTGCTACGGCGGAACATTTATTCGGGCTAGTGTCCAAATCTTTCGAAGATTATATGAGATCCCTCTCGAAAATATCATTGGCTTCGCGTCAGATGGAGCAAGTACGATGATGGGAAGAAATAATTCGGCAGCGTCAAGATTTAGCAAAAAGTGCCCTGGCATCTACATTTTTAAGTGCATATGCCACTCATTACATCTTTGTGCCAGCAATGCATGCAAAAAATTGCCTAGAAGTTGTGAGGATCTTGCAAGAAATATCTACGGGGAATTCAAAAACAGTTTGAAACGACAGCATTTGTTCAAAATATTTCAAACATTTTTGGAGATTGACGTCCACAAAATTCTCCGCCCAGCCCAAACGCGTTGGTTATCTCTAAAAGCAGTTATTTCGAGGATAATTGAACAGTGGCCTGCACTCGAATTGTATTTTCAAAACCAAATGCTGACGATCCGATTAAAATCTGTTGAACAGATTGTTCAAGCTCTCCGCAATCCGATTATCAAGTTATTTTATCTTGTTCTGGATTATATACTACCGAAGTTCACGAAGTTGAATGAACTTTTCCAGTGATCTTCTGTAGTTGTTACGATCCTCTATGATAGAATGTGTAGAAACTATCAAGAGCTGTTAGAATCGTACATGTCCAGAGATTATGTTTATCAAATTGACTTAAACGAACTGGATCCGTGCAATAAGACGCATCATTTACGTCCGGAAAATATGTACTTCGGCGTTGAAGTAAAAAAAATGTTAGATCAGGTTGGTATTCGGAATAACAAGAAATTAAAATTCGATTTCACAACAACCTGTGTCGATTTTCTGATGGAAGGCTGTAAAGAAATCAAAGAACGCGCTCAATTTCACTAATCCTATTTTAAAACTCATGACAAATCTGAATCCGTCAAAAGCAATGTTACGAAAGACAAGAGATCTCATTCTTAGTTTACTGCCATTGATGGAAGCTTTGCCACGAATTGTAGCGAGCGATCAATATCAAATAATCGATGACGAATGGCGTCAATTACCAAGTTTTGAGCTACCAGCACATATTGATGTGAAAAATGAGGTCGATATTTTTTGGGCAAAGTTGATGGCTTGTGAAGAAGGAGACCAGGGAATGACATTCAAAAATGTTTCAAAATTTGCGCTGAATGTAATTTCTCTCCCCCATTCAAATGCCGACTGTGAGCGCATTTTTAGCCAAATTAACTTAATTAAAACTGATACTTGCAATAAAATGTCAATTTCGACTGTAAATGGTGTTCTTTTGGCCAAACAACGCGTAAAAGGTAATGAAGAAAACAATTGCACAGCATATAACCCATCACAACGCGAATATAGTCGTATGAACAAAGCGTATTGTATAAAAACTGCCAGAACAATTCAAGATTTATATAGTGACATGGATGTGGATGAGTTCAATAGCATTTCAATGCCAAACCATTTCTAAGTTATCGAAAATGACTATGAGGACTTATGGTAAAGGAAGTACATGAAGTACATACATGCCAACAAAATATTGTAATGTAAGAAATAATAAGATATTTTGTACCTCTCTTAATGTTATTATGTATATTTTATATATAAACTGTTAATTACATTAATAGTTTTATTTTTCGTTTGGCCAATTTCAGGATATATTGTTAAAAAAAACGTTTCTATTCTACTTATTACTTTCATTTCATCTTTGCTTCTTTATAAAAACGAAATGGTGACGAACACAATTCTGAAAACTGTACCGTTTTCTGAAATAAACTTAATATTGGCGCGTTAATTGAGGTGGAGAATGCATTGATAGTCGATTCAGGACTGAAGTCTGTATACACTGTAAAGTGTTGCCACAGAGTACTATAAGTTATAACTATTGTTAACACTGGACCTATGTGAAATCATAAACTAAGGACTTGACGGGCGGTCGATCATAATATAAGTTCGTATTTATACCTCTTTTAATAATAACTAACATAATTGTATATGTTATTTAAAAGTGTACGATAATTTTTGACAGGTACGATAATTTTACGCCCCCTGGTACGATAAGTAGCTCGCTTGAGGTTGTGAACACTGTCTGCATATCATAGATATGTCTAAGGAGGGGTGTTAGGAACAGAAAGTAGGCTTAGGAAACACCAGGATTCGCGGGCTTAAGGAACGAGCACAATCTATTTCCAGCGTACTTATAATAAAGTTATTTTATTTATGAATTGTTGGAAACTCCATATAACCGCAGTTTCAAAAGAAGTGTGAAAAGAAGTCAGTTTTACAAGTTTCTAGATAGTTATTTTCTGTGAGTGCTTTTAAACTACCGCGTTTCATAATATATAATTATTTAAAGATCGGGAATAGGGAATAAGCATAAAATTTCAAATGGTCTCAAATATTTATTATCATCTCATTTTAATAAAAAAGATTTTTTTTATTTACTTACTATTTAAGGCCATAAAGTAATTTGTGAAGTGTAAATTAAGGAAACCAAATTCAAACTTTCAAAACGCGCCACCATTGGTCGAAAGGAAATGTGACGTCATTTGACACGCCATTCAAATTATTTGCGTCGAATTTTATACTGTGGTATTTGTGTTTCTGAGAAAAATAAACTAATTTTTACCTATATTACCGTTTTTTTTAAATTTTTATTAAATGATACAATTGTTTAGGTAATACTAAAAATTTTCTCAATACTCAAACAACTCTAACAAAACAACTACAAACTCTTTTTCAATAACAGTTAGCATGCTACTACACATAACATTTTTAAATTGTTTCTTCCTTTGAATCATTTTCCACTTCACTTGACTCAGATAAATAACTTGGTTGATAACCAGCAGATATAAATGATATAAGATGCTATATAGAAGTACTATCAGCTATGTTTTCGGTAAACAATTTTCTTTTTAAAACAGATAGTTTTACTGGTAAAGTTCCAATATTGTGTGTTGAATGAGGAAATGGTGACAAAATTACATTTTGTTTTTCAGCAGGTATATTTATATTGGCACCTTTACTTCTATACTTCTGTTTAATATTGATTTGCAAACCTTAGTCACTCTGTAATTTAGATATTTAATATGCAAGGGCTCTGCCTTATGATCATCACATTTAATAGGAGAAGTACTGAGTCCTGGTTGATTAATATCACAGACATTTATATGGGCAGTACTAGGACTTACTTAGTGGTCACTTATTTGTGAAGGTTCACCATTTTTTTGAAATATTACTACTTTTGATAGCTAACTTTGAATATTCCCTTATGGAATAGATCACAGGTTGACGTTGTAACCTGGTCAGTGGTCGAAAGATCAGACAGATAAAAAAAGGTATGTGATACCTATTCCGTACGCGTTAAATCCTGGTTTCTTAATAATTATATGTCTGTGTTTTCTAAGAGCACAAGACTCAATTACGGGACACATGTTTGAAGCTCATTAACGGAAACTCCATCCCGCCCACTTGATTTACGAACATCTAAATAAAGGAGAGCTCGTCGTATGGCGCGTTTAGCTGCTACACAATATCTGGTATTGGGCTCTCAAATGATAAACGGTATGGTCCAATCGTCATCTAAAGTCTAGTTTGATTGTTGCATAGAGAGTGGCCGGAATCTTTTGTTACTCTTTTGCCACATGGGTCAAGAATTCAATCCTCAAGTGCAACTGCGGTCTAGGAAGTCATAAGTTGCAAAGAAGTACATATAAATTACAAGCTCTTTGCACATTTCAACGACATACCTACCTAGTCTTTTGTCTGGAGAACCTAATCTTGAGCCAAGGTTGTTTTTCTCTCAAGAACTTGGACTTAACTCAACTCAACTTTAGATCCTAGGCAACCAGCCCTTTCACCCAGAATCGATACGGTTGCGGTTAAAAGCAACAGCTGCGTTAACCAAAGCATTGAACCAGACCTTTTATCTGCCCCTGATTGGGACTACAGAGCTTAGTATAAAAATATAAATTCGCTACAGAATCACTCACTTAAGTTCGACTGTCGTTGAGACAGTGCAGTCATTAGGGTCGTTGAAAGGAAAGCTACATTTGGTAGAAAAAAGACTTGCTTTCCTCCCCAATTTGAGACTTTTATTGTCGATCGTTGAATGGCCACTATACATTTTGTACCCACCGCAGCCCACGCTAGGATACTCAGACCCCGGTTAATGCTCTCTTTCACAATTGACAACTACCTGTAGCCTAGTACTACATTTAGTTAGCAGAATATACATGAAAGAAAGCATATTGTAGTTATCTACTTCCAGGAGACGGGGGGTGTCTTAGCAATAGGTCAACATCATTCGACACTGCAAAGTCGAATATAGATTATTGTCACCAGAGGGTTGATCAGAACAAGTTCGGCATATTGGTTCAGAGAAACTTATAAAAAGCCGGAGAGAGAAGAGTTTATTCTACATTTTTATTAAACATATTTAAAAAGATAAGATTTATAAAAAATATAGTTATTAAAATAAATTAAAAAGTTAGATTTTCTACCAACGTACTTTATCATATCTATTTAACTGTAAACATCATAGACTCATTTTCTTATTATAAGCAAACGCCTTTGTGTAGCGCAACATATTGTATTATAATACATTGTTTTATCAATGAATCTTTTCAGTCAGTATCGAGACAGCTCCTTATCACTACATAATATAGTCTGGATGTAAAATTGACAATTGATGTGCAATTGAGTGATTTCTACTCATCGACATTATATTTTTAATATTTGACATACACGGTAAAATGATTTTAATGTGATTGTAAATTTAATCGACTGATTAATCGATGATTGTGTAGTCGATTTGAAGTGCAATATAATTAAAATTAAGTGGGTCTATTTTATTCATTGTCCATTTAGGTTATTTGGTTACAGAAACCTGTTTTTCGAAATAATGACATAGAGTAAATAGGTTTTATAATGAATTGAGATCACCAAAGAAGACTGTTTTACTTTTAATTTAATTAGAGTTGACATTTTAAACTAGCACCCTTCGCATTTTTCGAAATAAGCACAAAAACACATTTAAAAGAACAAACTGAATTTGTTTAACTGTTTTTTAAATCTTGTGATAAAAAAACCACCGAAGACATAATTTTTATTTGGTATTTATTAGCAGAAGATAAACTATAAATAGACCACCACTGACAAATAACCCTTACAATAGTAAGAACTTGGTTGCATTTAGGACGAACAAAAGTTGACTAACTTTCTAACTTTGAAAGTATCTCAGCTTGTTTCCTCAGGCAAATAATTTATTCCTTTTGGCATTGTGATTCCAAAGTAGGAAAAAAGAAGGCATAAGAGTATTAGCTTTAACAAGCTCATGAACTACCTTGCTGTTTTTAACTAATTTTAAGCTTATTTAAAATCTAAAAATATGTTTTACTTTTAAAAAAAATTAATACTTATAAATAACACAAAAAAACAAAACAAAAATGTTTTGCTTCCTCGGTTATTTATCGAACTGTAATTTGTAAGGAGTACCTAAAATGGCAACATCCGGCCACCCCTGCATAGCCGCCTGCATATATTTAACGTTTTTTTAGCTACATACTGCAGTTTCCCCCGTTTTTGCTTAGCCGGTAAATTGAAGTCAAATTTAATTATGAAATTAAGACCTATCTTAAAAGTTATTCAAATTAAAAAAAAATTGAATTCAGCTTCTTTAAAGAAATAAGTTGACATTAAAGAATTCTTTAAAGAATTAAGACGACATTATCATCGTCGCAAGGTCTCTGGACGAGATTATTGGAATGATGAGTGTCCTAAATGAATCCTCTCGATGGGTTGGGCTTCGCATGAATCTGGACAAGACAAGGGTCATGTTTTGTGACCATGTCCTGTCACGACCGGTTCACGTAGTTGGTATCCTTCTCGAGATTGTGCACGAATGTATCTACTTGAGTCAGACTATTAAACTCGACCGGCACAACTTCGATAAGGAAGCTAACAAGAAGTTTCAGTTGGGCTGGGCACCATTCGGCAAATTACGTCGGATCTTTCTGTTAATAATTCCGCAATGCTTAAAAACGACACATTTTTGGCCTACGCCTGTAGGAAGCCCTTTGAACCACTGATCCGATGCCTTGCGAAAATTTGCCGGTAGAGGCTGGATGAGGATAACGGAAGATCAGGATGTATTGCGCAAAATGGGGAAGACCTTTGTCAAACAGTGAACAGCGATAGTTTGAAGCGATTTGATATTTAACTTGTTTAATACAATGTGAACTCTATTTGTGAACGTATCTATCGCTATATCTGCCACAAATCAATTTCTGGTCGAATCAAATCTGCTACCATACTAGGATCCGCCACAATGTGCTGCGGGAGTTGAGCTGAGCGCCCTCCCCCTTTTTTATGCTACTAAAGTCGGCTTATACCGCGCCCAAGGACTTCCAATAAAATTGTTGGCACCGGGAAGGTTAAAAGTAACGATTGGCGTTGCCGAGCGCGCGCAGGTTCAGTTAAGCTTAAGTCCATGGGAGATTCAGTTTTTTGACGATATCTTTAAAACGAAACAATATTTTTTTATTCTGTTTTTGGAGAACAATCCTATTCACGTCTTTGACATGCGTGCCCATTTTGGTTAAAATTGGTCAAGTGGTTTTTCTGTGATGTTGCCTCAAAAAATTGTTTCCCAAATGGTTAAGAGCTTCGCTTACGCTCAGCTCAACTAGGATCCGCCACAAAGCACTGCTGGAGTTAAGCTGAGCGCCTTTCCCCTTTTTATGCTACTAAAGTCGGTCCATACCGCACCCAAAGACTGCCAATGAAGTTCCTGGCTTCGGAAAGGTTAAGAGTAACGATTGGCGAGCGCGCAATTTAAGTTAAGCTTAAGTCTATGGGAGATTCTGTTTTTGGACCATATTTTTAAAACGAAACAATAATTTTTATTCTGTTTTTTGGAGAACAAGCCCAGTCATGTCCTTGACATGCGTGCCATTTTAGGTTAAAATTGGTCAAGTGGTTTTCCTATGATGTTGTCTAAAAAAATTTTTCCTAAACGGTTAAGTCCAAAAATGTACATAAGTTCTTATAATTATGAAGAGATTTGTAATAAGAAGTATTTTATCGTCCGAGTCATTTTATTTTGTAACTACATGTATTTTTATACAACATCGATTTTAGTATTTTGTTATCGATACTTCCGAACTGACTACGTGCCGAGTTTTAATTGACTGACAAATCTCAAAAATGGGACCACAGACTACTCACTTCAGTCCTATTGTAGGATCTGGATAACGTAAAAGTTAGCGGAAAAGTAGTCCGGTAAGCGGCATTTAATTTTGGATGCAGATCGAAGAAATAAGTCAAAATTAAGTTCTTATAAAGATACATCTTGGACTTACATAATGTATATAAATATAGTAGATATGTTTAGTTATAAATTAATAGCATCCCTAATGGTCTTGGTGAGTATAAATATATATATATTTTACGGTACTTACACGGTATTTGCGGATTTCATGCTTTATTTAAAATAATTAATTGGTTTTCAATCTAACCAAATTGTTGTTTTAGGTCTGCCATAGTTTTTACAATCCAACCGATAGCGGGGCTGTACAAATTACACAGAGCAATTTAGATATGGTACTAGGTAAGTGTGCTTCCGAAGCTTTAAAAGATTCGAACTTAAGATAATTCATAATTATAATTTGTTTTAGCTTCTAATGAGGTCGTGTTTATTAATTTTTACGCTGAGTGGTGCAAGTTTAGTAATATGTTGATGCCCATCTTTGATGATGCGGCTGCTGAAGTTGTGAAAGCAGGTTATGACACTGGAAAGGTTGTAATGGGTAAAGTGGATTGTGACCAAGAAGGTTCTATTGCCACTAGGTTCCACATAACTAAATATCCTACTTTGAAACTGTTTAGAAATGGTTTTCCAGCTAAAAAGGAATATAGAGGTAAGACATTGAATTAATAACTATTATATCTTAAAATTTCTATAAATTAAGAATTAAACAAAAGAAATATATATCATTAAATCTTTTATGTCTTGAGTTAATAGTGTCAACAAATCCATTTTAGCAATACTTTCTAAAACAAATGTAATAATGTTTTGAATAAAATTTACTCTCTTTTAATGATCTAAGATTTACCTAAACGGTTTGGTTGCAATTCTTGGTACTGCCCCCTGTATTATCACAAACACTAAAGTCACAAACAAATAATATTTATGTTATGTAAACTTCAGAAGCTATGTTATGAATCAAACTACATCCAGTTATAAGAGTTCCAAAAACAAGCATGACTTGTGCCTGTAACATCTGCCAAATGCACTGTTGTTTGTTGTTTATATTAATTAAAATGTATTCTTTAGCAAAACATTTTAATGTAATTTAATAATAATAATAGCATAGGCATGTTATTTTTATATACTTTAAAATTTTTTAAACTATAAAAAATGCAAGTAAATATTAATCAGTTATTATAATTATAATATAAAATTTCAGGTCAAAGATCAGTTGAGGCCTTTGCCGAGTTTATAAAAAAACAGTTGACTGACCCAGTCATTCAATTCAGTTCATTGAAGGAGTTGCATGATCTGAGTGAGGAGAAGAGGCATATCATTGGTTACATGGATCGACGAGACCAGCCAGAGTATGAAGTGTTGAGGAAAGTTGCTGCTAGTTTAAAGGAAGAGTGTTTATTTCATGTGGGATTTGGGGAAGCTTCACAGCAAATGCATCCTCCAGGTTTGTGGTTTTTATAGTAATGTAACTTCGGTAAATGTAATTGTTAATGATTATATTGTGTTTATTCACATGTAAATATATATTTGTATAAAGATGTCATTGTTAGTGTGCCAACCTTAGTTTGAACAACTTGGAGACTAAATAGATGTTTTAATGATCTTAATAAATATTGTCTTTGGTATTTAATTACATATTCATATGATATTTACTGATATTAAACACTAGCTATTGTCAGGCCTCATCTGTTTGCCCCAAATTTATAATAAGTTCCTATAAAAACAATTTATGTTTATTAAATTTAATATTTAGAAAATTCCCACAAACACATCTAGTTTTTCACATTTTATCTAAGTTTAATCTTTTTTGTGTAATTCCCAAACAAACTAACAAAAGATCCTTACATAAACTATTGTTACATGAGATATATGTTTATCTGAAACTTTTACCTTATACTATCTTAGAACTTTTTTAACTACTATAATAAAAACAATTAATAAAAAGCAATTAAATTAAACAATTACTTGATATTTATAGGTCAGCCAATTATTGTGTTTAGAACTGATAAGAAAACCTCTGTTGAACCCGATGAGACCTATCATGGATCCATTAATTTCGACGATTTAAACACTTGGGTTCAACAGAAATGTATTCCCATGGTTCGTGAAATAACTTTTGAGAATGCTGAAGAACTAACGGAAGAAGGATTGCCTTTCCTTATCTTGTTCCATCACCCAACCGATACAGAAAGTGTGAAAAAATACAAGGAAATTATTATGACAGAATTGCAGACTGAGAAACGTATGTTTAAAAATTATTATCTTCAATTTATCAAAATAATCTGTGAAATAAAATCTAATTTTGTTGATGTTCACTAAAAAATAATAAATTTAAGTTATCATTAATTATATACAACTATAAATATAAATTACTTCATCATTAACTGAAAATTGTAAAGTGTTTATTTCCAAATTACAATACAACCCTTATTATTTTCAGAAAACATTAATTTCCTTACTGCTGATGGTGTCCGTTTCGAGCATCCCCTCCACCACCTCGGCAAGTCTGTGACCGATCTGCCTTTGATTGCTATTGACTCCTTCAGACACATGTACTTGTTTCCCAACTATAGTGATATGGAGAAACAAGGAAGACTCAAGCAGTTCTTGCAAGATTTGTACTCGGGAAAATTGCATAGGTTTGTTTCTTTAATTTTTGTCTTAAGTATAAAAACCTAAGTTTAATATCACTATAATTCATTCAAGAATTCTTATTTACACAGAAAAACTTATGTTCCATGTTACATTTACAGAGAATTCCACTATGGCACAGAAGCACCTTCAGGTGATAATATTAAAATAACAACCCCTCCAGAGTCCACCTTCAAGAAACTGGCTCCATCTAAAAATAGATACACACTACTTAGAGACGAGTTATAAAATAATATTAACTCACTTTTATTGATATTTTCTTTATCTCATTTTTATTTAGTTATTTTTTGCACACTTACATTTTTAATTGGGCAACGTTCTGTTGATAGTTTTCTTCATTTTTAACACAAAAATGTAAATAAATGTATTACTAGCTTAAATTACAGTTGCTGTATGTTTTTATATTTGAATAAGATTAACTATATTTATTGTTTCGTATTCAAAACTTAACAACTATTATTTTGAATTTTATTATTGTTTTTTTGTGTTAGCTGAATACATTAAAAAAAATCTTCATTATTTGTATATTTTAGTCTCATTTCGATTATCAATCTGTTAGGTTTTGACTTAAATTGATAATTATAATCCAATTAATATATGCTATTTATGTTCATAATATAAGATAGATTATCTGTAATTAGCAAATTTTAAGATACTTAATTAATTACTGTTTGAATTGTTCATAATACGCACTATCAGCAGAGAATTTTCTAATGATTTAATATCTCCATAAGTTTTTTTTTTAATGAAAGTGACAGGATGCTAAAAATTAACATCTTATGTAAATGTATTTTTGGTGTAATCCAACATTGGCGAGAATAAGTGGCGTTTTGTTTTCTTAAAAAACACCAGTACCCCTACTACGAGTCTTGGCATTACGAAAACTATACCAGTTTGCAAAATCGTCAAATAAAAATATAGAATTATCGTTAGTTATATTTTCGTTTGGTGTAGAATGATTCTAAAGAGCTTTTTTTTTTAAATAAGTCAATAGTTATTGATTTATAGTGTATAATAATTCTGTTTTGATATTACGTTTTCACAAACTCAGTTTTCGCGACGTCAAAACTCGTAGTGGGGTACTAGATATTTGTGAATTGAAATTTTTGTTATCGTAAAGCTAAACACACAAATTAACTTATATATTTTTATTTTCACTTAATCATTATAAACATACAATTGCACGCTCCTACTGGCGTTTTCATAATCATAAGTTTATAGTTTAAAATAAAATCTTTTTGAAAATATTATTAATCATAACCGATAATCGCATCCGATATTTTTTTTGTTTAAAGTTCTGTCTCAAAATATCAGAAATATGACATTGGCTGGATATAAATTACTTATTTGCTCAATATGGAACCGTCGTAAACAGTAACTACTGTTATTTCTTATATGTAATTCTTATATTAGATATATATCATTATATTAATTAGCTTGTTTTATTTATTCTTATATTTACATGTTTTTATTGTCACAAGTTTCTGGTTCGTGATTTTTAATCATTGTTTTTTTTTGTTTTAACGCCACAGTACTATCATGAATACATAATTTTCACTGTATTTAACTTTTGACTAAATTTTAACCATTCCCTTATTTAGGTCTTGTTAATATTTTGAGTAGAATTATTAAATTCGTCCTTATTTGGTCTCTTCTCAATAATAATATATTTACATAGCTTAGCATATATAATATAAAACTAGCCTTTTATTGTCATGCTTATGTTGAAAATAACGCAGTTTTAACAAACCGATTTTTAGTATACCTAGACCTGTTTAAAACATACTGTTACCTAAATATGCCATAATCTTAAAAACCGGTAAAATAAAAAATAATGTCAGCTGTTCACTTGTTATATATTTGAGTACTTCTGTTATACACAAACATTACGTAATAGAGATAACCATTTTTAAAAATAATAACAGATAACATGTATTTTACTTTGTATGATAAAATAATGTACAAAATGTATGTCTTGTGACGTGTGGTAATTAATGTATTAAATATTTGAAAGCCTTTATTTTGCATTTTCCTTTATTAAATAAATATTATTTATTGAGATTATCAATCGCCAGCTCAGCTGGTGACCTGATGAAGAAATTCATCACAAACGAAATAATCAGGAATAGTGTTTGCTGAAATTAGTTTTAGAACAGATTTCTTTACTACAATTTTTGATGCATAATATAAAATGCCGATAACCAAGATTAACTGTACTCACTCAATATTAACACAATCTTGTACGAAATTAATAATTTAAAATTGTAGATATATATTACAATAGATTTTGAAGTAGGTAGCTACTGCCATCCTTTAGGCACAGTATTTACTTCTTCTACTTAGAGAAGTTCAGAAACAGGTAAGGTATTTTGTGAGCTGTGAGACTAATTAACTTTTCCGCCTTATAATCCAGAATTTATTCAAGAATGCAGTTTGATTTAATAGTTAGTAAATGCAGTACCTAATAATGACGAACCCGGGCTAGTGAAAGTCATAAAACAGTTTAAAAACAGCAAAAATTCTACATTTGTTGTTTGAGTGCCCCCCTAAAATATTTATTTTGTTTTAATTTAATTATCTATTTTTAAAGTGAATACATTTAGAACTAAATATTCGGTCGTTATTTGAAGTGTCTACCTGTAGGCGTTATTAAAATCAAGCAACAAAATCATGTTTGTTGTATGGAAGCCCTCTTAAATATTAATTCTATTTTAATTATTTTAAAGTGAATATATAATTTAATATTTTGGGAATTTCCAGTGTTTTCCTGTTGCGGTTATTACTATCGAGAAAAGAAAATTAAGTTGGTTGTGTGGGAGCTGCCTTTAAATATTTATTTTATTATGTTTTTAATACATAGATATAGCGGCAACGGAAATACATCATCTATAATAATTTCAACTGCTATCATCTCTCACGGTGCATGAGATATAGATAGACTCAGAGATGTGACTTATTTAAGATACAAGTGTCTGAAATACAGATACAAGATACGTATTTCCATTTTGTATCTAAAATACTTTTTTAAAATACATTTTGAATTTACTATGGTTATCTGTTACCAGAGTTAATAAAAATCCATTATATCATAAAAAGCCTTAGAATTAATGCAATACTTAAAAAATAAAAATATGAACTTAAAGAGCTAAATACTTACGCTATAATAAAAAAAAATTAACACCTGTTTTCCGAGCTCTGACCCTATGAACCGACTCTTGGTAGGGTATGATTATGAAGCCTCATCAAAGAAAAATGGTTGATAAATTATATACTATAAGATCTATAAAATAAAAAAACTGAAATTCATTTAAATATTGTTTTTTTACAAAAGTATTTTATGTTTAAAAAGTATTTAAAAGGTACCTGCCTATTTTGTATCTAATATTTAAGATACCAATCTAGAAAGTATTTTGTATCTAGTATTTGATATATGTATTTAATTGAAAAGTATCTTGCATGTTCCTGTTCATTCCAGATAATTTGTGCAGGGTATTTTGGACATAACTGGATTCATATAGTGTATAGATAGGATAGATAGGCGGACAGCGAAATCTTAGTAATAGGGTTGTTTACCACAAGGGTTAACCTTTGGGTAAACGGAAATGGAACCCTAAAAATTCATTCTAAGATAATTATCATATACCACTGCAAGAAAAGCATACTATTCATTTTCCTAGCGATTAGTTTAATTATATATAAGCGGAAATACTGCACCGCCATCTGGATGCGACTTATAAAGTGTAGCTAAGCTTGAAATTATAAAAAGTGTAAGGTGATGTTGTTAAACATATATAATTTTGAATCTGTAATTGTCTACTAGCTTGTCTATGCCACAATTTAAAACTATATTAAAATATTGGTAAAAATATACGTTCTGCATATAATAAAACATGTCTTTCAGGTAAAACCTTACATATATTTCGTTCTTTTTATTTTTAACTAGCTGTGCCTGCGACTTCGTACGCGTAGATATCGATTTTGATAAAACGTTTTACTATTTTATTGTACTTACCAAAGTATGTAATCATCATCATATTCATGGTAAGCAGCAATGGTACGAAAATAAGAGATTATTAACTTCTTTATTTTTTAACCGATTGTTAAAAAAAAGAAAATATGAAGTAAATCCCATGACAATATGATCCCGAAAACTGGATCCAAGTCGATAAATCCGTGTCTGAGATTAGCGCGCACAAACATACAGACATACAGACGAACCCACAATAAAAAAAATATTTTTTTGGGTTCTCTTGGTTATATAAAGGTCGCCCTGTATAAATTTTTGATTTTTTTTTTTGTGTTGTGTGCACAACTAAAAGATAAACAGACAAAGAATTTAAAAACGCTGAAAATGGATTCTGTTAGTTATCATTTCACATCCTGATTTTTTTTTTTAATATTTTCAATGTACAAAGACTACTCTACAGATTTATTACATTTGCTTGGCTTGCCTATTACGTGATTGACATAACTTTTTTATTTCTTAACCTATTTAGATGAAATTAACACTAAATGTTAGGTAGAGACTGTGATATTATATTTCTGAAAACTCATTCAAATTGGTTAAGCCGTTTTTGAGATTAGCGTGCACAAATATACAGACATACAGATATACAGACAAACAGACAAACTGAAAAACCATTGTTTTGGGTTCTCTTGCGCTTATAAAGGCCCCCTATGATGTTTTTTTTTATATTTTCCTTGTACAGAAATGGATCAGTGACAATTTTATTATATGTAGGTAAAGATTAGGAAGGAAAACACTAAATTAAAATTAATAGATACAAAATTGAAATTAATAGATTTTTAAAATAAGTTCTATTACAAAGAAAAATGGTTTTATTTAAAAAAAAATTGAGACCTAACCCAAATAAATCTTACCTATAGGTAAGTTCTTATTAACTGCAGTTTTAGAAAAAAAAAGGTTTTTATTTAAAATTATCACTGTAAGGCTTAATACTAGCTTTTAATTTATGCCGCTATGAATCTATTATAACGCCATAAGAAATTTAGGTACTGTTAGGATTAGGCATCTATTAAGGAACTTAGTGTCGGTAGGTCAAGTTTTATTAAGTCCGGATCGGATTTCTGAACACACAACACCGTGTCTAGAAAGTCCTGAGAGTCTTGATATTTCTGTCTGATGTACTTGATGTCTTTGATCAGAAAAAAAAACCAGAAAAATTACCCCTGTGACACCTTGTTAAAACCGCCCCTAAAAACTCTGATTTAAACAGGACGTGGATTGGGCACGAGACCCTTACTGTCGAGGCCACTTTTGCTGCCAGGATGCTGATTATTCGGAACGCCGTATAATCAGCATCCTGGCAACAAAACCCTGTGCAACGCTGTGCAGTTTTCAGCAGTTTCCCAGAGACACCGTCGTGGCTTACACTTCCACCGGATGTGACATCATCACAATCGCCACATACGGAATGGTATGACGTCAGCCCAGCAAATAAGGAGGTATCCGCTTTACCCAATTGCTCCGCCCTGATTTAAATGCACTTGATTTTTGAGAAGTGATTTGTGCTGTTGTCATAGAAATAAATGTAGGTATACGCGTCACAGATATTAAGTATAAATACTGTACAGTTATTTTAATATTTACAATGAATTTTTGGAAATAATTTCTAAAGCAAAACGAAGCGATTCTAGAACAATTCCTGTATTAGAGCCTTGCTTTATCGGCTAATCTTATCATAATAATTAGGTATTTTAGCCGATTAATTTACCGTTAAGCAGAATCGTGTGCAAACATCGCATATGTTCTGTTTCTCATCTATTAGATCTTAGAGCTTTATTCACTTTAAATACCAAACCTATAGGTATATACTTGGTCATCTGTGTGTCATATAATGAAAATAGTCTTTTTGGAGGGCCCTTAAAAAAGTCTTATTTTCCAATTTTTTCCACTTTGTCAAAATCCGCTTTGTGCTTTAATATTTTTAATAATAACTGATTTTTTTGTGTCTTACAAAATTATTACAAATTTATAATTATTTATTTATGTTATCTCTTACTATAAAAAAAATATATGAATTATATCTGCTACGCTTTATATTTAATAATGTTAAAACATTATAAGTTTTTTCTTTTACCTTTTAGTCTTAATAACGTCTTAGCGACATTGTATGTATTTATTGATTGTTAAGTTGGTAAAATGTGCTTTTTGTGTAACTGTAAGAAGGTTTTGACAGTAGTGGATTTAGGTTTGAGGACGCCCTAGGCCCGAGACGATATGGCGCCCTTTATCTTTAGTAACAGTATACACACATATATGTACATATATGTTTATATATATATATATTAAATAATTAAAATAATAACAATAATAATAAGAAATCTAATTCAGGTATAAATTAAACATTTATTTTTTTAACATAACAATTAAATATAGAATTAATAATAAATTGCTTGTAATGTAATTTTTTTTAATTTTTTTGTGAGATATTTAAAATTTTAGGACTTGCCTGATTAATTATTTTAACAAAGAAATTCTACCCTCAAAATGGTACTATGTTTCGATAGTAAGAGCGCAATAAAATAAACTTAAAAATTTGGTCTTGCAGTTTACAGAAAACCCAATCGATTTTAAATTTTAGTCATCTTAAAAATTTTGGCGCCCCTCAAAATTTGCCGCCCTAGGCCCGGGCCTCACGGGCCTAAGCCTAAATCCACTACTGGGTTTTGACATTTAGGTACAATTCGCAAGCTCTTTACGTGTGCGTAGATATATAAGAAGGTACCTACGTATTCATTCCTGTCCGTATGTTGTAATTAAAAAAAATATATAATTTAATATTGTCCCGTAGACAAGTATACGTTAAGAAAAAGGCAACAATATTTTTAAATACCAAAAGCCTACAGATTTGGTAATTACATAAAGCCAGTCCATCGTAAAGTAACCGAAGATCTAAATAATACCCTCGCAAAAACTAAAGGTCCGAAAACGGCGTTAAATGTGTCATTAATATTTCATATCTGTTCAAAACGGCTTGTTTTGCAAAACAAACTGCTTTAGATAAGTTTTTAGACGGATAGGGCAGTTTCGGCTGTCACTGTCTAGAAAGAGCGTTCTTTTAAATCCGCCGCCGCGCCCCGGGGTGCCTCTGCTCGCAGAAATGTTACTACATTCTATTTTTAAATAGTAATTCGCAGACTTTGAACTTTACTTAATATTAAGAATTTATTTTTATGTGTTTATATATTAAGTTTGACTTCTAAAGTCTTTTTGATACGTGACTAGGACTAAAAAAGTTATTTCCGGAGACCGAGCTTAACTGATAGAGTTATGTATTATATAAATTCTTTGGTTTAACATATTCGTGGATACAAGAAAGTCCTTTTTTTAAATGAATTGGCTTTAGCTTTATTTGAATAATCAAGCGTCTCACATAATCTAACAACATCTATCTAAATCTAATCTATTCAAAAGGTATATTAATTATTTAATATTCATAAACTTGGCAGTTAAGACCTATATAAAGAAAGATTATATAACAAAAAGTCGCTAAATTAATTGTTCTCCCGGTAATTTTGGGTAAGAAAAAAGTTATATTGAACTGTTTGTATTTATCGATACCATACGAAGAATTAACGAATGAGTTTACGATTATTTAGTATCCACAAAGTATAGCAAGACGTGGGTGAACCATATTTACCTATTTCTTAAAAAACATTACGTGAGAATTATGACAGGTGTGATAAAAAAACATGGCGTCAAAAATTTGACATAACTTTTTTGAGGAGAAACGATTCTTTTACATCTTTTTACTTTTCAACAATAGTCGTTTTGTAAAGACTGACAAGGGAACATCGTACTGCGAACCTGTGCATTGTAAGTAACAGGTACTTGTAGTGATCTTGTTACACTTCTGACAATGATTATAAACCGATCTTCACTCCTTTAGGGATTAACGAAGCTGAGCGGAATTCCGATCAGATAACATTTGTGTCCGTTTTGATACAATAGTAATAAAGACTATTCGTAATCGAATCTTACATCAGAAGCGATAGTTTTTTTTAACTTATCACTAAAAACTTACGTATATATCATTATAGTTATTACAATCTACGAAATATATGTGTATACATAATGTTAATAACTTTATATTTGGTAGATAGTCTAGATAGATGATATGTAGATAGTCTAGTTAGATAATCTATTTGAGTTACATAGTTAGCAATAAAGAACTTCTTAAAAAATGGCTTTTAAATTCTGTGTCGTATTAACCATTATAGCATTAACTACCTACAATTAAATATGAAGATCATAATCATTTAAGTAATTTTAAGTTGTTTTGTTGTCTTTTAAGTTTTATTACATAACGTTTAACGTAATAAAAGGCTTGTAAGTTCAATGCGTGGGTGCTTATAGGTTTATATGAATGGGTGCAACTCGACACCATGTCGGTACTTTGTAAGTAGCCACAATGCATTGAAGGTCCGCCAAAAGACAGGAAGTGAAGGACTACGTACGATCGAGCCAATTACACGCCCCCGATACATGAAACCTGCAATTAGTGTAAAATATCCGAGAACGGAAGCTATTCCATCAATTCTTCAGTTTCAACTTAGAAATTTATTCGCAACTACCAATTTAAAGTGATTAACGTGTCCATGTTGTAAGTGATCCAAAAATATCTTCAACACTAACAATATACAAAGAAAAACTTGACCTTTATGGTGAGTTATTCGCCATCTTTATTACTATTCCAGCAAATAACCATATAAAATAGATAATGTGTAAAGCCAACAAACTTATGATAGAAAATAGTTTGATAGTGTTATACAAGCATGTAATATGTCATCATTCTTGTTATTAAAAGTAGCCGACCTTTTTCGGTTCTTTTGTCATCTGAAGCAACTTTTTTCGTTCGAACGATCTTCACAAAAACACAGTAGCCCTTAAGATTTATGGCGTGAGGAGAACGATCATAGCGCATTAGTAGCTAGTATTGTCCACTGCTTGAGACTATTGTCATTCACTGGAACCGGCATGGAGCAATACAGTAGCTTACAAGGCTTTTTGTTGCAAGTTCTTTGTTTTTCCCAGCGCTTGGAAGCTATTGCAAAAAATTATAGGTAACTTTGTATCAGCGCTGATACAGCGCTGCAAAGTATAATGGATGGGTAACTTGTCTCTTGAGTATAGTCTATTGTTCTATCCAGTCGTAAACATGTCGACAGGTTATTGCATTTGTAATAATTGTAACCATAGAGTGTCAGCTATTGTTCATTTTTGACTTAACAGTAGCAATTTGCTCTGAGAAATAAATAACTATACTAACTAGAATTTTCAATCTTTTTATTGTATAGTATGAAAAGCCTTTATGGAGACTATCCAGACCAGAAGAGGGCCGGGATGGATATGTGGGACTCGCTGAACTTCAGGATACCCAGGAAAACCAACGGTTACCCTCCTCACCATAGTGGGATGCCACAGAATCGCTTTTGCATTCACCCGGACAAAAAGGATTTTTTAAGCATAAGCAACTATGATACATGCAATTAAATATATTTTAAATATAAATAGCACATAAAACCTTTATAATATGATCACTAGCAACAACAATCAGAGAATCTATCTATGATTCACCTGATAAAGCTCAAGTAGAATGAATTATCTATCATGGAATAGAATGATGCCAGGAAAGAAATAATTGTATGCACAATTTATTTAGATATTTCATTATACTTATAATCTTATAGAAAACATTGTATTTAATAATAGAAACAACTTTATTGTAATTATTTTTTACAGTTTAATTAAGGGATGTCCTGACTTCAGTAAAAGCGTTGTTTTGAAGAACTCTATACTTTGTTTATTAAAAATGTCTATTTAGACACAAAGAAAAAAAGAAATTTCGATTCCAAAGGAGAGCGGTCATCTTTAAAACAAAAGCAATACAACGATTTAACAAACTGCTATATTTTAACAACGTGTAATTAAAGGTTTGCCTTCGTTCGAATATGCATAAATCATGCGTCTGCGCAGCGATCTGCCGACCGAAATAGAGAAAAAATTAAAAACATTAAGCGTCTGAGAGATTTAAACGGAAAAATAATAACTATTCGATTAGTGTGGAGCTAGATGTGGGATTGACTTAGCGGTGCGTGGGAAAATTACTTTTGGTTGAGAAAGTTTCTAGTATTGTTAAATTAATTGACCATTTTGTTGTACGGGTAATTTGAATACCACTTACTTCCCTAACTTACATAAATATGTGACGTAATTAATATATTTAATTTTAAAAACCAAATTATATGATTTATGAATGCAGACAAAAAAATATTTTCAATTGTTTTTAAAGAATAAAATTTTGATTTAATAAACAATATTAAACAAATAATTTGAATGTAGGTATATATAGATGAATACACATTATTTGTTGACAATTTGCGAAATGTTGTAAGTTCATAATTCACGGGCGGGGTGGGGTGTGGCGGAGGCTGCGCCGAGGAGGCTGGGGCAGGGGTGCGCGTGCGCCGCCGCCTGAGGGGGGGCCGGGGCGAGGTGACAACCGCTCGTTACGTCTATCCGAAGCCAGTTATTAAAAACGTCTCGACGCGAACGGTGCGCCGCCCTGTAATTATCCAGTTGAAGGTTCTTTGCGCTACGTTGTCACCACCGTTACCGGAAATGCAATACGTGGATCCGCCCGCGCAACAGGTCCGTTGGAGTACGCCCTCCTCTATTATTTGATGCTTTACATCCTCGACGCGCAATTAGTTGTATTTACATTTGAAAATAGTTTTTATTTTTGTTTTGTTTTTTTAAAGAAATTGCTTATTTAGAATTTAATGCAAAAACAGTGAGATATTTAATTATAAAAAAATATTATCATTACAGGTGATGAATGTAATGAGTGGTTACGGTTGCGGCTACGGACGTAGCGATGCCTTGTCCCCTGCTTCGGATTTATCATCATGCAGCAGCGCCTCATCTGGTGCCTGGTGCGGCACCAGCTGGCGGGAACTACCGCCATACCCACAGTACCCTGCGTACTGGCCACCAAACACTACCACCACTGAGGATGCAAGAGAACTTCAACGACGTTGTGCAAAATGCCGTTGTCCTAATTGCCTTACCGAAGCTGCTGGATTTGGGCCAAACTATGGAAAAGATGGCGCGAAAAGAGAACATGTGTGTCACGTTCCAGGCTGCGGAAAAGTTTACGGAAAAACATCACACTTAAAGGCACACCTTCGCTGGCATACCGGAGAAAGACCTTTCGTGTGCAATTGGCTTTTTTGTGGGAAACGGTTTACACGTTCTGATGAATTACAACGACATCTCCGTACTCACACTGGTGAAAAACGATTCGCATGCCAGCTTTGCACTAAGCGTTTTATGCGCTCAGATCATCTTGCAAAACACGTGAAAACACATGCGAATGGATCGAGAAAAACTAAAAAACCTAAAGATGAAGATAAGGAACAGATTACAAAGTCTTCCGAAGAAAAATCTGAACCGAGACTAACGACCGAGTTATCGCCTCCTCCAGTACCAATCGGAAGTTCTAACTATGGAACAGTGCCAGCTATAAATGCAGGACCAAAGCAATTTTTAAATTACGCCACAGTAGCTCCTCATGTGATGCCCAATGCTCCAGCGAGTTACAATAGTAGTGGTGTGTTGACAAGTGGTAGTGTAACCTACGGAAGCTGGTATCCGGAGATGCGTCAGGACTCATTGTACGCGAGAGATCCTCGTTTCTACCAACAATATCCCTCACCTCTTACATATCAGTGCGCATCTAAAGATAACTACATGTTGCAAGGACATTACAATTTGCAACCACCGGTAGCTATCGGTCAGTGAGTTTAGTCATAAGAGTGTTTGAATGTGCCTTAAAAATGCCTTAGAAATGAAGTTAATGTTCGTTTTAAGTTTTTAATTGTATAGTTTGTAATTACGTTACCATATAAATAAAATTGTGATGAATGTATATTTAACTATAATGTATTTTTAAATAAAATGTTGTATCTTCCAAATGTCTGTGGATTCGTTTATAAAACCCTTTAATTAGAAAACCTTAATGTACCTATGGAAATATTTATTTGAAATAATAATATATTTACAATAAATATTTATCTTCAAAAATAAAAAAATTAATCAATTTAACTGTGATACATTTTTTAAAATACAAAACTCAAACTTTTCAATAAGAACGCACACTTAAAATATAATCAAGAAAAATATAATGATATTAAAACCTGTTATATTCATTAAAATATAAAGGACGCATGTATCAAGTACTTACGTACCACTCTGTTACATTACATTTAAGATGAACTTTATAAACTCTAACTTTAATGAGATTCTATAATTAAAATAATATTCAAGAGTGTTTAGCAAGTTAGAATTTTTTAATGTTCTTATCTAATAAAAATCTAATTATGAAAACTAATACTACAAATACAAAGTGTATAGGTTTATACAATTCAGATACACCATTCTTTTTTAGTTTTATAACTTTGCCGTTATGGTAGTTAGTGTAAACTACCATTCATCAAAATTACAATTTCGTGTGGGCGGAGCTTAAACATACTAAAGATATTAACTGCACTTTTACACTCTACGGCCATGCTACGAGAAGCTACGAATGTTTGTTTATGTACAATGTTAAGTACAATTTAACTAACATAATTGTCTAGTATTATTATTTTAATTTACGATTCGGATTGGGTTTAGTTAAATATCAGACTATTATTATATATCTGACTTGAATGATTAAAAAAAAATGTTTTGTTTTCAACTAGATCTCGATATTTGAAAGTCATAGAAAAAATCTCAAGTTTCAACGAAAATTAATATACGAGTGGTGAAGATGTAAAAAGAGTAGTTTTTAAGAAAAATGTTTAGTAAAAAAATATGGAAGCTGCCTCAATAACGGAGTTCTCGCCTCTCGCCACGAGATGTCGCTATGTGTACATCGAGAAAGGAGTTTGCGACGACCGCTATAATTGCGCGGCTATTATCTGGGCGGCGCTCGGCGCGCATGGCGGCCGGTGCGAGCGGGATGCACTCGATAATACGTAAAACAAAACGAGGTAGTAATGATGGTAAAAAACGAGCAGCACGCAAATTATAGTGAGAAATGAGGCAGCCGGTAGCGGTGGGGGCTCTCGGTGCGGTGGGGGCCGCGTGCGGCAGTCTTCGCTCGGCGCACGCAGACCGCCCGCGCCGCCTGCGCCGCGCCTCGCGAGTGCTGTGAGTGAGTGACATGCGCCTCCAGCTCCAGCGTCATGAGCGGCAAAGGCTCTTCCTCACCGGACCTACTCATGAATGTGAGTCCAGCGCTGGCTATACGCTCCTCACATTTTGTACACAGATGTCTTTCCAATGAACACAAATGTCAATATAATATAAATGATAGTTATTAACTGCTAGGTATAATGTAAGGACCAATTTAGAGTCTTTTATAACTGTTCACTGACCATAAAATATATTGTCATCAATATCACGATTATATAACAAGTTACACAAATTTCATCCCACCAAAAATAAAAGGTGATTTCACGTTTCATTGAGCTTAATTCCGAAACAAATCTAAACCAAATAGGTGACTCCAGGAATCGGGCTGTTAGTCACAAATTGCCCTGGGGTATTGTCGATTTAGCACGCACCATAAGCGGCTGCGAGGCTGGTCCCTCGAGCTCTAACCTCTATTACTATTCATAGGCCCTCCCGGGTCGAGTGGCCCCGACGGAGTCATCGTGCTGAAACATTTTGACCTAACTATATTTACGGGGTATATCATACTAAAATAATATTTAATACTATAAGTCTAGTGTTACAACTACTGCTTACAAATCCATTTAAACTTAAAAAACTACTTATATCCATAACAAAGACACATTAAACAACATAAGAATCTCTCTCCCATAAAGAACAAACCCAAATTTATTATTTTAAATTACCTAACGATTCTATTTAATTTGTGATTTGTTGTCTCTTCCCACTTTTAAATTGAAAAATAACCCGGAACTGACATTTATTGATGCAGGTAAAGTAATATTTGTGACGTAAATGTTATTGTTATTACTTAAATTACCAATTAAAGTTAGTTCCGAACATTACCGCTCGTAAAAACTACCGAAATGCTAATTCAATTAAGCGAAGTCAAATAAATAAAGGTAGAAGCGGCTTTCGAGGTCCGTAACCAATTCTTAATGACACATAGAACCTTCATCTATTTTCTACTCAATTTCCTTTTCATATTAGTTTAATCTAGAGGCAGGACTACTGGCGCCAAAAATTATGCGGCGACGGCCGTGTCGGCTAATCTATTTAGTGTTGTATTGTAGAGCGCTCGGCTCTTTTGTGCGGTGAAAAAGGAAGAAATTTATGCGTTTCGGCGTTGTGTGAGAGTTTTTTGTGAGAATGTAATTAATAATTCGGCGGCAAAACTAACAGTGTTTTCGTTGTTGCGTCGGTCAAGTGATTAATGAATGTCCGACGGCGCAATTAGATCAACTTAAAATTACTAAAAACCTTTGTTTTGAATTATAATATTTGATATTTAAGTAATGTTTTCGATATAGTTGTATTGTATATATAGTTTGTTGATCATACATTTTTATATTTTACTGTAAGAGTTAATTTGTTTATAAATGATTCCTAGCATGTTATATTAAATACATGCTTTTGGTGGCTTTCATGATGATATAACTTAGATAATATGTTAGAAATGATGACAAAAATAATCTATCATAATTTGTAAAACAGAATGAATAAGAAAATTGCTACATCAGTACCAATAACATGTATTGTTATAATGTTTGACGCCATTTTACCACTTTACGTGTGTAACGAAACTTGTTTCTTGAAGCGATGCGTAGGCGCAGCTTTTACAAGTCACGACGCTCGCTCCGTGCTTCAGGTGTAATGGAATAGAGGAATATTTGTTTAGTAATGCCAGCTACCAGAATGACTTTCTTAAACAATAAAAGGCCACAGAATCCGACGATCAGTGTTCTAATATTATTTATATGTCTTTTATTTTTGTATAATCTTATATTTTTTAAGGTGTAAAGATTTCTTGTTTATTATTAGTTAGTAACTCTGCCTATGATTTGGTTTGTTGCTTGAACTTCTGTTTTAAGTTTTCTTAATGTCTGTGGGTAAGAGAGGTCAGGAATTAATTACCATATTTGGCCTTTTTTATCTCTACAATTATTTATAACTCTCTTATTAATATTGTATGAAAATAACAAATTCAATTTTCATTTTATTTTAGTAAGAAACAAAGTGAAGTTTGATAAAAAAAACAATAAATAAAAAAGATAAGTACTAAATTATCAGTTTATAAATATGTGACTTTTGAATAGTATTTAAAAAAATTATCAATGAAGTTATCAATTAGAGATCAGGTATAAAAAGTTGTTTAAGCCTCCCTCTTTTCCTCTTACTATATCCGTCGCACGAAAATACAAATAAATTGAAATTAATATATACAGTGTTGATAGTGTTTCACTCGTTGCAACCTTCATTGGTTTTCTATAAAGAATTACTGTTACTATTTTCTTACTGCTAGTTTCTTATAAATTGATCAGATTGGTACGCTTCTTTGTTTTTGTCAAAAAAACTACGTTGCACTGCGCGTGAGCAATGAGTGTGCGAAATACAGTTATTTATACAAAGAGTTTAGATTAAAATTCATGAATATTGATTCTAGATAGTAGCGGTCTCATCGCTGGCAATTGTAATGAAAGGAAGTAAGAAGTGTAGTGTTACATACAACTATCAGGCACACAACCAAATGGTATAAGTATAAATAAGCTCTTATTTGTGTAGGTAAGAGCACTTACTGGAATTCGATGATTCGTGACTTACATAAGTCGTCTCATAGGAATCCTTCTATATCTAAGTCTAGTTTTTGTTTTTTATAAAGTCAGCTTAATAGGGACTATAAAATTAATTCTAGTTGCGTGCGGACGGATAAGTATTATGAGAATTCTCACGTGAACGTGGAGAATTAAATTATTTTAATTAAACCGTAGAAATATTAAACATGTAGCTTGCTAATAAGATGGTGCGTGGTGTAACGACACCTTCATTATCAGCAACGATAGATCGATATCCTTCTACAATTATTTAGATAGCAGGATACAGGCAATTGAGGTCCAGTTGCCTGGTATGGAATACCGTTGACCACTGGCAACGCGGCAACATTTTAATTTACCACGCGATGTTGTACGTCTTGTCCGACTTTTTCTGCTCGTCAAATTGCTCTAAAGTGCTTAATGAGCGATGCGTGCAATCGACGTTTCCCCGTACGTGAGTTTGCTCTTATTTTACATAAATAGTTCAACTCGAACTAATGCCGATTCTCGGTACTGTAATTGAGTCTGTGACAGGCTTCCGTCGCCTTTACAGAGGCTGGTGGTTGAACGCTCGAACATGCCAAACGTCTGCGTCGTCTAAATTGCTGTTATTTTGCATTAATAGCGTAACAACGTTACCGTCGACTAGTGCATGGCCATGCGGTTTTATATCTTTGACATTTAATAGCTAATGCACTAAATGTAAATAAATGCATAAATACTAACAACGATCGTTTCTCAACGCAAGTTCCTTGTAGTAGTTACTGCGAAAATTATAAAAAAATGCATTTAATAGAGTTGACCTTTATATCTTGTCGCATGTTTATAAGATAATAAAGCTTGCAAATACTGGCCGATATTAATAAAAATAGTAGTTAGCTTTTCAAACTTATTACGTGACAATTAATTGAGGACAGCTTGAACGAAAATTACTTGGAATGCACCAAGTATGGTTAAGTTGTTCATAACAAACAACTCCCAATACTTCAGAATCATTTCATCATTCATACTTCATTAAAAAAACATCTTTATCTTAAACACATTTAACTACTTTTTTTTTTTTTTTTTTTTTTTTTAAACCAAATTTTTCTTTTTTGCTTAATTTAATTATTACGTACATTTTTTATTCTACTTCTACTTGAAAAGATCCTTAAACTTTTAATAACTCAAGCTTATATTTTAATTCGTGTATATATAAAGTTTATTTAGAATATATAATCTACTCTGAAGCATTTATATTCCCGATCGTAGGTGAGGGCTTTGACTTGAAATATTTAAGTGGCCACCAAACCCGTTCCAGCAATTATATCGCCAATGGCAGCCAGCAGAGCAATTAATTCACTTATTAAAACTGAGATTGCAATATAGATAATGCTACTAACATATTTATTACGAACTTAGAAAAAACATTGTCTAATATGTTTTAATATATTAAGAGAACATATATCTATCCTTTATCTTTTAAACCTCTATATGTATTAAAAAAAATATATTTATCAAACATTTACTATAAAATGATCTACAATGCCGTCATCAAGTATGTCTTATTCCAAAAAGTTTTATCATAATAACAATCAAACCGCGAAAAAAAAAATTAAACTGTTACGTTGGTTCAAAACAAAAGCTAGGTAATAAAAGCTATCCTAAAAATTACAAGACATGTTATATATCTTAATTCAATATATCGCAATAGTTTCTATAATACTAACAAAAGAAACAGTCATTCAACTGGCCAATGGCAGACGAGCATGCGTTCATTGGCGATGTCAACTGGCCGCAAGTTCTGAAACTGGTTCCAGGTCAGGGAAATGTATCGTAATTATGAGTCGAGTAATGATTGAAGAGATGTGGGTTTAAGTGAACGGACCCTATATGGATGTGTGTTAGACTTCAACCTCTGTCGATTTTACAACTGCTTATAATTACCTTTTCCCTTATGAATATTGTTTTTATTGGCTTTATGAGAAACGCATTGTGTTATAGTGCAAGTTGTATTATGATAAGAGTTTGACCTCTTCGACAATATCTTTTTGTTGTTGAAGTTTTTAATATTCGTTTTTTTTTGGTTCCAAATGTATAGTGTTTATTTTTTTCAAAATACAAGTTTTGGAAATGAGGTGACTTTGTACTAGGTACTACTGTCACAATTTTTTATTGAGCGTTTTGATAACAAGCCTAACTATATATTAGTATAAGTAGTATACGCCCTATAAACTTATAATTCTTATATTTGTATATTGCATAAAACATTGCTTTTAAATTATTATTGTTAAATTAATTAATGTTTTTACAATTATACAACAAAAAAAAATATTAATGACACATAAAAAGTCAAATGCAACAACTGTCATTATTTCGCATACAAATAACATTTTGCTTAAGTTCAATAAGGGCATAAGCTTTGGGAGGCGCGATTTAAATAAAGATCAAAGAATACCGATTATACTTATACGTGTATGAAGTCATGTCATGTTTTATTAAATATAAATCATGTCATGACATTTAATAATTATAATATTGTTTACAGTGCGGTTAATAATTACCCACAATTTTATAAATGAGGCTCGGGGAGGAACAAAGTAAATTAAATTAACGCTCCTTTACCTGTCTTAAATATATACATTTTTTTGGGTAAAGATTGTATAAAATATATTCAAATTAACTTCCAAAGTAACTGTTAATAAATGAAATGTTAATTGTCATTGACACTGATTTTTATTGAAAGTTCCTGTTCCGTTGTCTTATTGTTCATAAAAGAGGATCAAATGCATGATAAATAAAAATTATTTTCCAATAAAAAGTAGCAATACAGGTAATACAGGCAGGCAGGATTTTAGTCTTTTCCTCTTTAATAAACTAGGATTATTTTACTTCCTAAAAAATTATATCTATGAAATTCAATATAACAGAAAAGGTTATTGAAAAGTATTACTTATACCAACTTTTGTTGCTAAAACAACATTTTTTATCAATGTGCAAGCAAATAAAAATCTGTCCCCTACCCTTTGGAGTGTTTCATTTCCTGAACAAGTCGCTTTGTCGTAGCATATTTTATTTTGTGTGTACATTGAGATATATTCAGCTATTTCCATAAAATAGCAGTTTTCTTTTTTATCTGTCAATGCTTTGAGCGCACGTGGCGTTGCAGTTTAATAGAAAGTTTGACAGACCGCGCTGATCGTGAGTTATGGCCACTTTAGCTCTTCTAAAACCATCATGTTTTTGGTTTATACATTTATTATTGAAAGAAAATTGGTATGGTAATATAAAATAAACTTCTTTATATATAATCCTTGAAAAATGTATCTTTGTTAATAAATACTTTTTCTTTTTGATTAATAACTTCTTTTGATTATTTTGTATGTAACTGCTAAATATACATTTTTTTGTATGTATATTTCTGTTTCATATATTATAATAAATTGTCTCTGATATGTCAATCCCTTCTATAACACGTTACCAAAACACTGTTCAAACATGACTCGTTTCGCACTGAATGTTTCCACACCATTAGTCAGGAAGTCGTTTCCGCAATACCGATGTCAGATGTGCTATTTCCTAAATAAATACGATATTATCCTTGACATTGAGAAGTTAAAGCGCTCAGTACTGACTGTAGTAATTAAATTAACACCTTGTTTTCTATGAGAAGTATATATTATCTGTAAAAGAGAGTGTTGAATGGCGATGGTGTTGGGGAAGTCGGCTCGAGCTCACGCGTCTCGCCCGAAGCCCGGCGATTATAATTTCGAGCGCCGATCAAAGTTAAAATGCAGTCCATAAATTTATTAGACATAGTGTCGGTCTGTTCGCCGCGGGCCCGCATTATATAAAATATGTCAAGAATCAACCATTATCATACTAAGAATATTTTACTTGCCCCGGTATCTATGTCAAGATTATGTGCTCTGTGAATTTGAATAAACGTGACCGACTCTCGATTAATGTTAAGAACATGTTGGAAAAATAACACTGAAAACATTTGATTGGGATGTAAGGCTGAGGTAATTGTGTAATAATACACCAGTTATGTTGACTGGTTTGATTGTTCGTGGTTTTCAAATTAATTCTCTTGGACATAATTGTCTTATTATCCGTTGCTTAAACTATGATGACGGCTTATATCTCACTGGAATATCACTAACACGGATTACGTAAGATACATTCTAGAATAATTCAAAAATACACATTAAATTTAACGAATATAAAATTGGATATTATAAAACTTTTGTTTTCTTATCTTTTTTTTTCCTTTTTTCATATATAATTTATTTAAAACTAAATAAAATATTTATTTTCGAAATCATTAAATTGACCACCTGTAACAAGGTCAGCTTTAGAATTTTCAAAGTAATTATTGAGATAAAGCCTTGATACTAAACAGAGATATCGCGCCGACGCCACGAGTTATAAAATTTAAATTTATTGCTTGATATTTTACATAAATTCAAATTGACCGCTATATATCGACGGGTTATAGGTATTACATCACATTATTATTCTGTGCACAATTATTATAATTTTCGTATAATCGCTTTCATAAGGACGAACTAAAAAACAATTTTATGATATACACAATGATTTATTGACGTTGTTTAAGATTAATGCCGAAATTATTGGAAGATTTAGTAATCTGGCTATGAACAGATTTATTCAGCGCGCGCTGATTTCCTCTCATACTTTATATCGTTTAAAAAGGTTTTACTTTTCAATTTTATGTTAACATAAATCGTTTTGCATTTTAATAGCTTGCTTTGAATATACCGCAATTATAACAATTTGAGTAATCATAATTTAATGTAATTATTTTTAATTTTTTCGGATCGTGAAAAGATCATTAATTTTTAGAATAGGTAATTATAAGTTAAACATCTGCGTCCACGCGGTCACGCCATCCTTGTTCTAATCATCGGCAATTCATCTGACGAAACGGAGAAATTAATTACAGACCAGCTTCCCAAAATCTTACTCCGAGATTTTAATTACAACCTGTATTCTATGATTTATTGTGGATTTATCTTCGTATTATGTATTTAACATTGGATGCTATTATTTCCATTTGAACGTTTTATTTTTGTTTTGTCAGTTCTCTATTGAAATGAGTGTCACTATTAATTAAATTGTTTTGCTATTAAAATTATAAGACGTTCTATCCCACGCGTCCTACGCGTGAAAACGGACACCTACATTCATATAATTGTTTGTAATTAAGCCCACGAGTGTCATTAAGTCCTTTGGCTCATTTATTCGGTAGTATTATAGTTTCTAATTATAGACTATTTCCTATTTAAATATCAACTTGTGGTAGTATTTATTGGATGTACGACGCTTGGAAAAGTGGGGAATTAAATCGATGGGAAGTTTTAAATTTCTAATCCAACAGCACCTCTAATAAGCTTCGCTGGGATATGTCAAGGAAATAATTGCTTGGTAATTATACTAGTTAACTACTTTTACAGTGTGGGTTATATAAAATGTTTATTAGTTTAATGTTATGGTTATTAAAGATAGTTTATTTTTTTGTATTATTTATTAAATTCCAATTTTTAAAGAGTACATGCAAAACATATAAATATGATAAAAAACAGTAATCATTAAATATATTTAAAATATATTTTTTAAACAAATCATACAAACAAACAATACCATTATTGTTTCACCCTTAAAATGGCGGCCATATGGCGAACCAACCGGGGGCAAATGACCACTGCCATTCATCACAGAGCCGTGAATAAAAATTGTTATTTTTTTATACACAACCTTACACCCAACGCGATAAAGCCGTTAACAATTGAGTTTTTATGCAATATTTAAATAAGGATACGGTAATGATGAGCGAGTAATATCGGTTTTCCGGTAAAATTAGGGAAGTAACCAAAATTGGTTTATTCAGGCTCTATATTGTGTGAAATATATTATGCGGTTGAAATTCATTTCTTTTAGTTAATATGCATGAGAATATTCCGTAAATTAACATAAATTATAAACATACCAGAATTAATAACACAGAATAATTTAATACATTATGTAATATATATTTTTTATCTTAAATCCAACAATATTAAAAGAAAGATAATAGGTTGTGTTCATTAATATGGCTTCAGCTAGCCAATGAAAGCATAAATTGATGACGTCAGACATTCCTCGCCGTGCAAATTAATTTGGCCACAATCACCCGCTCGCGTTACTAATTGAGACATCAAAGAGTCCGCTCATTCTCCCCCCCCCACCTCCCCCCACTCCCTCTGTTGCATATTATGTTCTAAAACCGTAAGCTTACGCTATTGGAAATCACAAGATTCATTTTACAATGGAGTTTTATTACCTTTTGTTGCAAACGTATTGTATATAAATTATGTTTGACTATCGTAGAGGGGATTATTAAATATATATATATATATATATATATATATATATATATATATATATATATCATCAAATTTATTCGCTTTTAAGTTATTATATGAAATAGAGATATTGGAAAAAATATTCAGCTGAGTTTGTTGCTCCAATCTCAATTAAAGTACCGTCATAATAGTAAATGTGTATTATAATTTTAAAGTAGATAATTATTTATGTCTAAGATACTTAAAGTCTTTACTCTTTAAACATATACTGGTAGTTGAATTTATAACTGTATGTTTTATTGTTTAACGTAGGTACGTAATGTGTCCGTTTTGCAAAGATTTACTTTCAAGCCAAGTGTTTTAGCGAAACTAAGAGCTTTAATTTATAGGCTTTAATGTACAGGTTATTCTGTAGTTTAGCTCTAGGGCTCGCCGCAGGCCACTCGTAGTAACCGCAATATGGGGTCACCTGATAGCGCCTTCGCAATTACACCACATTACCTACCAATTCCTTAAATTCACTTGTTATAAGATAAAATGTTTTAGACGTGACTGCCAATGCAGTCAATTTAAATATTATCTAAGGATAAATCATTCTGTAGCGAACGCTGGGCGCCAGAACCAAGGCCAATAGTAATAGTGTTGTACATTGTTAGCAAGTCTTCTAATAATTTATTAATTGATTTTAAATACATAAGTTTACTAACCGATGGGATTGATTTTTAAATAAAAATAAAATACAAATGGTTTAAAGAAACTGCATTCAATCAAATGGACAGCAAAGTCGTGGTATTGGGAAGCTGTGATGCGCAAAGAACAATCTATCCTCCTGACGCACTACAATTTGCGTAGTGGCAAGTGGCAGCACCACCGGCAATTTGTGTCCGTCGCCTTCGCCTGCCGTTACTCGGTAAACGCTACTGGAATATCGTGAAGCCTGTGGTTGAGGTCCCAGTTTAAACGCACTCGTCCAGAGGTACAAGCTAATTATGGGTAATTTTCAAAATCGATCGAGCTTTTGCACTGCTTGTGGCTTCCTGCGATTGCGTAGGTTAGAATATCTGCTTAAGAGAAATACTTGGAAATTATAAAAGATTGACAGAGAATACTGGTTTGTGTTTTAATGACAAGGAAATATTGTGAATTGAATAAGTACATGCCATTTAATATAAAGGTTTGAGGTAGCTTCCATTTAATAATCTGATGAGTGGTTGTGCTGAAACAAATTCAGTAGAGAATTATGGGTCGATCGATAGCTTCTAGATTGCATCTCAATAATGCCTGTTGGAGCTATCGTCCAAGATTGTAAGCGAGCGTGCGCCTACTATTTGCTCGTTACGATGACCCGTCTAGATCTTTCTTTTATTTTTAGACGCGTTTCGCAGTAACAGCTATTTTGTAGCGAGCAAATGTGTCGTGTTAATAATGACTTTAGAAAGGATATTAGGTATGCGTCTCTGTTGCCGAGAGCGCTCGGTGACCGTCGGGACGCGGTAATTGATGACGTCGCGGGCAAGCGGTGTCCGCCCATTTTCCGTCAATTTTCGTCACTTGAGTGATGGTGGCCGGAGCCGCCCACGGACGCTCGTCCCGCACCCCTCACCCCACCCCGGGGACTCCCGCTCGGGCACGCGCCGTGCTAAATTTAAATGGGATGAACTTGTAACAGGCGGCCGCCGACGAGGTATGTGAGCTTAACACGTTAATCATACATTTGTGACAGATCTCTAAGTTGTCGTCAGATGAGACGTAAAAATGGGCTCTTTGGTTGTTTTCTTTGTCCTGTCATATTCTTATTTCGTGTTCTTTCAAGTAAATTCTCTAATATCAGACCAAATACATTTATCCTTCAAGACCAATAATTATTTGTTTTTACTTCATTCACTTTATTAGTTCAACAATTTTGTCCCAGGTATATAAACGGTGCAGTAAAAGAATTCCTTTCTCGTAATAAAAGTGCAATTTCAGCGAAAGATATAGTGCTACCTAATCTCCCCTTGGCGACCAATAGTGCGTGGGGTGTAAATATCAAAGCCTGGGGCACTTACTGAACAAATAAAATAGAAGGACGAGAATTTAGTGATGGCTGTTCCATTTTCTTGGTCAATTCTCTAAAACCATTAAGGCTGGCTAGCCTAGGTAGGCAAGTAAATGGCAGCAGTATGTGAAAACATCATGTTAATGTTTAACTTGCAATTTTGTATATCTGTCATGTTTCTGAAAGGTCAAAGTTTTAAGTTGTATTCATCTAATAACGAATGAAGTCAAAATGAAGTCAATGAAGTCAAAATGAGGTCAAAGCGTGATGATGGACGCCGGACTAGCACGCGTTACTTTTTGTTGCTGCTATTATCTTGTCAAATATAAGAGTTCATTGTCTCATCTGATGTCGGTATTAGGTCATTGAATCCTTGAATTTTGTCTACATATGTTCAAATATCGATATATTATTTGTATTCTTTATTATATATCCAAATGACTCAGGAAGTAAACCAGATGTTAAAATAAGTCAAACAGACAGTAATTAATGTCTTATTACATATCTCTGTACTTCTGTATTAAAAATAACATTTTAAACAGTCATTACCTTTATGGTGATTAAAACTTTTATCAAACTTGTAATTTTATTGCTCGACAATTATGTCTTGATACTTTAATTAATGTGAAATAAATTACATAATATTATAAACGCGTAAATAGTAACAAATTAAAAATATTTGACACTTAAAAAAATAAAGATAAATTTATTAATTAAAAACGATATATAGGTCACGGAACGATGGTACTGACTCATGGTACCTGCATAAGTGAACAATTGCAGCCTGTCAATGTAATTGAAGGTACCATCTGTTGGAGGCGGTATCTGAAGTCATACGAACTGAAGATCGCGTGCCTGTGATTTATGTAACGATCTGTGGCTGCGTTTAGAGTTATTAATATTCTTTAGTTAACAATCATAAAATAATTATATTAATATATGCTAAATATACGAAATTAAGTTAGATGCAGTTACAAAAATAACTTGATTTCTATCTTGTAATTTGTTATTTTACAACTACCATTACTTGATGATTTAAGGTTATTACCTTACTTAAATATAACTGCCTACTTTTATATTTCATCTGACGTTTTGTTTTTTTTAAAACAGTTGTGTTCATAAAGGGTGAAGATGTATACACACTGTATAGGTCTTTAAAGCATTAATCCGGAAAACATAAATTTTCTTGTAGGTTGTCTAAATTCAACTTCTATAGTACACAATTGAATTCATTAATTACTAAAAAGGATATGAATATTGCATTATTCATATAATTATCTATTAATAAATATAATTATCTGTATGTTCATTCTTTTGAGTATGTCGGTACTAAGAAAATAATTTATTTATATCTCCACATCGGCTCACATTATAAAATATTCATTGCTTCATATGGACTCGAAGTGACGTCATCTCGAAGCCGCAGGGCGGTCACTAAGAAGGCGGGTCCGATACAGTCGATAACCGTGATTTACCAAACAACTAAACGAATACCGTTGGAATTAATACCATACCTATCAAATGTTAATTAACTACACAAGAAATTAACTAAAATTAAACAGATTTTGAGATAACAAAGGAACGAGAGAATGTAGAGCGAAAGTTAACGGACATTTGTAGCAGCACTGTCTTTAAAAGCACCTGCGTCTTATTTGTATTTAATTAGGCTGTGGCGTTAATAGCATTTAATAAAAAAATAATAGCTCGGTGGTATTGGTGAAATTGGTACGAGGGTTGGTCGGCGTCACGCTGCCTACGCACGGCGGAAACGTACTCATGCATAATTCAAAAGCAGCCAAATACAAATAAATAGGCACGAAATAAATACAAACAGGCTGAATGAGACGCGGCTTGGGGCGGGGCGGCACGACATAAATATCGGACGTCATACAAGCCGGATCCGCTGGGCTATTTCGACTCCAGCATCAGACGATACTTTCTTTTTGAGGATTGTTCTTTGTACTTTTGATTAACTTTTTTGTAATATATTGCGCTTTATATGGTAATGTTTACATTTCACTATTCATTTCCATTACTAGTTTTATTAGTTGAATTAATTAATAACCTAATTAATAGATATTTATAAAAAGTTTTAATAGTTTTAACCGTCAAACAAGTCAAGTAGTGGGAACTAATCTATATTATTCGTAGTTTTTAACATACATAGTTAATTTTATTAGCCTAATAAAATTTCTATAGAGTTTATGTCAAACCTGTTTTGTATTTTAAGTAATAATAATAGCAATTGTATTGTATTCAAGATTTGATACATGTTGATAAATATTTATTTATTTATTTTAACATTTCTGCACACATCCTGTAAAGGCAAAAGCATAATGTCACAAGCATTCTCTTCCAGCAAGTCCTCAAAATCTACTGGGTCAATATTTTAAACCTCATTGTTTTTAAAATAAATATTTTGTTGTCTCTAACTTAGAAAGACAGGTGAAATTCTTTTAATTAACTGTATTTATTGATGTTATAAATTACATTTTACTTAGGTCCGAAGTATGGTATGTATAAGACTTTATTCTAATCTAAAGAACATACGCAATTAAAATTGTAATAATAGTCTTATAAATATTGAAGTAAAGATCATTTACCTCTCCTTGTTTCAATAAATTATGAGCAATTTTATCAAAGGGCATATTAAATTAACGCATACTAATGTTCGTAATTATTTCACAACAGTACAATATCGTTGATAATGGACACGTTTTTATTATTTTCTCACGTTGTTCACCGATACACAAAGTCTCCAATTAAATTGAACACGGAACTAAGCTTTATACTAAGGATAATACTTTATTTCAATGATATCTAGAATTGCATTCTGAATATCGGTTAAATGATTTTTGGAAATATATTATTATATACCTTAACGGTTCCGTAGGTAAAGTTGGTTAGACACCCATTAACATAAATTATATTTAAATATGAAATAACAAACAGATTAAACAAAGTCTTTATCAGTTTCTTATAAATTTCTAAATCATGGTATCTTTAACATTTTAGTTTTTATATATTTAGATGTAATAATCACTTTACGAACATATTAATTTGCGACAGTTAGCAACTATTAATCGATACTAGTATCGATAGATTTAATCGATACAATATCTATTATAGTCGATAATAACGATTCGACACTATCAAATTAATAATTTTAGCGACGTTCTTAAGTAGGTTAATATCTTAAATCATTGGAAGTTGTACTTAAACACATAATTTGAAGTGCATAATAATATTAAAGTTTGCCATTTTAATATAATAGAAGATAATTCGCAGCAATTTGTGGGACATAAAATTTTAATTGAATCCTTAGTATATTCCGCAACGAGGTGAGCGCGTCGCTTGTCCGCTGCGTAAATTGACCGAATCGCCATAAATTGAACGAAATCACCAATTACAAGGATGATGTTCAAAGCGTCATCACAACTTTAGAATTACTTACCTCTTTTTATCATAATATATATATATTAATTATATTTTTTTCAAACTTATGTGTTATTGGGAAAAATATGCTTTGTTGTTATCAAAGTGTTGTACTTGAGATGACATAAGCCTATCAATAATTGTTAGCTAGTCGGTAGGTAGGTAGTAACCTATCCCTATTCTATCCCTTATATTAAAATACTGATAACACTTATTAATATTCAGGATAAGTTTCTAACTTCAAATACACTTAACCATCATTCATAATTGGGATCGTGATCTAGGATCCTAGGGAGCTCCGGGTGCTCTCGGTGACGGCGTAATGGTTCACGTGCGCCATTACAGCTGCGCAGGCGCATGGCTTATAAACCAAGCTCTTTATTTAATTGCTTAGATCTTGTTCCTTTAATAAGTGATCAATTTATAGTAATTTGATACCAATTTTATTGATTATTAGGTTAATTAGTTATTTCTCGTTTTTAAGATGACTTTTAAAGGGGTACATTTAGGATAATAGATTTACTATTGGCATATGTAAAACTTGGAACCCAATAACGAATATATTTATCATAGGGTGCAGGTTTCGTAGGGTCGTTGACTTATACGACCTTAATCCGCAAAGTTAATCACATAATTATGGCAATTTAGTTTTAAAATTTTAGCACGAAAATCTCATTAACTCTGGAATAATATTGTCCTTTTAAAACAGAGTCCTTGCAGATGGGATCGCCCGAATAAAAGGCGGCGTTATTATGTTGGTAAAACAAAATTCCCCGTAATGGCCTCATTATGTGGCGAAAAATTCTCTCGAGATTTTTTGTGGTAGTAATATAAATGTATTTGTAATAGCGTTTTAGAAATATTGCAAAGGCGCCTGAACACCCGAAACTTAATTTATTTTGAAGGAAAAAAAGCTTGAAATTGTCCGGAGCGGCGGCGTGGGAAACGACCCTGTCGCCGCCGGCTTACATTACGTCATTATTGTCTATTAGATTTTATATTAAAAACAAGATTAATTGTAAATCGATATTGTGGTATTATTTTTAATTTTATTAACGTAGCCTACGTTCGACGGTGTAATTCAATTAATAGATTGGCTTTTCTATATGCTTTTTTTATTTTTTATACTGATGAAGTTTTATATTGACGGTGTCACTAATATGTTACTGTCAGTGTCAATGTCTAATTTTCTTATAAAACAATAATGGTTAGTTACAAAAAAAAATGGAAAAGTAGATCTATATAAAATTCAATAATGTTTAATTATTTATTGTTTGCATAGTTTTTAATGAAATAGAATATTTTCAGCATTGAATTCTTTAAAAGATATATACCTACTATTCGTTTAATTACATTAATATCATAACAGGTTATCAAAGTTCTTGATTATTTGTTTTATTTGTTGAAGGCTAAACAATAAAAATCAAACAATATAAATTAGCTGTCCTTTTTTATCTTTGATATACTTACAATGTAGCTACAGTAAAAAAAAATCTGTTAGTTTCCTCTGTTTGTGATGTAAAAAGTATGTAATATGTATATTGAAATCGGAATAATAATCGGCTACTGGCCTTATTGGGTCTTGTTTGTCTATGGTCCATTATTGCATTAATTTACTGCTCGATCAACATAATAAAATCACCAATCAATGTCATGATTACGTTGTAAAAAGGTCTGCGTCAATTGGACCTCATAAGTCATAAACTTTGTGAATGTTAATCAGTCGATTCGTTCAGCGACGTGTCATAAAATGAGCCACTGGTTCGGATGTCGCGGGCTCCTCGCTGCGGGGGGCCTTAGGGGGCCTAATTGATTTGTGCCCCAGGCCACAATCAAAACAGATCGTATTTTATAAGACGTATCCTCGAGAGGGCGAGGGTGAGACGGATGTGATTCAGTGCTAAACTCACTGACATGTTGATATTTGATTCCGATCAAACTTTATTTTATCTGAGGCTGAGGGAATTTAAAATAAATACTAAATAAAATAAATTAAATAACATTTTAGTAAATTAAATTAAGCAATGTGCATCTATTGTAAATAATACATTAAAATAAAACATTTTACCGTTTAGACACATACAAGATATAAAAGATTTTATATTATTATTGTCATTGAATTACAAAAAAAACATATCCACAAAAATAAATAAAATGGCACTTCATCTCTGTTTTCACTACTAACTGTTGCAAATTCTAATGTGTTCAGTGATCAAACACAAGAAAATCAAATGATCATTTGATAAATGCTCCCCGGGGGTGCACCCCGCTTAGCTCGTAATGCGGTCACCGTACCCCATCACTGAGCCCTCGATGGGAACTGGAGTGCTATGGGAAATTAACGTCTCCCCATGGATACGCTTACGCTAAATATCTGCCCTTGCAACAACTAGCTTTGTTTATCTCGACAAGTGCATGAATTACTTTATTTAATTCTCAAATGTCTTCCTGAATTAGGTTCCTCATTTCAATTTAAAAAAAATTAACTCATTATTATTTACATAGAAATTAAAATTCAATTTAAATGGATTTTAAGCCGATTCTAAACCACCATGTGACATCAAAATACTTTATTTAAATTGTACATTAATTATAATTATTAACATATGATAAGTATACTTGAAATTCCTTAAAAATAAGAAATATATTTAGCTTTTTGAACGAAAATTGACGTCAATTTTAATATAAAAGTTAGATCGAGCAGCAAATAGATCTATCCATTAATCACGTTCCGATCCGACTCGTCCGAGGGTAACTGAGTCGATAAATCTCTACTGACTGCATTGCGGTACATACACGCTGAAAAATTGCCGATTGAAATAAACAGGCTACACTGACCCCGCCTACTGATATTTTAGTTGCTTTATTTATATATATTTATATAAATTAAATGCCAATTTTTATATATTATGTTAATAGCCAAGAGTTTGAATAAACACTCATAAGTTTTATATCTACCTATCCTAGTCAATACTAATTCCGGTATGTTTCTTCTGGTACTCATAAACAATAAAACCAATATATATTAATATTCCATTTAGTTGTTAATAGAGCTTTTCTGTACATAAATAATACATAAATTTATAAAGTACAGGATGTATATAAAATATATTTAAAACCTACAGTCGCTCGGGAATGCGCCCACGCATGTCCATTGTATGCAAATTAGGGGTCGCAGGTCGCTATTCGCGTCCCTGATTGTCCTTCTCTTTTTGGTGATGGTTATTTCATAATTTTATATTATATTAATATATAATAGACTTAATAAATAAAAATATATATTTTATTATAAAAGAAGGTTAAGGTTGTAGTCTAGAATACCTCAAAGATATGTTTGTTGACGCGAGTAGACTCTTCGTCTATGCTCATAACTGGTGCAAAGACTATGAATGGTTCATTTCTGCGGAGTCATGGCGGGAATTCCATTGTGTCTCGAAATCACGATGAACATGACAACGACAAGCTCAACGTGTCACGACATCATTCTGATTGTAAATGAATGAGGGTCATAGATCTATTCGTTTCAACATTAATACCTTATTGTTGATATCGTGTTGAAATGCTTCAGTTATGCAAATATAAAATACTAACTGTTGCCTGCGACTCCGTCTACGTGTTTAAAATTTTTTTACTTCCCCCAAAAAAATAAAACAAAAATAAATAAGGAGTATCCTATTTTACTTCTAAAACCTCCAAGAGTATGTGTACAAAGTTTCATAATGATGGGTCGAGTGGTTTTCGAGTTAAAGCGTAATAAACAAACATACACTCGCATTTATAATATTAGTAGGATATTAAAACTTTTTTCCACGCGCACTCTCTTGTATGAAGTAGGACAAGGACAGATAGTTAAATTCTGCTAAAAAGTCTTATAATATTATTTAAGACAATAACCTTTGTGGTGTATATTTGCCATCATTTACATGTCTTATAAATTGATCAAGTTATCTTTTATTCAAAGTTTGACCTACTTAAATATTAGTAATCCATCAGATGGCTGAATATGGAAGCCTCTATGTTTTTGTTTCAACATTATTCCATTTAAATTAAAATAATAAAAGTAAAAATGTCAAAGATCATCTCCACACTGCCATCTATCTATCTATAAATGGTCACCCATATTCTAATCTCTATTTCATTAAAATGGAAGAGAGTCAGCAAAACATGCCAGAGTACACTTGTTTCACAAAAAAAGCTCTTGTCGTGTATATTATATTACATCGGACCTCTGTGTTCTCACTGTTAATCATCCTACTAATATTATACAATATGCGAATGTATGTTTGTTTGATACGCTTTCACGCGAAAACTACTCAACGGACCATTATGAAACTTTGTACACATACTTTTGGATCTATTAGAAGTAACATAGGATACTTTTTATTAATTTTGTTTTAAGCGGGAAGTAAAAAAAAAATAAAAAGATAAAAACATTGTTTACCAATAAACACGTGGACGGAGTCGCGGCCAACAGCTAGTATCTTATTAAGTTGAAGATAGTATCACAACTCGCATGTGTTATTTAATTATACTATTTTAAATATGTTGTCTTTAGACTTTACTTGCTGGGGTACACCAGTCCCAAGAGAACTTCACTGAGAACCGCCTCGTTTGTCGAGTGGTTAGCGCAGACGCCTAACGTATAGCGACACAATGAGGCTCGGGTTCGATACCTGACAAGGACAGGCATGTATGTGATGAACATAGACGTCTGTATTTCTGGGTTTGGTCGTTTATTAAATATATTCTCAGTATTTATAATGAGTATTTTTATGTATACCTATTGTTGTCTACAACACAAGCAAACTATTTGCTTACTTAGGGGTTATATCAATGTGTGTAATTTGTCCTGTATTATTATTATAACTGAGTTATACTGATATAAATATGTTATTAATTATTCTTGACATACCACATGTAGATGTAGACTATAAACTAGTACTGAATAATCAAATGTATTGGTTATAAATACCCAGAGACAGATAACAGAGGTATAATTAACTTATCAAGATTTAAATCAGATTTGATGTAGAAATTTCCTACCATAATGATTATTATATACTAGAATATTTTGATTTGCTATACGTTATTTATCAGACTTCAACTAATGAATTATTTATTCACAGTCGACTTAACATATCTTCCATTGGTATATTAGCTATATGTTATAATCTAACATTTTACACTTAGATATACACAAAAGATTGAGAGCAGTTAGTTAATCCTACTCTGCAGATAGAGTAAGGACCGCTGTTGGGATGCGTCCAGAAATTTACTGGCCATAATTACAGGGTAGAGTCAGTTAATTGCAGTCAGTCCCGCCGCTCCCCGCTTTTTCGACTAAATAAAAATTGACTAATATTCATAATAAATAATGAACTCTCCATTCTCAGGCCTCAAGATTACCGCGTATAGATTTTTGCTCGATTAATACACTGGCTAATCAAATGATCGGTATTTGTGTGTTGCCTTCGCAGATAATAAATAATAAATATGGGATGTTGATCATATTATTTTTACATAACATTTTTGTTTTGGTTTTTTTTTATTGCACTATATTTTTTTCCTCCAACACATTTTTAAGGACCCAATTAATATCCCAGACTCATCACCTACTTTTTCGTCTCATTTCGACAAAAACGTGATTATGTAAAAAATTATCAACAAAAATTTATTATTTCCAGACATAAATATTTAAAATGATTAAATCTGTAGTCGTGCAATTTAACATTAAGTTAAAATTGTTTAGATTTTTTACCACAATTTTGTAACTTAGCTTAAGACTAATTTGGGAAACCTCAAACCAATGAACGGAACAAAAACATGCGTTGCATGTTCCTTGTTGTAGCTCGGGGCTCTTCTTATAATTGTAGGGTTTCGCCCAAAAGCCCTCAATTATAAAATAATAGCAGATGTGGATCATAGTAATAACAATTATTATCACGCTCAGTCGCTATCATTATTGTTGAAATATGGCGTTGAAGCTGATGAATGCAAACTAAGACAATTCGCGGAATCTCTCGCCCTTAGACAGCACGGGAGACAGAACCCGAATCCCAATTTATTTGTATCATTAATTAGGTTTATTTATATCTGATACAGCTTATTATATTAACATCATTGGCATTCACTTAATTTAATATAAATCTGGGTAAAGCTTAATAATTTACTATAGGATATCGACACAGACCTATAATTAGATGTCGAAACTACGGGTCGATAATGTTTAGTTGTAATGCGATTATTCAAAATCTCAAACAAGTGAACGTCCCCGCCTCTTTGCAGTCGCAATCTTAATAAAATACTTCCTAGATGCACTTTAAACGTTTTATTTTTATGAAATATTGTGTAGCTTTAATTAAAGAGAGCGTTTAATTAAAGTTAATCGTTTGTCGGTTAATTAATCAGATGATAAGAGTTCGGATTGGTTGATGCGGGTGCGTCGTGCGCTGAAATGAATTAAAATATAAAATATAATATGATAATATAATTTAAAATTACTATTAATATTAATAATAACAACAGTCAGTATTAATAATATCTAAATAAATATCTCGAAACATTGGGTACTAAAAAAAATTCATATACCACCTATGTGGTATACGAACCTGCAAGGTCACAATCATTAATAACTCGTTTCTTAATACAAGCCGGTCACCAATTATGATAATAATTGTGGTGATTTTAATTTAAATTTCGAACAATGAAGGCCGATTAGCGACTCGCTGGTCGTTATAGAGCTTATCAAATACATCGCTCAACAAGCCGAGCTAGAGCAATTGTTGGCGTGCACCTATCGTCCCATCATTACTCCGGCAGCTATGCGATTAATCATTGTTTCTACCGGATAATTCGGCAGTTGATTTAGTGAAAAGCAACGTGTTATTACGGGATAAATCTCTATCTAGAAAAGCTAAGAAGGCCTAAGCGCGCCTCTGATTTATGGCGCCTCCGGCCATCGCCGAGTTGCGTTTGATTTGTGATTCTCTGAGAACTTTGTTTTCATCTTTAGTTGAATTTTAATGAATAGCTTTGAAATTATACATTGTGGTGTATAATTATACTTTGTAGTATCTTTGATTATTGCTTTAGAATGGCATCTTTAGGATTTATATCAGTTGTAGATGAGAATACGAGAGCGTTGGTGTGATAAATTGCGAGCTTTCCAAACTTGGGTTCAAAGGTTGGTTAACAATTACTTACCTATATGGAGAGATTAATAGTGTAATATATTTAAAGCACAAGAGGTTTAGTAAATCGATAAGAACCAACTCACCCCCCAGTATCGGTGAGGTAATGCCCGCGCAGATAGCATCTTAATTTATAACGACCATCAAGAACCTTCTACCCTGTCTTGTTTTTAAATTTATATAAATATATAAACCTCAAAATAACTCTATATTTTTGGATAAGCCATGAATTGCAAAACTGTATTCTATTTATATGGACAAAATGTTAATGGTATATAATATATATATATATTGTAGAGGTCTAAATGAGGTGGCGATATCTACTGCAATAACTGATAGGAGCATAAAATATGAATATAAAATTTAACACCCATTTTATGTACAAGAAAATAGCTGATACGAATAATTATTAATAAATCTATCTTATGTATTTTGAGGCGTAGACGTCGTGATAAATTGATAAAGTCTTCTGAAGTTAGAACATATTTTATCTTCGCAAATGCAGACGCTGTGACGTGGACCCTATCATCTCATCTGTACTGGAAATAAACGATAATTAATTTTATCTCCATATAATTTAGATTATCATACTCATTCTAATCTAGCTTTCAACGGAAAGAAAAACCTCAACAATATTAACGTCGTTTATAAAATATGTTAAGCTGACTGGTTTATTTTAATTTCAATCAAAATCTGAACATTTTCGTGCAGTGATAATTAAATAAAATTGATTTATTTCTTTTAATCAATTTCTGATCGGCTCGTGTTTTATCAACTCTCTGTATATGGCGGTAATTTATCGTCTAGAGTAAATCGAATACCCATCAAGTAAGTCATGTAACCAGCAGGAATATCACGAAGATATAATATTATAATGTATGGAGGCGGAGACCTGCTTTTAGTTTGTGGTCAGTTTATCTTATCGTTTGTCTTGACTGACTGACTGATTTAGAAACTTGGTAATCTTCTGTTAATTTTACTTCTAAAGGGAATTAATGGGAGAATACTAAGTTACCAGGAGACTGGACTGAAAAGTTATATCCATTTCTTTCTAATTTTAGTCATTATTAAAATGTGAAAATGCTTTTTTTACGATAAGGAAATTTTACAAAATAAAATATATGAAGTTTGATAAAATCGAATTCGGAGTTAATATTTAATATCTTGAGAATTTACCTATATGTATACTACTCCACGAAGAACAATATGATGAAGGCACAAACAGTAAACTGTAAAGTGTTTAAGGTCCTATTTCAAGTCAATGCTCAATCTGTAGACTTGGAGTAAGTATTCAATAAAATATTCTCAGTCGTAAAACCGTGTGCAGCTCAACGAGCAGCATTCATCACAAAAAACGGCAATAGGTCCTTCGACAAGTTCACAAAAGCTCGTAAAAGCTCTCGACTATTATGTAGTTATTGTTACAGAGTTGGAACACCGTTATTACACGGATTCCCTGCTTTATTTTGTTGTTCGGCGCAACTCGTCCTGTCAGCAGTATCCATCACTCGTTACCACACTCGTCGGTTACATGTTTATTAAATTACTTTAATACATATATTATATGAATATGATTTTTTATTATTACACTTTTGTGAATTATGGCTACTAAATTTATATCTATCCGGGTATGACGTAAATTAATCGTAATTTTGACCGACTAGGGGACTCTATTCACGAGCCCAAAGCATGACAGACTCTGAGTCCTAGTCAATATTTCAATTCAATTACGTGAACGTATCCGGACAAATATATCATTATATTATATTTAATATGAATTATAAGAACATTAATTTATTATTTTAAAACTCAATATTTCCTACTAATTGTATGTCAAAATTTATATTATACAAAAATTCTCACGTGTCTTGTGATACATTCAAAGAAACTTAACATTTCACAACACAATCCAGTGAATACTAATCCTATTATGTCTGTAAATATTGTCTCATCTCAATATCTCCGTCAAGTGAACAACATGAACATTACCAACACTTGCTTTATTTCCCTATCTCGACGGAAACATTCAAATGTGAGCTTTTATTCCGGGGATTAAATTTTGCATAGGAAGCGGTCGTCAAATGTCCTCCATTCAGGCCATTGACAGCGCACTCAATGGGGCTAAGCGGACTACGACAACAATACGTATCAAAAAGGAGAAATCACACGTGGTATGAATGAATTTTGAACAATATTTTGGATATGTAACAACAGATTATCCCTGGCGGATAAAATCTAATATAAAATATTGGAAGTGAAATATTTTTTATATCAGTTGTAAGAATAAGTATTGAAAAAATCATGTAAATAATTTGTAAACGTTTACCTTTTGCACGGAACTGTTTTTTTTTCTTTTAAGTTCTATTATAAAAAAATATATATAAATGTCACCAAAAATAGCATAACCTATAAAGATATACATAGACAAATATATATAGATATTGAAAGTTATCAGAATTATTTGTTATAGTATAATACGATACGAGAATACGATACTACGGTCGGGGTGAAGCAGGGCGGAAGTTAGTGTACGATTTCTATTGAGTCTGTTGCACTCGTCCTTTTGTATGAAGGAATTATGTGCATCTCATTTCTTGTTTTCATAGATACAGACACCACATTCACTTACCATAATATTTTGTTTTATTTACACATAAGTAATGTGTGTAAACTATTTGTAAATGTAATTTCAAAGTAATATACACAAATCAAAAATATAATCATAACTTCGCCCATAGCCTATAATCACCTTTTAACATAAGCACAAAAGGTCACAATAGTACTAGTTCTTTGTAATGTTATTTGATACAGCGCTGGTGCTAGGCGGGGAGGGCGTCGACAGATGCGTGCGCGCAGCGCGTGCTGACGTAATTATACATGTTGGCCGAAATTTTTGTCACAAAATTATTTGTAAGTTCATGTTTTATATAAATAAACATTTTTACTGGAAACAATTTTTGGTTGGTTAAATTTCTTGTAGACTTTTTCAAAACTGGAAATATTAATTCACACTACTTTGTAATTTATCTTTGAAAAGCTGAAAAATTATGTTATTATCTCTCGCAGTCTAACTGTGCCTAGGACAATAATAGAAACAGCAGTACTCAGCGGGACGTGCGCGGGCGCAGATTACAATAATTACGAGCACACGAGCGCCCCGCGCTCTAATCACTATCATTTGCACATGTTATTCTATATTCTGTACAAAATGCTATCGCTGACGACATCTTAGCATTGTTGTAGGAATAATTGACGCGTGGTTAATGTACGAAGAAATTAATGACTGACTATTCTATTAACTATTTTTAATTTCATGACATATTTCACTGCAATAGATATATTTTATTTGCCACTGTAAATACTACTCAATTTAAAAAATATATATGTACATACAAATAATATTGGGTTCTTTTTTTATACCTACTACTTAGATACATTTCCATCATACTTATTATAATGTATGCTGTGAGTGAGTTTCTGAACATCTGCTTGAGTATCACGTGAATACATTTCAAATGTTATCAACATAGAAAAATGCATCCTGTCATACGAGGCGTATCCGCCCCCGCACGGATTGGGGATGTAAAAAATGGATCAATTTTTATAATAGTCGCCGGAATAACGATCCAAATGTACTTTATTATGAACCGGAAACATTTATTACTATAAAAAAAAAAGATTTTTGAAATTTTATACTTTAATTATTTTGACGAAACCCTAACAGCTGAGCGTTATCATGTAGCATTTAATGGATTACATAGAAGCTTCACTAATTGATAAATATTTTTCGTCAAAGATGGGTCATCAAATGATATACATATGACGAGGCAAGCTATATTCATTACCATCTTCAGTTCCAGCTTTGATAACACGGGTAAAGTGCGTTATCGCTTATATTAGTATTGCGTGAGTTCCCGCCCTGCCGCCCTGAACCCGCCCCAAGTAAACAAACAAGGGACTGTGCGAGCGAGATGGGCGATGTGCGAGTGAGAGAAGTCTCCCGACCACCGAACCCTACAATTAGTAGGCGAGATTCGTCCGCGGCATCGATTCGTTACGAGATAATCGTCCGTGGATTTTTCTTGGCGAATTCAAAATTTTCAATATTTTCCTGGTAGTGAAGTGTTTCGAGGTGTTGTTCTATTTGATGGGCTGACATGAATTGTGCCTACTATCAGCAACATGGGGGCGCCCACCCCGCGCCTCATAATATCAACAATTCTTACTACAATGAGGTAAATTAATATTTAATATATAATTATAAAAAATATGTATAATTTATTTATATTGAAATATCGAAAAAAATATATATATTTTTGCATTTAATAATTTTCCAAATCTTATAAGAAAATCTGAATGTTTTTCTATGAGATAGTGTCTTTTTAATTTATAACCCATAAACTAGAGACTCTTTAGTGTGTACCAATAATAAAAATATTGGTATAATTTTCCTTTTTAATGGTAAATCAATTTCCTAACTTGTTTACTAAGATTTTTATGATTTACTTCAGCTAAATTAATACTTACATATAATAGTCAATACCTATTTTATAAAAAATACTATCCCGTTACATATAAAATATATGCTTATAAAATTATAAAAAGATTGAAATATAAAATATAATGTAAAGAAAATTCTCATATAAAAAAATATAAAAAAATTTTGAATACCTTAATATCTCTATGTATGCTACCTACGTATTCTGTATTCTATATAACAGCTCGTCTTATATAAATTTAAAGAATACCATCGTACGTACATCAATCTATTTGTTATCGAATGAAGTATCGATTGACATTTAATCGATAACAATCTACAATGACTAATGACTGTAGTCTCCAATCAGCTTAGCCCTAATGATAAAAAGTAGATTACCTACCTGCAATAACGAAGTATAGGGGTCAGGTATCTAATATATAAAGGAAAGAATTAAAAATAATATTAATACATAACTCCCACTCATTTGAATATATAATGGTTTAACATATATATTCTGATCTTTACTTTAATCGAAAATAAAAATGAATGGAATTGTTACAAAATTTTGTTTTCAGCTACTACCAATACTTTGTACTTTTATTAAAAATATAAAAGTAGAGTAAAATAAAAATTTCAATAGTATTTTAACTAAATGAACAAATATCGTGTTGCTAGCGACTGACAAGAATATACATATATCATATATATTAAAATAAATTTAATCAAAATAGTGAGGTACGTAGTTTTCTAGTTTATTGTTATTAACTGTTACCAAATGGTATCAAAATCAACTGTAATTTTAATGTTTATGCCGTCATACAAAAAGTGAAGCGTCATCTAATATATTCCATTTATTTCTAGAATTCTATTCCATCTATATTTTACAACTATGTATAACCGTACTGTATTTATACTGTAATATTTAACTTAGATAGTATATTGGTACCCACTCAATCCATGTAATATTTTTAATGTATTAATATTATTAACTATATTTAAATAAGTGAATAAAGCTTCACTCATTTTTCAATGTTTCCTTTAACTGACGAATTCTCATCATTCTATGAAAGCGCTACAAAGCGCTTCATTTGTTAATATAAAGATTATAATGTCTCCGTAGCTGTGTTATATTATATAAATAAGTTTTTTCCATAATACTTACCCTAAATCTACCGGTATTGAATCCGAAAATAATTAATTATATTAGATTTTCATATCAAAATAACTAACTACGAGATAAACATACAAAATGTTCAAAATATACCTATATATATCGTTTCAATACTTAATAGTTGTACTAGTTACTTTTTTAATAGATTGATACGTTTAATGAACACTTTGGCCCCAGTATTAAAAACATAATAAATATAAAATAAATAGAGTCAAAAAGAAAACAAGAGTCTCAAATATCACTAATAATTAGGCATTATATTATTAATTATCCGTAAATGGAGTCGTAAATTGGGTAGTTCACGCGAACAACAAAGACGTTCTCAAGAAACCAACAGAGCTGCAACAAAGGGGGAGGGAGTGAGAAAGAAAATATTTAATTGATATGATTATAAGTGATTACAGCACAAACACCTCCTGCCGTCTCTTTTACTTCATACCATTGTTATATAGAATTCATAGTATTTTGATTAGATTACAAATAGCCTGTTTCATTTCTTTGTATTATTATAAATACACGCAAAATAACGGTATTGTATATCGCATGTCTTAATAATACTCGCTCAAATTATTCTAAAATACTAACAAAGTTTAATAATATTTATAAATAAAATACCTTTCACTTATTATAATTTATTATATAAGGTCCACAGTTGTAGTTCATAGTTGTATGGGTAATTTAAGAAACAGTATCTTCAGTAGGAAGATATAGCGTTCACGTAATTATTTACAATTGCAGTAATTGTTTCTTGATTATTCTTTAAATTATTCTAATATTATGTATAATTGTCACGTGACCGGAATCTATACTATAAAATTATTCTATATTTATATAAAAAAATATACCAATATTAAAATAACTTTAAATACAATTCATAATATTACAATTAAGAAAGATCAGATTTCATTACAATTTCATTACAAAAATTGGTGGCAATAGTAAGTTAAAAAAAGTCGTTAAAAAAATAACCTAACCTATTTAAATTTCTTTTGGAATTATAACATAGAAGTAAAAATAGAAGTTATTTAAATATTTTATAATCAAATCTCTATAGTGGTAGCTAACGAATTGTACTGTTTTTCGTTCTAAAATTTAAAACAATTGTAAAAAAAGTAGGTATAAAAGAAAAACTCCACCTGGCGCCACTCTACAGTATTTCAAAATAACTCATCTCCATAAGAGAAACAGGAGGTACGTCTATCTCAGAGTATAATTATAATAATGTAAGTTAAATCATTTTTTTGGTACACATCGAGCCAGTCATCATAATTAAATGCAATCCTTTTAGCCTATCTTTGACTATCCACCGACAGACTCACCTGCAAGCGGTAGCGGCAGAGAATATATACTTTAGTATTGACTTTACCTAATCTATGACAAATATCAATCATTATCTCTATTAAATATAGTTCAGCAAATTTTTGTATAAAAAAAAAATAAAAAAAGTATAAGTATCCGGAAGGACAGGATAAAAATCATCTTCAAAATATATTAATTAAAAACAAACATACATACATGAGCTGGAGTTCTATTTTATATTTGCAAAAATATAAAACAGGAAAGTCAGCACAAAAATCTTCAAACATACTAATTAAAAACAAACATACATAGAAACATCATGTAGTATTAGATACTGGTAATATAGAAAGATGGCCGGACGCTAGCATTACGAAGTCTGGTATAATTACCTCGGCAATTCCCTCAAGAAATTATTTACATACCCTATTTATTTAATGTGTTATACATTATCGCATACAGGTTTAACAATTATTTGAAGCCATTTCTCATAAAGAAAAATTATATTTTTTGTGATCACACCAAGCTTATAATGTCTTGTGTGTGAAGTTGATCACCTCGGTAATTGATTCTTTTCATTTATACGTTGAATGTAAAAAACATTCTTTTTACATTTAGGTAATCTTGAAAATAAATGAAGATAAATATCTTTAAAATCCACATCAATTAACTTCTTTCTTGGCCCTTAATCTATTAAAATATTGAATACTATTAAAGAAGTGATGAGTCCTTAAACAAGAAGGTAAAAAGGCCTTCTAATTTCAGTGGCATCTATACTAGACGGTCAGTCCTGGGCCTCGCAATTACAGGCCATAATTACAGGCCGCCGCCGCTCGGCGCCGAAACCGGCCTGCCGTAATTAAAATCCTTCCAAATTAAATTCGCTCGTATCCAACTTATGATAACTTTTTATGGACTTTCTAATAAGTTTTTGTTTTTGTCTGTGCCCTTTGAATATGTTGCTTTTAATTTGAATTCATTTCGTTCTACGATGTTTTAAATATGCTTAAATAAAACTTTGTTCAATATATTCTTGATGGTTAATTACATATATATTGAATTACACATTTTTTTCCCTTTTAGGTTAGTATCGACTCCGTGTCCGCGGAACACAAGGACATGAAGATCTTAGTAAGTACTAATAGTATTATTAATTAGTACCTGCTAACATATCCTTAAGTAATATTAACTTATATATACATTCAATTATTACCAAATTATTGCATATAGTTATTGAATTTTTAGTAAACGTTAAATAATATCTAATTAATATTACAATTCGCAGTTCCAAAAGCAATTTTTTTATATAAATATAATAATTTTAAATAGGTACTGTTATATTTTTTTTGTACTGTTCTGTATCTTTAAGTAGGTACTGTTCATTACCAAAAACCGATCTGAGCTGTCTCATCCAGAATTTTATATCATTTAATTACTTACTCCTCAATATAAGTTTTGCAAAAATATTTTAACCAAACAAAGTCTTTCCAAGTTGATATGAAAATTACTGCATAAAAATTTAAAACCAGTTTCACATATAAAAATTCAAAATCAAATTAAGGTATCAAATACAACGCTATCCTGACAGCGGTTGTTCGCGTCACCTGAGTGTCATCTGAATATCCAAACAATGACATCGCGTTTTCGAGCACGAACACGGGAAATTATATCGGAACGAGTATCGAATGACGAAATCGGTAATTGTTTTGATTTGTCTGTGAAATGGGCATTGTGCATAACTGAGATGTCCCGCGCGTGATGTTCGAAGAAAATACCTTCAAAACTGATTACAGTCTTTAAGTTGCGAGAATAATAGAATTAGAACTGTTACTGAGAAGATTATTATGACGTTTATGTGATATATTGTTTTCGAAGTTTAGTAAGTTATATTATTGTGCACCCATTTGTTTGGAATGTTGTATAGTCAGAAATTCTTGTTTCATGTACACATTTAGTACCTACTTAGGGTTATAGGAAAAATATAGAATTAAAAATAAACCGATACGAGCAGGGATTCGAACCCGCGACCTCTGGGAAACCGTCACATCGCTCTACCAATTGATTTACCAGTAATGTAGAGCATATTTACACACTGCAAATTACATTTTAAATACATTGAATTGAATTCAAAATATGTATTATAGACAGTATAATTATATAACTATTTATACAATTCAATTAATCTTTACTTGACTAACTTATATTTATGTTCCAAAGCGTTTAGCGCCTCGAGGTAAATGTTCTTTGCATCATCATTAGGCAAATTGCAAAGCTCGCTTTGGTGTCGATGAGATACTTCTTTCATTTGTATAGTTGTGTCAGTGGAGATTATTTATTTTGATTTGCATATTGACGTATTATTCTTAACGACCTTATTGATATACACACATACAAGCATACAAACATACACTATAAGATCACACAAACATATCTACACGTATTATTTTTAACGACCTGATTGATATACACACACATAAGTATTTATTCTTAAAGTTCTTATACACACATTTTGACGCTAAAATATTATACACGTATATTACACACGTATATATTTTTGACAGCAAATCAAACAATTTCTGTTTTATTAATGGTGAATTATTTATCCATTTCTAGTAGATTTAACCTCATACATAATATAATACTCAAATATATATATTCTTGATTAAAATAGCTTTTATCGTATTATCAATACTTAATAGCAACAGACGGGTATTGTCGAAGCTTTATTCCAGGTCTGCATTGAAATTTGAAAGGGCTATTAAAGAATAATAGTGAATACTAATACTCTATACACGAGCCCGGGGTTAGACTGTGTGTGGTCAATTGTATGCTAAATGGCGATAGAAATTAGTATGTATTGATTTATTTACATGTATTTATTATTTGCGGTTGTTTGGTTTTCGGTTTAGTTTGATCTGTGTCTATCAAAATTATTTAAATGGGAAAAATACCAAGAAACTATAAATGTCATAGTCTTAGTCATAGTCGTTTAGTTGAAATTCGAAATTTAAATCTTTTTTTCCGCTGTCACGAAAATTGTCCATTTTTCGTTACATACAATTTTATTCACCTTGGTATACAATTTGATTCATCTTTTAAACATAACATTTTAAAAATCACTTTTGATTATATGCTGGTTGACTTTAATATTTACCTATGAGATCAATTACCGCCTCGTTTGTAGAGTGGTTAGCGCAGACGCCTAACGTATAGCGACGAAACGAGGCTCGGGTTCGATCCCCGGCAGGGACAGGCATGTATGTGATGAGCATAGATGTCCGTATTTCTGGGTTTGGTCGTTTATTCAATATATCCTCAGTATTTATAATGTATACTTCTAAGTATTTGTATCGTTGTCTAACACCCTTAACATAAGCAAATAATTTGCTTACTTACGAGTTAAACCAATGTGTGTAATTTGTCCTGTATATTATAATTAATAAATGATAATTTATTAAGTTTCACTCCAAAAACGATATTCACTCGACATACATTATAAATATATATTTATAATGTATGTCGAGTGATGCATGGTACCTTGGCACTACATATGTAGTGCCAAGGTACCATGTTACAAATATTTGTAACACCATGGTACCATGTTACAAATATTTATAATACCATGGTACAATGTTACAAAATTTACTTAACATGAAAAAAAATGGGTAAATTCTTCCCTCAGTGCATCTGTTACCGCTCCTTAACCAGCATCACAACACTGAGAAAACTTATCACCCTCAATAAAGCAAAAGATTTCCTAAGTGGAACTGCTAAAGTGCTCATCCATGACACGTTCAAATGCAGACAAAATTCATGGGGGTGACGGCACGATGCTTAGAGTGCTTAAGATACTTTTATGTACTTGGTAACTTTATTTATTTATGCCATTGCAATATCAACTTTGTTTGTACTAACATTAGAATCAAATCTACTTAGCAAATGAAGACAGTATATCTTTAACGTTGCAAGGCATTTTCAATTTTAATGCTATAGTAATAAGGATGTTTTGAATGTGTTTCGAAATGGGAGAATTTAGTGCAGGGTATGTGGGAGGTAGAAGCCATCTTTAACTTGACTTCGCAATTCAATATACCGTTGAATGTATTTTTGTAATTTTATGTAATTGCTCTGTGCTCTTTGAAAAGAATTGAAAATTGCTAAATAATAATAAATAAAAGGTTTTAGATAATTCGAATAAAATAATATAAATAAATGTAGTTGCAATCTCTATTATTATTTACAAAGACTTTTTAATATTTAATTGACCAATGACATCTCACTTTCCAAACTTCATATTTAACTCTTACAAGATGAGTTGACGAAACCTAGATATTGCTGACAAATGATTTGATTATAATTTCGTTTCATAGTGTTGTTCTAATTTAATTTTAGATGTCGTTCAGAAATTTCACTGGAAATGTTATAAGTATGATAGTTGAAGTTTCTTATAAACTTTTTAGTGACTACTTATCGGTAATTATTTCGTATAAATATTAAAATCGTCAATACTATAGTATTTTTACATTCCTAAGAATATAGTAATTTTTTCTATTTTTTTAAGGTTATAAAATAAACTAAGTGTATTCGTATGAAGAACTTCAGAATAGTGTAATAACCCTCCTCATGGTTTATTTTTTTAACATAATAGGACTTGTAAGATTTAGACTTGAGCGTTTGATCTAAATAAAACAGATATAAACTTAAGACATTTTATATATAAAGTAACCTCAATGATACATTTACTCAAACATGAAGGAATAAAAAGGTAGTAGTTAAAAGGTAGATAACAGTTTTCGATATAAGTAAAAGTAACATTATATGTTTTATTGTATTACTGAAACGTTTTTCACAAATTTAAAAGACATGCCCAGATCATTTGCTCTTATGTTCAACATGCCTATAAAATTTTGTGAAAACATTATTAACTTAATCTACAAGAAAATTTAAGACATCATTAGATTTAGGTTTATAAAAGCAAACGTAAAAAAATAAAAAATATATTATCTAAGGGTAACATAATAAATGTAATAAAAGTAGACTTACATTTACATATAATATATTTCGAAAGAGTTCTAAGTTCGCAAGTTAAGATCTGCCCTGCGTTTTTTTTATATTAATTAATTTAAATAAGCTAAACAAAGCTAACATATTTTTATTCATAATTTAAAAGAATAATATATACGTTAAATTTAATTATCGAATAACTACAGTAAATACCTACCTACTGATCTTTTTAACAACTTTTATACCTACCCTCATATCTCAATACCTTATAAACATTACAGAAACTAGATAAATGTTCACAAACCCCTTAGTGTATGATACGCTCCGGCGTCTCTCACTTCCGCAGCTTCCGGTCGTTAGACACTACTCAAAGGAATCATCTGTTTAGTAACTTTATTTATTGTTACATATAATTATATTTTTATATTAATTAATGCTATAAGAAATTATATTAAATAGTTTATTAACATGTATGCTTTCTTAAATTGTTAAATGTATTCGTATTCTTCCGTAACGAATACGACTTATAAAGCTTGTTTGAGTACTTTTGATGTTTTTTTCATTGCTTAAGTAAAAAAACTTGTCTGTATGTGCATTATCAGTTGTAGATTTATTACATATATATGCCTTTTAATTCATATAAAAATATATACTTACCTATTTATATATGTTGTATCTGTTTTAATTACGAACGTTAGGATAAAATCCAAACCAATTAGGTCGGTATTTACATACTAGTAAAAATAAAATAATAATGTTACCAATATTTTCATAGTTGCTAAGTATAACCTTGAACAAATGCAACCCTGAACAAAATAATTAAATTCATACCAAATAACTGAAAAAAATAACTGAAAGCTCTTAGAGTAAGTTGATTTCAGCCCACTCATGTTGTAATTTAACATCTCAGCGTGATATTCGTGTTCAAATTAAAATGTTTATTGCGTTATGGAGTCTGCACTGCTTCAGGCGTTTTATTTCGTTATCCCAGACACGCCCACTTTTATCCTTTCCCCTCAGTACTTTATGAACTGCCACCCCATCTAACACTGTCATTTCCGATTGTCTTAATATTCAATCTTAAACCCTCGATCTCAAAAATAAGGTTGATTTTGCTTTATTAGTGTGTTATCTCCTCGTCATGCGTGTCATAAAACTATTAGCCGCTTAAGCTATTCTTAAACCTTTGGTTATATTTAGCGGTCGCGATGGGTTTCCAGGGTAGGGCGCTGTTTTTCATGGTGTTTTATACCTTTATAGTGTTTTATATCCCATTATGAATTTTGGTGGGGTACAAAGCTTTTTGCTGTGCGTTATATTTCATTATCTTTAACACCTTGGATCTTTGTATGAACAGATGGTGAAGGTTATTTTATTATCTTGTAAATGAAATTTTATATACTGATATTTTTATATTTGTGTGTGTGTAGAACATATTTGTGTGTGTCGTTAAATTTATAGATAGATAGATAAAAATCTAAGATTCACTGAAAATTTAATAAGATTCATTTGAAGTTGTTTACTTACATACCAACCTGTGTTTTGATTTTTATTGTCTATAATAATCATAAAAAAAACATGTGATTAAATATAGCTTCATAAGAATATTTAAAATAATTCCTATAGCTACAAATATACAGATAAAATGCAATTGACGTAAGTTGATAGTAGGTATAAGTATACCAACTAGACAAAACTACCGAAAAAAAACCTCCAAAAAAGCCAAAAAGCGACCCATTAAACACATTCCAACACCAATTTATAAGCAATTTAGATATTTAAAGCCATTACATTCGTTATCAACCTCAAAGACGCCAACGCATTTTATCGACAATTTGAAACAAAAACTTTATGCAAATCAAGAAACCCGAAATAAAATGGAGTCGCGCGTGCGATCGATATACGACCTTGTGGGCGGGGCCTGGCGTGGGCGGGGCTTAATAAGAGGCTGGGATTGGTTCAGACCGCCCACCCCGCCCCCCACATCGGCATCGAACCCGCACTCGTAAACGTATGCCCGCGCGCCGAGGCACGAGACGTGATGTAGACGTTCCGAGTTGCGAGTCGTGAAACGTGCAAAATAACGATTTTATATCGATTTTATATCAGTTTTATTCGATTGTAATGTGCATTTGTGGACAATGATTACTGATATGTACGCGCCGTTGCCGGCGCCCACCAATAAATCTATTGTAAGTTTATTTTTTTACTTATATATATATATAAAATAGAAATATTATGTCGCGATCGTATTAATAGCATTTAAAATAAAATTATTAATTCATTAATATTCATAATAGATTGAACAATCTATCTATATCTATCTCTAATCTATATATCAATATTTATTTTAAAATTTAAACGTCAGATTCAATACGTCAAATGTCATTATTAAAAATATGAACTTACTAGATAATTAATAATATTAAGTAATGTAACTCTTATAAATTATAAATAAAAACTTTAATATAGAGTGACAGTATCTTGAAGGTAGAGACTGGAACTATAGTAGGTATATAAATAGGTATTTATTAAGTTTCCGACGGCGAGTAGCGAGTTCCTATAATGTACCTACCTATATGAATTAAAATAATAAAAATATAGAGTATATTCTACTATAATCATGCAAATAAATAGATTTGTAATAATTATGTATTTAATTAAAAAAAAAAAAAATTACCTACATTATAATAAATACATAAATATTTTATTATGTCTTAAAACTGTAATAGAAAAAGTTCATACTTTAAATAATAAAACCTATTAACAGAATGGACTAAGAAAGTAGAGTTTCCAGAAAAATATTTGTTAAGTTTATTTTTATATTTATTTATTTACAATAGAGACTATAATTGTATTATTGAAAATTATCAAAAATATTATCAAACTGTAACACTGTAGACAATTTAATGACTATATTGTTTTTAGCTCCGTTTGTTATAAAAGAGCTTTTCTGTAGCTTTTTCCCTTAACCTATAAAATAACAAACTTAAAATAAAACTATTCTTCATTATTAACTAAAACATTGTTTATTAGCCGACGATACCTGTATTCAATTGAAACAAGATTATAGGATTAATAAAGCGAAACAAAGAACAATATGGCATTGTCCAACTACTTACAATTGAAAATAATATCTAATCCGCATACTGTATATATAATATTACATTATCAAACAATGCTAACTTATCATTAAAAACAATAAAAACATACAATATATAACATTGATTAAAACTTAATAAAACAAAATCATCTAAAATATAGATTAAAACTAACTAAATAAAAAAAAACTGTACCAGTGTTGTCTATGAATAGAACTAATACCATAAACAGTCACAAAACTCCATCGAGAGTCGATGCATCAAACCATTATGCGTGCCTAATAGTTTTTTTCTACACCCATTCACAACTCCCAGCATGGCGTCCGTCATTGTACCGCCGACAAACTTTTATTTGTAATGGCCCTAAATGGCTGTTGTCGGGATTAAGGTGCTTCAAGCATTGTCGTTCCAAGTGCCAGCTAATCTGAACGGTTCTGGTCATAGCACAATGGATCTGTCAAGGATAGAGAACCTTTTTCGCGGGATTAAACACTTATACAGATTATACAGATTATTTACTCTGTGTCATATTTTTGACAGCTGATATATAATAATTAGTTTAATAGTATTTCCTGAAATATATTTTATCTTTTGTGTTATTAGAATTAAAAGAAATCACTTACCTCATCTGTAGCATCTAATTAAAATATTTGTCTCGTGAAGCAATTATGAAAATAATAAATCTGTCGTGGGTACGGTAGCGACGGCGCCATATATCTTTTTTATCGCGGCAAAGCGACGTGTTTAACCCGTTCATTGACAAAAGGTATTTAAATGAAGCTGTCGAGTAAATGATATTTACTGCACACACACATATACACACACACACAACATACACAGCATTGACAGTTAAATGTTAGTGATACCCTTTTAGACACCACGGTAGTTCATTTTTGGTGTTGAGTTTGGAATCTCCTTATCTTATTAGGAACGCCTATTGAGTGAGTTATGGTATCTTTAATAGTGTTATAGCTTTGTTAAAGTATTTATATTGTACTACTAAATGAGATAATGCTTTGGAATAACAGAAAACTAGCTTTTATCTGCGACTTTACTTTCATGGTAACAGCATAGAGAATAAAGAAACTTGCATCTCTTTGGAATAAAAAAGACTGTCGTTTGCCAGGTTATGATCAATTTATTTATATTTAAAAAAAAAACATTGAGTACAGTGCACAAAAATACAAACAGGTAAAATTTAAGATTTATATCAGTACTAGAATTGACTCTACTTATTCTAAATGTTAGAAAATTACCTACCTACATAGTTGTGTAGGTAGTTTACTATTAAGAATCTACCTACATAAGTACTACTACTAAGTACCTACTATTAAAAAAAAACATTTCATTTTGACGTGAAATTAGACATCTTAACTAAAATATCAAGATGTAAAGATCATTAAATCACTCCAAGTTATTTATAGAGTATCATTCGTCAGCGCGTCGTCTCTCAAGCGACAAATTTAACAATGCACCGAGCAGAGCAATATGATGAAAAACAAAAGCTAATGACGCGAACCTGTCAAGATGTGTGTTTTAAGATATTTATTAACTACCAATTATTAACTAAGTTAATTTTGAGGTGTCATTTAAGTGTATTTTATATTTAAGAATTATTTTTATGTCGAACGTAACATTTATTTTATTTCTGAATCAATTTTCTTACAAAATAATTCATGAAAATTAAATTCTACCGATTATTATAAATATACCAGCAAAAGGCACATAAAATTTTATTGCTTTCGTGGAAACATCTGTCATAATTTGCCTAATTATTGAAAACAAAAACTTGAACAAAGAAAATGTGTATGAAAGACATTATAAGGTAGCAGACCTTGATTATGATAGACATCTAGACACTATCAGACGCCCTAACCACGATAAGAACCTTTATTTACTTCGAAATAGGAATCAACTTTGCATATCCAATAATACAAGCTTTATTGGCTATCGGAGCATAGAGTAATTACTATTCTAGACATGTCCATTGCGGTTGTTAAAACATCCAGTTTAAAAACAGCAAACGGCTTCCCCGCAGTGTGGGTACAGTTTCCTGTGTTACCACAAATGACCTTTTAATAATGTTTGTAACTCTGTAACCGATCGATTGCAGCGACTTATATGTAATTAGGCCTGTAACAGCTGGAGCTTTAGGGACATATTTTAATACTCTATTGGGAAATAATTATATTATTTTGTACTTGATTTTTTTTCGTAAATAATGAACTATACGTTATCTATGTTTATTAGCGATTAGGTACTAGTAATTTTATTTTACTTAGAAATATATTATTTTTAAAGCTTATGTATGAAGTGTTTTAGTATTTAAGATAAAGTAGACGGTATAATTATACTTGAGTTAAAATATCGTTAACAAACACTTTACAGTTATTAAAATATAGAAGAGAGTGAGTAGAACATAGGTAATTAATATAAGTAAAATTTGTTTATGGCTTTATCTAACTCTATGTGTTGTCTGTGTTTGTCCTCTAGTGTGCCCACAACTTTATGGACTTGGTGAGGTTTTTTCTTTTAAATTATTAAATTTTTAATTTAACTTGTCAGCTGTTACCATAACTTATCTCTTTAAACTTAATTTAACTTTAATATAAACATTTCGCGTATTATTTCAATCAATATTTAATGATTGAAACTGTTAATTTTCTTGTAATATTGTTATATATATATATATATATATATATATATATATATATATATATATATATATATAAGAAATGTTAAAACAAAAAAAATGTTTTATATAAATAGAAATTGAAAACCAAGTGCAAGTAAGTACTTATAGTTCAGTATCCTAGTTTTTCATTTAATGGTAGCTGATGTGAGAAAAAGTACATATCGAAAGGGCATATAAGTAACGATAAATTAATATTGAATAACATTATATGGTTCAATAGTTCTTACGTAAATAATAGAAATGTTATATACTGCGGGCAAAGAGAAAGGGTACATATTTGTTGAAGAAAGATTTTATGTACAATTTTTTTAGTACATTCTTGGTAATTGTATTTTTCATTTTACCAAGTCTTGAGTCGATACTTTAACGGGAGACTGCTCCTTCAAAACCCAATACTAATCTATCAGGGATTCTCAAATTTCAAAATTATCTGATTCGGACATCATTAATGTCATCAGAATGGTTCGACTTCCGTATGTAAGTAAAAAATCTGCCAAATAAAATAGAATTTTCGGTCAGTGACAGAGGGATCAAAATCAGTTTGGATGTGTTTAAAGGATTTTGCAACTCATTGCATTAGCCCGGCTTGTTAGTGGCGCGGTGCCGTAATGAAGGCAAGAATGAAGGTAAATGCAAGTCATGAGGGCAGAGGCGCCGCGCCGTCATCGCGCCTTGTCATACGTGATGGGCCGACAACGAAGAAGGTTATTTTCAAAGAAACACCACTAATTAATACTCACTACTTTATAAAAAGTGAAGAAGCGCTGGGGTTTGTTCTACTATCATCGCAACCTTTGTCTTCGTTTGAAAAAAAAAAAGATTGTGTGAACTTTATTCAAAGAAAATTTTTAATCTTTCGAATTTAAATGAGTGCACTGCATATTCTTTTATTCTGTTCTGATATTTACTGTTAGAAATGTCACTAAGGCGTCACGGCTACAATTAATTTAGCACGTCTCTCACAAAGCGAGGCGGCCCCCTGCCGTGACCACCGCCCGCGGTGCTGGCACTCCTAACATGCTTCAAAATAATCTAGCTTATCATATCAATATCAGGGATTACACTTATTCTCTCACCTAAATAACAATGGTTAATTTTTCCTTAAAAACAGTTTAATACTATAATCAAAATCAAATCAGTAACATTTTTTTTATTGAAATTAAGTTTAATATGAAACAATTTTTTCATTGTCAAAGTTACTAGCTTGGAAAAATAATTGCCACAGACCTAAAAAGAACTGACAACTGAAATTCAGCAAATAATTAGTAATAATTTTTACTTTCATCTTTAATTTTGGTCTTCTTCATCAATACTTACAACCATTGCAATTTTTAAAGTCTAACGCAATTCAGCCAGTATTTGTCAAAATAAACTGTACTTTCCTTTGCAATTTCATTTATTTCAGTCAGATTTTCGTATAACTGAAAAGAAGAAGAAAATAACTGAAAATACAAATAATTCGAAATTTTATTTACAAATGGAATTACTGTCATTAACATTAAGGATGCTCCGTAAATCTGCAGTAAACTGTGAAACCATCGCATATGTCCCATTATGTCCGTTATAAGTAGTATCGGAAATTGCAACTATCAAGTCAAGCATCCGGCTTTTAACTGTAAATTTTCCGTTCGCAATTTGTTATTGTTGAAGTCTGACGGATTTTATATAAAGTATTTTACTTATCTATCTTGGAAAATTTACCCTATTGTACAGTATGGAACGGATGAAAATGATGTTTCTATTTTAATTTTATGAACAGTAATTTCTATACCCATGTGTATCAATTTGACAATGTTTTCGCTAATGAAACCGGCAGAAATCTCAGCAAATATCAGAGGGTGATACTATTAGCACCCTACAAAGGGCGGTGTTTTATGTCCTCTACGACGCAGACAAACCGCCATGAATACTCCGCTCTTCACTCAAGGGCTTTGAATCGCGTCTGCCATTGATAGCCATAATGTTCACATTGTTGATCTTGAGGGTGCTTTATTTAATGGTTTACATTTAAAACTACTAACTATGAAGCATTGTATTTTACGACTGTATTTTCCAAATATGTAATTCTACGCTCAATTGCGGTCACTGTGGTCACTTCATTCAACACGTTACCTCATTCATAACCCATTCACCCGCAACTTACTCGTACCATTCCTATAATATTTTACATATATAAGTATTAGTACAAATATAAAATTGTATGTATAATAATTGTACTGAAAAGCAGATGTTATTAAAGATCTAATTCAGTGTAAGTCGAATATCGAGTTTAGGTACTTAGGTGGTCGCGTGGCTAGGACCGCCCGCTGCGGGCACTGCGCTATGCTAATTCAATTGTGTTATGAGAGCGGATAGCGCAGTGATACCATCTACTCCGCCCGCATTATCATAATAATGCGCGAGTCACTTCTCCGACGCGACTCGGTGTCGACACGCTCGATATCCGATACACAAATGATAACATAAAAAATAACACCAACATTTCAGCTGGAATACAGTTCGAAACGATGTTGAATCACAGATTGCTTTTAATCGATTCCAAGAAGTGTGAAAACCGGCGAAAGCGGTTCTCATGGATAACACCCGCCGGCGCTGCGTGTACTCACAGTTCTTGTCGACGATTATATTCATCTAGCTGGATGCAAATTGAATTACGAGACTTTTTGTAGCCGCTCATTGTTTAATATCTTCGCTTTGTTCTTGTGCCGCAGTAAGTACGTGACGATTGAACATTCAGCGCCTTATAATCTCGCTATCTCCTCTGCCAAGCGATTGTTCTGCTCCACTCCGTTCGTGACGCTAAATTACAGTGTTTTGTTTTATTACTTATCTAATTATTACTATTTCTATAAAGAACTATATTCATATAAACTGGTTTTATTACATTTTAGATAAATTGTATTTTATTTTGTTTTAGTTAATTCTGGTAATCTACTGATTATTTTAAAATCATCGCGTAAAACCTAGCAGTAGTTATATCTGAAAAATGTTTAAAAAAGTGGTAATAACAGGATACTATTAAGTTAATTGAAAGAAATGTGTATAGATTCCGGTTCTATTCTTTTGAACATTTAAAATTATTTAAAAGAAGTCGTTTGCGGTTAAGTCTTTCAAGAGAATTAATTGTCCTACAATAATTATAACCTACGTCATTCAAATAAGAGACTGAATACTTTTTAAATAAAAAGAGCAGTCTTCTAGACGCAGCTACGTTTATTCCAGCTGGTATGGTTTGAAATGTCACCCTAATTGCGTTACAACCTTGTCGTATACTCGACATATGTCCGTGTGGTTTCTATTTAACCTCGTGACACTGTAATTAGACGTCAAATAACTTAACGCTATGAGGGCAATGAACCATACAATATTATTTATTATCATGCTTTTAGTTTTCTTATGTTGGTATAATTTTTGGATGGAAAAGGTAAGTAAGAAAATGGGGGAGAAAATGGTGTGTTTCATTATATTGGTATATTCACATATAACTGGAAGATAAAAAGAATTCCATTAAGAGAGTTTTATGAATGTAGGTGATAGTAACAAGAGACAGAAGATGACAAAGATGGAATGCGGGAATGATATCTCCCTTGTGAATTATTATAGATAGAATAAGGGAACCATAGGCAAACCTATAAGTGCCAGTGTCTGACAAAGAGGCAAGATGATAGACCGACACTTATCTTTATCTAATCCCACATGCAAGAAAGAGAGACAGATAGGTAGACATAGTTGTTTATTCTTTTTATTTCGATGGACACATTAGACTGGCTTCCCTACTCTAGGTATAATAACTCTATTTATAAAAGTGGGGAAGATATTGATTGGGCAAAGGATAAAATGATTTGACTGTGGACAACCTTACGCGTCTGACTAAGGTGCTGCGCCGTCGCTTGATATATATTTGAAACATTTTATTTGTTTGTTACTAACGTATAAATGGAGCTAATTATTATAATTTCGGTTAAATTACTGGCATTATCTTGCTACCAAAAATAAGTGAGTTTAACGACGTTTTCTCGGAACTAAAGACGCGGCCGAGGGCGATGTCGAACTGCACGCAATATGTAAGATCTGCACCAACCTTGAACTTATCTTCACTTTTAATATTTGTTCACATTTAACATTCTACGTTGATGAATATTTAATTTATTTATATGACCTCGCTAAACTGTATTGAAAACGTAATATGACTATTGGCACATTTTTTAATAGGTACCTATACATTCTCTCGGATACCTATCCGAGAGAATATTATTTTAAAATAATATTCTGAAAATCAAACGAATGTACGTTTTACGTAGTGTATCGGAAGGTCTGAAGGGTAATTAAAATTTAATTATTTTATTAAAAAAATGATACAAGGATTTTTTTATTGAAACACAATATTTTGATTGTGTCTTAATTACAATATATTGTTGCAATGCATTAATAGAACTAGTACCTCGCCTGGGCTTCTCATGGGTGCCATGTAGATACTAAAATGGCAGAGTTCATTGATATTGAGTATACCTACTACGGGAACGTGTTTTATACAATATTTATGTGCCCCCACTTTAATAATCTCTGATATCTTCCAACATATCCATTTCAATGAAATGTTGTTAAGGTCAGTATGAATCTACATAAAATGTGCTATATTGGAGAAGAAATACTACTGTATTGTATAAAAAAAAATTATAAATATCAGATTTTGTATTACATAAAAATAGTTACTTAAGGTTGTTCTTTAGAGATTAATATATACTTACCATTGCGGACTTTTATATTAATGTTTGAAAGATAAACATTTCAGTAGTAGGTACATTAATTACCTGTAACTCAAGGTTAAGTTAATAAATTTTGTAATTTAAGAGCACAAAAATATGTTTGTTGCAACATCACATTACAAATCTCTGCATTGTCCGGCTTTTTAACACAAATATATTATTAGTATAAAAAACCTTTTTCATAGTAATACTATGTACATAGTATAATATACAACGCAGACAGCCCTCGAACTTGTGACCCTTGATATCGTCTTTCTATATTCTATATTATATAATCAACTTTATACCTACACTTGGAGGTTTCATTCCATATGTATTAAAAAATTAAATAAACTTAGAATGGCTAAACTTATTTATGGAGAATTGCTAACATTAATTTAACATAATATTGCTAAAAGTTTTTATAAATACTAATCACCAAATTAAACCAATTTAAAAATAAAAAAATATACCTACTTAAACCAAAAAAACGTCAGCATAAAAACTACACACGTCACGATTTCAAGGTGACGAGAAATACTCCTAGAATATTAGGTATAACATATCATGTATATAAACATATATATGGTTATATATATATGTATGTTAATCATTTACTTCTGTAATTTCCTACCTTGTATATTTTTTTGTTGTGTGCTCGTCTGAGTACTACGACTACCTTCAAACTACCTTCAAAAGTTTTAATCAACCTATTTTATTATTATTAACATATACAGCAAATTAAATTTCAAATTTTATAAATTATTAATAACCAACCTATTTTTATTTTTTTTATATATAGCAAATTATATACTTTTTTTTTATTTATTATTATTATGTTATATAAAATTTATATACAATTAGTAAAAAAATATATGATGTTAAAATATATCACTAGTATATTATATTGGATATAAAAAATAAAGGGAGTGCAGGCGTGAAACCACAATAGTTACAGGATCATTAGAGCGCTCCACACATGGCAGGCCACGAATTGTACCGACGATAATTATTTATTTAAATGGAAATTATCGCCTTGTGACGTCCGTTATGCTCTTGTGCCTAATTTGACCGACATATGGGAACATAGTTTTTGTGCAGCGTGACCAGATTACTAGAATCGAAATAATTTTGAACGTTGCCCATTAAGTGTTTAATTTGTTCATTTCAATATAACATTAAAATGGTTTTTATTTAATTAATTCTATTTATTCTTTTGAAGTATTTCTTATAATATTTTCAATTATTTTTTAAAGTGAAGTCAAAGTATTTTTTCAAATTTATAACCGACATTGAAAGATATGAAAATTACTTAAGTTGCTCGTTTCCATAGGGTAGGTTCGTGTAGACTGTAAAAGAACCAAACGGACAACATCATTGGACACTTTTAATTAACTAGAATTTTACCTAGACGTTTATTTTGCTAATAAATACTAAAAAACAAAACGTGTAGGTATATTTTAAGAGTGCCTCAAACCATACCCATAAAATAATATAAGCTAATATTTTATGTGGTTATATTCTGAACTATGTATAATATTATTTCCCTATTTTTGAAATTAGTAGTTATTTTATTGTTTTTGAAACATACCGCGAGGCCGCACCTCTACACTCGTACATTGCGTGCGGGAACAGTGATGTGTCACTATCATTATCTTTACTTCACTAACACTTTGTAAACCAGCTTTAAGTGTTGAATAAACACACTTTTGATTACTTGCCTTTTTTATCTGTATTATACAATAATGTCATAAAGTTTTTGTATCTGTATTCATTTCATGATCTACATAATATATAAGCTGTGAGGATTTGACGTTAGCAAGACCACATCATAATCAATACATCCCCTATCCAGTGTCAAATTGCTAACGCACCCCTTGCCCTGTCGTCCGAAATTAGGCAGTTTATTAGAGAAGCTTCAAATTATTCTGTAATTTGATGTCATTCTCTAATTGGCTATAAACAACCTAGTATTGTTTGATTGATGACCTTAACTAACCCGCCATTTTAAAATACATTAAAAAACCATGTGTAATTATTAAGAAATAGAAATAAATATACTTGTATTATAAATATATTACGAAATGGCGATACATAAAATAAATATATAATATTAATATACAATGTCAAAACCAAACAATGTCCCATAAATTGTAGATGTGTTAGTTGGTTTAGAACCGCGGTGGGGGAGCGTACAGTTTCACCCGGAATTAACTGGATAATTCTATAATAATGCAATTAGCTGTCGGCAATTTACTCTTGGATTATCGACTTTGAATTATAATCGACCTGTATTATTCTCTGGGTTTTGTTCATTAAAAAAACATTTATTGTCAAAAAAATTACCAATACTATTTTTTACGTCATCGATATTTTTGTTGTTAAATAACCTCGTTATAAACATGTTACCATTTTTTATGATCAAAAAATTAAAAATAAAAAACCTCATCAAAGCATACTCCATATAAATGAAATGAGATAATAAGATTGGATCTCATAAATTAATAACGATTAATTCGTACATATAATAAATTACCAATTCATATAATCGCTTGTGAACGGACTTATTACTAGTATCATTATTTCAACGACGTGTGTCGAAAAAATATTAGGTCATAAGTATAGTTATAATTTTTATGAAATACAATTTTGGCAGTAACGACTTCACGATCGTCTTAATAACACGCTGAGGGTTAAGCGGTTCTCTTGAATATTCATTTCGGTTCATCATAATTTCGGTACATAATTTAATATTATCCAATCTCGGTTATTCCATCTCTTTATTTATTATTTATTTAATTAGATTATTTTTATGATTAGTGATGGAAATAGGTGTAATTAAAATAAATTAACTTTCTTAAGATGATAGAATTAAAATGTAATGTTATTGTATATTAAATAAAAGTACTTAGACCCTTGATGTATAATACTGTTGTAATCAGTATTAATATAGGTTATATCATGTATTGATTGAGTTAATAATTCTCGGTACTCGTTAAGTAAAGCCCGCCCGTAATTTAGTAATTCGATTTGCTAGTGCTTTAGTACTTCCGCTTCACTTCACTAGCCACGACCTTCAATTAAACAGACTGTCTGATAGATAGTATTTGAATCAATTTACTGAACTATAACAATGTCAATCTATTATCTATAAACATATGTAGAACACAAAAATATAATTTGTAAGTATATAATTCGACGGCTATTTGGTATAAGGTAATTTTTTTAGCGAAATGTTTATTGTAGTTATATACATAATTGGAAACAGCGTTTTTTTCTGATTCCAAACATGTATTTAACTATATTTTGCAATGAAATGTCGTTTAGACCAAATAACTCTGGAAACGTCGAAACATTTTTTTTACACTAGCGCCATCTAGTAGTTAATAATGTAACTGTTTTCGCGTATTAATTTTCGTTCTGTATTTACTTATTAATACATGTTACCTTGGCACAGTCTGTACTTTTAATTGTGTAAATAAATGTCTCTAATTTATTGACATAGGATTAAGATGTCACATTATACATATATTTTTCAGTTACAGTTCTTTTATATAGATAAATAAACCATATTATAAAGATATATAGATACTAATCGTCTTCACACACGTTACCTGTTCCGATACTACAATTTTGTGGTCGCGAGGTGATTTCATCCGGCTCATATTTTTTTACGACAATGATCTTCGTCATTTTTGACAAGGAAAAGGCCATCGTGTAATGCCGGAGTGGCGCCGGACCGTCGGCGGAGAGTCATCTCGGCTTTGATCCAATCTGGTTTGGAGCAAGTTGACCAATTACCTATATCAATCTGTCCATTCCCAAATGGAAGATAATGCCTAGGGTAATTATGACTCCAGCCGCACTAATTCAAACCGTATTATCTTCAAATTGGTGTGACGTCACTTTTAGTGTCTTAAAATTATTACAATGATTGTGTTGTTTAAATGTTTTGTTTTGATAGATAGTATTGTTTAGGTATTATTTTTGTATTTTTTTAAATGTCATAAAATTAAAAAATATGCACTCAAAACTTTGAATAGTTTTTCAAATATTATTAAATATTTTTAATTTCAGAACACCATTTGTTATATTAGCGGTGGGAACAAAAACAAATTTAATATCGAATTTCTTGTCACACATAGCAACTTTAAGGGCTATAACACACTGATATTTAATAATATACTTATCAACTAAATAAGTGTCTCTACAACTATAACCATTAAAGCACTCTCTCTCACTCTTACTAATAATAAGAATCATGTAGGTACTTATCAAGTGTCGCTATAATTATAACTGTAAAAATATATATATCATTATACATACACATAGGTACTTATTATAAATTCACGCCTACCAATATTTTGTTATTGTAATTCTAAATAGTAATTGTAGATTTCAGTAAATAGAATACCAAAGTAGTGAACCAAAATGTTTATAACGATATGTTTATTTAGTTTGATAATTAACTGATTATCAGTCTTCAAAATATGGCTTACTTATGGTTGTTTGGTTGGTTGGTTGGTTAAAATATGGGTTACTTATCTGAACACAAATCTTAACATCTCACTGTATTTTTGTGTGCAATTGAGGCTGGAACAAAAAATAAACTTTCATATGTGAGTTAGTATCCACATAGTCTTATTAATAATCATTACTTCAGCCATCGACGTTTCAGCTTTTATTGAGGTTCCAAAAAGCATGGTATGGTAATGAAATCATTTAAATAAATATCGTAAAATTTATAAATTGAAATGTTCTGTTGATTATATTTAATAACCGAAAATAAAACATTTATTGCATGTAATAAATATGAAGTAATATATTTATCAGTGGCTTGAGATACACTGGTGAATATATGTACTTAGGTACGACAAGATAGCAAGATAAATATTTATATGGGTTAATAATTACTTTATATGTAATAAGTTTATATGGCTTATTAATTATTTAACAATATAGATAGGTTCTTATTTTAGATAAGCCCAATTTCGATATTTCACTCCCAAAATTATGGACGTCTATCATCTCATGGAATTTTATAAAAATCTGTAAAGGTCTCTAATTTTTTATTTCTCGTGGGAATGAAAGTTTTATGGCGTAAAAAGTTCAATACCGTTACTATAATTTCTAGAGAATAGGGAAAAAAAAGAAAACATTAATTTATGAAGCACTTTAAAATCCTGTTTTATAGTGGGTTCGCGATAGTTTTGTTTTTTTTACGTTTTAACTATGGTAGGTACTTTGACATCTATATATTTTTACCTACCTAATAGATAATATGAAAATATGAGCTTAGGTATATCTAAATTTAAGGAAAAATGCTTTAAATACAGATCAAGAAGAAATAAGACAAATATTCAAAATATCAACACTGGACATCGTATTCTATATAGATATAAATATCGGTTATTTCTATTAATAGACGCAGGTTTCTAATGCTGGTACACCAGTAAACTAAAGCCAGCAGTTTTGTATCGCACATTGCGGCAACAGCTGCACCAATCACAATGTGATGGGCGTGGTTCTCGTCCCCGGGCTCGATTCGTGATCCCGGATTATATTATTGCGTACAATGAAGCTTTTTTATCGAGCCTTTGTCTCACTGGGGTGAAATATCCGGTCGGATGTTCCTTCTCCGTTCTTTATTGCATGTGAAATAAATACCGAAAGGATTGTTCGTTTATGAATGTATATGAATAACTGACAAAACTCTATTCATATTTTATTCATGTAACATATGAAATATTTATTAAGGAAGTGTAAATAATACCGATGTATAATGAGTTCGGGACTAATGAGGTCGAGACATCGAGTATATCAATAATGACGTCCCGCGGCGGGCGGTAGCGACCGGGAGCTGTCACCGCGCAGCCTTATTGTAAATACGCTACCTATAAACTAAAAACAATTTATTTATATTGTTTTAAACGCCTCGAGCTAAATTCGAATACTTTTGCATTAGTTCTCATATAAATTAGACCATAAATCAGGACCGGTTGATTCTCACGGTTTCTTAATTAAACTACGATCAAATTCGTTTTTGTTCTGTCTATATTATTAACGTTTAATTATCTATTTACAGGAGCATCCGAGCTTACGCGGCACGCCGCTGGCGATGCTCGCTGCACAGTGCAACAAGCTTTCAAGTAAATCACCGCCTCCACTCGCTGACGCAGCCGTTGGCAAGGGTTTTCATCCATGGAAGAAAAGTCCAGGAACGCACTCTCCACCAGGAGCCGGTATCGCACCGCGCTCTCAGGCGCCGGCTTGCGCCCCATATCGAGCACCTACCTCATGCGCCGCAGCACCTTCTTATGGAAATGATCTTTACTTTCCTTCATCGGGTGATCAATTACTTGGCAAGAGTGAATCAAGTGCAAGTCTGGGCTCTATGTACTCTAGACACCCTTATGAGTCGTGGCCTTTTAATGTAGGAGGTGGTGGCAGCAGTGGAGCATTGAAAGCGGCTGAAATGGGTGGTGTTAGTGCCGTAGGTAGCACTTGGTGGGACGTCCACAGCGGATGGCTGGACGTCGGGGGTCAAATGGCAAATTACGCTGGACAAGATTATTCTCAATTAACGCACTCACTTTCTGGTGGAGCTCATTTGCTCCCTCCTGCACCCCACCTTTTACAAGATGCTTATAAATCTGTGCTACCAACACAAGGATCTTTCGGGTTACACGGACCTGGTTCACCAGCTCCTCCAGCTCAGGCTCCATCCCCACGTTCTCAGCGACGATATGCCGGCCGTGCAACTTGTGACTGCCCTAATTGTCAAGAAGCCGAACGATTGGGTCCAGCTGGTGCCCATCTTCGTAAGAAAAATATACACAGTTGTCACATACCTGGATGTGGCAAGGTGTATGGAAAAACATCCCACCTTAAAGCTCACTTACGCTGGCACACCGGTGAGAGACCGTTTGTATGCAACTGGTTATTCTGCGGAAAACGATTCACCCGCTCCGACGAGTTACAAAGGCATTTAAGAACGCATACAGGAGAAAAAAGATTCGCATGTCCAGTGTGCAACAAGCGATTTATGAGATCAGATCACCTGGCGAAGCACGTGAAAACCCATAACGGTGGCAAAAAAGGGAGCTCAGAATCCTGTTCTGACTCAGAGGAGAATAGTCAAGGCGAAACCCACGCTGGCGGTCGATCGCCAGAGCATCATTTGGACGTGAAGCCAGGCGCGCTGGTGTGACGGGGGAGCGCGGCGCTGGCCGTGCCGCACCACGCCTCGCTGCTCCTGTGATACCGCCCTAACACACCGCCCTGTGTACATAGCACATATCAAGCACTGTGAACGTTGCGTTATTTTATGAAAAACTTAGCAGTGCGAGTGCCGCCACGATAGTGTATTTGTGTTGAACTAAAGTGTACAGTATATATATTAAATATTGTCTATTACTAAGCTAGATATTATATTATACTAGATAGAGTAAGTAGTATCGCACTCTTAGTCCAAAATCACAGTTGTAATTTATTTCAGTAATATTTTATTATAAAGATTTTATATATTACCTCAAGTATCACAATAACAAAAACTAGTAACTATTTATATAATTATTTATGTTTTTGTAATAAAATTGCATTTCCTTAAAATACATTTGTTTACATATTAAATTGTAGAAAATTCCACCAAATTTATAAGTTGTCAGTAATTAATTTTGTATTCTAAAGTTAAATACACATATGTTTGTTTTAATAGATCATTTATAAGTAAATTAGAATACAAAAACAAAACTCTACTATATAATTCGAAAATTAATATTAATATGTAATAATACGTCCAACGATTAAAAACTATTTTCCTGGTTTGTGAGTATTAACGCCGAAGACAAACAATCATTATTTTTGTTATAAAAGTTATTGCATAAGCTTGAAAGATTGATCTATAATAAAATATTTGTTGTGTAAAAAATTGTGCGAATAAATTTGCCCGATATGATTTTATGAAAATTGAATATATTTTTCCGAGTGGATATTTGCATTTTTATTGAATAACTTAAGTTTAATTTAGATGTAATTTAGTTTAACACTATATTACGTAGTTTGAAATTTAGTAGAAAGAGAGAGAACAAAAGGATTTAATGTATTCAAAACTAGTAATGTTTCTGTTTCCAAATCGAACCTATATTGTCATAATAACAATCAAGTAGATATCAAATGTTATGTAATATTCATATCAAAATGTTAGACGGTTGAGAATATTTTAAAAACCAAATCTAATAGAAGTTTATTTGTTGATTTGAAAATGAAATAAGGTTTGCTTATGCAAAAGAAAAAACTCACGATGTCCTAGGTGCTTCTATTTAAAATTACTAAAAATGTTTTTAATCAACTACAAGTTATCTAAATCTAACGTTTAAAATAAAAACCAAATAAGAATTAACATATATGTATTCCAAAAATCCTAAAATTTAGCAATTTTAGCTTTTTTCAAATTATACATGAGAATCATATGTAAAAGCAATATCTTTAATGTTCATCTAGGATTAAGAAAATATTATATTAATATTTATTTTTAAATGTTCCTACAACACGAAAACAAAAAATTGTACTACGTTACAAGTACATAATGATAATGAACGGACAAACTGGATAAATCACATAGATAGGTGGCGTTAATCTGTCATTACCGTGAAAATTAAAAAAAGGAAGTGGATATAACGGAAATAACATAACTAACCAAATAAAAAAAAAATACATTTTCACCAGAGCAGATATATAAGAAAAAGGAGAGTTTAAGAAATGTGTACCAGGAAAGTAGCATTCAAATGATAGATAGGTAATTGAAATTATTAGTAGCAATGACTAGATGAAAACAACCTATACATTTCTGACAATACATAACTAGTTCTTATATATCAATAAAAAATATATAATTTAAAATCAGTGTAATTCCCATAGTCCTAAACTAGATTGAAGTCATTCTAACCATATTTAATTACCTAATTGAGATAAAAAGTTTTATTTTTATGCTGGACTTAGGTTTTATTAAAGTCAATTATTAATTGGTGAACTTAATAATCTTTTATATATTCATCTATAAATAGTTTAAGTTCAAAAGAAGAATTACAAATAATTAAAATCTCTGAGATACAAACGCAAGTCATCTTTATACAAACATTTATTTACCTATGTTCAGACGATAGGTGTTAAATCAAGTTGTATGAGAATTTGTATTTACATTACATAAGTATCATACATTCATTCAACATTAATAAATGCCACACAAAATGAAAGCAAAGAATCATTTACATTTTTTATTTATTTCAATAATTACTTAAGGCATCTACAAACCGAGATCACGCTTCTGATATCCCACAACTTTTTAATCAAGAAATTCGGAGCTACGATGAATAAGGTCGGAAATACATTAAAGTCCATTTAAAAGTAAGCTTTATGACGGGGAAGGAACCGTTGGTTTCAACTTCACACCCCGAGTTCATTACGACGCTAAGTAATTTATAGAAGGCCGCAAAGAGGGCGACGCGCGTCGTAAAAAGCGAATTGAAGCCACGAATAATGAGGGGAGCGACTGTCGCTGCGGGTGGTATTAACTCGTGCTCAAAAACTGAGTAAAACCAACCTCATCTGCAAGCCGCAGACTCCATTACGCTGGTGTCGAGCATAGCTTAATCTTGGTACTAATGGCACGCGAGGTGGTCTGCTCATTGATATCTCCATTCTGTAAAGCGAGTTTTTGCTTGAGGTAATCTAGCCAAGTGTTAGTCATTCATAATAATCTAAATTCTTTTTACTCATAATGTCTGTTGATTAATATTTAACTGCTTGATTGCAGTCTTTTGTGTGGTTGTTTGTATTGTGTAATGAAATAGGATGATTCACTGGATATTAAATGATGAAAGTTACTTTATAGAATATGTTGTGATGATTTAAATACAATGACATATTTATGCAACGCTTCTATTTTTAACAATACTATGTACTTATTATATAGAATAAATAATGACACTTGTACACATTATTAGTGTATTTTTGTACACATAATTATTGTCAATGAATAATATAATATAAGTAAAGGTATACTTTTTCTAGTAGGTAGGTACATTAAAAATAATTATTATAGCGACAACATAAAGCACAATATGACTGCATCTTTTAAATAGATAATTATTAAGTTAGATCTATATAAATAATAAAATTAGGTAAATAATAATTTGCATATTATTGTTTGGCTTTGTATCTAACAACTATTATTTTTAACAATAAACGTTTAACTAACATTAGGTCATGTCTACACAATTGTTAAATATTACTTAATAAATATATCCAAAACAACTACATAATTAAATATGTAAAGGAATGTACACACGTCAACTATTCTTTATATTTCTTTATATATTTATTGTATTCAAGTGTAATTAAGGCTTAAGTAATTAAGTAAGAGCATTAAATTCTAAATCTTATCAAGTATAATTTAATAATGACCTTTATAATGAAGTTCCGTTAAACTAAACACAGATTTATAACCCCTAACTGAATTACTGGTAACCTGATTGAGCGTGGAGCGTGGAGGACCTCTGTTTAATATTCCCACTGCGTAGACATTACAGAGGGTTGGAAAAACCGTAATATGTCAGGGAAATCAAAATATATTTGAACGTTTATTGTTAACTTATATTAAATAATCTATTATGTTTAATATTTAAAAAAATATATAAAAATATATTTTTCTAAACAAAATAAAAATATTGAATGATATATTTCGAAGCTTATTGGTAACTTATCTATACTAATATTATAAAGAGGAAAGGTTTGATTATTTTTTTGTATGTTTGAAATGAATAGGCTCCGAAACTTCTGGACCGATTTCAAAAATTCTTTCACCGTTGGCAAGCTACACTATTCCCGAGTGACATATTATTATTTTCAGTTTGATATCGTAGCAATGTAATGCCTATATATATAAAATTTCCACGGGAATAGGATACTATAAAATTAGCTATAAGTCTATTATAGGTCTGGATAATTGTAGCTTCCACAGATTACTCGAAAAGCGACCTACACGCGGGCGGAGCCGCGGGCAACAGCTAGTATTACATAATTGAGTATTTTAAATATTTAAATTATACGCGATTAAAAATCTATCATTCTAAAAAAAAATATGTATTGTATATAATTTAATATAGTAGTAAATTAGTATAGTAGTAGTAGAAGATACTAGTATCATGTGTAGTTACGTGTTAAAAAACGAATAACCAATATCCTTCTAAAATAATATGCAACAGATGTTCAGAGAGACTTCATTTTCGAGTCGTTAAGTTATAGAGTAATGTGGCCTTTCAAGAATTATTTACCCTTTGAGGTAAGCGTTGTGAGAAAGCATTTTGAATGTTATTGCTGCTTTTCATCAGATGGAACGGAACGGAACATCAAACGCTAGATGGCTTTAAGTATGAGGCTTACAATGTGTGTTTTATTGTGTTTTATTTACTGTACTTACTTGTCATAATAAACGTTTAACTTCTTTGTGCAAAATGTGTGTTAAATTTGTCTAAAAGAAAGAAAATCTTTATACTTTGGTGATATTTATATTTATATGAATTATCGATTTTTCCGTGTGCTTTTTTAGATAATATAATTTATTTAGTAAGTGTTTTATAGTGTTTTATATAGTGGACAGGAACTATCTGGTCATAATAAAGTTTAACTTCTTTATGGAAAATGTGTGTTAAATTAGTCTCACATAAAGATAATCATAAAGGAAAGAAAATCTTAATACTTTGTTGATATTTTTATTTATATAGTATTTCGATTTTTCCATGTAGGTACATTTTTAGATACATTCAAATATTATTTTGTGGTGTTTTATTTGGGTAGGTACCTAAAAATAATATTTGCAAAGTAATATTTGTAAAGTTCCTTCTAAGCACTCTCCCTAATATTAAGAAGATATATTAAAAAATAAATGGAAGTATCATATTACACTAATTTACTCGTATGATTAATAAGGGATCGTAAAATTTGGCGCCCTAGGAACAAAGGACGCCGACAATAACACATGTGGACGAACTTCTTAGAAAACCTACACGTTTTGACCAAATTTCGGAGTCCGAATATTGTTGCTAATTAAATCATAAAAATATTATTTTGTTAATGTTTCTTGTAATTAGGAGATTAAAAATTTGCTAAAATTATCATAATTAAAAGACATTAAGGGTAACCTTTAACATTGTATGGTAATAATTGGCAGTTACTATACTTACATGACCCTTTCTCATACACGGCATCTTATCGTATTTTTTAACTACATTGATATATAATCTATGTATATTTCCCATTCATTACTTAGGTAGGTATATTCGTACTCCATAATTTATAACAATACCTAAGCGTAAATACAGACGTAATTTGATATTAAATCTAATTATCGATAATATCTGAAAAGAATACCTAAAGATGTCAAAATAAACGTCATAACAATGTTGCAGAGGAACGGAAACACGCGGTTTACATCTTTTTAACACAACCCGCTCGCAGTAAATCACAAGTTTTAGACCCCATTCAAAAGTAATATCGACTTCTTCGAACACACATTAATATACCATTCCTCAAAGCTCAAAGGAAGCTACAATAAGCTGGATTTTTAGGAACTCTCACAAAAGTATCGACAAAGCTTATGATATTCAGATTTTATAAAGAATTCGCTTTGAAAATATTGAAAAGACGTTATTATGTTCAGTTAGATAAAAATAACATTAAACTTACTAATACATTGAAAAATAAGATATAAAATGAAAGATTAGAAAAACGAAAAGATATCTTTTAAGATAAGATAAAGATAACTTTTTTATGAACATCCATTGTAACTGTCAACATGCGTTATGAAACAGTAGATCCCATTACGATCATCTGCCTGTAATGACATATCGTTATTAGAAGAACTGGAGACCTATGGAGATGTTTATTTAGATTTTATTACAGCTTTTTTTAGAATCATATTATTTATTACAAATATTTAAAGAAAATAATAGTCACAAAACCAACAATATATCTCATTGGTAATTTCTAATAAACGTTTAATATTTACAAATATGATATATTAATATCAGCCAAGTATTTTGAAAATAAAAATAATGATTGATAAAAAGCTTTACTTAATTTACATACTAAATTCATAATAAAGACATCATCGTGTACCAAAACTAAAATCAGAACAGAAGCTCCACGTACACTTTGCTCCCTTCAGGCAATTCTTCGTTAAGCGAGCACTACACAACCGTGTCATGGCTTGACACGTTAAAATGTTATAATTTATTGTCCCGTTCCGTCATACAGCATATCCGCCACCGATATTTGACACTCGTTTTCTGAGAGGTGATAAATGTATCTTGGCGGCACTAATCACGGAAATGTAGACAACCCTTTATAACCCGCTATGCGCTGTTGGGTTTGTAAATTGTTTTAAGTTTTTAAACTGTCTCGTGGTTAAATTAGATCATGAGCGTCTAAATTCTTATACCTCAAAAAACTGTCAATAAATGTTTATTTGTAATTAAAATGAACCATGATGATTATTAAATATATATTTACCTGACTATGTTCACGTAAATTAATCGGAATTTTGCTCTTGCTTCCTCGCACTCACTTACCTACTTACCCCCAATGGGTCGAAACTAGTTAGACAAAACTTCGATTAATTAAAGTAAAATTAGCCGGGTAAATACATTACCATTTTTATTTATTCATCACTACTATTATATTGTAGACATGATCCAATAAAATCGTTTAAAAAGTAATTTAACTTAATTACCAATAAGATTTAATACTTACTTGGATTGTAAAGAAAAATGTTACTCTATTTATTTAATCTCAATCAATATAACCCCAACCGTTTCACATTGACGTAAAAACAAACAGTTTATCTATCCGTATGTCAAAAGCAAATATCTAATAAATCGGAGAGGAACCTAATAAAGGCGAGGGCGTCATGTTTTTACGCACACTGTCGAATTTAAAATTTGTAAATACTTCGACGCAAATCCGCATCGTCTTTTTGTGACGTGATAGAATAATGACAGTAAATTGCCCTGAGGGGTGACGACCCCTGGCGAATACTTATCGAGCCTGAAGACTGCCAAATTATTTAACACATTTCATGAGACATCTTTTAATGTTTAATATAAATCATAAAATAAGTTTCGAAGGTTAATATAACATATTAATTAGCCCAATTTTAATATTAAAAATAACCAAAAAATATTTGTATATAGAATCTAAAATATGTCAAATAAACACCTGGATAAACTTTATCCAAAATCTATATTTACTAGAAGAGATAGGTACTACATAATAATTATAGAAAATTGCTAAATACCTATCTAATAATATAATAAATTATTCACAGAATCTATCTAAACAAATTCTGAACTGTAATTTAGTCAAAGGCTGATGCAAATTAGCACATCTATTGACTAAAATGAAGACCGGCTCATTTGCGAGGGGAGAGCGTCGTTTCAATCAGCCCTCGTTGGGGTTTAAACATTAAAGCAATCTCCTATTGCGTCACTTTATTAGTTTATGCTTCATTTTGCTCTTTTTGATGTTTGAAAGCAATCGCGTTGCTTTGTGCAAATACTTTTGTTGATGTACTTTGCTTTCTTTGCGTTAGCGTGTAGTGACAAAGGTTGTTTGAGTTTATATGGCCTTTTGATGGCAAGCTCAGTTTAATCATATATGTATTTGAAGAAATAATGAATATGGATGAAACATAACCATCCAAATTATTTTATATTATCTTATAATCACAGTATTTAATGAAAACTTAAACAAATTTCACTAAGTATAAATATAAATGAATTTCACTCATATAAATATAAATAAATTTCACCCATATAAATATAGACAAATCATTATTAAAATAGATTAACAAAATAAAAATGATATCATTATTGGGACTTTAATAACCAAAGACATTGGCGCTCATATTACCTCTAGACAAAGTTACCATAAGAGAAGGAATTGGAAAACCTTCGAATTTCATTACCATAGCAACATTCAAGGAATAGGAATGAGGTTGGCGTACGACATGAATGACAAAGTGGATGCAAATGTCGGCGATGTCGGCGAGTCGGCAACAGTCGCCAATCAAAGGTAACTGACGTATACTGAATATTGTTGCTCACTTCCTTCTTGAAACAGTTATTGTTACAGTAATAGCTTACAATTTTAAATAAAGTTATTTGTAACACATGAATGAGATAGATGAACGTAATACAATGTGGAATTAAATTATATAATCATAATTCGCCCCGTTGGTCGAGTGGTTTACGCAGCCGCCTAAAGTATAGCGTAATTAGGCTCAAGTTCGATTCCCGACAGGAACAGGAATGTATGTGTCGAGTATAGATGTTTGTATTTCTGTGTTTAGTCGTTTATTAAATATCTTCTCAGTATTTATAATGTATATTTCTATGTAAACGTATTCTTAACTAACAGCCTTAACATAAGCAAATAATCTTCTTACTTCGGGGTTAGATCAATGTGTGTAATTTGTCCTGTGATATTATTATTATAATCAATACTAACACTAACTCTACCTAACGCTAATTCTAACTCCAACTCTAACACTAACTCTAACTCTAACTAACAACTACAACTGTCTCTAAATCACGAAAAGTTAATAGATATTAGAGCACTGCAGACGGAAATAGTTTAAAATAGCAACCTTAGCAGATATTCAGTCAAACTGTTAATGACTGTCGTGTGTCTGCGCAAAAACTAACATTCCTCGCTAATAATAAATCATTTTGGAGATGCAATAACCTCGTAGCGCGACCTTTAAATTGTAAAGAGAATTCCTGTCACTGAACCCTACATTCCTCATTTATAATATATTGGTATGCAATCTGAATAGCTTATTTCTTTTTGATTTTGAGAGGAGAGAAAAGCTAATTAAAATAATATAAAAATTAACTGCTTATTAAAAAAACGGGTAGGGCTTAAAAGTTTAATTTAAGTTCTACTTAAACTTGTGTAATTCTAAATATCATTGATAAGGCTGGGGTTGAGATTAGGCAGACATTACACCGCCCTACTTACCTTAAAAAGTGTTTTATCAACTGTATATAGAATAAGGAATTCATATTATTATCGCAAAATTTATTTTCCGTGCTTTAAACTTATAGAAACTTACTTACAATATAAATCTCTGCATCAGGGTGGTGTCAAATTTCTTAATATTCTAGTATGCAATGGGTGTGATCCTATTACGTCTGCGCACGCGTTTCCGGACACGGAAGTATGTAATTATGGCGCTATTTTGCAAAAATGTCTCAATCCGCCCACGACAGATGGCGCACGACTCGAATTGTTCCGAAATTCCTTAAATAGTGACGGTGCGATACAATTTCGCACACGCCCCTCATTCAGTGACGTCCATCAAGTTCTGATACAGATATTATTAATGTCAATATGTATATTCAAAATTATTAAGTTGACCACTTGAATTCAAAATTCAAAAATATGAAAATTATTTTTTTATTTTGTTTCGCAATATTGGTATTACCCACAGGCAAAAACAAAATATATTGATCGAAAAGCATACCCACTTAATTTATCTGCCGAAGCTGAAACGAACATTCGTATTGTGGAACCAGTCGTTTCGGTGCGAATAAAATATGAATAATATTATTGAATGTCTTTTTAATAAAGAGCTTATTGTTTTATCGATATAATAGACGGTCCTTTGTGAGTTAACGCCGCCCATGTTTATTAAAGCACAAAGAGAAAATAATAAATAGTCGTATTTGTTTTAATTTTCTCCGCTCGGTCGCTTCGCTGTTGTCCCGTTAATTGGTGGATGAAATAAATTAATTGAATTAGATCGCTTGAGCTGCGGCTAACACGTTGACTGGTAAATGTTTGGACATTATATATAATTGTTTTTCAGGTGTAGTGATGTGTTCAGATTTAATTAAGACGATTGTTTATGTTCTCACGTCATATCAAAGTTTTTTTTTTATATTATTTAAATTAAAAAATAGGTAAGTTCTATTCTCAGTAGCATTTTTGAGTGTAATCGATTGTAAATTTCAAATGTATACTTAATATCAAGCTCAGTTTTTGTCAAGCTTATAAAAAACTCGGACTAAAAAGATAGAAAAAATTACCATAAAAAAAATAGTATAAGCGTGAAACATTTATAAAATATCAGGTGAATTAAGCTCAGGAACAGTATCTACATTAAATCTGTACATCCCCTAAACATTTTGGGAATTATACATCCAGGCTAATAAATAGCTGAAATACATCATTGCAGCATTTTCTTTATGAATAAGGTATACATTTTCAAAGAGCTCCAAGTAGCTGTAACGGTTTTTTAGGAAGTTTAATAACAGCTATAGCTAAAAATACAACTAAAACATATTGTCATGATTTATAAAAAAAAAATCTGTTTATTGTTTCGAGAAAAACTTTTCCATATACGTCTTGCAACCATATAATGCATGCTGACATCTCTTGGCGAGTAGCCGAAAACTTTAAATAGATGTTCTGTTAATATAACTGTGGGATATATAAAATGAGGTACTCTACAAATTTTATACATACATTTTAAACGTTATAAATATAAAATTTCTCACAAATTGAGTTGCATTTACAGGTTTTCATATTATCATCTAACATACAATTATTAGTACTGAGTTGCGGTTAAGTGCAAACTATCAATTTTACGGCAGTTTGATCGCGACAAGAATTGAAACGGCAACTTTCTCGTCGGTTCTTTGTGTGGTGTACTTTCTTATTTCTTTATTATGTAATTGGCTTTTAAAAAAATTAAACGTAGGTTAACAAAGACGTAGGAGTTCAAAGAGTAGGAAGTAATTAGATCAGCAGATGGCGCTGGTAACCGCAGGTCTCCGGTGACGAATTCCGTACATATGTTATATGTTTTATTTGTCTGTGTCATTCCACATCGATGCCTGAATCATTTTTTTTTATTATTATACATTTTTATTGGTATGTTTTTTTAAAAACTTTTTTAGAACTTTTCACTCTATGAAACTTTTTTATTCTATTTAAATAAGAGTTTTAAAAAAAAGAAAATAGTATTTTTCAATACAATTTTTTTTAACTTATTTATCAGTAGAATGAAATTTATCTATACCTACCAATATAACGATACCTTGTACCAAGATGTTTAGAAAAAGGTAAGTAAGTATCAAGTAGGTAATAGGATATAAATAGAAGAGTATCCCATTACCAAGAATTTTAGATATGATTATTTTTATGAGACTTTTATTTGCATAATACCTTCAACTGCTGTAAATATTACTAAGTATTTTAGTCACGAATATCTTTCTAAACAAAATTATTGCTAATAAAGACATATTCATGTTAACTGTATATTTAAGTTTGTATGTATGTGTTTAAATTGTCTTCATAATGACTAGCAAATCAATAAAAAAATAGTTAAAAATCGAAATATATAATTAATGTTCAAGTATATAATAAATACCCCATTTAGATGTTTTCTCACTTGACCAAAAAATCTGAAATGACCTACCAAGTACTCAATAGAAACTATAATTCTTGAACATTAGTTAAACAATAGACCTTTTAAAACACTATGAAATCAATACCTCTATAAGGGTTCAGCAAATAAAACAGCGCTAAAGTCACCTTTATAAATATTATATTTTTATAACAAATAACAATAATACGTCTTACTAATGTGACAAAATTACCCTCATTATTGATGGGAATACGAGAATAATGCTTTGTCAGTCATCGGCAGCTAACAGCTGGTGACGTATTACTCGCGACCGCCGCTCAGACCATTCTCTATGCCTTTTTGACTTTGATTTATGTTTTTTTTATGCTCCATTCACCCGTCACGGTTACTGTAGATATTGTATTTCACTGCACTGATACACTATTGTCGTATAAATTAACTTTAAGTTCGAAACACATAAAGCATATATTTGCTAATCAAATAAAATCGATTTCATGTATTGAAGTACGAACTGTTTGTCTGCGCCCGCGCAGAGTATCGCTACATCATTGCTTAATAGTAGGGGACGCGGTTTTTATTTCATTTTCACAGTAATTTATTTTTGTATAGACACAATAATGTTATTGTACAGTTCGATTTTAAAGCAAATATCTACAAGTTTGGAGGGAGTGCCGGGGATACGGTTCACACCCTCTTTAACTAATACAATTAAATAACGAAAAATAAATAATAAAATTGTTGTTTAAAATTGTAATAAGACTTATCAAATGTCAATTTGTATTTTAGTCTTTCATAAAAAGAGAATAGATACTAGATATATAATACTATAGTATATAATAGAATACTAGATTAATAATTACATGTTACCTGATGAAGTCTCAGTTTAATTGTTTTCTATTTAAAAACTATGCATTTCCGATGAAAAATAATTAAATCGTAGTACCACATAGTTACAAAAATATCATAACATAGTAGTATCTTTTTGATTTTACCTTGATACTACTTCATGTAAAAAACCTTTAACGGCAAGTTCATAAAACCAAAAGCAAACACGACGTTTATTTGCTTTTATCTTCAACTTTGAATTATCAAATCTTTTCAAACCTTATACAAACCGATTCAATGGCATAGTATATTTTATAGGCACTGATTTTAGCGAAAAAATAACCATTAATCAAATAATTGTGACCCGCGAGTCAATAAATAGAATTCCTTACCAGAGGTGAAAATGATACTAACAAAGCTTGGGTAATGTGGCTTTATGTGCGCTGATAAAAGGATCTTGCCACGGTAGCCAACAATGCGGCGGCGAGGGGCAATTTGTCAGCTTCGACAATGCTGCTCGACATATTGACCATTATTTATGAAGCAGTAAAATTTGTCGGTTTTATTGCGGGAACGATTGAACATCGTGTATTACACGATGACGTTTGTACTTTCTTGCTGTCTTATGACCGATTGTCTGTTTGGTTCTTGTGTTATGGCCAGAACATTTTTTTTTAAATAGGTATACATATTTTGCAAATGTTCAGCGTTTGCGAACTTTGAAATTCAAGTGCTGACATCCAATCACGGAAAGGAGAAGACAATCATTGATCGTAGATCAGACATCCTCATAAATCTTCCTACTTCTTAACTTTGTAACTAAACTATTTCTTAACTTTTCCTAATGTCATCACATATTTATAACTCATAGTACTAAATTATTTAATTATAATTTATGTTTCATTAAATTAGGTACATAAACCAAAAAGTACGTAATGTTTTGTAACAACTGTTTGGACAAAAAGCGTGACCATTTAATATTTAGGTAGGTTATCGCAACTGCTTGTATTTGCGAGGCGGACCGGCGCCTCCCCTACCGCCCTCTCAGCTGCCACTGATGCGAACACGTGCGGTACCTTTGCTATAATTATTATATTATTACTTATACATCACATTGCTTAAGTTCAACGAATATTACAAAATCTCAATCTATTATTTATTTATCTTGTATTATACCAATCTTAATCTTTGCAGTAGTTATTAGTTTTTAACATATTTAAAATAGTGTTCGTTGATGTCATCGATGATTCTAGAATGATTACGATTTATTTCAAGATGAATCATAAAGTCCTTGATACTTTTTTATTTTTATAAGTGAGTGCAAAACATTATTGTTTAGGATGTTCTATATTTCTATAATCAAAATTTTCTTATGCATTTCCAATGACTAGAAACTTTTTTCCTATACGGTTTTGAAATTATTATTTTTTTAATAAAGATGTGAAGTTAAAAGATAATTATAACACCGTTTTTAAGTTATGTACCAAATTTTGATGTAATAATTTTAAATACTCTATGATTTTTTAAATAACAATCCAAATAAATGTCTTTTAGGTACAAATAATCAATTACGTATAATTATGATTATTTTTTTATGAACAGTTGAAAGGACTTATACATTTTTTTTATGCATATAGCATGTCACAGTACAGTTATATTACCCTTCATACATAGTAGTAAAAAATACACTCAAATGTATGGGAGGGGCTTAAAGGAACATTTTGCCATTAGTTTTAACAAATTGTATTTATTACTACGACACAGCCTAGATACGAGTAGTAATGGATTGCTTAAAAACACGTAACACTTATATTATTGTAATTAATTAATTCAATGCCCAAAAATTTTACAATATTTTATACTTACTGATTATATCATATCATTTATTATCAATATATTTTCTTATTAATTACAATAATTAATAATAATGTTTATTTTTAAACTTAAACATATAATTGGTTTTTTCTATGACATGAATACTATCTAAGAAATTATAGTTAATAAAAATTGTCTAAACAATATTTTACAGATACCAACAAAGTACTGCTACTGCCATCTATTGACGAGCGGCGAAACATTTTTATGAAAACTTATAATTTTAATAAAATCAAAGCCGTTGTTTTACTTACCGTTGCGGATTTCTATTTATATTAAATGAAGATGTTAAATAACTAAGTAATTACTCTAAAAATCGTATTAATAAATTACCTTCTAACTTTCAATGGAATTGTTTCGAGATGCAGATAAAATTTCAACAAAAAATGTTAAATAATTGATATATATATTTTTAATGAATTAAATTTGTCTAATAAAGCACTCTATGTCGTCTACATCTTAAACTAATAGTAAATATAGGTACATACAGACTAATATTGATATAGAAGTGAACAAAAACATTTCTTTAATAATGTAATAATCATACATCTAATAGTCTGGGGCTGGTTTCGAACACCTGTATGAGAAGTATTTTCTTAACAACCCCAAGACGGCTATACACGATGCACTTTATTATAATTCTGTGTTCTTTCGTATGATAAACGGCAATTTCATTTCAAAATCATGTCATTAATGATACTTTTGACAAATTTGTGTCAATTTGGAGTAATAAAATAGAATTTTATATCGCATATACTTTGATGCGGTCACCGTAACATGTAATTATCAGCAAAGAACTCGTTTCAAAGGACATTGGGGCCATTATGAAGGGACTCTCGCTATTACGATCCTATCTTAGTCGTTAATGTTATAAAAATATGTTTTATTTGTTCGGTTTTTGATACTGATTAATGTTGGGTTTGATAATTAATTATTTTCATTTTCATCATATGAATTTAATATTTTGTATCCATCATTTTTTCCTTAAGCTTTTAATATACTTCTTTATAATGAATGGTTGTATAAGATCCATCTTATAAGTTGATATTTCCACAACCTGTCGTGTCTTCTCGCCAGTGTAACTAGACCACTGCACTGGCGAGAATATATCTAGAGAATATACAGAGAATATTTGTTTTATAAAAATACAATAATTTGTGTTGAATGTTATCTTTTTTGTAAGTACCTACCTAAGTGCTGGCAAACAATCGCTTTTGAGGCTATCAAATAAAGTCATAATAAATCGTAGTATAACTACTTAAAGAAATGAAGCTTATTGAAAAAGACTAGGACACAAAAAAGGAAGAAGACTTGGACATCCAGCTCTATCAGTCCCTATATAAAGCTGACACTTACCGCTAATCTTCTGTAAGTTGTACTTAGTAAAATTAAAAATGCTTTGTTTCTCAATCACAAACTAAACAAACTCTACTTTTAAGGGTATGTACCTACGTTTTATATTACGAAGGAATAACTATGTATAGTATTTTTATTTTACATAATATGTATATCTTTTTCAGATATTATTATTTCAGATATTAAGTTTGGATCAGTACTTGCTAATACTTTTTACAGGATTGAAGTGATGATTTCATTACTTGCCAGCTTTAAAATTTTTCCACTGCATCCGGAGATTCCATAATTTAGAAAAAAAAAATACTGTTTTAATTTAATTATTGTTTTCCTTCTACCTACGCTTCTTAAGCTCTATGTACAAATAAGAAAACAGTACCATGATCACCAAAAAATAATTACGACTAAAATTTAAAATTGGAATTCTGCAGAACTTTGTGTCCTGCACTCTAAAAAGAAAATTTAGACAAACCCGACAGCACCTTTCCGAAGATAACCGGTAAGTTCTCAAAAAGTGCTAAAATATTAACAAAGTATTGTGTCTATAACCTATTACGAGAAGATGATACTATAAATATACTATACTAGGTAGGTATATGATACGATGATACTATGGAGTAGCTGATATATAGTAAAGTATAAAACTAATCAATTGTTATAAACTCAACACCATCAGTACATTGAGTAGGTACCTAAGTATTATAGCACCTATCTGTCTTACCTTACATCACCGATAGTATGTTTTGGTAATAAGGTACAGTAACCAGACCACCGGAATTAAAATTAAAGTTGGGATTGGGAATAACAAAAGGTTTCAGCTGCAAATGCTAATTTCCAAATACAATGTTAATAATTAATACATATTAGAAAATATTTATAAACATGTATAGCCATTTTTATAAATATAGAATGAAAAATAAATCAAATCGGGCAGGGATTCGAACCCGCGGCTACTGAGAAACCGTCCCGTTGCTCTACCAACTGAGCTACTGTATCGCTGTCCGCCTCGGTGAATTAAGCATTCTATATGTGATCGTCCTTATCGGGACGGTGGTGACATTTATTAGGTTTCTTTCGAAAATCCTAACCAATTTTTCTAACTTTGCAGTACAGATAAACACTGAAAAGATGCGGCTACCGAAATTAAGGTTAAGCTTATTTAAATTTATATAAATATAGAATGAAAAATAAACCGATACGGGCAGGGATTCGAACCCGCGACTACTGACCTTGGTCTGCCACTGTCTCTATAAAGACGATCACCTATAGAATACTTAATTCACCGAGGTGGACTGCAGCGGTACGGTAGCTCATTGGTTGAGCGACGGGACGGTTTACCAGAGGTCGCGGATTCGAGTACCTGTCCGTGTCGGAATATTTTTTCATTATATATTTATATAAATACTTTAATTTTTCTATATTATTTTATTTGGTTTTCATTCAACGGAACAATGAAACCAAGTAAAATAATAAACTTACATAAACAGGTTTATATGCATTTTGCTTTAACTGTAGATATAACAAAATGGGAATTATAACAATTCTTAAGTTTAAACAACATAATATTTAATATGTATAAGATTTAGGAACGTAAGTAGTATATTTGGTAAACAAATTTGTAATTTATAAGCAGATTATGAGGAGTATCTTGATCATTAATAAAACCCTTATAAGGCAATCTGTTGCAATACTTAATACGCGTGTATATTCTTGTAACTTAATTTTATGTATTATAGCCTTGGTTTCTAGTCTGAAATCTATAAATTGTAAAAAAAAAATGTATTGTTTGAAATAGTTTATATATATGTCAGCCGTTTTATTTCAAAGCGACGGTATCCGAGACGTCGCATATTCAAGTGTTGCCCACGCAGATGTTTTTTTTTTCTTATTAAATTATCTTGTGCTAGTTTTATATAATTTGCCGTCGCAAGGAGGCTTTTTTACCGGTACTTATCTACAGTGACATTTCATGTCACAAATATTTTTACAATAATAGGTAAAGGTTGGCTGTATAAGGAACGTTTTTTTGTCACACTTCATTTATTAACTAAATATACTATAAATAATTAGTGTTTTGTCTGATAATTATTATCAGTTATCGATAATTTCTCAAAAATAGGTAATTCTTAAACCCTCTTACATGTCTTGTTCCATCTAGCACTACTCCATACTTCTGCAAGTGTAGCTGCTGTTTTATTCCTTGTGACATAAAACATTTTTATTGTGTTATTTTAATATACCTACCTATTTATTTGTTTGCACTTGATTGTACGTACAGTACGTAGTCAAAGATAGTAAACAGTTTTATTTTTAACTTCGCGATGCGATAACATACATAGTAGGTAACTCGTCCAAAGTTTTTTTTTTCAAGAGCTTGCAATATCAAAGGATGTCCAAGAGTATTGCCGGCCTTTGACGAGGGTCGAGGGAGTGGGTTCTTTTAAAGGTGTTATCGATTTGGAAACATCGCTGAAGTTCATATCACAACATGGAGGTTCCGAAGAAATAGACTTGAGAACTATTGAAAAACTCCAAAGATTCAAATGATAGTGATAGTATTTTAGGCCACAATCAAGACGATAAAAGCGGTCGTAGAAGACCTTATAACATTTTTATCGTGTGGAATATTAATATAATAAACTTTTTTTTTATTTATTTAATATAATATCAAAATAAGTTTTGTCATTTTAAAACCTACTTTTTGAGGAAAGTTATTAGAAACATATACAACAGCACAATACCACCTGTAAAAGCAATATTGGTAAGTTTCTAAAATATATACCAATGTTTAGAAGTGTTAATAACTTTCTATAAAAATGTGGCAAACCTTTTTGTTGCTTCTTTTCTAAGCTCTCTCAGTAGTTCTGAACTAGACAATATGGTTCTGAACTAGACAATCAGCTAGAACTTAAAATTTAAACTTAGAACTTTAGAACTTAGGTTTTCATATCAAAGTTTCCATTAGATAATGGAACTTTTAATTTGAAAACCTTGATTTCCTAACTATTCATAGCATTGAGCTACTTTTAAACTACTATTAGATAAGCCTTTTCATAATTCGTTCTCGCAACATGTCCCACGGCAGCACATGTATCAATGTACTCTGTAATCTCGGATGCCATTATGCATAGAAAATGCTAGGGACAATAAAAAACTCCCGCAATTGCGACTTGGAAAATCAAAAGCTATTATAGCCTATTACGCGATGGTAACTTCTATTCTCCGACCACTCACAGCGTGGCCACGAATATTGCTGGTGCGATAAGCGGCTACTAAATATAATTATGCCATAATTATATAACACGTTATTTGTATATGCGTATGAAAATTGCCTTTATATATATAGTTCCAATGTCTAGTTATCATTATTCTCCTGATATACGGCACTTTTTTTTGTACTAATGAAATAACCAAATGATTCTTAGCTGCAGTTGTTTCCGGTAGAGAAAACTGCATTTTACAATCTCCTAGGGTTTCCAATACTTTTCAATTCAATTAGATACTTATTATTAAATGATTATCGTAAAACTTATAACTTATTGTTTTGATAATCAGAGTACGGTAAAATACGCGCCTACTTATCAAAAACATGATTATAAAAACCATAAAGAGTTACTTCGCCATGGTTATAATTATAGTCATATTTTGGTCATTTATAGGTCACAATTAGGTTATGTAATATAAGTACTTATTGATATATAAATTTATTTGTTTAGATATTAAAGAATTAGTTATTATACCTATGTCATACCAACTTCTATTCACATACAGTTGGCAGGCGCATTGAAATTTGCATTTTTTATCAACACAGCGGTTATGACTTACGTAAATGATATTCGTTGTGTGTAATTTTAAATGTAATTAGAGCCTATAAAGACACATTTTTACCGCAATTCAAATATCATAGCCTTTGTTTATTTGCACATGTTTCGTTTAATTATATTTTTATTATGATGTGAACTTTACATATTAAATAACATTCATGTTTTGCAGTCTATTAGATAGGCATAAACTATTTTTATACATTGCTTCGCACACTTTGTACGGGAATTTATTTATACATGAAACAGCAACAAATAATTATTACTTATCTTGTATCTGTATACCTCTAGTATGACTTTAGATTTTCCTTGTGTTAGAAAACACTCACGGGATCTTAGTAGGAATGTTGAATTTTCTTAATTGATCAATTGAATGCTTAAGAGAAAATTACGAAAATTATAGTGTGATCTATTTTATAAACTAACGCCATCTAGGAACCTTCAATATAACTAACTAACTAATTAACTAGTTCTTTGTGGTTTCATTGGATTTAAATAATAAATGACCTGAATTTGTATTTCTCATTATAAATAGTGCGAATGCGCTGTAATATCAGTATTAATATTTAGAAATTACACTTGGATACTTATAAATTTGGCAAAAATAGTAACCAGAGAATAGAAGCAATTGGAATGTGTGCGAGGTCATGGGACTAATAACTGAAACTAAATAAACTAATTGTTAGAAAAAAAATATATAGATATTATAAAATTACGCAGCTTTTATAACTACCAATGGATTATATAAAATCTATTTAACTTTTTTATAGATTCAATAACTTAAATATACAAAGAAGGTTATATTTTCGTACACGTGACAGTTATTCGAATTTAATTCAGTCTTAATACCTACCATTATTTTGAAGACAAGGTTTATATTTTAAACATATAATAAAGTTTAAGAAATATTACAATATTAAATAAAGTTTAAGAAGTATTACTATATTAAATAAAGATTAACTGCTATTACTTTCTTTGCAGTGATGACAGATGACAAGAGATTACTGCTGTACTTGACAGACGTAACATCTTTTAACGATCATTTTTTGAACCAATAGGTCTAGTTAACTTATCCGGTATGATAAATAATAAAAAGCCAGTACTTTAAAAAAATATATTTATTCATATTTATGATAAGTTTGTAACTAAATTATTGATTCTATGATACTTATTTTTTTTTGTTTGGGATGTCCTTTATGGAAACCACCCAGGCCAGGGACTAATATATCTAGAAAAAATCACGCCTTTTTTGAGGGTTAAAAACTTTTTTTTTTTGTCTGTCTATGCTGTTAATCCTGTTGGCTATTACAGCGTCACCGGGGGTTAAAAACTACTTAATGCATATTTGTAATCAGGTTGTAACTAAATTATTAGTTCTATAAGAGCTCTATTATATCTAACCTAACCTAACCAATGAAGCATTTTAGTCTAAAAAGCTCTTGGATCCATAACTAGCCGATGAAACTAATCCATTAAAAATATTACACTAACTTTGAGGCTTTTAATATTTATTTTTCTTGTCTAATATTCCAGTCAACGGTGCTTTGTGCCCGATAGTCAGGTGCAGTGACCGCTGCCTGAAGGAATGCCTGCTTGATTTGCAACACTCGCTGGTACTCCGCTCTGTTTCCTGATCACTGTCATCAGATACCGCCACGGGCTCCGATTATGTCATTAGACTCTCATCGAAACCGTTGAAAATATCCGTCAAACTATAGCCCTCAGCCACGTCCCAATTCAGTTCAGTAATAGCTTCACCAGACATTTTTATTAACTCTCTAGTAAGTGGTTTAATTTTATATTTATAGTTTTATTAAGATCAAATTATAAACAACTCATGATTATTAGTTTTAAATATTCCTCAACTGAAAGTACCGCTCGTTCAACCAAACATATTATTTAAATCCTAGCAGCGCAATTTGACCCAAATCATAATTTGTATACAAAAACAACGGCAATATCAATATAAGTAAAATTTCATGTCAGTTCATAAAAAATACTATAACAATTAATTTACTGAAAGGGTGGAAAGGACACGCATGAAGTTTATAGAGGCGTGGGCGTAATGGCGGCAGGCGATTGGAGCACGTGGCGCCAATGCGCGTGCGCAGACAGTAGTGCGTACACGACTCACCAGCTTGTATTTATAATATTCTCACCTATATCTTTTTGTAATATCATAATATTACAATAAAACATTCATCGTTTTCTGATTTAAACGGAATCATCACAGCACGAACCCACCAGTCAGCTTCCTAAAAGCATTTAAGACTTGGTATTACCAACAATAATTGAAGACTCCGGTTCAAACCTGCCGGGGCAGATTCTATGTTGATTGCTTATATCAAGAATTTGAGTATCGGCCGACCTATTATACGAGGTCGGGTTTTTTCATAATAACGATGATAATGTCTGAGATTATATGATTTGTTTGGAATTTTGTTGAAAATGGCGAAAACATTACAGAAAAGTACAGGGGTCGTCACGACGGCAGGCGGCGCTCGCCCGCGGCTCTCCGCCCGTATGCAAATTAAACGCAATCTAAATAATTTGAGAAGGAAACCTTGATCCTTGCCGATAGCTCTGTTTCATTTTAGCAAATTTGTATAACCTTTTGTAAGAAAGAAACGGAACTATTTAACTGTAAAACCCAAATTACCTTTTATTAGCAATTGTTTAAAATTAAGCACGCGATTGATATTAAATAGGAATATTATTTTTTTATAACAATGCCAATAATAATAAACAAATGATTATAGCTGAATAACACGTAATGAACTTAATTCTAAAGCCAGTTTCACATTACCAGTAGGTAAGCTAGAAAATATTGTAAGAGCTTAACGAATTTAACTTTATTTAAGCCAGTTTCACATCCTGTTAATCAATAAGAAAATTAGAGTTTAAGAGAAAGCTTTAAGGTTTCTTGGCAGTTCATTACTTGAAAGCGTAAATTCCTAACTTATTTATGGTGCCACCATACCTTCAAGTTTTAAATAGAACCTAATTGTGTGATAACGCCTTCTAAACTTCTTCTTCTAACTTCTATTTAATTTTTGTATCTTTTTAGAAACATATATATATATATATTATATTTTATCAATTTTTCTCTGCATATTTAAATATAATTATAAGATGTATCAATGTTTTTACGTGTAATCGGTATATATAATAGTAGGCCTACAACATTAACGTTTTAAAACTGTTATTGTATTATTATGAGACTTTTATTTGAAGATATTGTTGTCTACTAAAAGATATATAAAGCGTGCAAAGCTTCCCATAACGACAGATACTTAAAATAAAATACATAACCTAATATATTTTTTCTCTGTTCTCGATGTAAAAGTATATGCTATTGTATTGTTAAGAGAGTGGGTGGTAGATTATCAAGCCAGTCATATAAACGAACTGCACTTAAAGTTCTACAATAAGAAAGAAAGAAAAACGAAATAAAATTTTTATATTTTTTTATATGTATTTTAAAGACTTTACCACCTAAAACATATTAATAATAGACACGAGCGAAGCTTAACTAAAGAATCTATTACATTAAAATATTATATTGTCTAAGTTATATTCGACAATTCACTTGAACCTAACTCTATATAAAATTTTAGGTAATAATTTAAAAACATATTTTTATAGTAAAACTATAGTATAGTAAAACTGAAACCAATATCTTTTTATTCTTCCTTGTCGAAATTATTATTTTTTTTAATTTATATTAAGTTATTATATTTATAAAATAAAACTCGGTTACATAATTCTAGGCAAAGTTTGCGTACAATCTTTGCTTACACCTTTACACCATCCACCATCTTGCGTACACCTTTGCGTACAATCGCACTTATTTAACTCTTACAAGCCGGTTATTGGTTCATATATTACAGTAACCGACTTTTATAACTATATTTACATTGTCTTTAGAAATAATTAATTTATCGTTCTTCCTCCTATTAAATTAATCGAAAAATATACAATTAATATACACTATAAAGTTAAACACTTTCTTATAACCTTCATAAATTAATAAATTTAATTCACATATTGTAAATTCAAAAGAATGAATTCAATAAAAAAAATATGTTTAAAAAAATGTAGTGAAAAGCAAAGATACTTATTTTATAAATAATTGTCTACCAATAATTAAAAAAATAAGAATTTAAAATCGGTATAACCTATATCGATTTTAACCCTGGAAACTAAGAATAAACTAAGAAACTAGTAATTAAGAAAATTAATATCTTTCTTCTAGCTGATAAGATTAATTGTTTAAAAGGAGAAACAATATGCATAAAGTTAAATAAAATACATATAAAAATATTATTTCTTAAAAACGTAAAACAAATTTTATTATTTGTTTATTATAGTATATTTTTAGCAAAAAATTAAAAAAACACAACGTTTGAGATGAAATCAAATGTTCATTTTAAAGTCAAATTGCACAATTCAAATTAATTTAATTCATTCTTTCAATCATGGCCCACTTAAAATATAAAAAAAAACATAACTGTCAGTTGGAATACTATAGACATCTAGGTTAGGCACATGTAGTAGCTGTAGGTACATGTATGATGTAGTATCAGTGTAGTACAGGGCAGTGTTTAATTAATATCACGCTCGGCTAGCCCTGGACCAGTGATTAGAGTTCTGTTCCCTCACGCATGCAAATTGGATGCGATTAAAAATAATTTTCATTTCTGATGTCATTCTTTTGCCATTAGCTCAGCCCATGCGAGAAAAAATATGGTTACGCTAGTAATCCGGCTTTTGTGTTACGAAATTTTCTTTGTCAATCTATTTTGCAAGTTATAACGCAACATTATAAATAATTTATTGATTAAAGCAAATTTATTTTGCAATTCATACCAAAATTAACCACATCTGCGCTTGTTTATATTTATTTTCTTATAATTCTGTAGTTAAATATTAAATACCTGGTTTATATACCTGCAATAAATAAAGATAAACGAATCGTAGAGTACACCTACCCAAAAAGCAACTATTTTAAAGAACCTTGTATTGTGTAGATTAAAATTAAATTAAAAATTAAATTAAAAAAGACCTCTAAAAAGAATAAAAATAATATTATTTTGTACTTATTGAAGTCGTTGCATCGGGGGACCGTTGTACGTACGTTGACGATGGTGTCTATCTTACGAAGTTAATCATTGAGGGCTTAGACTATACGATTCGATATCGTAATTTCTTTATTTGACTTGTTAACTTACTAGCATTTTAAATCCTTCCTTCCTTTATTAAACGGTCCCCCGACGCAACGAATTCAATAAGTACATAATAATATTATTTTTATTCTTTTTAGAGGTCTTTTTGTATCGGGGGGTTTTTTAATTTTAATTTTTTTTTTGCTGCTTTTTAAAGTTATATTACTAGTTTCTGAACTGTACTAAATAAACCAACAGACACAAAATTTTAAATTGTTTAAGTATTTCTATTAATCTATCCTAATATTATAAAGAGGAAAGATTTGATTGTTTATTTGAATTGAATAGACTCCGAAACTACGGGATCGATTACAAAAAATGTTTTTAGCATTAGAATCCTACATTATGATGTACAAAGGTTATATTTAATACAAGAAAATAATATTTAATAAAATAAGGATCCACGTGAAAGTTTCGACAATGTAATAAATTATAAATGTATTAAGTAACATGATTTAAGACTTTTTCATATGGGTAGGTAGATAGGTAGGTTTCATACTTACGAATATTAATAAATATAAACATTTAGAGTTAAAATGATTTACAATCACTAATAAGGGAACGTACCCAAACTACGTGGCCTGTTTATGGGGGGGGGAGGGTTCCTTAAAATATTACGCTGTGTCACAGAAGCGAGGGGGGGGGTTTAGATTATTGTCACGTAGTCGAATTCTAGAGAAGGCAATTTAAGCTACTAACATTTAATAAAGTCTGCTTTACAGGGTTCTTTGAAGTCGTGTGATACATTTTTGTGCAATAAATGCCGTCCCAATAGTAACAAAAATTAAACATTATTTTAATTTGTTTCATTTTCTGCGTTTGGGATGATAAAAATTTACCTTTGCTATACTACGTAACATTTGGGACGGGGGGGGGGGTCTTATCACTTACTACGGATGGTCACCGGGGGGGGGGAGGGTGTCGAAAAATTGAAAAATATAGGTCACGTAGTTTGGGTACGTTCCCTAACACTATGATGAAGGGATTTATATTATCACGAGCTGTTGCCCGTAATTCTTTATGACTACGATCATAAGCCATATAAATACATTTTTACAGCCTACGTGGACGCAGTCACGGGCAACAGCTATCCCTAATAAAGTACTTTATCTAAGTAAGTGTAAAAACCTTTTGGAATTCATAACAAGGCTTTTTTTCCTATAGGTATAGCGCGGGCGAAGCCGCTGGGAACAGTTAATTATTGCATAAGAACCTCTCCACCGCACGAATAAAACGTCAATACCTTGGAGACAACTATTTCTATTTCAATCAAATATGAATAAGAATTATCTCCAAGAGCATAGCTTTCGATTAAAAAAACCGCATTCAAAATCCGTCCACGCGTTTGGCCGCAAACAGCTAATTATTTCATAAGAACCTCTCCCCCGCACGAATAAAATGTCAATATCTTGGAGACGATTATTTTTATTTCAATCAAACATAGATAAGAACCATTTCGACGAGCATAGCTTTCGATTAAAAAAAACCGCATTTAAACCCGTCCACGCGTTTGGCCGCAATTTTGCCACAGACAGATACACAGATACACAGATACATACACACACAGATCGGCAGGTCAAACTTATAACACCCCTTTTTTTAGTCAAGGGGGAAAAATTGTTTTTAAATAAGTATGTACTTAGTGACCGTAATAGATATACTTAATCAAAATAACAAACATATGTAGATAGTAATGGATTCTCTAGAGTACACATCAGCTGTTCTTATTCAAATTAATTTTTAAATAATTCTGTTGTATATTAAATAGTTCATATATCTAAAAAAAAAACTGGTCGTGTACTATTCAAAAAAATACATAACGAACCCTGTCTGGTGTAAAATAAAATTGATTGTTTTCAATCGTTTCCTTTTTCATTACATTTTTTTTTAAGCGACAGTAATAAATATATAATAAATAATAAAGCTATGCATAATCGAGTTTCGCTATCTCGCTAGCTGGAACTCGCGCAAATATAAATTCATAATGCTGCCCGCGTGAATTCAGAACGCTGATTAGCATACGCTGTTCGCTAATGCTGAAGCGATTCGAGTCATGCTTTTACGGCAGTTGGTATTATCGGCAGTGCGTTAGATGTGAGCAATTTGCCTCCATTTGGCGTAATAACAGGCCGCGGTTCTCTTCATGGAGGCTGCATAATAAGCCGAACCTAAGCGCATGATCTAATACGTATGTGTGCACATCACATATGTATTTGTTACATGAACAGTTTAAATGAAAGTGTTCTAGTAAATAGATTATATTATATTTTATTATATATCATTATCATTAAATACGTCATTTACTTAAGTGTTGTTGAGACTTAGTTTTACGAGCTCCTAAGCAAGCGAGAGCCTTTAAACTGACCTACTGGAACGAATGACTTACAAAGCATATGTTTTGAATTCTAGTACCTTATCATTTACCGCATTACGTGTGTTATGATTATAGTAATCTACTCATGAGGGAACAATGGTGCACTCGCCCCGCCACTGCATATCAAACTACAGGATGATTTGATAGAGATAAAATAAAGGACATAAATTGGGCATGAAAAAAATCTTACTTAAAACGAAAACTTTTAAGGGTTATAAGAAAAATTTATTATAGAACAGTTATTACAAGCCTCCATTGTATACCTAACATTACTTATTAGGCAAAAAAAAAAATTAGTTTGAAAGTAGGTTGAAAAAAATTGTTTTAATATGTTCTCTATTTATCATTGCCATGAAGTACCTACCAGCTATGCAAACGTTATAAACTTATTTAGGTACACGGGATTCATTAAAAAATATTCTAGAATACTCTAGAAACTTTAAAAAATATTCAAGATTACTTGAATTAAAGAAAAACCAATCGGTTTCTGAATCTTAAAACAAAAACTATAAAATGATAAACGTAACTAACAATCATTCAGACATAAAAGACGAATAAAACACACCATGTGTGTATTATTGTACAAATTTAATAGAAAATATGACCCTTTCACTGTTCCACATAATTAAGGAGTATGTAACGGGACAAAGAACCGATCCGCTACACGTTGTTAAATGTGTTTTATTCGTTCGAATCGGTTGACAATGACGGCGCGAGTTACCCTTTCTTCAGCAATTTGCGGACCAGCAGGTAACGGAAGTGGAACCCTCACCCTGGAATTAGGAATCCTTAGACTCTCCGGGAATCTCATTGTAGTTATAAGAACTCCGCCCCGCAAGATTTTAGCGACAAGTCAACGCGTGACATAAAAATACTCGCATTTCACAACCGTTACTTGGTTATTTTAACATGTTATAAAATATAGGTACATTAAATATTTAAATAAAACTATTTTAACGGTAATCTCCCGTTTATTTATAACTTTAAACCGACGAAGTGAATAGTACATACAGACACTTTAATCGGTTTTAAAGCACTGAAAAATGTATACGCGCACAAAGATATTATCATATAATATAAATCCATTATTAACTTAATCATTGTGCATCCAAAATCTAGATACAATGGATTATTTTGGTAAAATGCTACATTCATTCTAACGTTATATAGTAAATAAGTGCGACGCCAGTGACGTATTAAGATAATCTTGTTGAGTCTCGCTATTGACCTTGTCCATAATCTGGTAACCATTTATTAACGAATTACCAACTCGTCGTCTATACTTAACGCTCGTACCCGCGTGCATCGATTTAAATAATAAATATCTTATCTAAATAACACCCAGGCATTGTTTTATCCTCTACGAACCCTAATGACCTACATTAGCTCAAATCGCTAATAAAATTAGGATCTCCACGTAATTTGACTTAATTTTGCCACAAGCACGTCTGATTCAGATATTCGAATCGTAAATCCAAATTGTAGTGTAATTATGTAAACTGATTATCTTAATCGAGGCAAATATAATAAATGTAGAGTCAGTTATTATGTACCTATAGTTGATATTTCTAAATTAAGTTAAATCCTTAGTAAATTCAAACCCAACGTTCGGAGTAATGTAACTCCTTCCAGTTCTGATATTTTCATTAATAAATAATAAGAAGTTGAATTTATTATCATATACACGTATTATAAAGCTAAGTTCAAAATTTGTATTTTAATCATCTTCATATTTTTACTTTATACAATAATAATTGAACATATTATGAAGTATCTAAGTGGTATTTTTTTTTATAGAGTCACAGTTTACATAAGTTAGTATGTTAGTTAGTAAGTTAGTATGTTAGATATTGTGTTAATATGTGGATATTATTATTAGAATTGCAAGGGCCATGGTTGCAGAATGAAAGCCAGTTTAAATCGTGAATGGTTAGTAGTCATTGTAGGTTTGTTATGCACCTAATGTAGATTACGGGTTGTAACAGACTGGTTCGAATCCCACCCTTATCAGATTAACCATTATAGCTGTGTTTCCTTAAAGTTTCGCTCAGGTTACGGTATATTTATATACAACGAATACAAATCGATATTTACGAAATAAATAACTTTATTACAGCATATACCATAATTTAAAAAAATAACGAACACGAAATGACACATTCGCAATTTAATATTGAAGACAGAACAAACACAGAATATGGTTTGTTTGTAAGCATTTAAATAATTTATAACCTTAAATCTGAGTTCTAAATTATATTCATAGTTATTGGTAACTATTAAAGACTACAAGTATGAATACAATAAAGTATTTATAAATCTAAATCGATTCTAACAGGACTCAATTCCAGATAATTGTAAAGCGTGTGTGCCTCCAGACAGGAGTGGGTACTAAATCAATGACATGGCATTAAAAGAAATTACAAACCCATGTAATTTCCAGTATTCTAGTTTGACATGTGGTTACTTAGCCAATAACTAGGTATTTAGAGGTAGGTCTATTCGTATCCATTTACCAACAAGACACTTAACTCTAATCTATTTTAAGTTCTAAATCAATACAAATTATAAAAATATAGGATGGTTTTCATGAATTTTGAAAAATCTAACCTTCGGTATTTAAGTAAATAATTTTAGAATTACTTAAGGAACGATTTCTTACAGTTTTTAAAAGTTTTGTCTGTTTATCTTTTTATATGATTGTTTTAATAATTATCCGATGAAAACTCTTTAGGGGTGGTTAAGTCTTATGCCCCAGTCAAAATATAGCTAATTTTTACTATTTTTTTTTTCCTTTTTGGTTTGGCTTATTATCTAAATCAACATACAGGATGCTTTTAATTCTGAAAACACTTTCGCTGTGGAGTATAATATGTTATAGTAACAATAAAAAAACAATACATATAATGATGGATTACTTATTATTTATGTAGAGGGAGAAGGGAAAGCTGACAATAGTGACAATAGTGCTATTTAACTAATAAAAAATATCATCTCCCAACTAAATCTAAAAATAGGAACGCCTACCCTATATAGACAAATGTACCTACACTTAGCTAGTTGGTTTTAATAATTTCTGCAGACTTTGAGAGTATTTAGATTAGTAGATAGGTCATATTTTTATTAAGGATAATTAATAGACAAGGGAATACGTAGTCACGTTATAATTATTGTTAGATCTAATAATTAATTGCTTAAAATGTTCGAATAGTAAATGTCATAACAGATAGTATTATTCATTAAATATCCAAGTTAAAATAATTAAATTGCCATAGTCCTTCAGTCTATGTTCCATAATTGTAAAAATAACCTACTCAATTGAAATTCATAACCACGTATTTCACCAGCAAAAACCGTTGAACTAGTCATTAATCCGCCATATTAGTTAATTGTGGCATGATTGTGGTAGGCCTCCGCCCCTGCGTTACGCTTCACTCGCATTGGGATAATTGCAGACATTTACCTCTGTACTATGCGTTTGTATTGTTTTTATTTACTCGTGGTAATAAGGGATAGGGAAATGTGGAAACCTTTATTGTTTATTTTTTTTTGTTAAACTTCTTTCCGTTTCCCACCGACATACTTAATAATTTCGTATTTTACATATATACTTACCTACCAAGGGAAGTATTAGTACTGGCAGGGTATAAGTTTTTTTTTTAGTGATTAATTTTTGACATTTTGAATGCCATGGCGAATTGTATTGTATTTCTGTTGTGTTTTTTTTTTCATTTGAGCGCAAGGCGTTGCGACTTGCGTGTAAGCCGCGGGCGGTGGGCGTTTGATCGCCAGCCAATGGTATACAGCCGCGTCCATCACTAGAGCTTCTAAATATTTTTATTTTTTACGACACTTACATTAATTCAGTGAATTTGCATAATTCAACCATTTTTTGAGACGTTTAGACCATGTGGGTTTTTAAGTATATAGGAATTAGAAACCCAAACCTACCTAAATATACCCTACAATAGGTAGATGTCTATACTATAGAATGACCTACATTTAAGTAAATGCTACAGTTCAGTTTTTAATTGCTATAACATGCTTATAGATATCATATCATATCGAAATTATACTAAATATTTTTCAAACAATATGTCGACAAGTTTTTTACAAATATTTACTAAAAAAAATTGCTGTAGGTTTTGGGTGCGTTCGTCGAAATATAAAAGAGAAAGAATTATGTCATAGAAAAAAAACAAAACTTGTAGCAGAACGTCAATATAGGAAGTATAAAACAAATTATAAACTTGTTATTGCTTAAATTTTAAAAAGTCAGTCAGTTGTTAAATATTTTTGTCACCATTTCCAGTTCCACTGAAGAGAGCTAAGAATTTTATTGGAAAGTAAGAGGCTCTATTAAAAAAACAAAACACATATTCACCAAAATTCCATCTAATATTTAGGAACAAAAAGCTACATAAACTTAATAAAGTATTTTGTGATAAATATTCGTTTCATGTGTCATTGAACCAAATTTTGCTATTTATTTTGTATGTTTGTCTCATTGTTGGTATATCTATATTTCTGTAAGTATCTCTTAGTCTCTAGGTAAATCCTCCTATAACTCAAAATAGTTTGACCGATCAGAATGGAAATTATTAAGTAGGTGAATGGTAAGAACATACGATAGCGCAAATTGTAATAGGCTAATAAGCTAATAAATAAATCCAATATTCAAATATACTTAAGTATACATAGGTATATAATCTAAAGAAATTGATGTCATACCTATTAGTAAAAGTTGAATTAAGAAAGTTTAAAAATAATCTCCTTACTACAGCAACGTACCTATTCCTTACTAGCAACACTCCTTACTACCAAAAAATTGTCAAAAAATAAGATAAAAAAAAAATCAAAAATCAAAACCTCCGATACAAAAAGACCTCCAAGAAGAATACACATAATACTATTGTGTAGTTATGGAAGTCGTTGGGCCGGGAACCATTGTACGAGTACGTACGTTGACGATGGTGGTCTATTTTACGAAGTTTTCGGAGCTAATGAATGTGGATTGAAGTTGTTATTTCATGATTTGCCTTGGTAACTTTATTTTTAATTTCGTCCTTTAATTAGCGATCCCCCGACGCAAAGATTTCAATAAGTACATCATAATATTATTTTTATCCTTTTTAGAGTTCTTTTTGTATCGGGGGTTTTAAAAAAAAAAATCTTTTTTTCTGCTTTTAAAATGTATGTTCCTGTTTTCTATGTTGTACTAAATGAATCTACGAACACACTAATTTTCACTTGTTTAGATTTTTACTATCAATATTGTTCTAAACTAATAATGTTAAAGTTTCAAGACGATATACCTAATATCAACATTAGGATTAGAACTGGAATACCGTGAATTACCATCCATTAATACCTCAAAGAGCGTCTGAACTATTTATCTGAATGAACAAAAAAAGAATTGATAACGATTTTAGCTAGTTTAAAAAAGGGTTCTTAAACATACAACATAACAGATAGGAATAAGAATTTAAATCCGGCGTCATTTTCAATCCGACCGGATTCGAACGATTTTTCATCGATCCGGCCGGATACGTCCGGATCCGACCAGATCGATCCAGTCAGGTTGATTTCCGCTTTTCAGTTCAAAATGAACTGTTACTAATTAAACCAACTGACTATACTAAATAAAGGTGGTTTAGAATATCTTACATCTTATCTTACTAATAAGTCCGAATGTATGGATGCATGGACGTTTGTTACTCAACCACGCCAAAACTACTGAACGGTTTTTGATGAACCTTGGCAATATTGTTGCTTATGTACCAGAATAACAAATAGGTAATAGAAATACAAATTTTTGCACGTGGTTTTGTCGGTTACATAGCATAGGTTAACGTAGATTGTAGCGCGATTACGTAATTGCCCCGGAAGATCCTGTTTTTAACCCCCGACTAAAAGAGGTGTTATAAGTTTGACCTGTCGGTCTGCGTATCTGTATATCTGTGTGTCTGTCTGCGGCAACGAAGCGGCCAAATGTATGGCCGGATTTAAATGCGGTTTTTTTTTTTATCAAAAGCTATGTTCGTCGACATAGTTCTTAGCTATGTTTGGTCGAAATAGAAACAGCCCTCACTAAGATATTAAAGTTTTATAAAGTTCTTATGCAAAATTGATAGAAATACCTACTTAACTTTTACAACAAATGAAAATTTGTGTGTCCGTAGGTCCATTTAGTACAATATAGAAACCAATAATATTAATTTTAAAAAGCATAAAAAGAAATAAATTTAAAATTTATGAAACCCCCGATACAAAAAGACCTCTAAAAAATAAAAATAATATTATTATGTACTAATTGAAGTCGTTGCGTTGGGGGACCTTTGTAGTACGTTGACGATGAACTTAGACTATACGATTCGATATCGTAATTTCTTCATTTGTCTTGGTAACTTCCTTGCATTTTCATTTCTTCCTTTATTCCTAATAATGGTATTTTTATTTTTTTAGAGGTGTTTTTGTATCGGGGGTTTTTTCAATTTTACATTTTTAATCATTTGGATTACTGAATTTTACATAAATATTTATGAAAATCTATCTAACGACTTTAAAAGGAGTGTTAGGTATGTTATTCAAATATGCTATTTGTGTTATTTTATTCAAATATGCTAAAACGGCTTAATATTGGTGTATTGATTTTAGCGTATTAAGTATCGGTAGATATATCTTGATGGCGCAAGTGACACAGTATGTTAAAAAAAGTAAAATCGTGGGTTTTAGACATCATATTGTGAGGTCTAAAAATTATGTTTTTAAGTAAACCCATCCAGGGGCATATAAAAACTTACAGTCTACGTTGATGGAGTCACGGGCAACAGCTAGTAAAACATATATCCACTTAAAACACCTTTTTTTTTTTTTTTTTTTTTTTTATCGTTGGAAAAATGCGTTACGCATCATCCCTGCGGCCAGGAAGGTGATGACCGAGGGGGTATGTGGGACTACCCGGCAGCATAGAGGACGCTGCCATTTTTAAGGCTACCCACTAAAAAACCAACGGTTGACCTCATCGCCTTAGTGGGGCGCCACGGGATCGCTTTCGCACTCACCGTGACGCCCCGGCGGAACCCCCTGCGAGGGGCCCCGATCAACTTAGGGACACCCTCACCTCGTAGGCCTATAACGGGCGGGAGAGGTCACCCCCCTCTCCCGTCCAGGCACTACAGCTGGGGAAGGAGGCTGCGGGCGTAATCCCGCCTCCTTCGACCCAGCCTACCCCTGCGGAGCGGTTCAGAGGAGGCTGCCTCTCTGTCCCGCTCCGCGGCCTCCTTCGCGGCAATGACTTGCTCGCAGAAGGAGGCCATAGCGACCCAGGACCTCTCGTCGTCGAGCATCGCGGAAACAACGCTCGGCAACGAGAGGTCGCTGCCAACCACGGCCGTCAGCTCAGTACGCTGACGGTCCCAGGCTGCGCACTCCGCCAAGGTGTGACGAGCCGTGTCCACGGGCTCGTCACAGTGGTGGCAGGAGGGGGCCGCCTCTCTGCGTGCGATCTTGTGCAGGTACTCACCGAAGCACCCATGCCCCGTGAGCACCTGCACAAGACGGAACGTTAGAGTCCCGTGCCGCCGGCCGATCCAACGATCGAGATGGGGGGAAATAGCCCCCACCGTCGCAAGACCGGCCGACGGGGACTCTAAGTCCCTACTCCACTGTCGGATCAGGGCTCGGTGAGCTAGAGCCCTGATCCGATCCGCCTCGAGCCTAACCCGCCCGACCCGGGCTTCTACCCGGTGCCAATACACTCCGGCAAGGACCCGCGCCTGTAGCTCCCAGGGCGGATCGCTCGCCAGGAGTGTGGCCGCAGTGTATGACACCGTACGGTACCCCCTGATCACCCTCACCGCTAGGACCCTTTGCGTTCGACGCAAAAGGGCCCTGGACTTCGCGGTGAGGGCTCCCGACCATATGGGAGCACCGTACAGGGCCATGCTCCTCACCACTCCGGCGTATAACCGGCGGCAAGGAGCCTGCGGCCCTCCGGCGTTGGGTAGAAGCCTACTCAAGGCGACTGCAGTGGAGATTAACTTCGGGGCCAGCAGAGAGAAGTGAGCCCCGAAGTTCCATCTTCCGTCCAGGGTGAGGCCCAGATACTTCATCTGGGCCTTCACCGCCACCCGCGCACCCTGGACGGAGATGTACGCCCGACGAGGGGGACCCCGGCGAGGGCCGTGGAACAGGATGGCCTCCGTCTTGGAAACAGAGACCTCCAGTCCCAACAGCCCTATGCGGTCCGCTACCAACGTAGCGCCGACCGTGGCAAGACGGGCTGGACGAGGGTATCATCTGCGTAACACAGCACCCTCGTCCGGGGGAGGAGCATCCACTTAAAACACCTATCCTAAGTAGGTAAGGATTTTTAAAAGAAGCCTAATATATAAAATGTGTCATTCACCTTAGCGGGTAGCGGCCGGTAGCCCAATACCAACATAAATCTGGGCAACCGTCTTCTCGCTCTTGGTAGAACGACAAGACATTTCGTGGTTGCGCGTACAAATCCTGTCGGTATCGGTATTTTTCATTATATATTTGTTTAAAATTTTAAATTCAAATCTCTTCTGCGTCCTCTCTACAGCCAATTTGAATAAGTATTAACTGTCAATAAAGTTATTATTTGACCCCAGATCTATTAAAGTTTTATCGATACACATTTTTAAATATTTTCGTCTTCATTTCATTTTATTTTATTACTTTTCAGTGTATCGACATAAATATAGGATAGGACATAATAGAGGAGCCAGAATATGTCCTATCATAAGCAAGATAAGTAAAATGTATGGAAATGTGGCGGTTATTTTTATTAGTGATTACTGGTTTTGAAATATGAATTGAAGATATTTTAAATATGAATAAAATAATTACAAATTAAATAATTATAAACAAATTCAATTAAAACTGTTATCATAAGAATATGAGATATTATCCAAAAAACTTTTTAGGTACACAGATTACTTAGATTGACTTAGATTTGTATGTACAAAATCTCCTGCAATAAGTAATGAACATACCAAGTACTTTACAACTTTCCTACTTAAATTGGCATTTTAAACAAGAAGCATTTAATAAACTCTGCTTCTCACAAAAAGCACGTTTAGAGTTAGCCGTTCTCTTTGAAAAAATGGTTTAACCATATGACGAAAAATAAAACAACAAAAATCTGTTTTAAATATGGGTATTATATCCACCAAACAAATGAAAATGAACGGCACTAATAAATGTCCCCTAGTTCGGAACATGCCGGTTTCCGAGAAGGCTTTAAGTACGTAGATAACATTCATACGATGCATGTTATTACATGCGCGTCAGATTATTAATTATTATATATTAGTACATTATTGCAAAGGCAGCGAAATAGGCAATTACAGGTCGAGTATGAGTTTGAAGGAATGTTTGAGCCGCAGGCGAGGAGACTTCAATGATACGAGACAAACCGTTTCATACAACAATTTCCTTTTCAAACTTACAACAAACAACAACATACATTCAAAATAAATTAATAACTTCCTATTTATTATTATCATAACAATTGGTACTCTAATATCTTAGCAAATGGTTTTGGACCTGGATATTGACGGTCTTAGGTGCAGAATATTCAGTCATACCTAGCCTAGGTTAAAATGTAAGGCAATGGATGTTCGCTGAGCTAAAACTTAGGAAGATCTTAACAAGACTGCCAAATCCTACAAGGAAATATTATTATAGGTTTCGTCCTGACCAAGATTCTACTAGAAGTAAACCGTCCCTCGCTGCCTCCACTGCAAAAATCTGATGGGTTACTGGTTGACACCGCAAAGCAAACCTGTTTGCATATCTATTTTCAGAGTCTTCACATGTATATGCTAATAGTGAGACACCTCAAGTTTTTCACAGCATTTTAGCTGAAATATAGCTGAAAATTCGAATTTGCTAAAATACTGAACAAATATGTGCCCACGTTGTCTGCCATATTGACATATCTTTTAGACTGGCGTAAAGTCCTGGCGTACCTACGTATCATTCTGATTACGCCCGAATCTAGATTGATCCGCGTAACCAGAGATCTACCTTATGACTATCGCCAGAATAAATCAAATGGGATTTTTTTTTTTTAATTAGTGTACACCGCATACCTTAGAAGCACTCCTCCTCTTACGGTTTGCCCTCTGATTCCTGTGCATGGATAATAGACTTTTCGGGGTTCTGATGATGGCTGTGCGTCTGCAGAAATGGTTAGAATGCTGGTGTATCTCAAAGGACAGGGTTCTCTGAAACTTTATTCTGGCTGCATATTGGCGATCTGCTTAAGGCCAGCGTTTTTGGGTATGCAGACGACAATACGGTGGTGGAGAACTATGTATTTCAAGCTTGAGTCAGTGCGTTTGAAATTCAGTCTCTCAGAGAGCCCATCATCGATCACATAAACCTTATTCTTCAGGCAGTTTTGAAATGGGGCATTGCCCACTCAATTAGATTTTATGCAATCGTATCGCATCGTTTTATAGTAACTATCGCATACCACCTATGTCTTCTTGGCGTCACGCTAACCTCGTGTCTCAACTTCGGATCCTCCACAAAGTTTAAAGGTCAATTGTCTGCCTAAAGCTCAGTAGCGGATTTAGGTTTGAGGACGCCCTAGGCCCGAGACGATATGGCGCCCTTTATCTTTTGTAACAGTGTATATATATATAAACATATATGTACATATATGTGTGTGTGTAAAAAAAATATAAATAATTCAAATAATAACAATAATAATAAGAAATCTAATTCAGGTATAAATTAAACATTAATTTTTTTAACAACTTTTAGGACTTGCCTGATTAATTATTTTAACAAAGAAATTCTACCCTCAAAATGGTACTATGTTTCGATAGTAAGAGCGCAATAAAATAAACTTTAAAATTTGGTCTTGCAGTTTACAGAAAACCCAATCGATTTTAAATTTTTGTCATCTTAAAAATTTTGGCGCCTCTCAAAATTTGCCGCCCTAGGCCCGGGCCTCACGGGCCTAAGCCTAAATCCGCTACTGCTAAAGCTTGAACAATTGATCATATAAAACACAAGTTCGGTCGTGCGTACAGACCTGCTCGCATTTTTGGGATTGATTAGCAAAATACCAGCTAGTGGCATCGGAATTTATGGAAATATTTCGATGAATATCTCCATCAATTCCGACAATAGAGTCGATGTCTTGTACATAGTGTTTTGCATCGACATTTATTGTGAGGACGGCAAAACTTTCGAAGTCTCTACCGGGATGCTTCCTAAGAATTCGAAACTTTTTTTTTTTTTTATTAGTAACTATTTATTTCATTTTTATTTAATAAAATAAATTAAACGTGTGTCATCACAGACTACATGGATACCTATTATTATAAGATATTCAATATTATAAGATTGAATAAAAAGTATTAAGCCATTAACTCATTAAGCTCTTATTACGCCAACATAAAATATTAAGCATTAAGCATAAACGCGTTGCTTAAATATAGACGTTTATCACTCCTTTACACGTAACTGCTATTCTGTCAATCACATTCGACTATGACCAGTGAGTGACGTTTATAATTTGTATTATTCCTTATTCCTCAAAAGTCAGAAGTCAGAATTTGGATTAAAATTTTCAGACAATCATTACTGAATATATATTAATATTTAATATTTCCAATTCCTTTCCATTTGCGACTTAAAAACAATTTGCAATTATTAATACTTGATCAGTTTATTATGTGTAACTGTTTATAATCGTTTTAAATTTCAATTAGTAAGAAAAAGAAGTAATTATTTGCGGGCCACTTATAAAAACGCAAAAAGTAAATAGCTTTACATTTCTAATGTGCTTAGCTATTTTCTGAAATCAGTGATAAGCTTGAAGGATAAAGCAAATGTAGATTTACTCAGCTAATTTAAAAAATATATAGCATTTACAATAACTATATGTTGGGTATTTCAGACTCAGGTAACTATGGACCCAAGACGCGCTGATCGTGAGCGTCGATTCAAGCCTCCACCTCCAACTTCAGCTCCTGCAGAAGATCTGACTACTGATTATATGAACATCCTTGGTATGACAAAAACGTAAAACTATGACCCACTTAATGATTTGATAAAAATTTATGTCACAAATTATAAAATATAAGTTGATATTTACTCTTGAATATATGTTTACTAAGGTATTATTTGTTGTATTTATATATATAATTAAAAAATGATGTTATTATTACTAGCATAACAAAATTCTCAGTGTTTAAGATAGGATTTCTTAATCAATACAGCTCATAAATTTTAGGTATGGTGTTTTCAATGTGTGGTTTAATGATACGGCTGAAGTGGTGTGCATGGATTGCAATCTTCTGTTCAAGTATAAGTTTTGCAAATTCGAGAGTGTCGGATGACACTAAACAAGTATGTATAGATCTACTCTGAAAAGTCAATTGTGACTAATATTTAGATTCATGATTTTTAATTTCCATGTTTTGTTTCAGATTGTAAGCTCTTTTATGTTGTCAATATCAGCAGTTGTAATGTCATACTTGCAAAACCCTGCTCCAATGTCTCCACCATGGGCAGCTCTAACTACCTAATTAATTATTTGCTAAATAAATGTGTAAAGAAATTATTTTAGACATATAATTGATTTTCATTGTTACTTCTTATTATAATACACATAATTTTAAATATATATATACAGTAGACGCCGCTTATTGTGATCACTTTCAGCCCAGCCCGTTTTGATAACAATAGCCGAATGATAACATTATGCGGATGGTACTTTTTCATGCTTGTTGGGGGATTTTAGTGCACATAATAAATGATCATAATGATAAAATATGAATTGTAATAATTTAGAATTGATTTAAGTACTCTATAGTATATTTCGATCTCAGATCTGTGTTTTAGAAATTTATACAGGAGTGGTTGAGAAATTCCCAGTTGAATCGTAGCATCACGTTGACTTATTTTCGGTAATTGATCGTACTTTTCGAGAATTTGTTGTTTTTCTTCATTCGTATAATCTCGGCGTTTTAGCATGACTTTAATTTTAGTTAAGCACTTCGAACGATGAAACTCAAAAAATGTTTCAAAAACTGTCTCAGATACGATTACTTCAACTCTATCGGTAGTTTGAGGAGAACTGAGGGAAATTTGAATTTTCAAGCCTTTTATAGACAAATGCAGGACCATCGCTTAATTGTTTTCAAAAAGGTAATTAACGAAAGGGACCAGGTGTTCTTTTCCTTTTGAAAAGTGAGAAACTTTTAATCGGAAGGTCGGAATTTGTACAATAGGTAAAGATTGTAAACTCAAACAAAAGGATTTTTAAATGAGGATTATCTTAGTAATAAATATTTCTATAAATAGCATTTGTATCCTTCTAAATCGATAACAATAAGACGACGACTTTTGATCACAATAAGCGGCTTTTTTCAAATGTATTTTTAAGGAGAAATTTGAGACCGACCATTTTCGATAACAATAGCCGGCTGATAACATTAACCGCGATCACAATAAGCGGCGTCCACTGTATATATTTTCAAGTACTTCAAAATTCAAAAATTATTAAGAACTGTACCTTCCTTTATTATATTTGATATGTTAATGACATACTGTTATTAATATCAGAAGGTCTATAACACATTTCCTTTATTCCTTGAACAGTTTCTGCTTTTTTATACGTTATTAACAACCTTAATTGATACAAACAGAAGAAGGCATAAGGTTTTTTTGTACTTTATTTTAATTTTAAAAGGCACAAATAGATAAATATTGGTGCATGGTAATACGTCTTTTGCCATACATAATATACAATATTACTTTTTTGTCAGATCACGTGATTAATAACTCAAAACAATTCTTTTAATAATTCGTGACGCTCTCCAATTTAATATTTTGTGACGTCAGTGCACACAGTTATTATACATAGAGTAGGTTAGCTACTCTAATATGTGTCCATCGAAAATAAAGGAAAGCATCATTTGCTTTCCTTATGTTTGGTTCTCGTTCTAACATATTATATAATAAAACAAATATGAGTATCGGTTTCTTAACTTCCTTATTTTATTATTTCTTAGACACTGGCACTTCAGACCTGCTCCCCAACTCATAATGATGGCAAGAATAATCATTCTTTGCTTCAAGAAATTACTAAGTTTTAGATTATAAAAAAAAAGTTAATTGAATTTTGTTATATGTACCAAACTGATATACTATATAAAAAAGGCTAATCGAACGAAATATATCACTAAAAACCATTTAATATCAATCTGATGTATTGTAAATATAAATATAAGAAGTAGAACATTCAAAAAATGTATAATGTATTTTAGTCTTGGAATTATATAAAAAAATATATACATATATATAAAAATGTTCAGAAAGGTAAATTAAGGATTTTTATTTTATCTTGAAATCACTGTAATCCTGTGATTTACGTATTTGTCCAATGTCATTTCACTCATGACATTTTACATTTCCGATTTGTGATTTCATTGACATGACATTTAAGGTAAATTGATACCGCACGGTGCTTAGTATTCCAGTGTCTTTTTTATTAATTATATCTTCATAATAACAATAACTTTTAATTTTATAAAATAAGTTAAAAGTAAGTTTTTAATGTTTTTTGTGAATTACTAATTTAAAAAAATTTAAACTTACAAAGAACACTACAAGTTCATAGGTTATTTTCTTTACCGCATATTCCAGTAATCTTAGATAATTAATTAAAACTCCTCCACGTGTAAAGTATGCCACATAAAAAAGTAACAGAGTTTCTTTATTTTATTATTTAGACATTTAATGTTCTTAATTTTGTTTACATATCTACTGGCCCAATATGGTGTCACTTCATAAAGTATATTCGTCGTTTTTTCTTTAAAACACTTACATGTTGATAATGTTATTGTAACAATATGTTGCACAACTTTTAGTATTAACAGTAAATGTTTATTTCAGAGAATAAGTTACTTTTTTCTGTCTTTATTAATTCCAATTCTTTATGATTTTCAGGATGCCACCTAAAAAGGTTGAAGAACCAGAAAAGAAGCCACTCATTGGACGAGTGGGCACAAACTTAAAAGTTGGCATTGTAGGAGTGCCAAATGTGGGCAAATCAACATTCTTCAATGTGCTAACAAAGAGTCAAGCTGCAGCTGAGAATTTTCCTTTCTGTACCATTGATCCTAATGAAAATAAGTACCATTTTTTATATTACTTTCTCTCCATTTTAAATAAGTAATTATCTTATTACTTCAGCTTGTAGATAATTTTAATTTTTTTGCAAAAATATTTATATTATATACATATTATTAAAACCAAAGAGTAGTCTATGCTAAGATGACAAATAGTGGTACGAATAGCAGGACTGTTCAATGCACTAGTGTTCTTCATTAATATAATATTCATGTTTTTTTCTATAATAAACCCTATACTAAATATTTAAATCCCTCTCTGTACTTACAATATTAAAACAAACATCTTATCATGTCTGTTTAGAATAACAACAACCTACTTGCCAATTATTTGTATTCCTAGCTAATGAATAATAATTATGACATTTATTATAAATGACAACTGACAAATGATTTATGTAAAAAAATAAAAGCCATTGATTTTATGTTATAGAAATAATCTTTTTTATAAGTATCTGAGAAAATGATACAAAATAAATATTTAAAAAAAGATAACATTGAGTTAAATGATTTATTGGGTTTTGATGGGATACATGTTAATAATGGCATTGTTTATAACAGTGGTCTAAATATTTTTGAAAAAAAAGATAAGAAAGACAGTCGTAAACGACCCTTGGCGGCTGCGGTACTTGGCTTAGATAACACAGACATTCCTCTTCCTGATCAACTTGACTATTATACAGGCTGGACTGATGGTGATGCACAAGAATCATATTTGCGGTCCAAGCCAAAAACATATCTAATTCTCGGAAAACAAGGTACAGGGAGCTACAACTTGGGGGAAGCATTATCTAAGAAAATTAATTGTTTACATTTATGTCCAAAAAATGTTTTACTTGATGAAATAGAACAAAATAGCCCTGTTGGGAAATGTTTGGATTTCAATATGAGGCATAATAAAGTTAGCAAGAGTGATATTATATTGAGCCTTATGAAAAAAAAAATAGAATCTCCTTCCATCAAACATCGTGGTTTTGTTATATCAGGACTGCCATTGGTCACCTCCAATAAATTTATGCAATATTTAATTAAAAACTTATATGCTGAGGAAAGCCTCTCAGTTGCAGACAACTTTCTTTGTGATTTGTTAAACAATTTAAAAAAGAAAAAACCTAGAGCTAAAAAATCATCTGCACATTCTTCTAAAAGCAGTTTAAACGAAGAAGCGGATGAAATTGAAGTGGAAGAAGAGCAACAACAAGAGCAAGAGGCTGAGGAAATTGAGGAAACTATTGTAGAATTGCCAAAATTCGTGTTAGATTCCTGTAGTGATCATATATTTTCGTTTAAAGCATATTATACTACAAAAGAAATCTTATTACTACAACAAATTCAAGAGCTATTTTGTTTCAACCCAGATATTATCATACTTACCTCTAGTCCTAATTTAGATACTGTTGTTAAAAGAAGTCACAAATTTATAAATTACCCAAATAATATCAGCCATTTTTTGCCTTTTACAACAAATCTTGACACAGAAATCCGATGGCCAACTCATTACAGTACGATAGATTACATAAAGCCAATTGACAATCATTTATTTAATCCCAAATATTATTGTAAACAACCCATCAATTTTGAGAAAAATTCTATGGCTCAAATCTGCAATTACAAAGATTTTGTTGAGCCTATTATGGAACAGAAATTGAAGGATTTTAACCCAAATTCACTAATTAAAGTAGATGGAAGAACTACTACTCATCAAATGTTGAATATTCTGATGGAGAGATTTCTACTAATGCCTATCAAACCAGTGCTTATCCCAGAACCATTGTATATGGAGGAACCTCCCGAAGAATTGGAAGATTTTTGGAGAATGGTAGAAGAATTAAATGTGATCCGAAGTGGCGTCATTAGCCTTAATAGATATTCATCATTGTGGTATAATCGATGTCCTGTTGAACTCCTTAAAAGACGGTCAACGCAGGGAAATCCAAAATTTGCAGTTATATTTTTCAAACACGTGTATTTATTATCTACCCTTAATGCAATGGTGTCCTTTTGTAGAAACCCTCGACCGTATTTACAACTAAAGTACTTAGAACCAACTTGTCGAATGATTATTTTAGGTACTAAAAGCTCAGGAAAAACTATGATAGCTAATTGTTTGTCATGGATATTTACAGCCCCTATCATTTGTTTTTCCTCGTTGTTAATAACTGAAAAACAAAAAAAATATGACCAATATGCTAAGTCGATTCTTTCAGAAATCATAGCTACGATTGAAGACAATCGTCTTTCAAAGTGGCAGAGTATGGAACGGCAAAGAACGTCTGATTTAAATACATGGTACAACGTAGTGTCTGGTGCACTATCTACATACGTCCCCCTTTTGATAAAGGTAACAGACGACGATTTTAATAAGGAAAACTCTGTAAATTTAAAAAGATTTGAGGCTTTAAGGAATCAACTTTCCTTTTTGCCAATAGATAACTTATCAGAGTGTGAAACAGTTCTTAAAGATAAAAATGCGTTATTAAATTATGCACCCCCTGACTTATTAAATGAAACAAGCAAACCAAAAATCCCAAATATGGGAGATGAAGACGTCACACAAGAGATTGCCGCATACATCGTTTCCAATGATTTACAAAAAGATATTGAACCGACAATTGAAGAAATAATGAAAGAAATAATAGAAGTCATTAAAAATATCGATAATATCTCTTTAAATGGTCCTGATCAGACTTATGGAAAATTTATAATAGATGGTTTTCCATCAGATCAAGAACACTGGGGCTATTTAGTTGATTCTGAGCTTTTACCTGACTACACTATAGGATTATTAGAAAATAGAGAAATTGACGCAGATCTTATTCAGCATTATACTACCATAGAAAGAAGTATTAAAAACCATCAAGAAAGGTTCCTTCTATCAAATGATGTTTTAATAAAAACTAAACTTTTGCATGGGAAACCAGCAGATAACACGATTTTAGATGTTCAGATAATAGTAGACAATTTAATTAGAGACATGTTTGAACTGACCTCTGATTTCGAAGATGACGATATCGAAAAAGTACCTGATACAAATACAATAACAAATTTTACTGAAGCTATAGAAAAATTTCGCGAGGAATGGGATATTTTAAAACTAAAGTTAGAAGAAAATTTTAAATGTTTTGTTGAATTAGAAATTGAAAACAAAAACGATATCGAAGTATTAGATGATGTTTTGTTAAAAATTCGTAAATGTTATTTTAAACCTTGTGTGAACTTAGAAGATGGCTTGGAAGATCAAGACGATGATGATGAGATTACAAAAGATGTTTTGACTTACAATGATCCCCGATTTTTAGGGGAAACAAATATTTACTGTCCGTTGGCTTTTTACGAACATGGAGTTTTATGGGAAGGCAAATCAGGAACGGCAACATCATACGATAATAAACTGTATTTTTTCAGTAAGGAAGAATGTTTAGATTTCTTTCAACATGATGTTACAAAATATGTCTATTATAACAAACCATACAAAAATAATATACCAATAAGAATATGTGTTGTTGGCAGCATTGGAAGTGGAAAAACTTCATGTTCAAAGTTAATAGCAAAGGAACTCGGATTACTGCACGTAGATTTTGATGATTTTATAAATAGGACTTTAATTCCTAAACATTTTAAAAAAGTTGGATGGCAGTATGAAAATAGTTTCACTGATGCGCCTGCGGACGAGGAAGAAATTGTTGAGTTCCAATTAGATGAAGAGAATTTAAACTATGTCTCTGACATTATGTTTAATGAACAGGAACTACGGCGAATGATTTTTAACTATTTTGAACGCGGATCGCCTTTACTCTCTGTTTTATTGCAGTCCTTAATAAAAAAACTGTGGAATGAAAAACCATTTACTCATAAAGGAATTGTGATTGATGGGTTTCCAAAACTACCCACTGATATCGAAGATATGATATCATGTTTTTGCATTCCTAATATAGTAATTGAAATAGAAAGCAGTTCAGAATCGTCATTAGACAGAGTTTCTCCTAAAATGTTTAAAAAGTGGAAAATGCAGTTAAACGAAGCTAAATTAAAAGCAAAAAATAAATTTGACATGGAGAAAAAGGAATGGCAAAATTTTATAATAAGGACAGTGGTAATAAAACTTATTATTCATGAAATTTTAGAAAATAGTGTTGTTTTAGACAAAGCGGAGAAAACTTTACAGGCGCCTTCTGTACAAAGCACTATCATTGATGCTCATCTTTCAGGATCAGTCAACGTGGATTCTAATTTGTTTGCAACTTACCATGAATTAATCAAAGAACATCCTGAACCGACAGACCAAAATGTATGGGAAAACGCTAACGACGTACTTGAAAATATCAATAACAGATTGGAAAGTATCTTTGATATACAAGATGAAAACGTCCAGGCCTTAAAGGATATTCTTAATGAACAAAAAATAAAAACTGTATCCATAGACGGAACAAAGAAGTTTAATAAAGTTACCCGAAAATTATTGAGGGCATTGTCCTCTTTAAGAAATAAAAGCAGTTCTTTCTTAGAACAAACTTTTATTGTAAGCTGCGATATAGCTGAAATGCTTTTATTAGAAGGCTTTTTCCTTGTAAGCAAATTTTATAGAATGTGTCCTGTGTTCATTGCCGAAAACCCAGAAACCAAATTGAATCCTTATAATTTGAATAAACGTAAGAATAACGTATTTCCGATAATTCATCGTTCATATATTTATTTTGTTTCGTCAGAAGAAAGCGTGAGAAAATTTAGAAGAGATCCATTAAAATATATTAATAACAATCAAATAGAGTCGTACAAGGCGCATCCCCTACGAATCGGTATAATAGGCCCTCCTAAATCGGGCAAAAGCAAATTGGCTAGTAAACTTGCTAAAAGGTATGGATTAATTAGTATTTCCAAAGGAATGGCTATACGTCATATTTTAGAAAACATGAATTGGACTGCATTAGGATCAGCAATGATTAAATTGTTAAACGAGGGTAAATGTATAGATAATAATTTAATTATGAAAGCTGTTCTAACCGTTGCATTTGATCACCGTACTATGACTAATGGTTTTATCTTTGACGGTTTTCCAAAGACACCTTTTGAGATTTGTGAACTTTTAAAATATGGTCTTTACCCTCTTATTATGTTTGACATCCAATCAGATAAAGAGACAATATTAGAAAATTCACAAAATGAAGTTTACTATGAAATATTAAAAGTAAAGCCACCTTTGTCGCGCTCCTTTATTAAAAATCGATATGAAAATTGGTTCGAAAAATGTGCCGCAGTTAGAAATTGGATAAATTTGGATACACAAAACTTATACACGCTTAATGGCAATAATTCGCAATGGTGTTGTGTTGTGGAAGCTTACTCGAAAATCGAAGAGATAAACAAAGACATACATTATTTTCTAACTCATGTGCAAACTGAGGTTGTGTCGAGCAACATAATGTGTATATCCAATGAAATGTTCGAACAGAGAATGTCTTGTTATAAAAATCTTTGTCCAATCTGTTTTCATAAAAATGTTTTAAGACATAGCGGTTACCCTGCGGACAAAAAAGGTGTTATTCTATATAACAATAAGTTTTACTGGATATGCCCAGAACATTTGAAATCTGTGCTTAATTCTCCCGAAAAACTTTTGTGTTCCAAGCCTATAGACATACCAGAAATACCTGCTGTAATATCCACTGTTAATACTGCTTTAGTTTATGAAAATGGCATATGTATAGTAACATATGCAGAAAATCTCCCATCTCAAAATCTGGTTAGAGGAAAAAATAGTTATGCAGTTATATACCATAAACATATTTATCTGTTGTGCAGTTCTAAATGCATGGAAAAATTCTTATCAAAACCTTATATGTATAACAACATAAAGGTTTTTAGCAACACAACGATATTTCCAGAATTAACGTTAAAAAAGTTGCCTAATCTAGGTTATTTAGAGCAAACAGTTGGCAATATTTTGACTGACGCGTGTTGCTTAGTAAATGTTTTAAGACCAAAATATCCTGGTTTAGACACTAGTATCTCTGCGGTTTTATACATAGCATTGTACCTTAAGATTCATAATCACAAGACAAATGAATCAATATTACCCATTTATGTAAAAACCTTTAAAATTTATGAAGCCAGATGTAAATTAGTTACAGATGTAGGCCTACGTTTACGCTCAATAGATAATCCATTTGCTAGCTATCCGAAATGCTGTGATAAGGACAGACTTAACAAGTCTGATTCTGGTACCGTAAGAAAACCATCGTCATTGGTTTCTTCAAGTAGTGTGTTCTTAGATTCCCAATTTTAACAATAAAGATATTTCTATAATATGTAATTCTTATTTGAACACGTACTGAGACATACATTATTGACGTAATAGAGGTAAATATACCAATAATTTTATATTAGTGTTTTTTCACACACAGCTAACTTAGTTGTTTTATTTCAGCAAGTAGGGTACCAGTGCCGGATGAGAGGTATGACTACTTATGCGAGTATCACAAACCTGCGAGGTACGTTCCATAGTTTTAATTTTTACTTACTTATATTAATAGTTGATTACTTACTAGTTACTGATGTTCAACCTTATTTTACCCCATACAGAAATTATTGATAATTAGAATCGACTTGTTTAAATGCAATTTCAACTATATATTAATCTAAGTTTCACGTGTGAATAACTGGTTTTATTCCAGCAAAGTTCCAGCATTTCTGAACGTGGTCGACATCGCGGGTCTCGTCAAAGGGGCAGCAGAGGGTCAGGGTCTTGGCAACGCGTTCTTGTCTCATATAAAAGCTTGCGATGCAATTTTTAATTTGTGTAGTACGTACATAATAGTATACAAAATTTTATAAATAATTACAAACACTTGAACAACTCACTAAATTCGGTTAATTTTAGGAGCATTTGATGATGAAAGTGTAATTCACGTGGACGGGGAAGTAAATCCAGTCCGGGACTTAGAAACCATTGGAGAAGAATTGCGTCTAAAGGATGAGGAACAATTAATACAACATATCGAGAAGTTAGATCGGGCAGTGAACCGTGGTGGTGATAAGAAACTGAAACCGGAATATGTAAGAAAATTAATTGGTAGATTTTTATATCTTAACTGGTTCGAAGGACCAGTTTTTTTATTTGTATTAGGATCAGTTTTGCTTTGTATTTTTGAAATAAATGTTCGAAATTTGATTTCTTTTCAACAGGAAGCATTGGCAAAAGTTAAAACTATTTTAGTTGAAGAAAAGAAACATATTCGATTCGGGGATTGGAGTGCTGCTGATGTATGTAACTTATTTTTATTGTTTTTGCTTATTTTACTTTATATATTTTTTTTATAAGATGTAAATTATGTTTTTTAGATAGAGGTGTTGAACAAATATTTATTTTTAACCTCAAAACCAGCTTTGTACCTCGTCAATTTGTCAGAAAAGGATTACATCAGGAAAAAGAACAAATGGTAAGGGTTTCTTCGAAATTAATAATCGATCTATAATCTGTGATTGAATTCAAGCTTAGGTTTCACTGATCATGTAATAATAACTCAGAAAATTCCCACTCTTCCTAATAAGTTTTACATATATATATAACGACAAGTGTTTAATTATTAAAATGAAAAATATTATCTATGGCTAAATGACCACTTTGTTTACGACCTGTGTTTATTGATCTGAATTATATTTTCCACTATGTATCATTTTTATCATCAGATATATATATTTAACTGTCGTTTAGTCCACTTAATGCTCTCAAATTTCACCCAAAAACAATAAAACCTTGTAAGAAAAATGTTCTATTTTATTTATCTGTTTAAGGTTACCAAAATTAAAAGAATGGATTGATAAGAATGACCCTGGGGCTCCGCTCATTCCTTTCTCCGGTGCTTTAGAGAGCAAGTTACTAGACATGGAGCCGGATGAGAGAGCGAAGTACCTTAAAGAAACCAACATCACCAGGTAACTTAGTTACTCAGATATCAGCTAATATAAGAGTTTTATAATAACAATACTGAATAAATTATCGTTATATAATATTAATTTAAAAATTAACGGTTCACGTGACAATAATATAGATTAAAATATTAATATATTTAAAAATTGTCTAATTTAAAATTTATTTACTTTTTAATCTGTATTTTTTTTAAGCTACAATTTTATAAAGCAGATGAATACAAAAACATTCATCAACCAGTTTTATTCATATTTATCTTATATAATAGTTTTGTATATTATATTGGTTACAGCGCATTAGATAAAATCATTGTGCAAGGATATAAGGCACTTCAGTTGGAATATTTCTTCACCGCTGGTGCGGACGAAGTCAAGGCTTGGACTATTCAGGTAATTGCTTGTGTATTAACTAAACAGAAATAACTTTTAACAAAATCCTAAATATTATTTAAAATATATTTCACAAAATTATATATATGGGTTGAAAAATAATATCAGGAAAAACAAATTTCTAATAAAGTTTCTGGTTAATACACAATTTACTATTAATTAAAACACATAATGTATTTTACAAGCCCGATAGTGCTTTATTATATAAAGCCATATATATTTTTTAATTAATAAATAAAAAAGATATTATATTTATATTATACTAAATATTATATTTTATTTTTTTTTAACCTTTTCTATATTTATAGAAAAGGTTGTTTGTTTGCAAGATAATATACTTAAAAAACAAATTTGTTTATTTACAGAAAGGTACTAAAGCGCCTCAAGCTGCGGGTCGGATCCACACGGACTTCGAGAAAGGATTCATCATGGCTGAAGTCATGCACTACAAGGATTTCAAAGAAGAGGGCTCTGAGAGCGCTTGCAAATCTGCTGGAAAATACAGACAGCAAGGTACTACAATACTAACAATATAGTAAAACACAATGTTTATTATTTTACACTTAATCGTTATTTATTAATTTAAAATTAATAATTATTTTCAGGTCGAAATTACGTCGTAGATGATGGCGACATTATTTTCTTTAAATTCAACGCCGGGGCCGGTCTCAAGGACGCTAAGAAGAAATGACGCGACAAGTTTCTCCTTCTTTTAGTACACATGTTGTACCTTAATCTTGCGTTGTACACGCTGTTACACGTCGCCTGATTATTTATTTTATACTTTATCCTTTTGCATTAAAGCTTATTCTCGTTTGAATAATAAGTCATAATTGCGGTTTCCACTTATCATGCCCAAATGAATTATATATATATACCTTGTTACTTAACCTATAAAGCTTATTATTGTTTGTGCAATTCATTAATTAAATGACTTCAACAAATTCTTCTATGCGTGTTGTGTTGCCCGCTGTATCGGTTATGTCCTTAATTTCGTTAAATACTTTTTCCAATATCAATCGCAATTGTTTAAGCAATTTTTTTACGTTGGTCTTTGAGAGAATGTCTTGGTCTGTGAGAGGCGCGAGTTTTTCCTTATCTTTCTCCGATTTTATTAACACTTTGTTTAAAATATATGATGAACCCTGAAAAACAGCTTCTTCCCATTCCTGAAACAATTGGAATTAGTAATATCACGACTGCATGACTTTATCTCTTATAAAATAAACTTACTTGAAAATCAAAATTCAATGTTCTTATTGACAGCATTTCCTCAACAAGATTTACTTTATAATTGTCAGAGAGAGCATCCTTCAGTATGGTAAGAATTAGATAACCACTACCTCTCACACTGCCACTGGCCCTAAAATAATTTAATTTTACATATTTTGTACGTTTAATTAAAATAAAGTGCGTTATAAATACCTCGTGACATATTCTTTGCTCTCCAGTATTTTATTAGCCACAGTTTTAATACGCTCATGTGTATCATTCATTAGAAATTCCAAGGGGTCACAATTACCCGGCGGTAGCGAACCATACTGAACCAATAGTCGCTTCTGAACCAGAGTAAATTGCTTTTGAAGTACACTCAGCTCTTCCTAAAACAAATAACATTAAAAATACCTTACACGTAATTAAACCAATTAATCAAATAATTACCTCATACTGTTTTAATAAAATTCGTTCTTTTACGTGTCCTTCGATGGCTTTTAAAAATGATTGAACGATTTGTTTAACGATTTCACCGTTTAAGTCGCAATGTATTTGAAAATCCGTTACATTTATTTGTTTTTTATGGTTTAAATTATGAATGAAGTATTCGATTAAAGGAACCATTTCAGAAAAAGTGTTAGCTTCTATGGAGCAGATATCGTTGGATAGCTTTAAAGTAACAGTTTTGTCTGAAGTGCCGTATGCGAAAGAAATAATATGTTCAGCTGTCGTATAACCTCTCACTTCTTCTTCGGTAAATTCTGTAATGTATGTTATTGTTTAAGAAAAATAAAAATTATAAATAACAGAGGTAGGTCTACCTTATTTAACATTTCGTAATATATTTCCTACTTATTGTTTTAATGAAAAATATAAAACATACCGTTCAATATTTCACTTAATTCAAATGTAGTTTGATTCAACTTTATCGGGAGGCTAAAATGGTGGTCCACAACAGCATCCACGGGGAAGTAAAACAAACTTAGTGGCAGAAACACGTTCTTTTCTAATATTCTTATTTTTCCGGCCGCGTCAATAATAGTAAAGATGATCTTGAGGCTAGTGATTGTGACATCCGCACAAGTCAACAAATATATATACGTCTCAACTATTTCTGTTCCATTGATATTTTCTATGCATACTGTGGTTTCGGAACTAACTATTGGTGTAATACAGTCGTAGGTTACTTGTATGCTCTGAATTAATTTGGGGTCTTCAGGTGTCAGCGTTACAACCACTGGACATACTCTCATGGGTTCCGTACCGTATACAGTATTAACTACTGGTTTACCGATATTAATAGTACTGCTTATTATACGTTCAAGATCTTCGTTGGTTTCCTCAATATCTGGAAATTTTGATTGACGTAAGAAAAAAAATCGTAAATTTTAGTTAATCGTTTATAATATATTAAATAGAACCTACTTCTTTCCACGTCCATAACTTTTTGCAATGATTCCTCAACAGCATCTATTTGTGATTGAATTTGTTCAAGATCTGTTGTATCCGTAATGGGATTTGCGTTTGTATTTAAATCTGGTTCCGTACCCAAATAACTTACGTAGACAGTTCCGTAGTTTGATAAAGTCACTACACCCCCGGACAAAGAGTTTAAAAAACAACGAGATATTGATATTGCTGTATGTGTCAAATCACACGACCATAATAATTTAGTGTCTTCGTAAACATTTAGTTTTGAATCTTCAGAAGCTACCATGACTAGTAATCTAGAATTGGGTTCTGAAATCATTAAAACACTTCGTAAATAAGTATATTTAAGATATAGAGAGGCAGGAGCCTAATTAATAGGGCTATAGTTGAGAGTGGTATGCTAACTTACCATAATACCATCCAATTAAATATGCATAAAAGCAGATGGGCATATAATCGAATCTGATCATGTATTTCATAAGACCGTTATCTTGAAAACAATAAAGATGTCTTTCGCCAACGGCTAAAATACTAGAAAAATTACTGCTTGTCTGGAATTTAAAGTAACAGAATTAAACAAAGGAGACTTAGTGAAATCACAACTACCTTTATAAATATACTTACACGGATAACTTGTAATGATACAATTTCTTCACCGGCGTTGTAGGTCCATTGCGGTATATTTTTTTTATTTTGACGACCGCTTAATTCACTAAACTCGCTGAGCTGTTGATAACTGAAAATAAGATTACATTGTGTCCTTTCCATTTATTATGAATTATTTTTAAAACGACAAGAACAAGAATCTTTACGCAAATTCATATTAATTTCTTTATAGATCACATAATGATAAATAAATCCTACCTGTAAATCTCCAGAACCCATGTTGACTTACAAATAACGAATTGATCGCTGCTTGCGACATAGCATATCGGCCCTGGTATTATAATATCATTAAACATGCACATATATAAAAATGTGTCTTGGTCGAAGAAACTTAATGTACCATCCAAGGCTTGTATGCAAATAAGATGTCTACTTTTTGAACTACCAAAAGGACCACAAACTATACCATAAGCTTTTCTAGTAAACGAATGTTTTATAACAGGGATAAGAGAATTTTGGTCTCCTGAAAAATATTAGAACATTAGTAAACAAACCGCCAAATGTTTTTTTTATATTGTCATAAATCCACCTACCAATTACCACTTTGCAAAAAGTGCATTAAATATTTATAAATATTTCCTTATTATTAAATAGCTTTACACAAAGTACTTACCAATATCGATATGACCGCATTTTCTTTCCAACACATACACTGCGTAACTGTTCGGATGTAATATAATTATCTGACAATCAGCGGAATCCCTTAAAAATAATTTAATTAATGGGTTGAATAATACCAAAGATGTAAGAAATTTAAATTTAGAACTTACGGTAAAAACTTTCCAGTTTCTATTTGCAATACAATTTCACTAAATTTAGATTCCAAAATAATCTGTGAATTGATATTTTGTACATTGGGTTTGTAGATATTTAAGGTGTCCCCCTGACCTATTATGATACAGTCACTATCGCTATGTGAATTAAATTTATCTACTTTAATACAAGTAGCATTTTGTATTCCCTCCTCATATTCTTCATTTTGCAGTTTAATGTTTGACCACCACTGTTTTATTTTAAAAATGGACATTTTTATAATGAACGTAGGTGTATTTTATTTATAGAATAATTATACAAAATCTATGATTTTATTACGTGTTATGAACATCAATATAATTGACGAAGTCATTTGCACCAGTTTAATCTGTAAAGTATTGTTGATATTTTTATCACGTAACCATGGTAATCAATACAATAGCTAACAAATACGGAGACAAAGAACTCTGTTTACGCATTAATATAAGAAAATTTTCCTCTCGTACTTTCGTTTCGTTACTTATATCTTCTTAGACTATGTTAATATATCCGTTCGATTTGTGCTCGGTTTAAATAAATTCGTCAATACTTTATAGTGACCCAACTTTCAGATTATGCTAAATCTCCTTGTAAGTGATTCGCTGGTTTTATTGAATCAATTTTTTCACAACTGGCATGTTTTGCATGGCCCAACAGTCAAACAACGACATCAAACTCCTCATTCATGGTATTCGGTTACTTTAGAATTCGTCTTGTCCATAAAATATCAAATAATCGAATTTTCAAAATAAAGTAGAACCTGCCAGCTTTCTGTACTTTCTGAACGGTCTATGTACTTATTTACAGAAAGTGAGACTAAGTAAGAATACATAAAAGTTATACAATGGGGTCCGTTTCTATGAGTGCCGACTGCCGGGTGTTGTTGGAACCCCTAAACCGAATTTCTTTGTTCCCGGATCTGTGTCCTATCTTTCCCACTGCTTCTTCTGACTTTTGCTGTGCCGGTCATTAGATATAATAAATAAATAGATGTAAAATTAAATGATGGAATTAGTGTAACCATAAAAACATTGCGGTAGGTACTTTTTTAGCCGAAATTAGCTAAAGGCCGTTGCTGCTATTATTCTATAAACCATAACCATAATGTTTTTTTTATAAATAGAACAGCATCACTGACTTTTAGAAAGTCCTTTTATACTAAATTGCTGATATCTACCATAATTCCTATAAAAATACGACATGAGGGGAAATGATACCTTATCCTAACTTGTATTATAGATGATAAAAAGCATTGTTTCCACATTGTCACACCAATAGGTACATAGCGATGTGATTTCTGTATTTTTTTTATTATTCATCTGAACGTAAGCGAAGCTCTTAACCGTTTGGGAATCAATTTTTTGAGGCAAAATCACATTCTAACCACTTGACCAATTTTAACCAAAATTGGCACGCATGTCAAGGACGTGACTGGGCTTGTTCTCCAAAAAACAGAATAAAAATAATTGTTTCGTTTTAAAGATATGGTCAAAAAACTGAATCTCCCACAGATTTAAGCTTAACTGAACGTGCGCGCGCTCGCCAATCGTTACTCTTAACCTTTCCGATGCCAACAACTTCATTGGAACTCCTTGGGCGCGGTATGGACCCGCAGCGCATTGTGGCGGATCCTAGTATTGTTATGTTAATTTGACATCACATAACATAACTACATGTTAATTTAGACAAGATCGTAGAATCACTAACTATTAAATGATTCATATTAATACCCTTGATTTACAAAAAAATCAATCTTTGAACGTCAAAACCATTTAAAACAATGGTGCATTGGTAAGGAATTGGTTTAACATATTGCCATCTTTTGTCAAGAGAATCACAATGTTCTTTAATGAAAACGTCAGCAGTTGCGATAGATTTTCGTAGGATTATACTCTATGCAAATTTTACTCCAAAGTAATTTTATATGAATATCACTGATATTCATATAAAATTACTTTGAAAATGTTGTGTACAGAAACTGTTCTGTACACAACATTTTCAAAGATGAATAAATAGACATTAAGCTATTAGCTGTTAGTAAATTCAAAAATAGAAATCTAAAATTTGTGCCTTTTTCTCTTCTACATAGAATGCCCTTAGAGTTAAAAAAGTAAAGAAATGTATGCAAATAGATTAGATTTAGAGAAAGAGAGAGATTAGCTTAGAAATTTAAAAAAAATCTTTAAACTTGCCACCTTATAAAATATCAAAGATATATATCTATTGACATATCTATACTTTCGCAGAAGCATAAACTGCAATCACAAAATATATAAATTTGTATTTTGTGTCCATAACAAAGCACAATACTCTATGGTCCACAGAGAACTATAAATTGTTTATAGTATAATTTTATCTAAGTTCTACTAATACAATACGTTCCACCAATCACCATAGACTACTATAAAGTACGGTGTACTTGTATTTTGTAAGTTGCAACTTGTTAGTTGTTTGAGTTTCGTGTTTGGTGAGACGTTGACAAGTGGTGACTGTTTTTTTGGGACTGAAGATCAGCAACGACTACGAGCGATTTAGAAAATCGAGGAAAAAGATAACTGTACAATTATTGGCAAGAACTATCTCTGCGATGTCGGATTTAGAAGTTGAAGTTAATGATAGTATTAAAACAGAACAAAGACCTAATGGTGGTGGAGATGAGGGCGACGCATGGGGAAGTCACGAGTCGTCATCAGCACGTCGATATGCGAGAATGCCTGTCGATAGGAACGCACTGTATTATAACATGAACCATAAAAATCGTGGAATGGCAATTATATTTAATCATGAGCATTTTGATATCCCCAGCCTAAAGCCTAGAACTGGCACTAACGTGGACAGTGATAACTTGTCAAAGGTTTTAAAAAGCTTAGGATTTCGTGTAACAATACTAACTAATTTAAAATCGGATGATGTTAACATGTACTTACATCAAACAGCTGATATGGATCATACTGATAATGATTGCCTCCTCATAGCCGTGCTGACACATGGAGAGCAGGGTATGTTGTACGCCAAGGACACACATTACAAATCTGATAATCTATGGTACTATTTTACAGCTGATAAGTGTCCATCTTTAGCTGGAAAGCCAAAATTATTCTTCATTCAAGCTTGCCAGGGTGACAAATTAGATGGAGGTATTACACTTGTTAATAGAACCGAGACAGATGGTTCATCTAGTTCATCTTATAAAATACCAACACATGCAGATTTTTTGGTGGTCTTCTCTACTGTGCCTGGTTATTTTTCTTGGAGGAATACCACCCGCGGCTCTTGGTTTATGCAGGCCCTTTGTGAGGAACTTCGCCATTCAGGTACAGAAAAGAATATTTTAACGTTGCTAACTTTTGTTGCACAAAGAGTTGCTTTGGATTATGAATCAAATACTCCAGACATACTGCCTATGCATCAACAAAAACAAGTGCCTTGCATTACAAGCATGCTAACAAGACTACTAGTTTTCAACAAAAAGTAAAATATACCAAATATTAAATATTCTGTTACACCAGTACCAACCATTAGTTATTTTACATTCTTAAATGTTTAGAAATCTGTAATTTCAATTTTTTTTATAAACAATTTATAATGAAAACAATATTTTGTTGTTAGTGCATTGTAAGTGAAAAAAGACAAATCAATTTTCTATTTAAGATTCAAATTATTAAAATTTAACTGTAAAATAGTCTGCCCATCACATATCATATCTTGACTGTAACTAGATTAGCAGAGACAAAAAATAGACAGTGTACTGTGTACAAAATAATATGATTAATTGCCATACCATTCCACCATTGTTACACTAAATTGTTACGTCTGGACCTATGATGATCAACATTTAGTATTTTTGTAGTCTCAGTAATTTCTTATTGATATATATTCTGATGTTTCAAGTAAAGTAAAGATATGATATTGTAAGCAAGAACCTTAAATGAAATTCTAAATAATAATTTGTTATTGTAGTTATCATCAACATAAACATCTTGGTCTTATTTATAGTAACATTAAAAATTATGAATTCATATTCATATGTATTTTGCATTTATCAGTCAGAATTATTTGAAGTTTAACTAAAAAAAAGTATGCATTGTTAAAACATATGATTTTCTGTTACTTATAGATAATTTTTTGATTATTAGATTAAGTATTATAAATTCAAAAATAAATTAAAAAAATATGCTCAAATATGCACAAGCTTTTACAAAAAACATGCTAAAATATATCATAGTAATAAGTGATTGTCAATAGTACATTGTATGTACTTAAGATACTGCCACTAATATTATATTCTGAATGATTACTGAAGGTTAAATATGATTTGTAAAACTAATGGTAAATATGCAAAAGAAGTACTGTTTTTTTTTATATGTATTTACATATCATTAACTATTGGGCTCAAAAGTTCGGTAAAGTCAAAATTAAATATTAAGTTTTCTTTAAATTTAGGAGTATTCCATTTTTTTTTTATCATTTTGCTTATAAGTTTGTCATTTAAAAGAAATGAAGATCTAGTTACATTTGAAGTACGATGATTAAATTAAAATGCAACATTTGCCATTTGTTGTATTTTTTTGTAATTCACTCATAATAATACGTAATGCTGTTGTGTATCATAATATAAGTATAATAAGATTCCACTCCTATTTTACCTCAATAGATTGGTGTGATACCTGTTCGGTAATGTACTGATTAGTCTAATGGAAAGATGTAAGTTTCTGTGAAGAGATGATTTATATTTTATTATGGCCCTCTTAAAAATTTGTGCCTTGGACCCTGAAAAATATATTGGTACATATACTTACAATATAAAAACAAAAGGTTACTGCTTGAATCTCTTTATAGAAACTGTGATGTATTGTAAGGACATATTTTGGTATCAAACATAATTTTAAATATTTACTACTAAGCAATAAACTTTTTCAGATTTAATTTTGGTTTTATTGATATTCGACCTATTTTAGGCAAAGTAGGTACATTTATGTATAACTATCCAGTTGGAGCATGAATAATTCCTGAAAACAATGACTTTTAAGATCTAAATCAAAAGCAAATATATTTCAATATAGAGTTGCTACATTTATAGACAAACCAATCCAGCTATAATATACAGGAATCTTACATACACTTATCTATATAATATTAATTTCAATATAACACTTATGATTATTTAAACATTGTAAAATTAAGTTTTTCAGAAAACAATATTTCATAAACTATGCTACCATAATAACAATTAGCGGGAACTCGATAACAAACAACTATATTCCATGTAGCAAAATGAGGTCCTTATAATATAATAGATAACAAAGGCACAGTACCAACTTACAAATAAACATTTATTCAATATTATTATTAATAGACTTCAATATTTAGATTTAGCTCAATGAAGCAGTTACCTTATTACTGCTTAGTGGAGAACTGTTGAAAAATCGAATACCTATCTTTAAAAAGAACAGGATCAAAGGATTTTGAATTGTACCTACCTATAAAGCAGTCAAAATTAGTACAAAATTGTTTTGCGTTGCACTCCTCTTCCGTTATTTACCTATTGTTGGATCAACGTGAGTTTTGGTTACTATACATTTGTAATATATGTATAAAGTTTCAATACATACGACGTACCCGGTTATGGCCAAGATACTTTAAAACCTAAACACCTAATTGGGGAGACATAGGCAGAGTCCTTTAAAGGTAAGTCGAGACGTGGTTCTTGTTATTTATGAACAGACCATCAGTAAGTGTAACCCCTTTCAAACAAATTAATAAATTACCAATAGAAATATAAAACAAAAAGTCTTAAAGGTGGTAGTCATATCATAATCTAGGAGTTGCCGTAAATTATTGTGGTTATCACTTTATCAATTAACTAGCACCCTCGTTCACAGAGGCGATAAAAATATATATAAGCTCAGGACGTTAAACATTATAGTACATAATATTATGAGAATATATGTTTATTTTTTTATATTTAGCCTTTTTAGTATTATTTTAATTAGAGGTGCGCACTTCTGGAATAGTGGTTTCATCGAATAACCGAATACTATTCGCTTTAACCCAATATTCGGCGGAATTATTCGGTTTACCATTTCATTGTTTGTTTGTCATAAACAAGTTCTAACATGTACCTATAGTGTGCGACTGGGGTTGCTGGCTAGACGACTAAATATGCTGATTTGAGGGTTCAAAATATTTTTTTGAGGTTTAAAAATAAATCCTGATTTAAGGTTAAAAAAAAATGTTGACTATACTAAATTTTAGGTTAAGAATAATAAAATAAATATGTTGACTTGATATGTTTCGAAATAAATGTCAATTTGAAGCTTAATTGTTTTATATTATTAAGCTTTATTCAACTCATTATTTATATGATTTATTTAACTTACAATGTGTCATAAATCTTAGTTTTGTCTTTTAGTTCCTTAGGTAGGTAATGTGTAGTGTAGCCAAAAATTAAAATACTGGAACTGAATATATTCAGCACCAAAACCGAATAATTATGTCGAATACAAACAGCGAATAAAAAAGACTCCGAATACGCCGAATATTCACCGAATATTCGGCGCATCTCTATTTTTAATATATAAGTACCTAATACAAAGGATGGGTTTATTGTCTGTTGGCATTCTCTAATCTCTACCAGCCCCCCCATGCTATTTGTGAGAGGGTTTACAAAATTAAACCATTTATCTACAAAACAAAAATCAGGGAAGTTAGAAATGATATCAATACAACACAAAACAATACCGTAATTTTTTTAACTTATATTACCCTTTCATAGAAGTAGGTACTGTTATAAAAAAGTTTATATTGATATAAGAAGTGTTGCCGATTTTGTGTCTTAAATAACTTCGTCGGTGATTTTCTGTTGTCAAAAGGAAAGGAGTTCAGGAGTAGGTATAATCTGAACAAAGTCAAGAACAATTTTTGAGGCATTATTTTTAAATTGGCCATAATAATCTCATTTCGCCATTTTAACTATGAAAACCGTCTTGCGGAACTCTAGTTTTCAGGTCAACCCATTTCGAGAAGTTATTCGCGAGTTGAATTGATTGTTGGCGGCTGCTGATGGTGAAAAGCAGTAATGAAAAGTATGGATAGATTATCATGATTACAAACAGTAGGTTTGAAAATATCTTTAAACATGTGAAGCTATGTTTAGATTTAAAGGACTTAGGATGGTATTTCTGAATAAATATCAGACAAAAAATATTTTAGTATGATTTTTAACTGCAGATTGACAGACAACTAACAACTATGAGTTATTGCTTGATCCACTGGATGTAGAGACTTGCTATAAAATAAACAAATGAAGCGAAGCCGGGGATGATCACTAGTTATTAAAATTATAAAACATGTAAAATTAATTGTTTAAACGTGGAGTTTGTATAATTTGAAAATGTCATCAATGGTTTGATCAATGGTTTGGTTGACTTAAACTTTTATAAAAATAAAATAAAACAATACTTGAATTTGATCAAATTTATTACAAACATACTAAAATCTTAACAGTACTTAATTCCCTTTGCTTTCTCCCGAATTTCCCAGCATTGATCCCAGAACAAACTCAAGCGTTGTTCATGATTAGCGCAAAAATGTTTGAAATCTCGCAGCATCCTCATCTGAAAGCCTTCGTCACCTGTGGCCGGAGTTTGAGACCACTTCCACTTTTTGGATATCATGTGATTCCAAGACCATAGGAACCCCATCTACAAATATTTACATTGTTACTTATATTTAGTTATTACTAAATATTTAGGTTTATTAACCAACGACGACACACAAACCAGTTCTAAGAACCCCATCTAAATATTATAAAAATAAAATACAAATATTAATATATTACCTATAGTAATTAACCAACGGACGATACACAAAATAGTTCATAATAATTGTATAGATAATAAATAAGTTTTTAAAAATATACCCGTCTGCTATTGTCGTAGTCATCTTTATTCTTGCCGCTGACATGTCTAGTGATGTACCCCTCGTGAGGGCTGGGCGCTACGTCCGAATGTACCGGGTACCTGACACGATTTAAACATTTTTACCTTGAAATATTTAAATACAGACAAACATCCTAAACATAATGACAACAATGATTATTTTCATTTGTTTCATTCTTTGTTTTAGTTGTTAAGTTTTATTTAGTTAATGAATTATCGCCTTAAATGAATTATTTCTTTTACTAGCAGTACGTAGTCCGTCTATTTTACTTTTTTTGGTTAATAAAGATCAAATAAATATAATAATAATAATAATAACAATAATACGGGACAAATTACACACATTCATCTAACCCCTAAGAAAGCAAATTATTTGCTTGTGTTAAGGGTGTTAGACAGAGATACATATACATTGAAATACACGTTATGAATACTAAGAATATATTTAATAAGCGACTAAACCCAGAAATACAGACATCCATGCTATCACATACATGCCTATCCCTGTCGGGAATCGAACCCGAGCCCCATTGCGTCTCTATACCTACGTTAGGGCGTCTGCGCTAACCACTCTACCAACGAGGCGGTTGGTCGAATGGTTGGTTGCAAATATATAAATAAAGTAAACATTAAACCGATAATCTTTACTATTTGGAATACAAGTCGTGACTGACGACAAATATTTAAAACAATATTTGTTAAGACAACGTAACTATCACATATTTTTTAACCTCGAATATAAATTGTGATAAATTTTGTTTCAAGTTCATCGAACGGCGGCGATTACAGATTCATTAATCTCTCGTACAAAAATTTATAAACTTGCTGACGGCCCCTTTGTATCGATATGCGTCATAATTCAACTGAAATCTGTGAGCAAGATCTGCCCTATTAGGGATATTGCCGTAAAAATAACCGACACCATACACTAATTGTACTAATACACGAATTGGGTTTTGTAAACATACATCAGTTAATTGCAAAAATGTTCCAAGAAACTCAATTTGTTTTATTTTTTTATTTTATAAATTATGTTCGTTTCGAAATTTTAAGTTTTAAATTTGTATTTATTCTAATTAATAAAATAGTATATAGTAAAAGGTGCTTAATATTCCTTTTATATAATTTTATAAATTTGCTCTAATACCGCGAGTAGCGACTAACACTTGCAACTTTAATACAAGGTTAATAGTTAATACATTTTTGTATCGACATAAATACTTAGCTATAAAAAACTCTTCCCTTATACTTGTATAAGCCTAGAAGATAAATCTAGTATAAGATAAAGCTAAAGTAAATTTCTCTTTAGCTTTGAGGATTTTTACATAATAGCAATCTATGTAACAAAATACCAATAATTGGTGTTAAATAAATAAATAATAGATTGTACCAACCTGCTGGCATTAAGCGGTTTATTAGCGGGCTTGGTTCTCAAACACTTCTGTTCCAGCTTGACGGTGGTTGGTATCAGTATGAACATGTTCCCGGTGACGTGTACATAGAGGTGGTCACCGACCCCGGCCGCGTGGGAGGTGCTTTCTACGGTGCATTTGATGAACCCGAAACGACCCACTATGGCCTCTTGGAACAGGAACAATCTCTCCAGCCAGGTTTCCTCCGGAAAACCTAATTTTTGTTTTTTAAATCAGCGTCTTATTATTTAATGTTCGATTTTTTTTTACTGACCTTAGTTATTTCTTACTAGCTGCCCCGGTAGGACCTAGTAAGAAGTAACTAATAGAAGAATAGATACTTATATTTTTGTTTATTTTTTATTATAGCTAAATATGTTGGTGTTGTCCTTTGAAAATTACAGTATTTTTGAGAATGAAAATCATCTACATGTTGACTAAGCTAAGAGCTCTAGTCGATAAGTATTGGTTTAATAGTTTTTCCATCGCAATTATACATCTTTTTTTTTGTTATTCCGAGTGAATTGTTCGGGGTAAATACAATAACTCGGACATATTATACATTTCATAATTCGTTCTAGATTCCTTGGTTGATAACAAAATAATGGTTTGTACTCTATAATGTAACACCCACATTATTGATTTATTTTACACTTCCATATTAGATAGATAGGTGATAACAATAATCGTATGACTGTTATTATCAAGTGTGGAACTAAGTGTCTGTAACTACTAACTTATCACTGTCAAGTGCTAAACTAAGTAAGTGTTTATAACTTAGTCATAGTTCAAAAATGCTTTGTAAGTGTCATGATTGAAAATATCTATAAACATGTATAGCCATATTAAGCTTATTTATATTTATATAAATATAGAATGAAAAATAAACCGATACGGGCAGGGATTCGAACCCGCGAGTGAGTTTTTCCCAGAGGTCGCCGGTTCGAATCCCTGCCCGTATCGGTTTACTTTTCATTCTATATTTATATAATTTTTGTAAGTGTCATTCATGTTCAGAAAATCGCTCCAATGGTATAACACTAAAAACTAAAAGACCAAAACCATCTTTAATAATTAACACTAAGTAGGTACTGATTAATATGATTATTTTCATAGATAAAGTGTTTAAAGGAAAGCCAAAAAAAACATTTATATTTGGTGTAAATACACCAGTCTTAATGACGTCATGACTCTGACGCCATATTGTACTTATACAATACCAACTGTAACTATAACGCTGGGCATGTACGAATTAGAGTTTATTAATATTTAATTGTAATATTAATCTCGATTATTTCAAATAATGGCGTCCTCATGAAGAATGCAATAGTTGCCGATAAATGAAGCCGATGAGCGATGGCGTCGACTTAAAAGAAACCGCGATAGAAACATCATAACATATGTATTTTGAAACAAATAACTAATATGGCGTCGATTTAAGAAGTAATTATCACTGGCCAGTATACAGTTATGTAGTCCGATTATTTACTTATAAAGTTTACTTGTGTAAACCATTTCGTTTCAAATTATTTAACCCATTTCAAATTATTTAAGAATACAGACGCACCTAAATCTGTTGGGAAAATTGAAAAAGTTTCTCAGAATTTCTGCGATTTATTAAATAAGCAAAAAATTGTATAGAAATAATTATTTAATCTAAATATTTTTTTAATTCATAAGAATCAAGTATTTTACTATATATTATATAACCAACTCTTTTTTAACTCATACTTTAAGTAATATGACGCCAATGTTTAGATGTTATAATATTATTATATTTGACTTAATGTCCCGACAATAATAACTTATTTTAATATATTTAAATTGAATTTAATATATTTAATTTTAGTACATTTAAATTGAAGAATATATTTATCATCACTAGGTATTTTAGAGATTTAAAATGTACATTTTCCAGCGCTAAGGCAGCAGGGCACACTGCACCTACTAGCACATTTCTTTGTTAAATTGTATAATTTAAAGTTTTAGTTTAAACTCTGTAGTTATGACTTATATAATAAAAAAAACAAATAAATCATGTTAGAACATGCTTTTACATGACCCCATTTAATAATTTCCAGCAAGTCGCGTGACGTTTCGTCTTATCTAGTAAGTTATCAGTACTAAGAAATTCAAAGTAGATTCCAGTAAAATAAAAAAAAACAATTTCGTATACTTATAAAGTTTGCAATAACATGTCTGAAAACATATTCTTTACACATATGTAATTAATATCATAATTATTACCTTCAAACAAGGCGCTTTTGCCTCGTAGTAAAGGTTCTTCGTTCAAGGGTACATATATGGGCCCTCTCAGTGGATCCGACTTCTCAGTGAAGGGTAACGCCAGTGGATCAGCCGGTATGGGCACCATCTGTAGACGGCAGCTTTGTGCTTTGCGGGCCCACCCGAATATCTAAGTACAATATTATAAAAAAATATATTTAAAAGATTGCATGTTTGTCTCCGACATTAATAAATCTAGTATTTCGCAGTTTTATAGTTTTTTTTTTCACGGAGCAAAAAGAAATTTCTGTTAATATTAAATCACAGTCATAAAAGTACTTGTAGACTGTCAATTATTCAACACAATTAATTATCATTTAAATATTTCGCTAGAAATTAATTATCTATCAAGGCTTTATTATTAATAAGACAAGGCTAGTCGTTGCATATGTCCTACAAAAGTCCTTCAAAGTTCAACCTAGGTCAGGGACAGAACTGATGACCTTTTAAATATATAACGGGGTTTAGAAGATTGATTTATGACTAAGTCTGCGGTCTAACCATTTATTGAAGTATATTCATCACTCTAAAAAAAAGTTTAATTTAAAAGATATAAAAGATTTTTTTGGTAATTTTCTTCATAGATATAAAACTTAGATTAAGACTATTGATAGACCAGAATTAATAGGTGAAGTAGTTAGTACCAAGACGTCTTTTTTTAAATCTAAAAGTAAGATACATAATTTTGTCCACAGCTAAAAACTATTGATTGTTTAAGACTAGTAAATGAAGGCTTAGTGTATTTTAATCATATACTTTATTATGTAAAAGCCATACATACCTTTCTTGAATAATTTTGTATTCATAGACTTTGACAAGGTATTCCAGGAAAAGATAGGACAGTTTACATAAAAACTTTTTCGACTTATATACAACCTGTTTCCTAACATTATTTAAAAAGTCTGTTATAGCCATTGAGGTTAGAGTACCACAAAAGTCTAATAGTGTTCAATTTATTTTAATTGTATACTTAACTATAAGTTTTAGTCATAATGAAATAAGAAACATTCGGATACATTCGCCCCGTTGGTCGAGTGGTTAGCGCAGACGCCTAACGTGTCGCGGCGCAATGGGGCTCGGGTTCGATTCCCGGCGGAGACAGGTATTTATGTGATGAGCATAGATGTCTGTGTTTCTGGGTTTGGTCGTTTATTAAATATATTCTCAGTATTTATATGTGTATTTCTATGTATTTGTATCGTTGTCTAACACCCTTAACACAAGCAAATAATTTGCTTACTTAGGGGTTAGATCAATGTGTGTAATATGTCCTGATATTATATTATATTATATATATTATATATTATATTGTAGATTTGCTTTGAAGAAAAATCTCTATAGTTTTGTAGGATAGTTTTCTCATATTCGGTTCTCATTAGTGTTCGGTGATTAAAAAATCAATCCAAATTTATGAATATGGCAGAAATAGATAGCTGTTACCTGTTATAACTTGTAATGGAGCAAGCACTAGCGAGACAAAGTCCTAACGTATCATTTAATAACCCTCAATATACAGGGTTATTTGTAATTAATTAGCTATCTCTTACAAGCAGCCTCTCTACGGCGATCCCAACATTTGTTCTAAGACTGTTTACAAATCTTGATAAACAACACACAAAAACGGAAAAAAAAATGTGCTGCCTCATTTACTTATTACTCTGTATTTTGTAGAAGTACTTAAAAGGTTAACGCCCGGGCGCCATACCTACGCGCAGAGTTAATGCCAGTTCAAAGACAACCAATAAATTTTGTATGGAAAAACTTAAATTTTAAAAATTATTAATTTCAAAAAGTCGTAGAACAAATGTTATTAGGATTGATATAGAGAGGCCTATAGAGTAGAGTACGCACCTGTAAGGCCGAGCGATTGAGAATAATTGGGAACTAAGAGAATATTTTGTTTTAGAGGATGGGCTAGCAGAATTCTAACCAGCCACGTAGATGTATAACTGGCTATCATCTGCTCCAGCAGCAATCATCTGGTGGAAGGGAAGGTATCTGAAAGGATTTTCCAATATATAATATTGGTAATATACGTACCAGTTCCGCCACGATGTTCCCGCTGGCGATGGCCCACTGTATGCACATCTCGTAGGCCTGGTCTGGTCTGAAGGTGGCCTGGTACCGCGCGTGTCCCCACTCGATGCGGTCACTCTTGTTGTTGACGTCGATATCCAGGTGCGTGTTCTTGTATAGCGGCACTGATACAACGTACAGTATGACCAACGCATTCTCCGATTTGATTTACTCTTTATATTTACTATAGCAACTAATTATATTTATAGAATAATAGACAGTAGTAGAATAGAAAGCTTTTGTTGATCACAGTTAACCATTTACGTGGTTAGATTTAATCTCTAAATAAAATCATTGTATCTCTCAAAGATAAATATTGTGATTAATTAATACAATAAACATTTTAAATAATACACTATTTCACACAAAATATTTTTTTGAACAACTTATCTCGAGGAAGGAAAATAAAATAAACCCGAAATTGTGTAATATTTTTTAAATATTTATGTTCTGATACTAATTGTATGCTTAGTATTGTGCTGATAAAAAAATCTATGAGCTCCCTCAGCAAATAGGTTTGATTAGTAGTTAGCATAGATCGCGACTAAGGAACAATATACAATATCCTTTATCAATTCTACGAAAGGTAGCAATAATCCCACCAACAAGCATATCCAAGAAGGGTCAGGCAAGTCGGTCAAAAAACTTTTACTTAATCCTTTTCTATATGTTATAAATTGCCATGTAATTGACCCCCAATAATTGGGATGTTAGGTTGCCATTTACTCACTATCGTCACTTCCAAGCTGCATATAATTGGGATCAATGTTATCACAGAGGAAGACGGGCAACCCCGAGTCGTCAATGGCAGGACTGCTTCCAGAGATGTCTATAGCACGCGAAGTAGCTTCCGAAGTTAGTAATGGCGACCTGGGACCTAGGACTTCTACTTCCATCCACTCGTTTTCAAAGCTTTGTAAATCTCCTAATGGTTTGACATAATCGGTCAATTCTGAAAAAAAAAAAATATTAAAATTTTGTTATGACTGACCTAAGTAGTTGTAATTATACGTACCCTTATCCTTCTTCTGTGGCAGTATGTGGTACATGTAGTAGCCAACGACATAACGCTTTAAAGTATCACCTGAGGCATGGCATATCATTTTTTCTTGGAGTAGTTTCTGAAAACCATAGATTAAAGACGTAACTGTAATATGAAAACTTTATAATTGTGATTTCCCCAAGTCTACCTCCATAATGCTAGTCGCCTTTTCATAGCTGACGTTTTCCATATTGGCCTGAAGCCAGTGGATGGCGTATATCGAGACGAAGGTGTGGGAAGGTAAGCTGACAGTCTGCTGGAGGAAGCCCACTCCCAGGGTCTGATGGCGCATACGTTCTATCACCTCTAGCAATGTTGCTGTTGGCTTCAGTTTCGGTTCTATCACCCTAAAATAACGTTGAACTTTTATCAAAATCGATATATGTAAACCTTAACTTATTTTGTATATGCGAATGGGAGTTTTTTGACACACCCTCACACATACTTAACAAGAAGTAAGTAACAGAAGAACAGGCGAAAGGGTATGTTTAGTTAAGGTAGCTTTCTATCCTGATCAACAGCATTTTTTCGAGGGATAGAAAATTACTTTTAGATAGCATATATATATTCGTTTAGCTAAGTATTTATACTTATAAATACTTAGCTAAATTAATATTACTACAAGTCATCATCATCTCTCTACTATTATCCCAATATTAGGGTTAGCGCATATCCATACTTGTGACAGGGGTCACTCGTGATCTCTGTACATAATTTCATCTTCTCTTCTTTGAAAATTCATTTCCATATCTAACGCTCTTCTAACGATATGCTTCACCCCTCATAATATGTCCATAGACAAAAGACAAACAGACAAACGACTTACCCTATTTTTCTACTTACTGTAAGTATATACTATATTAGTATTATAGTATTAGTATAAATGTAAATATTCACTATTTTAACGTTTTATATTAAATTTATAGCCAGAATTTAACTGCTTATACCTACCCTATAACTTGTGTAACTTATAAATAATGTGTATTAATTTGACAACTTTCAAGTTTTAAACATAATATAGGTATCTCTTAGGTTAATAAATATGGAATGAAAAATAAACCGATACGTCAACCGAACCAACAACCTCGGGGAAACCGTCCCGTCCGGAAGTCACGGGTTTGAATCCCTGTCTGTAGTGTTTTATTTTTAATTCTATATTTATTTAAAATTTAAACACGGCTGTACTTTTATAGATATGTTCAAACACAATATACGTTTACCCATCATCGTAAGTGTCATCGCATTCTCCGGACTGCGACTGAGATCTTTCTAGAACCGTTTTAGCTGCGGCCCTGAAAGGATTTGTATCACTTATTCTATAATCCAACAATATTACTAATGTTTCATAATTAGTAAGAAAAATGCAAAAGCAAAAGCTCCTCAAGCGAACAGGTAGGTTGCAAAAATATAATCGTATCAATGTTTATTTTCAAGAAACAGAAATCAGTACAATCTTAAAATTGAACAGTCTATGGATGGTCTATTTTTTGAACTTCTACGATATTGTAATTGTCAATATTTTTTGGCTTCTAACTTTTATTACTGAAAACTTTAGATGGAGGATGAAGGCTTACTTACTTGTTCCCTTGGCTAGTATTTACTGACTTAGTGGGTGATACTTGCTGCAATGAAATATTCAATAGGAATAAGAGAAACAAGCAGTAAGAAAAGTCTGAAAGAAAGCTGTTAGAAATATAAATAAATAGCGAAATTTAAATTTAATTTCAAATATAAGATTCAAAGTGCATACAGCTACATAAATAACGGTTGTAAAAACATAACATTACAAGAATACCACAGCATATAAAGGAATATAATTATAATAAGCTATATGATATTAAAAGAAATAATGAAAGACAACATTCTAAGCACCACGGCATGCCAATAAGCCACCAACAGATATATCTTTACAATAAACAATAACAATGATTTTTTTAATTCTTTATTCGAATGCGACGAACTATAGAAAAGATATATACAATTCAAGTATTCAATACGAGTAACTTGGGATTGCATATAAATTCTATCTCAGTTACTGAACAAAATATCTTAAACTTTCGTATAAGTGATGTTTATCGAAAGATCCAGGAAGTATGCAAAAAAACAACAATGACCTCATAAATTGCAAGCATTAATGTTGCTATTCAGATCATATTAAGTGACAAGTTAAATAGTAAAGAAATATACGTGACAAAAAATTATAACATATAAAGTGCTAAATCCATCAAAGCGAGTGACGATAGCTCAGTTGTTAGAGCGACGACCAAGAGCCGTTCGAGGTCGCAGGTTAAAAACCTGCTCGTGTTGATGAATTGTTTTTTGTTTATATAAAACTTGTCATTAAAACAATCTGAATAACATCATAAGTGTATTCAACATCAGTGTATTACATGGCCTCAATCCGCAGTCGCGGTCGGTCGGGGAGCCGGGTGCTGCCGACGCGCTCTCTGAACGGGGAACCGGACGCCCCGCCCTGACACATATTTTAATTTGTAGCCGATTTAAACTTACAAATTATAAATATATTATTTGTATAACAATCGATTACTTTGATTCCAACAATGCTCTAAGTTCATATAAGAAAATCGGATTTTAAAACACAAACAGGGCAAAATCGGTAAATCTACAATCAAACGATATACTTACTGCAACAGCAAGCGCTTTTAGAGATCATATTAATACTGTACTTTTTTTTTTAAATAAATAATAAATGTTTAATAAATATACAGTATTTGTAATTAGTTGACCACCACTTGCAGGCAGCCTCTTTACAACAATCCCAACCACATTTGTTCTACGACTTTTATAAAATTATTAGTTTTTAAACTTTAGATTTTCCCATATAAAATTTATTTGTTGTCTCTACTGGCATTGACTCGGAGCGACGGTATGGCGCCCGAGGGTTGGACTTTTAAGTACTTCTTAAAAAATATAGAGTTATAAGTAAAAGAGGGAGCAAACATTTTTTGTTTTGTTTTTGTATTGTTTATCAAGATTTGTAAGATGTCGTAGAATAAATGTTGTTTGGATTGGTGTAGAGAGGCTGCCTGCAAGAGGTGGTCAACTAATTAAAAATAACCCTGTATATTGAAAAATAAACCGATACGGTCAGGGATTGGAGCCCGCGACTTATGGGAAGCTGTCCCGTCGCTCTATCAATTGATACAAAATGGTAGCTTAATACCTGCATCGGTTCATTTTTAATACATTTATTAAAAATTATATATATTTTAGTTGATATTTTTTTTAATGAATCCTATAAGCACTTGTATTTATGATAACTAACAAAACTTCAAATAAACATAGAAGCCAGACAACGTAATTACATATGTTGTGCAGTTCGTGCTTTGTATAGTTTTATAAGCAGTGCTCTATATACGCATTCATTTCAACTACTTTACATGTTATAAAGCTATCGGTTACTACGATGGTGTCTATTACGTGACTTTTTAGTAAACTAATAAGATTTCTAAATAACAGTTAATATTTTCAATATTTAATTATATTACAAGCTATAATGAGTATTATTTTGTTAATGTTATAGGCGAGTGCTACGAGTTTAACATATTTTTAAAACCCTATTTCTAAACGGGTGCATAGTGATACAAATTATAAACTGCAACGAAAAAAAACACTCCAAATGTGCTTAAAAATAAAATTTTCAAGGGCATATGATATATTCTCCTACTACCAATTAAACTAGTAATTGTAATTATTTATTCCCTACATACTCACAATTGGTAACTGTGAACAAATATCAAAAGATACGACAATTGGAACTCTATTCCCACGACATAAGATGTATAATCGCTCACCAAACTGAGATCGATTCACCTATGTACGATTCGTAAAATTGGACTCTAATCGTAGGTGATAGGGTGTATATTACCTGCTGCGTCCTTGTGAGTATGGAGGTGGATGTGGAGTGTCGGCGCCGCGTGAGGCCGGGGTCGGCGCCGGCTACCTGCGCGCCCACCTGCGGACCGCGCGATACTAACACACCACCCGAGAGGAACCTCTCATTGAGCTTTAAAAAACTTTCCTTGATACTTTCATATAACTATGATGTGATGAAACTTTTTGGTGAGATATTTTTTTTTTATTGACAATTCTCAAAACACTAATTAGACTGATGTTATTTTTTAGTTTACTGTGAGTGGAAATTCCAGACAATATGTTGATTCAAATGTTGTTGAAACAAATATTCAAACAATATATGAGGAGAGAGAGAGAAAGAAACAAAATTGTTTCCGTATTTCGAAATATGATTTTAGGCGTTCTGTAGTTTGTGTCGCCTCTTAAATTGGACGCCCAACAAATAATTGATAGCCCATTTTGATGAGGCAGGATTTTCGTTTATTTATTTATGTTAACGTAAGTTTTCAATGTAACACAATTTTATATATTTATGCCATTTTTACGAAATAATTCCCTATAAAAAAATATAATTTATTTTATTATTTATATCATGCATCTGTACTCAAACAAGAAATCGCATTCCTGAACGCTAATAAAATTAATAAAATGTACAACAAACAACCAGTCATGCTGATAAAAATTAATTTTATTAAAATATATTGAATATTAACAATATATTGATTATAATATTCAACATGCTATTAAAAAATATAATTCGTGTTTGAGTATACAATATTAATATTAAATATATTTGATTAAGTGAAACTTTACAAACTGTGCAAGTAGCATGCTAACTATATTGACATACAAGTGCAGTCATGCCTTGTTAAGTGAGATACAATATATATATAAAACACTCTCACCCTCTGTTTGTTCGGTCGTTTGACCTTGTTGAAGTACGACTCAGTCATTTTAAGGAACCCCTCAGTGAGATGGTCGAGGTCGTGTCGTGTGGGTGTCGGATAGATGTCGCAGTGGGTGGAGTCGTCTTCCAGTATCGTCTTCGTCGCTGGGTTGTATAATGGGAGAAGCAGAGTTCGGAAACGCCAGTATTTTAATGACTGGAAATTTATATTATCGATAGTAAATATTTATAATATTTTTTAATCTATTTCTGTTTCTATATCTTTTTTTTGTATACATACTTATTTTTCTAATCTGAAATCGTCTATTAAAATAGTAAACAAATACTATAAATTGGAGAACTACAATTTTTATTATTATTTGCTTGTCATGAAGAATCTAAACTAGCATGGTTATTTGAAATAAATATAACACCTAAGATTATATTTAGGATATTTATCATACATGCATTTCTTATTTAAAAATTTTATAGTCATTTATTACACATTCTTGTAATTTATTTTTTATACATATTTATTTTGTAGTTGTTTTAGATTAAACAGCTACTACCAAACTCGTATGAGATTATATAACTTTACGATTTAATGGTATCATAATTAATGAACAATCTCTCTCATGTTATTAATTACGTGACATTGGCGAAATATACGTAAGCATGGACGATGTCATAATAAAAAATTTAATAGTTTTTTTTTTGTGTATAAAAAATTATAAACAGTATATCACTGTCAGTAATAAAACAAACATACAAACAATATTACTTTGTATATAAAGTAAATGCACTACAAGTTTTCATCCAAACCTCAACCAGGAAGAAATCAGTGTCTCCCCTGGTGCAGATGTAGTGGTCGGTGTAGTTCCAGTTGTAGTTCTCCAGCTTCTCCGTGGTGAAGGCCACCCACGACACCTCGTACGTGTCGTGGTAGGGCGCGTGGAAACGATACCGGTAGTGGATGTTGAAGGGCGGGTAGGGATGCCTACAATGGAAAGAAATTATTATTTATATCTTTATTTGTTTTAATTTAAAAGTAGGGAATACAATACTATCATATTATAATGTTTGTATACGAGTGTTGGTGACAATAAAGTGACATCAAATCTAAAGTACGATTGAATATCGGTATTGGATTTACAAATCTCTCTATCTAGAAATAAATAAACCAAAATAAAGTCTGAACTTTTTGTCTGTCTGTCTAAAAAGTCTGAACTTCAATAGCTTGTTATCATTAATATATGGATTATCAATAAATATATGAACTTAAATAATGAAATTAAATATGAACGGATTTAAAAGATTAAATAAGATGCAAAACATGCAAAATATTTTTTAAGTAATGATTGCGGTCAAATTTCGACCATTTGTCGAATTCTGAAGGCATACATTATAAAAAGTGTTTTAAAGAGGGAGTAATTACCTGGGTCTGTACCGAGTGACCGTGATGGTGGACCCCACTAGTGTGAGTTTGTGGAAGATCCTGCCAATGGACAGCAAGTACCGCTTGGTTGGAGCGTTGGTTTGTTTGCTGCTCTGTGGCGCCACTTTGGATGGAGGTGGTGCGTGAGTGGACGGACAGTGGGACTCGATCACTTCATTCTCATTCACACCCACTATTAACTGGAAACCCTGGAATGTGTTAATTGTATTATATTTTATTAGCTTTTTTTATCAACTGCGTTAGTTTATGATTTTTTTTCTGGTTTTTTCCACTTATATTTTTTGATTTTTTGTAACCAGCAATGTTTTTTAGTGCACATAAAAAAAACTTTTTTTTGCCTGAGTTACTATATACCAGAACCGATTCATTATAAGATATTAGTATAAAATATAATGTACTTTAAAATACCTGAGCCAACCTCTGCGATACAAGTTCCTTGAACACCTCCATAGTAGTAAGAGGTTCCTTATAAATCGCTCTGTTCTGTGCAAAGTCCGCATTTACGTCGTCGGGTAATAGATTATAGTCCGATACGAGGTAATCGTTCTGAAGAGATCTTTTGTCGGGGAAATAGTCCGTGGTTATTGGTAAACACGCAGGTATTGTCAAGGACTTCCAGTCCACGCCTGGTTATGTAAAAAAATATAATAAAACCTCTGCCTTTATGGTGATTGCATCTAAAATGGCTAAACATTTAAGCATAGTGCAGAATAATATAAATGAATATTTATATGAGTTACAAAACCATTACAAGGGTTTGTTATGTCTATTAAATTGGAATCTAATACCTACTATTGAAATTTTACGAAGAAATATATAATGAATTATCGAATGCTGCCGAAATAAGGCCCAAAGCGTTCATTCAATTCATATGTAGGTTAGTAACATGCAAAGTTATTAGATAACAGTTGATCTATGCATTAATGTAACATTTTAGCACGTGGTTCTAAGCACATGTTTTGTAACTAATCTCAGAATTGAGACCACAAGTCTAGGAGAATATAACTTATCAAACAAAGTCACAACCCTAAGCTTGTGCTGAATAAAACAAACTGCCATTTAATAAAAAAAATAGGCAGTTTATTTCAATATAAAATTGGATTTGCAACTAAAAGCACATTGGAAATAATTCCCATATTAAAAATAAATCATATATAGATAGGGTTGGCAACTACTTGATGCAAATCCAGCGAATGAGATATCAAACCTATTGCTCGGTTCGCTTTGGGCCGCATTCGATGCGATTTGTAGATCGACGACGATATCATGAAACATCAGAAATGAGATGACAGTTTAGTAGACGTTGCAATGTGATTTTATTTATTGTTAATACTTTCATGACTGATTTTTGTATGGAATAATATTTTTTACATCAATATGTATATTATTTTTATCCATTTTACATAAGAATGCGCTCCACTTTAGTATGTTTGTGACATGTATATGTGATCATTTTTAACCCAGTAGGGTATTTCGTTTAAACTGAAAGAGGGATTAGTTGTCTGAGGTCTCTAGATTTAATATTAAATATTAACCTAGGAGATATGTAGTGACCACAAAAACAGTGATAGGGAAAGAGATATGTATTATTAAAAAGTAAAGACAAGGAATAAAAAATAATGAAAATGTAAGTAGCCATTAGGAAAATGTTCAAGGCACACAACGAAGGAAGATCATGAAAAATTATATTGAGAAATAACACAAACGCATTCATGTGTAAAATGATTGATAACATCGACATACCACAAATATATTCATTACACAAAAATCTAAAATTATAGAGGTATAACAAAACTCACCGGTAGTGAGAGCGGGGGTCCACTCCTGCTCCCCCGTGGCACCCCACAGTAGCGCGAGGGATGCATTATTGGTGGTGGCAGGGGTCCCCAGCGCCCCCAGCACGCTCAGAGCACCGGACGCGCTAATCATTCGCTTTCTGCCAATTATATTACCTGACCGATTTGTGATGAGAGAAAATGTGTATAAAAATATGAATCTCAATCATGTTTGGTCGCGTTATATATTGGTCATCATAGTCACCGTCCACTTGATACACGGCGTGGTTGTTGGTGCTGCTGTTGTTGGCGGTGTTGGAGTTGTTGTTGGCGGTGTCCCCGTGTGTCCTGGCGCGCTCGGCGGCCGGGCGCGCCTGGTAGTGGTGTTGCTGGATCAACACACCCGTCGGACCTGGGCGGGTTGTATGCCTTTTAAAATATTGTCGTTTCTTTGTTTGTTACTAAGCTTTACGATGTTATAAGATTACATCATAAAGCAGATTACAGTAATAAGATTTTTTAAAACTAATAAAACGAATCTAAACTAGGCCTACCTAGTACCCATTGACCTAGGAGATCCGGTAAACGTCTTTTTATTTGTCTTTTTAATTTTGAAATATTTGGTAATAAACACGAGAAAAATGTATCTGCAACTCGTAGAGTATGAAATGAAGGAAAAAAGTTTTTTTGTATAAAAAATAATTTGCAAAAAAAATTTAGATTAAAAATTAATAAAAAAGAAACATTCCACCTGTTGCAATTACTGGTTTCATTACATTATGTTTAATTTTGTTGCAATATGTATAGAAAACCAGATTATTTTCGACATAACTGTAAATGCGTCTTTAATACACATAAATTATTACACGAGAGACAGACGCTCGGGACCATAAACTCATTTTAGATAATTTCTGCAAAATATGTTTTGACAACAAAAATTTCAGTTACAAGATATATTCTCAATACCCCACATTACCTTTGGGAAAGATATGTGTCCAGCGTCGTCTATTACTCGTCAGCTTGACGGTGACGTGTGAGGGGTCGAAGGGGTTGATAAGGGCGCGGCCCTTTCGCTTGACGGGCTTGTTGGACACCGAGCTGCGAGGAGACAGCCGGCTCATTGACGTGGGGGAGTCTGTCGCGTCGCTGCCGTCGTTTACACTGTATTTACCTGGCATTCACACATATGTCATTGGTATAAATTAGAATAACATTGCATCAAAAAATAATACTCTCAATTTTGATCCTCACTGTTACTCAAGATGTCCGAACCGAGACTGTGATGAATGTCGGGGTCCGACATCTTCCTGTGATGTATGGAGGGGGGGCTCCTACGATTAATTCCTTCTAAACCGGCTACCGATGTCTTCTTTGTACGTGCTACTCTCTGCACGCTGGATAAAAAACATTTTTTTGATTTAATAAATAAAACTATTTCATAACTTAACCTATTTCTTTATTTTAAATTCTATTTATAAATAAAGCATAAGGTAAATAACTTATAAACAAACGATTTTTGTTTTTGAAGATATATGGTAAGAGTATTATTACTATATTGGATAGAGTTTAGTATTTTTTTTTTAGTTGGAGAAGTATGTTATGAAACCCACCATGTACTATGAGCCGGTGGTAATTGAAACACCTGGGCGTCATATGCGTCATAATCGAATATCGAATTGTGCATATATTCATCTTCCTTCAATAGCTTGCCTTTACTCTCATCCTCATACATTTTTTTTAGCGGCTCTTGGCTCTTCCGTGGCGGCAGTTTAATTCTCGGAATAAAATTTGAATAAGCCACTTTTTTGTTTGTAGAATAGAATGATAAGTTAATCCAATGTGGCATTGAATAATCATCTATGGAATTTAAATTGCTGTCTTTGTTGTGGAATTTTAGCAATGGAACGGCATGTAAAGGTTGTTCCCCAACACATACCAGATCACTTCCCACTCCATTGTCAATGATTCTCTGTTTGGTGACATTTGTAAGTTCTCTATCAACTTCAAAGACACCAACCCCAGGTGTAATGACTACACTAAGTTGACCCGTTCTGTCAAAACACCTATCTAGGTAATGTTTTTCAAAGACTGAAAATATAAATGTTGTTTAAAGTTTTTAAATCAGAATTGTAGCATAAATTATAATTTTTTTCTACACTTACCATTCAAACTCATATTTAGAACTTCTAGGAAGTTTCCTTGTGCGGCTGTTGAGTTGATTGCTGTGGGTATTTCCATATTAGGCCTTTCATGGTATTGTAGAACAATCTTCTGATAATCAGTAAACAGCCTTCTTAACTGAAGTAGAACATTGGACCAGTCTTCATATCTCTCATTTTGGACAGCAACCCTAAAATGTAGAATAAAACATCATTTACAACACATTCACTATTCTAATGTTTATATATATACATATGAATGTTGGTATAATCTCATGGATATTAAAATGGACTAAAAAGAATAAACTATTTAACTACCTATAAAAATCTTCATAAAATCTGCCCCTATAATCTTTTTGTAAACATTCTTTCATGTGTTGTGGAAACTCTTCCAATGTTTTTGCTTTGTAAAATGTTCTTGAAAACAGTACAATTGTGACTTCATGGTTACTACCATTCTTCTGAATTTTTTAACAAACACAGATTAATTATATTATAATAAAAAAGAAAAAGTGTGTGTACAATATTTAAGCCTCAAAACAAATTGTATGAAAGCTGAAATATGTTTATTGTTTGTAAATATAAATAAAAAAAATTAAATAAAATACTTGCCTTCCATTTAGCAAACAAATCAGCAAGAAATCCATTGACTGCTTTTTCAAAATACAAATCACCATGAATATCAAAATCCCACATTTCAGATGACATTTGTATAAACAAATACACCATAGATGTTGAAGATCTGAAGACTATTTTAGTGTCTTCAGTAATCACGCCACAAGCTACTCGGTCCCCTTGAGACCACATTTCATACACCTGGCAGCGCACTGCCCCCCCACAGTATTCTATCTTTTTGTTTATATATACACATGTACCCACCTGCAATTTGTTTACAATAACTAAGGTTCTTATCCATTCTGATAATATAAAGAGAAAGAGTTTTTATACAGGATGTCTTCTTCTACTTAGGCTATCCATCCATTTAATATTTCTATGACAAATTTTTTAAAATTATTTTAATGTGGACAAATGTTAAACAAACTAGGGTTGTGTACTATAAAATATAGTATTTAACAACATTTTTACCGCTGGTTAAACCAATACTCTTGTTTTGTATTTACTATGACTGGAATGCTCCCACAGTGCAGCATAATGATATAGGCTTTGGAGCACCCATTAATTTTAATCTACTTAAATTTTGAGCTTAATTGTTTAAATTATTTTAATTTTTTTAAAAAATAATAAAAGTTAGATTGTGAAAGCCAAAACTAATAAGAAATAACACTTAAAAAAAATGTGAAAATGTGTGCTTTTATTATCCTGAATTTAAATACTAAATTTTTACCACTGTTTGAAAATATATTATATTTCTAAAAAAAGAAGGCGACAACCCTTGTTAAAACCTATGTAATACCTTTCTTACCTATATTATACATATTATGTCATTTAAATTAAACTTCTTTTTGTAAAAAAAAGTAGAAGAGTGTAAGAAAAAAAGTAGAAAAGAAGTGGAAGTAGATAGTCAAGTAAAGTCAAGTACATTTCATGTTTACATTAATAACAACCAGTTTATTTAATAAGAGATGACTCCAATGTCAAATTCTTTTTTTAATGCATAACAGAAGATCTAGATTAGGGCATGTTACAATTTTTTTAGAATACACAAACTTTCTCAGGGTCTTCCATCTTTATTAACTGTAATTTCAATCTTTATTAAATATTATTAAACAAAGATGAGTGTAAAATACACTGTATTTTATTTTATTAAACCACTCTCACATTACAGATATTATCTGTTCTAAAAATTTAAATATTTGTTTATAATTTTGAAATATATGATATTAAAAAGATATATTTATAATAATAATAATACAAAATATGTGGTAATAAAAGGAAACATTTATATTAATAACTTACTAAGTGATTTTTCAATCTCCACATTTCTGATCTCCCTAGATACTGATCTTTGAATGTTAACTCAACTGAATCAAGAGCTACATCTGGAACATTTACGATGTTGATATAAACATCAGCAAATGTTCGAAGTTGAAAAGTTGTTGCGATGCTTTGTTCAACACTGATGGTATCTGCAAAAAATAAAACGATTTTTTTTTTCACAATAAAACTTTTATTTAATAATATTATAAAATTAGAAGTAAATTCATGATAAAACCTCTGCCTCGACCCGGTGCATCCACTTTGGTGACTTGTAAAAGCAACCGAGGGTAGTCATTTTCCGGGTGATAAATTTCTACAATATCTTTTTCTTTTAGTCCCGGATAATCTTTAAGATTAATTATAAGATCTTCAGCTGTAACAAGAGTTTTATTTACTATTTTAACCTAAATTAGAACTATATAATAAGGTGTTTTACTCACTGCTGAAACTGGACTGATGAACAATTAATTTAAAGGACTTCATATTTACTTTGTGGGCATAATTTCATAAAAATTAGTTACATGTGTTGAAAGTTAATTAAATACATAAGTAACTAAATACAAATATTAAGTCCAAATAATCAAGGGCAGTTTTAATATTTCATCAGTTAATTTATTTTTCCGAAAAATACTATACGAATTTATAAACTTTAACTTTTTATCCAGTGACAACTGACAAATGACAACTGTAAAGTGTTTACAATTCAACTTCTGACTTCTGTGTTGAACAACAACTGATTACTGAGTTGACTGTTGTACCGAAAAGTTTAGGGAAGCGAGCTTAAAATATTGTGTCCATCAACTCATCTTTTATTATCTGACACTGATATAGACCTGCCTATGGCTGCCTAATCTATGTAAAAGTTTACATAACTATCACTTTTTACAACTATGTTCGTAGCATCAGATTGCATTAATTATTTTGAACATTTATTTAAATAAAATTGAAATTTCTTCTACCTTAGAAAAAATCAAGGAGCATCAAACATAAATTGGATTTTTACAGAAAAAAAATGATTATTTAATACTAATTATTAAATATTTAATAACTATTTAATACTATCATTAGATTTAGAAAGAGTAAGTGTACTTTGGATTAATCTCGGTTACTAATATTTTAGTAACCGATACCCGTGTAGCTTTTTTAAATAAAGAATCTAGGTCATTATTAAAAAACTCGGAAAAATAAGCATAGAAGAAGCTTCATATTTTTAAAGTGTACACTGTCATAGACAACAGATTGTTTTCATATAGCGATATCAATAGTGATCTTTATCTCTATGGTCGTACCTACCGTTTTTAAAGGCGGGTGAGCCGTGAAGTGCTTTTCATTACTTTTTAGAACGAGATGCAGGTTCTCCGTTGTCGAATCCGTGGGAAAGAAATTTCGTCATCCACCCGCACATCTTCGTTATTATTAGATCGAAACATCAGGCAAATAAAAGGTATGTGGTACCTTTTCCGAACGAGTTAATTCCCGATTTTTTTTAATAATTATGTATAATTAAATGTGGTAGTTTAAAAGTTAGTAAAGAATCTATGTTAGGTGTCTCCCTTAATATTAACTTAAGTTACCTTGGTTTAGCACGTTTATTTAAGACTATTTGCAAGCAAGGTCTGATAAATTACTTACTATTGAGAAAAAATATGTTAGATAAAAATAACTACGTTAAAAAAACCGACTTTAAAACTAAAAAGTAATAAATAATGAAGATTTAATATTTAATATATACTACCTATTATTTATATGTTCTATTTACTAAAAGGTTTGAAGTCGTGACTATTAAAGACTTCACATATACAAAACAACAGATGTCATTAGTCACAGCACGTTTTGATTTCCTTCCGGAGGAGTTAGTTCAAAACTTGGACTAAAATGCTCTTAAAATAAAAACTAATGGGCCTACCTGAATCAAATTTTTATGGGACCAATTCGAAACTATTCCGCATCAAACAAGAAAAGAATTACGTAAATCGGTTCAGAAACCGCGGAGTAATCGGTGTACATACATAAAAAAAAAACCGGCCAAATTGAGAACCTCCTCCTTTTTGAAGAAGTCGGTTAAAAAAAGGTGTTAATTATATGTATTATATATTATGAAGTAATTAGAAGTAATAGTAATTGTATTTATTATATAATATTAGTAATTAAAAAAAAAAATCGTTTACTTTTAACAAGAAACAACTATTTTCTGATAGATTTCTTTTCAGGACTGCCCAATTGTCCAAAAATTAAATAGGAAATATCATAAGGTTGATGTTCCAGCGAAACCCAAAGTAGGTAGTTTCTTGGTGGTAGACCATAACATCCGGTCGCCGGCAAAGTTACCACCCATCGGGCAGAGTCGTGCCGCAAAACGACCTAGTCGTGTTCCGGCACGTTGCTCGATGAAGCCGTTTATGGGAAATGGGTCTGAACAGTTGCGGTGCGTTGGCGAACCGGTCTGACGTCGGGTTGGTGTTTGTTTTGTCGGGTGTCTAGTCGAGGAGGGTAGCGGGATCCGAAGCGACGGCTTTCCGCTGGCCGCCCGCAGATAGTTGGGGGCCCAATTAGTGGGATAGCCAACCACGAAAGGCTGCCCCGCCAGCTGTGAAAAATCCCAGGGTGGCTCCATCGTGCTGGTTGGCGACCAGACGAGGAGGCCCGATGGCGATCCCTGGGGGGGTTCGGGCGTCCCCGCAGTCTCCAGACTAGCCTCCCAGTGGCAAGACATCACCAATTTCGACGTCGGGTTCGATACGTACCGTCTCGTTCAACTGCCATTTCCCATCTCTATTCACTTTTATATTTATTTATTTTTTTTATGAAAAAGTTAAGAAAAAAGAACAAGTTTACACAGCGGTTGCACTCCTCCTCATATAAAGTGCACCTTACTAATATCAGGGGTTTGCACTCAAATCTTTTAGCTGTCCACCACCACCTGGAGACAGAGCAGCCGCACTTGCTCTTTTTGACGGAGACGCAGATACAATGTCCTTTGAGCGCTGCATACTTGGATTATCCCGGTTACTCGTTAGAGCACAACTTTCGCTCACGGGCCGGAGTCAGTGTGTACGCGCGGAACGACCTCTGTGTTCAGCGTCTCCGTCACCTTGAAGACCCCACTTTTTCTTCCCTATGGGTTTTAGTGGACACAGGAAACGAAAAAATCCTGTATTCCTGTGTCTACCGTTCGCACAGCGGTGACCAGGAGACAACTCGTTTATTTGAGTATCTCAGTGAGGCTGCAGATATGGCTCTGTATCAGTACCCTTCGGCGCAGCTCGTCTTTCTGGGGGACTTTAATGCCTGTCATCAGGACTGGCTGTTCCCGTACCAGAAGACCGACCATGCTGGAAGAGAAGCGCGGAACTTTGCGTTGTCCTTGGACCTCTTTCAGCTGGTGAGGCAAGCGACAAGGGTACCAGATGTGGTAGGCCATACAGCCAATTGCCTGGACCTTCTGCTGACAACTGATCCGGACAGGTATCGTGTAGAGGTCACGTCCCCCTTGGGAACCTCCGATCACTGTCTGGTGAAATCTGTATTTACATATTCCCCACCAGCTTTCGAACCACATGGTGTTAGGCGAGTATGGAAATACAAGTCAGCAGATTGGGATGAGATGCGGCACTTTTTTGCGTCTTATCCTTGGCGGCAGGTCTGCTTCTCTTCTTTGGATCCGTCGAGTTGCGCGGATGCTATAACCGATGTGGTGCATCAGGCAATGGAGTATTTTATTCCTTTTGCTGACGTACCCATCGGTGGCAAAGCTCGCCCATGGTTTAATGCCGAATGTCGTCATGCACATGACCGTAAACATTCGGCATACCTCATTTGGGCTGATGCTCGAAGCCGCAAAACTCCGGATGTAAGTACAAAGAAGAGAGCCTTTAACCAAGCTGCCAAGTCCTATAAAAAGGCATTGCGGAAGGCTCGTCTTGATCGGATCGTTAAGAATGGCGAAAAGCTCTCTGTCAGACCAACTGGCAGTCGAGCTTTCTGGTCTCTTGCCAAAGCGATCGAGTCGAACTTCTGCCAACCCTCACTGCCTGCTCTGCTGAAGCCTGATGGATCCCTGGCCCACACAGCAACAGAGAAAGCGAATGTATTTGCTTCTCTGATTGCTGAGAATTCGCATCTAGACACTGGCAATGCTTCTCCAGAACATCTTCCTCACTGCGGTATTTCGATGCCTGAAATCCGCATCACAAACAAAGAGGTATGGAGAACATTGTGTCGTTTAGATGTGAATAAAGCCGGTGGTTCTGATGGTATACCAGCCATTCTGCTCAAGACATGTGCAGCTGATTTGTCTCCTGTACTGACACGTCTGTATCGCCTCTCTTTCAAGACTGGAAAAGTGCCGGAATCCTGGAAGCTTGCCAACGTGCAACCCGTGCCCAAAAAAGGCAGCCATGCCGATCCTGCCAATTATAGGCCCATTTCAATCACCTCCATACTCTGCAAGATTATGGAGCGTGTATTGAACTCGCGGCTTCTAGCGTACGTAGAAGGTAACGATCTCCTCAGTGACCGACAGTACGGATTTCGCCGAAATAGGTCCACTGGGGACCTTCTAGCGTACGCAACACACATTTTAGGCGAAGCCATCGAGAGGAACGGAGAAGCGGTCGCCGTCTCTCTGGACGTCTCGAAGGCTTTTGACAGGGTCTGGCATGTGAGCCTTTTAAGCAAGCTTTCAGCTTACGGTATATCTCCTGGTCTGATTGGCTGGATAACGGACTTTTTGAGCCAGAGATCTCTGCGTGTTGTTGTCGACGGGTGTTCTTCGGAACCCTTGACAATAAATGCCGGAGTACCTCAGGGGTCCGTTCTTTCTGCAACTCTTTTTCTGCTGCACATTAACGATCTGCTGAAGCCCGGTATCTATGGGTATGCAGACGACAGCACAGTTGTAGAAAGATATCTGCCAAGTTCTCGGGCTAGTAGAGATGAAGTACAGTCTGAAAGAGAAGCCATGGTGCAACGTTTGAATGACAAACTTCAGGCAGTCTCCGCATGGGGCAATGCCAATCTTGTCAAATTCAACGCCACCAAAACGCAGACGTGTTTGTTCACCGCCAAAAGGAGCCCCTTCACCTTGGCTCCTACTTTCCAGAATGTATCCTTGGAATACAGTGACTGGCTTCAGTTGTTAGGCTTAGAGATCTCCTCGAACCTCAACTTTGGTCGGTACATTGAGTCCAGAGCAAGAGCAGCTGCGGGAAAGCTTGCTGTACTTGCGAAGGTGCGACAGTACTTTACACCGGGACAGCTTCTTGTATTATACAAAGCACAGATCCGGTCGTGTGTAGAGTACTGTGGCCATATATTTGCTGGTGCCGCAAAGACTCATCTTGCGGTTCTGGACTCAATTGAGAGGCGAGCAAAGAGGCTTATTGGCGACCCTAAATTGGTTGACGCCAAACTCCACAGCCTTGAACACAGGCGTAGAATTGCTAGCCTCTCAGTATTCTATAGGATACATTTTGGTGAGTGTGCGCAGGAATTGCACGACCTAATTCCCCCATCCCCGTTCCTTTGCCGGACGTCCCGACGCACGGCGGGTATCCATCCCTACGTTGTGGACACTCCACCTGTCCGAACGAAGCGCTATGCTTCATCTTTTTTAGTGCGTACAGCGAAGGACTGGAACAATCTGCCTGCGTCGGTATTTCCGGCAAAATATAATGTGGGTGTCTTCAAGAGGAGAGTGAATAGGCTGCTAGGTTAATGCGCTTTACCACCTAAGACTACATTTCACTTTCCATCAGGTGTAATGTAGTCAAGCATTAACCTAGTTTTGTATAAAAAAAAAAAAAAAAAAAAAAAAAAGGGAAATATACCCAGAAAGTCCTGGTGTATAAAATACTGCGGAGCTAACAAATAAATTACATTCACTGTATGTTGGCTATGGCGGTCTGTGAAGATCAAGGCCTCTCTGCGGGCCACGTGTTGGGGAGCACGACTGCAAATCTCCACGCGTCCGGGGGAAGCCAGCTGCCTTGCGCGTGGAGCGCAGCGTATCGGGGGATCGAGGCGATGGCGCCGTGACCGGCTGTGTTGCCCTCAACGGGGGGGGGGGGCTGGTTGAAAGAAGTCGGGTTCTGCACGATTCCTTTCTCCAGCCGTAGTACGTGGGCGCGAGGGGGGGTGGTGGTACGTGGTGAGGGTGTCCCTAAGTGGATCGGGTTTCCTCACAGAGGGTTTTGCTGGGAGCGTCACGGTGAGTGCGATAGTGATCCCGAGGCGTCCCACTCCGGCGATTAGGTCAACCGGTGCTTGTTTTAGTGGGTAGCCTTAAAATGGTAGCGTTCCTTGCTGCCAGGTAGTCCCACATACCCCATCTGCCATCACCTGCATGGCCGATGAGAATGCGTAACGCATTTTTTCCAACGGAAAAAGAGTTTAGGTTAGGTTATTTTGGGGTTTTAGGGGTAGGTCACCTCCAGGTGACATGAAGCGACTGGTACCAAAAATGAATAGGAGGTCGAGATTCGTCGAGATTTAGGGTAGACCTTTTTTTTAGTTTTTTCCCCTTGGGGGAAATGAGGCCCCGCACAGGAACAACGGACCACAGATTCGGACTCAGGGGCTTAAACTAAACAATGTCCGAATAAATGCGAAACAAATAATTTCCCCCACTTTGTACCGTACAACCATTTACACACACATAATATATAGTTGTGCGAAACAGTGGAAACTGGGAAAAACAGCGGAAATAGTGTTGGCAACCGTACGATAATTTGCGTCTAACGTACGATGTACGATTGCTATTCATTATCGTACGCAAATGTACGATTATTTTCGATTATACATTTTTTTTCTAAAAAAAATTGTAGATTGAAGTTTGAGTAGCAGAAACAATGGCACAGACTACTAGAGAGACCCTGTCAACCATGGCAGAATTTATTATTACCTCATTTCTTTTAATAAATGTAATAATTGACCGATCAACTTTAAAGTCACTTGTTTTTTGTACAATTTTTGAATCACCCAAATTTTCGCGCCATTTTCTATGAGGTGTACCCATGTGATATATATAATAAGAACGTGACGGGTGGTCGAGCATAATATAAGTTCGTGACAATGTCTGTTTTATTAATAACTAATACTTTTATACGTTATTTAAAAATGTACGATAATTTTTTGACAGGTACGATAATTTTAATCCCCTTGGTATGATCGGCGCATCGTTCGGCGTTCCAGGTAGGCAACACTGACTGCGGAATTAATAAAGGGATGGTCTTTGGCGGGAAATCAAAAAGCGCGCATTTTAAAAAAGGCCCAAAAATATAAAATTTCAGTTTTCGTGTTTATATTGTATATTTTCAAGTAAATAGTTACTTTTAAGGGCTGTTATAAATAATACTAGTTATGAGTGTAAATAGCGACGGGGGAGACCCCGTCGAAAGAGCAAAAAAACGAAAAATTGTTGGCGGTTGTCCAGAAGGCGTCGTAAACTATAATATATTTAAAAAGCCATTGTATAAAAGATTGTTTCTAGAAAACCACAGTGGCGATTGTGTGGTGTATGTGGAATCTACTGAAAATGAAAAAGTCGGCAATAAAAACCCTATCGTCCTTACGAAAACCTTTACGGAAAACGTTAAAGGAATAGTAGGAGTACACCGAATAAATGCCTACAAAGTGGGCGTTACGTTTAAAAAACCCGCGCCTGCCAATAATTTCTTAAATATGGATAGTTTTTTTATTAAATACAAGCTCAAAGCATTCATACCAGCCTATATGACTGAAACTATTGGAATAATTCGATTTGTTCCCAAAGATATGTCTAATGAAGATATTTATAAAAATATTGTTGCTGATGCAGAGGTTGTATCAGTCAAGCGATTTATGAAAAGAGAAAACGGAAAGTTAATACCCCTGGGCACAGTTGCAGTAACTTTTGCCGACACTGTTTTACCACAGTTTACCTTTATTAGCCTATTTAGGTACTCGGTACACACCTATGTGCCACCACTCATCCAATGTTATAAATGTTTAAAATTCAACCACTCCGCGAAAGTCTGTAGAGGAGATCAAATGTGTTCCTCGTGTGCAGGTCGCCATTCCTACAAAGAATGTGATGTAGAAGGCATCACTTGTATAAATTGTGGAGGTAGTCACTTGGCTATCTCTAGAGATTGTCCTGTAAAGCAGAAGAAAACGGCAGAGAAGAAAGAAAAGCACCGTCATCGTTCCTATGCCACTGTTGTGAGTACCCCACCACCCAATATAACATCTAAAACATTCCCCACATTAAATGAACCAAGTAAGTCAGTATCACAACATCTTTCTACGGTAAAAAATGTAAAAACAGCATCAAATTGTATTGATGCTGAACAAATTATAAATAATGATATAATTATCAGTGCATTAGTCAAGTCTTTAGTTGCCCTTGGTAATAATAGGGATGGTATACCTTTAACAAATAAAAAGATAAAAGAAATATTATTACATAACTTAATAACTTAATGGATACTTATTTACATATTATTCAATTTAATATACAAAGTTTAAATAGTAAAAAAGCATTATTAAACAAATTCCTTTTAGAACAAAAAGTTGATCTATGTTTATTGAATGAAACCTGGTTAAAAAATACTAGCAATATATCTTCTTTTACATCATATAATTTTATTTACAAAAACTCTAAAGATTGTATTTTTGCAATACCTGAAATACCAATAATTATTAATCATATTAAGGATAATACAAACAATATTTATAGGGATGACATATGGCCAATGTATAGATGTAATTATAATTCTTTAATAAACCATTTACATATTAGCTGTAATCTAGATTCAATCCAAAATAAATATGATTTTCTAGACTTTATTAGTAAGAAAACTCATTTCTATACAATATACACAGATGGTTCCAAAAATATTGATGTTGTCACTTCTGCATTTTATGATCCTCAAATGATGGTTTCAAAATGTATTCAATTAGACAAAAATTGTAGTGTCTATACAGCAGAAAGCTATGCCATATTGACTGCCTTAAAATTAATAAATAGAAATGTAGATATTAAGAATATATTAATAGTAAGTGACTCCAAAAGTGTTCTAGCAACTTTATGTAATAATAACTTAAGTTTTAAACAAAATTACATTATATATGAAATCAAACATATGTTGGACCAGCTGATTAAAAGTAATAAATTTATCGAGTTTGTGTGGGTGCCATCACACAGTGGCATATATGGAAATGAGGTTGTAGATGCTGCAACTCGTCGAAAATGCGACGAAGACCATTCGGATTTTATGAAAATCCCATATACTGATTTTTATTCCACCCTAAACAATAATTTCATACAAATATGGAGAGAATATAGAAAGCACATCATTCAAACAAAAGGAAAATGGTACGCAGAGGTCCAAAAAAGCTTACCTATTAAACCCTGGTACTATGACCTAAAGTATTCTGGGAGAAAATTCATTACAACAATTAATCGTCTACGCTTCGGACATTGCTTAGTTCCTGCCCATCTTTTTAGACTTAAAATCATAAAAAATAATAAGTGTGCACATTGTTCTCAAGAAAATGCGGATATTAAGCATTTAATTTTTGAATGTTCGTCATTTAACGTACAACGGCTGATTCTTGTCAGTGACATTAGCGAAATATCGCAACAGAGTTGTATAAGTGTTCCCCGCCGTGTTCAGGAATTACTTTCAAATAAACATTATTTTAAGTCTATTTTTAATACTGTTGAAAATATTTAAATATTAGTGTAACTTGTAACAAATTAAATATTTAATTTAATTATTATAATTTTTAAGAAAAAAGAGAAGTGTAATGAAGCTATTTTTAATGTCATTGCAATTCAATGTTAATATTTTTTTTATAAATGCATTTATATTATATTGTTTAATGTTATATTAGTTTCATGATTTGACTTAAATATCATACTTTAAAAATAGACATGAATACTGTTATATAGCTAAAAAAGATTTAATGTTAATGTAATTCCATGTCAACTTATTTATAAATTATATAATTTTATTCTATTATTGCGACTGAAGGGCTTGTACTCATGGTCATGAAATAAATTAAAAAAAAAAAAAAAAAATTAATAAAGGCAATGTCATTCGCTGTCGCCTGTCTTTAGTCTTATATCCGTAGTACGGATTCCGTACGAAGCTTAGGCCTATATTTGTCTCATACTTGTGTGAATAGAAATTACTAACGTTCTCTGTCTACGTATCTAAATTCTACGTGTGCGGTGTGCTGAGTTCGAAGTGTCAAATGCCAACGGTAACAGTTGTTTGAGTAAAAAAACTTAAAATAAAAATAAATAGACTTGCCGGTATTCCGTGTCCAGTTTAATGTATTGTATTGTTGGAAATGATTGTTTTAATTTTTCGAAACGTTCAATATTCTTGAAATCAATTTAATCCTCTTTACAAGTCTATTAAATCGTAAACAATGTATTCAACAACTCTAAAAGAATTTGTCGTTGATTTGGCTGTTGTAACCACAATATTACAATTCTTATCGGGAGTGTATGAAACACATTTTTTATTATTTCTTGGCGCTGTTTTAAAATAATAATAATAGACTTTTACCCTTTTATTTTAGTCTGGTTTGCAAACAATATGTTATTAATCGCACTACAGGAGAATCATCACCTCTACCGTTTATATGCGGCTTTATATCGTAAGTATATCTTTACTTTATTTATTTTGTGTTTAATAATAATAATTATAATTCCTTTATCAAAATGAACAATATTTTATTATCAGTTTTCTACTCTATAATTAATAAAATAAATAACTATTAAAATAATATGTAACATATGTTTCTTTACAGTGCTGGTATATGGCTTTTATATGGATTAACTAAGCCTGATAATAAAATTATTTTAGTTAATATTGTTGGTGTTATACTGATGACTGGATATGTTATAGTATTCTATATTTTTACATTTAAGAAATCATCAGTTGTTAAAAAGTTTTTAATTGCTGTTATAAATTATCTTTTCATGATTGGATACATGTCTGTTGAGATAGACAATGAAATACTTTTAAATAGACTTGGTTTGTATTATTTATTTAATTTACTAAGTAACAATTTAAGCAGTCATTTTGTTAGACTATTAATACATGCTAGGTCAACTAGCATAGTAATTGTAAATTATTAAAAGATTATTACTTATTAGTGAGCTAGTTCTCCAATTTGATTGGTGGAAACTTTTACTCACTTTTCTTGAGGTCAAATAGTGTGCTGTAGATTGAATTATGAGATGGGCAAATAATTAAATTTTAATAATTTTTAATTTTGTATTGCAGGTATTCTAGCATGCTCTCTAACATTGTTAACAATTGTTGCCCCAATGAGCAAGCTGTTCTATGTTATGAGAACAAAATGCACTGATTGTCTTCCATTCCCAATGATTTTAATGTCATTTATTGTGTCAAGCTTATGGTGTTTCTATGGACTAATGGAAGAGGATCTATTCTTATCGGTAATTACATTTAATTTTTATCCACTCTTGTAGTTCAAACTAGTTTTTCTATGGAAATGTAATATCTTAAGCTATTACGGTACCACATTTTGAAAAAATCTTTTTAAATGATCTCAAAAAGATAGACAACCAACCAATAAGTAACGTCAAAAAAGCTTGGATTTACGATAATTTTTTAACATCACATCTAAATTGGCCTTTCCTTGTGATATTAATAAAACCCTTTTGTCAAAGTTAGATGCATACATCATAAAGACATTGAAGTTATGGATCAGGAAAGCGCACTCAGTGGACGCTCCAACCTTATTTAGAGACCGAAACAATTAATCCGAAATTGTTAATTAAAGAAACCATTGGAGCTCTACAAACATCTAAGAGTTACCAAAAGACATATCATCGGAAAAATCTAAAGATTATACTGTAACTTCTCTCCCAAAAGACAAAGTTGCCTCAGAGCTCGAGTCACGACTTCAATTCCATAAAAAAATTATGATAGGTGCTCAAACGAATAAAGTAGGGCTAGGAACAAGAAGGAAAGTTCAAGACATAGACATAACAAAATCTTTTATTCGACAAGACGAAAACGATAACTACCGACTCCACGCGATGAGCCTAGAAATTCAAAACGAATGGGTGACCATAGGAGATTTTTGTATTCCACTAGCCTTGAAGTGGCGCACCTTAATTTATGACTGGTCCACAGCATTATTAAAATTCTATCTTAATGCATTCCAAATGACTCTCCCAGATCAAAGTCATTTAGTAAGATGGGGCAAAGCTACCAAAAAGTCTTGCAACTTCTGTGGGGAGGCAATAGGAACCGCGAAACGCTTATTAGTAGGGTGTAGGGTACTTCTAGATAAAGGTCAATACTCGCGTCGCCACGATAAGGTATTAGAAATTATACTGGAAGCGGTTAGTCTTCAGTAGCAAGAGCTCGGAAGGGTATAACAACCACCAAACGATCTGTAGAATTCGTAAAAGAAGGCTCGTCCAAAAAATCTAAAGCGAAGCCTTATCCAATTTTAGGCGCGGCTCCTGATTGGACTCTCATGATGGACACGTATGAAAAACATTACAAAATCCCTGGGGATGTTTGTGTTTCGTCATCCAGGCCGGACTTATTCCTGTATTCGAAACATCTGAGGCGCGTGATACTTGTGGAGCTTACTGTTCCTTGGGAAACAAACATCCCAAGGGATCACACATTCAAGCTCAATAAGTATTACGAACTAACCAACGAACTGATCAGGAATAAATTTATAGTTAATTGTACGCGGTAGAAGTGGGAGCGAGAGGTATAACAGCAAAATCTCTCTATAGCCTACTTAAAGACCTTGGCCTTTTTAGAACAAGCACCGGTTCATTTCTAGAACGTATTTCAAAGGCGACATTAGTAGGTTCTTTCCAAATTTGGTTAGGTAGGGAGAGGAGTGTGGAAGGTGAAGGTGAGCGTTTTTGCGCATAATAAAGGGGCCCCTGAAACCTACTCCTGGGTCGCAAGTCCCAGGCACTGCTTGCACTCCTCTCCTTGCAACCCGCACGGTGAATCCATGGAATGCTAAGAAGCTTCGTCTTATTGATAAGTTTTTAGTTTCATGCACATACTAATAGATAGATGATTCTAAGTATTTTTTTAAGAAATATCATTTGTTTGGTGGAACAAATATACAATATGTATAATTTTTTTTTAATTACTGGTACTGTTTATAAAGATAAAAATATGTCATATTTAATATTATTACATTTATAGAGTTCTTTTCTTTATATGTATGAATAATGTCATTGGTTATTAGTATATGTTATATAATATTTAATTAAATTTGTAGATTCCAAATATTGTTGGTGCTGGACTGGCCGTGGCGCAGCTGCTTTTATTTGTCATCTATCCAAGTAATCCAACCTCCTCACTTATAGCTAAGACAATGCAAGCTTAGAAACAAAAACGTAAGACTTAGTTCAAAGGACATTTATTTAATATTTGTCATTGACGCAGATGGTTTTTTATCTTATACTAAGTACGCTTGCCTTTTGTCAGTAAGTTTATAACATATTATTAACAGAGTCTACAGTTAATTTAATTTGACATAACACCATTACCTCTGCAACTCATTTTATACTCAAAAATATAACAAATTACTAGAATGATTATAATATTTTATTTGTAGTAATGAATATTGTTACAAATAACGCTACAAATATATTTGTCCTCGCTCTCATCAACCATGTATACAATTACTGAAAAGATATAACCTGAGTAAAAAAAATACATTAATAGGAAAAAAAAATAATTATAATTTTGTTTACAAATTTGTGATTTGTTAATATTACAAAAAAATATAATTTATCAATAACTTAAATAATAGATTTAATTGGTCTCTTGAGGTTGAAAATTAAAATAAATAACACAGGTCTTTGGTAAACAAAAATCTAAGAAATGTTCTCGAGAAACTCGTAAGTAGCAGTCAACTTTTTTTCTGCATCAAATATTTTCTTAGTGGCCTACTAAGTGTTTTATCGCTTGTTGTAAGGTGATCTATTGTTTGTGTTATATTTCGTACTACACTGATTACGAAAGTACTTTTACATTGATTAATACTATCGATATCTAGGTTTTAATATTTTATAATATATGAACAGCATAAACTTTTTAAAAATATGATTTCAGTATAATTTTTATTACGATGGTACATAATTAAATAAAATATAAATAATAAATAAATGTACCACTTATTTAATTTAAAAAAATGCAATTGTTTTGTTAGACCGCGTTGCTGTTGCATGAAAGCTTAAGAGACATTGGTGTCGGCTCGCAGTGCCGTTGCAATATTTTTATAAGACATTAGTATCGCGTCGCAGTCGCGTTACGTTTCTACGAAAGTGCGGCTTACGCGACGTATGCGTAATAGCTGCAGTTATTAAGCAGCCGAACTAAATTACATTTGATAATATATGGAATTTACATTGTTGTTTAATATAGATATATGATATATACTGGTGAATCCAAAATATATTTTTTATTTATAAAGCAAAAACATCCTTACATCAGTTATCTTAGACCTGTGTTCTTCTTAACAAACTATTAATTATATTTTTTAGTTAAATACCTCATTAATTTTAGTTCTTTGACCTTAAAATTGGTTATTGAAAAGTAGGTATTATAGTATAGGTTGTAATTTTATTATTTATATTAGTATTGTAGTTCAATTAGTATTATTTTATTTCACTGTTCAATAAAACTAATAAAACAAAAATATGCTTATTAGCACAAAAATGCTATTTGTGTAACTTCTTCTCAACAAATAATATATCAACCTTAAAAGATATTGAGAATGTTTTTCAGTCGGTATTTATAAGTAAATATATTTAATTTAATTTATTTTACTTCTATTTGTATTTTGTTTTGAAAAAGAAGTATTGTTATTTTTTATCAAGGTGAATGTGAATTGTATTTTTGTACATTTAGTACTATATAGAGTTAATAACTTATTAATTTATCCTAAGAACAGAGATTGGCCGTTCAAAAGTCATGGTATGCTCTTTATTAAAAAAAAATGATAAGATTTATATATCATTTGTATTGATAATTGAACATTTCAAGTAGATTTGGAGCCTTTAAGTTATGACGCGGTATTTTAAAAATATTATATATATATATATATATATATATATATATATATATATATATATTTTTAAACTATTTATGTATACATTGTAAATATTTTATTTCCTATAAACTGTGCTTATTATTGTAATAGGTATCTAATTATTTAATAATTGATGCATGTTCCTAATTAGAAGCTTTCATTGAATGATTTGTTCAACTACTGTGTCAATAAATATTATGGGAAAATTACAATTATATTCTGTATAATAAAACAAGTGAAATATATGTATCTAGATTTTTATTTTATTATAGCAATCAAATTTACAAACGCAATAGCCTCTATCATTTCGATTTACAACGCAGTTGCCTCTGGTGTTATAAGCCGATACAGTTTCAAGGGAAATCACTGTGAAATTGTCATTACGCTGTGACATAATGGCTTCAAAAGCGATATCACCTGGATGCGTTGTAAATGCAACAACATAAAATGTAGTATTTCTTAGTTGGTATGTATGTGTTCGTAAGACATTTTTTATAATTAAAACTTCACATTGCAAACAGGGTATGGTTTTTATTTTTTTATTTCTATTTTGCAAATGTGTTTCTGCTAATTTTAAGCTACGAGCTACCTGAGAATGGGTGTTATTGATTGAAGTCATATTGTGACAAGTGCACCACTTGTCCTCAACCCCAACATCTGCGCAGGTTCGATACGGTGATATTTCTTTGAATATACTTAAACAAGTTGGACAGGCTTCAGCTGTGATATTAGTTTTGTCTATTATATTCTGAAATGTAAGATATAAGTCATACGGTGTAATGAGCCTCTTCTGATTAATTTGCATATTCTTAAACTTTTTCACATACATTCGTCGAAATAATTCCGGAACTCTCAAAAATAACATTGGTAACCGTTCTTCGTAATAGGACTCATATGAGACTTCCCTCATCTTACCAGAACGTAATCCGTGATCGCTTATGAAGAATACAAAAGTATTTTTCAACACTCCAGAAATATATAGTCTCTTAAATAAATTAGTGATATCTTCATCGATAAGCGTCGGTATATTATTTAAATTGTGGCTGTAAGAATTAGTCCAGAACATTCCTAAAAACCGTTGATTTTTATATGACTTGGCAAAGTCTAGAGTATAATCTAGGACATGTTTGGCTGACGACTTTTTTTGAGTGCAAACGAAATTTCCTAAATTCCGTTCACCTGTCAGAAAAAGCGGTCGAAGGTAATGGTCCGTTGGTGAAGAAACGTAACCGTATCTAGAAAACGTGTCAGGAAGATTTAAATAATCTTCTCCTGTACCAGTTATATATCCAATATTTTTAAATTCGGACCATATCATCATATTATTGCATTTGTCCATACCAGCAGAGCAAGATTTATATATTGTAGACATCTTTTTTCCAGTCAGCAGTGAAACAACATTAGGAAATGTGTTGAGCCCAACCTTACAAAGAAAACAAGACATCAATTTAAAATGTAAAAACAAGCACGTTTAAGCACCTAGCTTCCAGATTCAAGCAGTTAATTTTTTGTTTTTTTAAATACAATAATTGCTAGAGTAGTAACAGCTATAGTCCAAAGCAATAATTTAGAGCCATAAGACACACGATTATTTTAGCGATCAGCGATTGGTGATTTTACGACTGCATGAATTTTGTGCTCACCCGTGTATAATACTTTCTAGTCAGGTTAAGTTAGGTTACGGAAATAACCATTGATTTTGATGTGATGTTTTAATTATTTTTTAATTTTTATATTTAATTATTTTATGTATATCTTTCATTTTTGTTTAATTTTTAATAACAAGGGAGCAGCGAGACTGCAGTGCCGTCTAAAGCAAGTAATGATTACCATTTGGTCCCTTTCAATATGCAAGAGGCATATTGCATGCACTAGAAATGTGCCGACCTTTACGAAGGAAGTAGTCTTTTGTTTAATGCACTCAAGATATATCGACCTGAAAACATTGGCGAATGACATTTATCGTACGTTTTTGTGGTCCGCAATAGAATGTGACTTACGACCCTCACTGTTGAGGAACGTAATGCATCCAGGTGATAGGGTGATAGGGATGCGATCATAAGATTCTTTCGGCCCTCATCGGCGTTTTCCCGGGAGTCTTGTACGGTCAGTCCTTTACTGCATCACCACTGCTATCATTCGTATAACAATGAGTGTTGGTAATTATATCATTGATATGTAGTAGGAACAGTTTTGGGTATAGAATACTACTTTGGAAAATATTATCAAAATCGATCAAGAACGACCTATTCGAGCAAATCTATTATGGTGGTGATCGAGTTGGATTGGATGCTATTCTAAGCCAAATAGTTAGATTTGTCATAGTTTTTGTAAAGATCGGATGAAGGAGGGTGGTTTTTATGAATTGTGGACTACGACATAGACACGGTAGTACACCGAATTACCGGATTACCGAAAGAGAGCCAAACTTGCCTGGATAGGTTGCATAGAAAGTTCACATTTCATCCCCACCTGCATGACTTCTTAAGCCAAAAGGCACGCTTGACACGGTCGACTTAAGGGGACTACGCTCAATACCGAACAAAGGTACCTAAAATGAACCCAAAAGAGCTTTGACAGTTGGTACTTGGGAGTCCTCTGGATATGTAGTCATCATAAGATCCAGGAAAAAAAAGTACATATACGAGTTTAGCTATCCACAGATACATTATGCAGTAGATATAGTCCTTCCGGTGAAACGTATAATGTGTGGTAAAAGTTTATATCCGGGTATTATAAGCCTTGCGGACGAGATATCTGCATCTACGGTTATTATACCAATGCCTCGAGATGGACTGGACTGATATCAAGTTGGAGTGCAATTTCTCAAGGATGACTTTCAAGTTGCAACAAATTTATTCACATTTAATAAGGGAGTGGAGTACCGAGCATTACAGGCTTGGCATTTGGCGCTTTTGTACCCTCGCCAGAGTACGAAGGGCAGCTGGAGCAAGATTGCTTGGAGAAGAATTCTCCGGTTTTAATGGTACCACAACCCTCCTGGGTAGTAGTATGAAAATTACGATTTTTATTGGGTTCAGTCATGGCATCGAGCCTTTTAACGGTGATTACCGACGCTAAAACAATTGTGTGTGCAATGGCCTCTAAATAGAAGTTAATTTACTTTTTGGTAGGCGCTGTAATCCAACCATTTGTATTTTTTTATATGATGCGCCGTTTTTGGCATGCTAGCATAAAATCGAGCTCTTGACATCGTATCCATACCCAATATTAGTATATTCCATTTTTTCTTTTTCATTTGTTTGTGTATTTTTGTTTTCTTCACAAGAGCATAAACATCTTGGTAAATAACTAGATTCTTTGATTTGATTTTATTTTTTGAATCTGAATATTCAGTAACCATGCAAGTAACAAATATTATTTCTTCCGTAAGGTGAGTTTCTGTACCATTCTTAAATGGCGTACAGCGTGAATAACTGTAAAATAATTTAATATGATTGATCAACTTTCTGGATTAAAAAATAGTGTAGGAAGAATAACTTCCTTACTTTTTTTTTAGTTACCTCAAAACCTTGACATTTAGTTTTCCTTTTACTTTAGACGGACCAACAAATTGGTAACAGCAAGAATAATTTTGCTTATTGTAGCTTTGTATGGTCTCATATATTGTGAAAATAATTATACTATCAGTTTTCTTTTTGACTTCTATCGCTCTTGGACCACATGTTTGTCTAAGATCATTCGCTTCCTTAATCATTAAAGTTTTAGAATAATCTGGTATAGAACAACCCGGCACATTTATTAAATAATCTTTGTTATCTACAATTTATATTGAAATCATTAATCATAATAAATTTACTCCAGTCTACTTGTTATAACGAAAATCACACTAGATGTAACACTGGAAGATTCACATTTAATCTTACATAGATTTACTGATAACAAATGGTATATCTTTATATGAAAATTGCTATTTAAAAAAAAATCCTTGAGTATTTTCAGAGGTTTGAAGATTTTTTAACAAAATGGTAAAATGTTATTAGGTATTAAATAGTCTTCATCGGGACGGTGGGGGCAGTTATTAGGTAGGCTTACTTCAAAAATCTTAACCGGTGATCGTCTTTATCGGGATCATATAACAGAATGATTAATTCATTTAAATAGTTGAACAATATTATCTTGTTTAAATAAAAATGAGCTTTATTGTATTGGTTAACAAGCGAAAATCCTAAAGTAATAGGTTGGGGCGTCCATGTCAGCTGAAGGAACGTAGTAAAAAGGTAGGAAAGGTAGTAAGTGTTATAGCAATGTATTATTAATGTTACTTATTTGTAATGTATTTTTTATTTTATTATTTATATTATTATTATTTGTTACATATTTTTAAATTTACTTTGTGATTGTTACCTTTATTTTTGTAAAACCCCCCTGGACACAGATTATTTCTCTAATGGGAGTTGTGAGAAAAAAAAAATGAAACATCGTCTTATTTACAGAAATAAATATAAAATATATATAATTAACATTATTGATAAATATCTTACCTTTATAATAATTGAGTTGATGTGTTGATCTATCGGGATGTATAAACTTCATTATAGTAGTAGTACAGTAAACACCGTATAATAGAATAAACCAAGTTCCGCGGAGTGTTAGTTTTAATGTATGTAATGTAATATATTTTTTCTTATAAAATGACATTTTAAATATCCATAGATTCTGAAAAATAAATTTATTTGTCGAGAAAATATTTTAAATTTAGTTTTACAAATACCATTTAGAAAAGACACATCGAAGACACTCGACAACAAATAAACTTTCCAACCCTTAAGAGATTTTATTTCAATCATTATTACAATGCCAAACTAGAAAAAAAAGGAAAAACATAGATATAGAGGATTTAAGTTTTTCCAAAATTGTTTAAGTCGACGATAACGCGACTAATTTACACGCGAATCATTAATCTAGTCAACAATATTCATTTTATTTTTGTAGTGTTATACATTTTCGAATCACCGTAAATGAACCGCATGAACATCGAGATACAGTTACGTTACGTAACGGTAACATTATGCCATTGAGGGTTAACGTCGTAAAACACATTGCAAACATGACTATGCGGGAAGACTAGGGCGCACTTTCTAGGTGAAACACAGGAGCACTTGGCCCATGTGGGAAATGGACGAGGGTTGTTCCATTATTGTTGATTATTTGGTACAAGGCAAGAAGCGACTCCGTAGAAAAGTAAGAAGGCGGATGGCTAGTTGACGGTGAATGGTGATTGGAAAGGGACGGGAGTTATAGTCCGGGAGCCAGTAACAGATTTTCATGACCAATTTCCTCCCAAGTGAAAATTTGTAAAATGCAATAGGAAGTTGTGTTATGAAGCTTCGCGATCGTCAGCTGCGACTCCGGTGGTGGAGAAGGCAGTGGCAGCCTCCCACGCACGAAGAAAAAAAAAATTTTTTTAGTCATTTCCTCCCATTCCAAAATTTCTTGAATAATAGTTTATCTAATATCTTGAAGGGAAAATAAAGTCAGCTGACCATAACATGGTGGATTATACGTCAGCTGGCCACCCGAATATGAAAAAAAATAAAAAAAATTCAATGATTTCCTCTCAACTAAAAATTTATCTGGTGATAGTTTATATGTTACTGTGAATGAAAATTAACATCAGCTGGCTGTATCTCAGTGGAAAGTTCGTCAGCTGGTTACTTGAAATGTGTAATGTAGCTGCATTTATCACCTACTGAATCTTATCAGCTGACGACTTTTCCCTTTACTTAGAGCTAGCTGATTTGTTTTATTATTTACAAGAGTATATTAACTATTCTCTTATAAATTTTCATCCAGGAGGAAATCACTTTTCTCTATTTATCTCTTTTTCTTATATAAATTAAAGAAATACATGAGCCCTTTTTACATTGTAGCTAGATTGTAGATTCAAATTACCCTCTCCAGATTTTATAAACACACTAATAAAACAGTAAAACACACTAACGAGAGTGTAAGTTGAAATTATAATATGACTCGAATGGTAAGTGAAAGATTCCATGTTTAAGTTGGTCAGTCGAACATAGTGTTATTATAGTAACGGATAATTAAAAATAAAAATGTCTAACGTGTACCACGTCACCACTTTTGTAAAAAAAACTAATGTTCTTCCAAAATTATGTAGTGAAGATAATTAAAATAAGTGTATATCTATATTAACAATACGAAAAGTTAATAATCTAACCGGTCAAAATAATGTGCTTCCTACACAACTTAACCATTTTCAGTTGTATCATAGTGAGTGTTATCGACGTTATACTGCTTTGCCGCAAAAATATCGGAAAATAAGAACGACATCAGAAGAGACACCTTCAACATTAACGTAAATATATGGGTAGAATGTTATTTCTTTCTACTACTTCGATTATAATTTTTTAACAATTCATTGTAAGAAAAAGTATAATTTAGTGTAATGTATTCCAACTAGGGAATTACACTATTGAGAACTTCTACAGTAAGAATATACATTATATATATATGGGTGTTTCTCTACTAACGGGAAAATTGATGTCCCAAGCAATTTGCACATTGTTTTGGATATTTTTTATTTAAGAAAATATCTAAAACTATAGTACATTTCAGTATCTTTGAGGCTACCGGTTGATCATGTAAATGTTTTATATCTTTTTTTCTTTTAATCCCAACCATCCCAGAATCTTCACTTTAAATCCAATTTTAAAATAATATTTAAGTGCGTGTTATAAATTTAAAGTATATTTTAAAACTAAATATACTGAAAATCATATATGTTGAACAAACACTACGTAAATGTAATAATAATTATTCGAAATTACCGCCTGAATGTTGTCCTAAATATTTGAACACAATCCTCTGGTTAATTTGAAAAAATAAAACAAAATTATATAGTCTATGATAACGACTCAATTTTGTGTTGAATGAATCGCTGACAGTGTGAAGTCTTCTAAAATTGAAAACAGCAGAGTAATCTTCCAGCCTTTTATAGACTTGAAAATCGCTAGTTATTAGCTTTCATTCTATATATTTAAAACCCTATTTTAAAACAAAAAGTGAGCCGGACAAATTTCATGCAAAACTTTCCCGTTAGTAGAGAAACACCCATATATAATTTTTACTTAAGCATTAAAATTATTGCGCTGTTATCAAAAGTAATAATAATATAAATTACAAATAATTAATTATTAATTATTAATTATATATGGTCGCAGCAGAGGGTGCAAAAGGAAATAAGACATACTTAAAATTAACATAATTAAATTACATTCTATATGATTCTAAAACTGCGTCGATGCGACTCAAGCCAAAGCGAGAGCGAAAATGAATAACCGTTGTTAGTATTTTTATTCATTATATTAAAATAAAATTTCATTAATTTATAAAATTATGCTTCAATAAATTATTGATTAATTAAACTTTAGTTATAACTATATTTCCTTCATTATTAAACTGCATATTTATTATCAAATCAAATATACTGCCAAACAACCTGAGAAAAGTGATTTCCTCCTGGATGAAAATTTTTAAGAAAATAGTTAATATACTCTTGTAAATAATAAAACAAATCAGCTAGCTCTAAGTAAAGGGAAAAGTCGTCAGCTGATAAGATTCAGTAGGTGATAAATGCAGCTACATTACACATTTCAAGTAACCAGCTGACGAACTTTCCACTGAGATACAGCCAGCTGATGTTAATTTTCATTCACAGTAACATATAAACTATCACCAGATAAATTTTTAGTTGAGAGGAAATCATTGATTTTTTTTTATTTTTTTTCATATTCGGGCGGCCAGCTGACGTATAATCCACCATGTTATGGTCAGCTGACTTTATTTTCCCTTCAAGATATTAGATAAACTATTATTCAAGAAATTTTAGAATGGGAGGAAATGACTAAAAAATTTTTTTTTTCTTCGTGCGTGGGAGGCTGCCACTGCCTTCTCCACCACCAGAGCCGCAGCTGACGACCGCGAAGCTTCATAACATAACTTTCTATTGCAGTTTACAAATTTTCACTCGGGAGGAAATTCATGACGAAAATTGGTAGCTGGCTCCCGGACTATTAGCAGACTTTATATGATGAAGACGACAAAATTTTACATATTTGCAAGAGACAAAGTGGATTTATATGAAAGGAAGAGAATTTTCATTTAAAGAAAATAATTATAATAGGAATATGGAAAATAGGAGTCGGAATGGTATTTATTTTATTTTCATACTTTCAGGTAAGAAATCTCATATTCAAAATGCAGTTACAGCGTATGCTGACCGTATAGACTATAGACCGTATGGTCTAGACAATTAGACCAATGAAGAAAAGTAAAAAGTACAAAATTGCTAGAAGAGTGAAGAGTTCTGTTTTGTAAATCAAATAAAAAGAGAATTGATTTTTAAGATTTGAGAGCGTTCAATGATTAAACAAGATACTTACAATATAATAAATAATCAAAGAATTCTAAGATTTCTGAATTTACGTGTTAGAAGCCGGATGGGATCCGGTGCTGAAAGTTACATCGACTTTATATAGTATGATTATAAATCTTTTATCTTGAATCTTTTTGAGCTGCATAGTATTAATATAATACATATGTTATAACATATACATTTAAGTTTAATTTATATTGTCTTTACATGGTGTCAGGTAAAAACTTATTTTTTTAACATTATTTATAAATCAAATTTAAAGTAATAAATGGTAATATTTTCTTATTTTATTATTCTTTCGGAGCTGCAAATTAAATATCATAATTGCATTGCTACTAGCAGTGTTTCAAAAACAAAATATGTTTTTAAATTATTAATATAAGCTTTTAAATTTAATACTTGATAATACAAGTAAATTATATAGCTTGATAAACCTCTGACAAGATTTTAAAATCGTAAGAAAATTTAAGCAATCAGCATCGATCTCAAATCATACATATACATGTCTAAAATAAATATAAAATCTATACGTTTTAACATGATATGTAATAAAAATAAATACCTTCTCAAATATTGTTGCGGGTCGTAAGTCCGGATATTTACACAACTGATACTTAAACATAAAAATATAAGGGTATTAGACTCTACAAATTAGAATAAATATTACATAGCCTACTCTGCAGGGAAACCTAATACAGTTTTATATTTGTATATTAAATGCAGAAAATACTAAGAACCCTATAATAATAATATTTTCTAACATATTTACCTGTGTGCTTATTTTTATCTAAATTTTAATACTAATAAAACATAGTTTTCATTAACGACACTCCAGTAGCTAATAAAATACGTTATTTTAAACTGACTAACGTGAGATAACTGTGGTGTTTATACGTGTAGTGATTACGTGATATGTTTTGGTAATGTAAGTTTATAAAAGATACACAGTAACACAATCAAAGTGATCAAAATATTGATAAAAATTTTGGAGTAGGTGGTTATAGATTATAGGTTTATTAAATTTTCAATGACGGCCTCACAAGTGTTTCTTTTTACAAAAATCTTTATAAACATCACAAAAAAAACGAAACAAAAAAGAGTTAATGCCAGTTCAGAGACAAGTAAATTATGTATGGGAATTTTTTTTTTTTTTTAATTATTAATTATAATAATCGTAGAACTAATGTTGTTGAGATTGATGTAGAAAGACTGCCTGCTGGAGGTGGGCACTGAATTACAAAAACCTTTTACAATATGTTATTTAAAAAGTTTTGGGAAGCGACCTAAGAACACCGATTTCTTTAAAAACATCTCTAAGGAAATCTCTGAAAATAACTTAAATAACGAGTAGAGCCGTAGTAACGTCTGATAATTGTTACTTTTTTTAATTGCAGAGACGGCTGAGCTGAGTTTGCATGCAAGTGTTGAGAAATGGGGTTCCACTGGAGCTTGTTATCTAAAGTTATACCTAAGAAAATTTGTAAGTTAGTTTTAACACTTATTTATATAATAAAGTTTTAAATTTTTTGTTACAAGAATTAAATCACATTTTTAAGCCAAAAACTATGACAAACTACCTAAAACTTAAATTTAGTGTTTAGGCTCCCAGGGGAATATACAAATATCTAGAAAAGTTATATGATTTATACGGTGAGGGGCAATGGAACCATGATTCGTGACTAAAATTAGGGATTTCTCTCCAATATTTAAAAACGTTTGTGTACAAACTAAGTCATTGTATATTAGAAACGAATTTTTAAACTCAGGAGATGAAACTTGGTATTTTTTGTCTAGTGTTTCTGAGAAAACTGGGGCTGACAATGGACGTTTTTGAGATTTTTGTAACGAAATTCCTATAACTGTCACTCGTAATTTAAATTCTTCATCCTTTGATGCAATTACCAAATTAACGAATAACGTAAGAGTCAGTTACAAATGTTTTGTTTTTAAACCTGTTTCATCATATGAAATTGTTAAAAAGTTTAGAAACCTGAATTTGAAAAATAACCGGCTCTTTGGAGAATGTCATTTTAATATTTAATACTTATCAGTATTATAAATGATATTGCTCCACAATTATCTTTAATTTTTAACAAAAGTATTATAACCAGAAAAAATGAAAAGTAGATCCTTTGTTTAAAAGTGACAATAGACTAGAATCCGGGAATTATAGGCTTATCTCTATTTTTCCCTTCCTTTAGTAAAATCTTAGACAAAAATATTCTCAACCAAATGACACAATATTTTTATAGCAATAAAATCATGCATAGTATACAATATGGTTTCACCAAAGGCAAATCAACAACTGATGCGGGTGCCAAGCTTCTTAGCATATTTATGACGCATGATAGAAGTCACAGAATGCAGTCGAGATGTTTTGTGATTTGACCAAAGCTTTTGATTGCGTAGACCATTAAACATTAACTATGCAAACTTAACCACTATGGTGTACGCAGTGCTGCGTTTGATCTTATTGCCTCTTATCTGAATCAAATGTTCAGACGGTTGATGTAAATAATTGTAAATTAGTTGGTTCTCACTTAAAAATGGGTGTTTCACAAGGATCTATTCTTGGCCCTTTTTTATTTTTACTCTTTATTAATGATTTGCCCCTTTACGTAAAAATTAATAATTTGGTCTTAAATATCTACTAAGAAAAATAAAAGCATGGATTTTTGACTTCCTAATGTAAAAGTCTAAATTGTAATTTTTTATATAATAGTTAGTAGTAATTGTAGTTTATTATATAATATAATTAGTTTATTATATAATAAGATAATTCTTATTTACATAATAAAACTTTATTATATAAATAAGAATAGGGAATATGCAAAAAATTTAAAATGGTCTCAAATATTTTTTTTTCGATTACTTATTATCATCTGATTATAATAGAAACATTTTTTTTTATTTACTAACCATTTAAGGCCATAAAATAATTTATGAAACATGTAAATTAAGGGAGCGAAATTCAAAATGCGAAATTCAAAAATGTGACGTCATATGACACGCCATTCAAATTATCGCCGTCGAAGTTCATACTGTGGTATCAGTGTTACTGAGAAGAATAAATAATTTAAATCTATATTTTCGTACTTACAGGTTTTATTAAATGACACAATTGTTTAGGTAATCCTAAAAACATTGTTTCAATACTCAAACAACTCTAACAAAACAAATACCTACAAACTCTTTTTCAATAGCATTTAGCATGCTACTACACATTACATTTTTAAAATGTTTCTTCCTCTGAATCATTTTCCACTTCACTTGATTCAGATAAATAACTTAATTGATAATCAGCAGATATAGAAGATATAAGATGCTATAGAAGTATTATCAGCTGTGTTTTCAGTAAACAATTTTCTTTTTAAAACAGATAGTTTTACCAAAGTACCAATATTGAGTGTTGAATGAGGAAATGGTGACAATGCTACATTTTGTTTTTCAGCAGGTATATTTACATTGACACCTTTACTTCCATACTTCGATTTAATATTAACTTGCACAGCTTAGTCACTTGATAATTTATCTTCAATATAAAGCAAGGCTCTGCCTTATGATCATCACATTCAATAGGAGAAGTACTGAGTCCTGGCTGATTAATATCACAGACATTTGTATGGGCAGTACTAGGACTTACTTAGTATATAATGACTTCTTTGTGAAGGTCACCATTTTTTAAACACTACTTTTGATAACTAACTCTGAAAAGGCTTTTGACTATGCACATTCATAAGAATGGTCTCTCAGCTGGTGTTTTTGCCACAAAAATATATGAGGCACAACTCTTTTCTTCAAACTTGGATTACATTTTCCTCCTTGTTGATTCGTTATACATTTTATATTCAATACAATTGGCTGTATCTTTCTTAACCTGAAATAAATCGACAAAAATAAAAACTTCGTAAAACCAAAAAAAGAATACGGTTTTTATATAAATACTGAACTTTTGTAAGCTAGGTTAGGTTAATTTTAAACTCAAATTTTCTAATGTTCTATACTTACTATATATTTAAACTATCAGATTAAACGTATTATAAATAAAGTATACTTACGTTAAATTGATCTTCACAACAATATAAACACGATTTAGGACATATATTATCCCTTTCAATTACCATACACCATTGTTTTTGTATTTTCGCATCTCTTGGATATACAAAAAACACTTTGTCGGGTGTTTTTCTAATATCATTTTTGCACTCCGGTACTATACAATATTTGTAAGATGATTTTTATCTTCTTCCATGACTTGTAAAGCAATTAAAACTTAAAATATGTATGAAGTAACTAAAAAGTTCATAGTAAACATTCACTGGACGTGTCATCGTGACGTCACGCAAAGCGCGCGCAAAATGACGGCGTTTGAACGGCTCAAATTTACTCAATGTTGTAATTTTTAATTTGAAAAAAAACTAGAATCTTTTCAAACCTATTTATATTTTTTTCTACGATATAGAGAGGTAAATGATTAATTTACGTCAAAAAAACATTTCATGATTGTCTATAGGTCATGTCTACCTTAACGGTTTTTTTAAACGGTATGCTAGTACATTTTTAGCGTTTTCATTTTCATGATTAATTAATAGAGAATATTTTTGACCACAGTGGTCTGAACTTAAATTGGTCATTATCGTCTCTTCATAAATGTTACAGCGACAGAACACATGATCAATACACGTCGCGGTAACACTAGTAAGGCGAGTTTAGTTTCAGCAAAGACGTTCAATGAGTTAAAAGATTTAAACAAATTTAATAAATATACACAAGACGAAGTTACTTGTAATATATTTTCATTGAAGTCATGCACGCTATCACGGACTTAAAAAAGGTAATACCTGTAATTAAAAGAAACTAGAATATCATCCATGTAGACTAATATAAATTTAAAATGTTGGTCAGTAACAGTTAGCTCTAGCTCTCTAGTTTTTTTTTAATATCTATGAACTATTACAAACCTCAAATGGTATTTTTAATTTATAATGTTCATGAAAATAGTGTTTTTTGCAGAAAACTATCAGAAACTGACATCTGATAAAAGGCATTCTTCATATTTTTAAGAAATATAGAATCTAGAACCACCTACTTTTTGTTCCTCAATAAGAAGGAGAGGGTATGTAACTTTTCTATTTCTTTATTCAAGGTTTAATAACCCTTACACAAACTATAATGTACATAACTGCATTTTACTAAAATTAATGGAGATTGACTTTCCTTTTTTCCCTTTCAATAGGTTTATCTAAAAGATCTCGAACATTTTTTGTATTCTAAGTCGTTCTATTGCAGCTAAGCGATATGGTATAAGCGATATATATTAAATCTCTGCCTAATTTCACTTAATTTTTAATTTGCCAGTCATTTTAACTGGCAAATTCCTGCAGTTTTCAAACCATTATTATTTGCGTTTAAGACTGCAGGAGATTTCTAAATTAAATTTTTAATTTTGCATTACAGCACGCTATTCAAGTGCTTTATTTATCATTGTTGAAAGTTTTAACTATAGATCTAAATTGTAGCTTGAATTAAATTATTTAGTATCAAAACCAATTTCGATCGCCAACATTCTGTTATTATTTCAATATCGGGGTATTAGAATATAAAGTAAAACATAAGGGATAAAGTGATGACCACGATCTTTCTCTACAGATGTAAAGTCTAATAAAGCACTATCAAAAACTAATTAACTTAATGATAATTTACTAAACGTTACTTTAGCAGCAGTTTAGGGATTCGAACTACTAAGCTTTATATGGCTGTACATGCTTATAGATATTTTCAATCATTAATTTTAGTTATTTAATTTTATATATTATATTTAAAAAATCACCATCGTCAAGACAAAGACCATCATATATAAAATGAATCACTTCTTAATTCACAACGATAAATAGCTATACGGTAGCTCAATTGGTAGAGCGACAGGACGGTTTGCTGAAGGGCGCTGGTTCGAATCCCTGTCCGTATCGGTTTATTTTTAATTCTATATATATTTCAATTGTATAAAAGCATGAGAGTAAGGAAAGTGAAAAACATATAACTCCATATTGAAATATATGTTTATTTAAGAAAGTATAAATATTTATATTATACACTAAAATCACAAAAACATCTAGATCAACTATACATTTATTAATATCACAGATTTACTTATTGAAATTGATTTTAATATCAAAATTATGTTTACATTGTTATGATTCATATTTAGTTGAATGATAAGTTTCTAAATACTAATAATAAAAAACGCTTTATAATACTCTAATGACATATCTGTTATAATTATAAATTCATCTACAATTCGCAATTTTTTCACAAATGCAAAAATAATTGGTTGATCCTTTGATGGTACAATTTCCATAACCTCGGTACTGCGATAATATGTCAATGTTACCCACGAGGTCTATATTTGTATCGTTATGCAGTACAACAGCTTCAAAAACTACATTTTTGGGAGTCATAGAAAAAGATACGACATAGTATAAGTTAGCTTTCTTACTATCATAATAAAAATGAATTCTACTTATATTCTGAACTGATAGTTTTAAGCAGGTCCAACATCGTTTCGTTTCAATACTTTTCATTGTTTTATCGATATGAGAAGCTGCTAATTGGACACTTCGTACTCCTTCTGGGTTTGTTACGTCAAGAGGATACATTCCGTGGCAACTACACCACTTTTCATGAATACCAACATCGTTGCAAGTCCTATTAGAACTTACAACTTTAAAGAGGCTTTGTCGATCGAATGACGTGTCATATGTTCTTGTTTTATTGAATGAATTGCCAACTACTAGTTCGTTTATCTCATTTAATGTTTCGAAGAAGTCATAAGGAGTAATTAATCTGAATTGATTTAAAACAGTAGCCTTAAGTTTATGAGGATAATTTATTTTGAATTTTTTCGGAGCAAACCAAAATAAACAAGGCAAACGATTGTCATAATATGATTCAATTTGTAGACGATGTTTACCAAAACGTAAACCGTGATCGCTCATGAATATTATGAATGTATTATCTAGTACTCCTGTATAAATAAGTCTATTGAAGAAGTTTTCAAACAATAGATCGCCATCCTCAGGATGATTATTTATATTATGACTAAATGAATTTATCCAAAAGAAACCAAAAAATGAGTCTTTTCTATAAGTCAGCGCAAAATCAAGTGCGAAATCCAACACTTGTCCTCCGGATGTTGACTTACCAGAACATAAAATTGAACGATTGTTAATCTCGCGTTCTCTGTTCATAAAAAACGGTCTCATATAGTGGTCAGTGGGTTGTTGCTGAAATGAAAAGTCCTTGCTAAAAGTATCTGGCAAATGTACATAATCTTCCCCATAAGCGGTGACATAGCCAGACTTTTTGAATGTATTCCAGAGGAAATAATCGTTGCACTGATCCATTTTTCTATAGCATTTTTTTATGATTTCAGACGAATGCTTACCAGTTAATATGGGCAGAAGATTTGGAAACGTGTTATCCCCTACCTGAAAAAAAAATGTATTATGTATTAATCATCAACAAGGTTTTGAATATTAAGTTCATAGTATAGAATTAGATACCGTCTGTAATGATATATACATTTGGCGAATTATCTTTATTTTTTACAGAAACAATACTAACCTTATGATATCCCTGAAAAGCAGACCAGTGGTTATTCTTGAAGAACGCTAGGGTACGTGCCATAGTTTGAGCAAAACGAGGTAGAGACATTGAGTCCATTCCTATAATCAATACATTGAATTTATCTCTACTTTTATTAATGTCAGTGTTAGTTCTATTCTTTCTCCTACAGAATGCGAAATTGTCTTCGTATATAAGATGCGTTTTATTATTTTTAAGGTATTGAAAGCACTGGACGTTTAGGAAATCACTTTCTAATTTGATTTTTTCATCATTCTTTAATTTTTTACAAGACGTATACCTGAAAAAGGTTTTTAAAACTTTAAATTCAATAATTCAACAGATTAGACCAACTCTTTTAAGACTTTAAAAGATGCTATTAATTAAAACATATTTATCATAGGTTGTATTATTCAATGCAATGACAAAGTTATTAGTTATGTACTTACTGCACTTGTGAATGCTCGTGGCCTGGCAAATTAGATCTTTGAAAGAATCTATAGCAGCACTGATATTTGTTAACCATTTCGAATTGTTTTCTCAATCTTACTTCATTTATAGTTGCTTGAACGTAATCTTTATCATATCTTTTTAGATGAATAATACGTATTCCACATAATGGTTTTTTTCTTTTGGTGATATTTTTCCTATAATCCACCATAATGAGGGGTATTCTACAACCGGGCGTATTAATCATGTTTGCTAGTAATTAAAATGGAAGCAAAAATAAAAGAATTAGATTCTTATTTTGATGACTAAGTTGTTTAAATTACTATAATATGTATATTTCAGATAATATTAAAATAAGTTATAAGTAACATAATGAATTTTACTGACTGAGATAAAAAAGGAAAGTGTTAAAACAAACCTTGTCTAGACTCTTCTATTTCGATAGAAAAGTCCTCATCGTGTATGTAAATCTCTTTGTTAATCTCATTATATGGTATGTGTCGCATGGGGGTTCCGAAGTACTCTTCAGTAGTCGATAATAGATGCTGGAGAGATATTTCGTCAGACTCTTGATGACGTTGTGTAAATGAAATGTTGTAAAGATGATAGATGATTAAGCTAAATAAAAAAGAATAAGCTATTACCATCACCAGGGCTATTTGTATTGATTTCATATTTAGGTTGCGATGCAGCTTTTTCAATCTGAAATTTTTAATTGCATTATTTTGGATTCCATCCAATTTAACACAATTTATTAGTATACATCCACATTCAATTAGTATTTTGCAGAATTATTGGTACTTTTAAAATAGGAGTATAATAATCACATATACCTAACATTTATTTGTTAATTTGAATCATTTATCGAAAGAAAAGCAGCATCTTATAATGTAAGCATGATGAAATAACAAAAAACATTCAACGGTTACGAAATAACAAACACTGCAAGACAAAGAAGAGAATGATTCTCACCTTGAAAGTACACGATTCAATTTAAACATTTTATTATAACAATATATTTATATAAGTGATTATTTTAAAATAAATATGTATACTATAAGCCAAGAACAATGTATTTTCCACAACGCGGGCTGTAAATGCAGAGTAGGTAATAATTTATTTAGTATTAATTTTGTCAACAAATGCGAAATGTTTTTGTTTATAATATAATATTTGATCCGGTGAAAAGATAAACATGTTTAAATTAATGTTGATGAAAATACGTCTCGATATTTAATATTTTATACTAATATTATTGTAATTTGAACTAATGCATCAGGTATTGTTTTAATTGTTAAGATAAGAAATATTATAAGTGATATTAATCAAAATTATTACAAAATATGAGTGTAAGCAATGCATTCTACCAGTTATATGATTTCTTTGAAGAAAAGCAAAGGTATGTTTATGATTTGTTTACATTAATTATTGTACTGACTAAGCAATCATATAGTCAAATCAAGATTTAAGTATTATATTGGAATTAATTATCATTATTTATAAGTAGTTTCCTAAGATTTTTTTATAATTAAAATGACTTTTGGTTACAATAATTAGTAACTCTTTTAAGAATAGGTATTTTTATTACAATATTGTATTTTATTATTACTAATGGGGAAATTCAAAATGCTTGGACAATGTTTTGAAGTGAAAACGTCTTTCTAAAGAGATAAGTTTTATATATATATTTTGGTATATGTCACTTAAGACCTAAATCTAAGGTATAACAAACCTATTAGACAAAAAAATTACCTTATACATTTAAGTAGGAACTACACAGCACTCAGGTAGGATGATGAACAAGATACCAATGATCGGAGACAGAATCTGCTTGAGGGTAGCAAGGCGCATGTGCGTGGGAAATATATCAATATTCCCATGTATGTATATATGAATATACTCCGAATTTCCTAGTTTCTCACCTCTTACGTTTTTCTTATGTGACCCTATCTAAATATATATACCTTAATGCATTCTCCTATGGGGTTCTCGAAGGGGCTATTATCTCATCGGTAATTACATTTAATTTTTGACAGAAACAAAAGAGCTCTACTTTTATTGTTATTACTGATTAAACTAGTTTTCGTATGTAGTTTTTAAAGCTATCAACTATACTAAATTTTGACTAATTCTAAATTTGTTTTGTTCATGCACATAAAAAAAAAACAAACAGTAGTTACTTCGGTCACAACTGGCCGATCCAAAGAAGTACTAATTCTGAAATTATAATTTATTAATAACTAATTGTTACTAACTTACAACGATACAAATAAGTATGGGATTATATTTATCCGCCCCGTTGGTCGATTGGTAAGCGCAGACGCCTAAAATGTAGCGGTCCAACGGGGCTCAGATTCGATTCCTGACAGGGACAGGCATGTGTTTAATGACTTTAGATGTCTTTATTTTTAAGATTGGTCGTTTATTAAATATATTCTCAATATTTGTAATGTATATTTCTATGTATTTGTATCGTTGTCTAACACCCTTAACACAAACAAATAATTTGCTTACTTAGTGGCTAGCTGCTAGATCAATGTGTGTAATTTGTCCTGTAATAAAAAAAAAAGAAATATGGAAATAAAAGCTGCACTACCGCGTTAAGTAATAAGAATAATAATAGACTTCTCGGAGAGACTCGTATTGTTCGACTACTCGAGCAAAAAGTTCATCCAGCTCCAGAGACCGTTTCCCGTCACAGCATGCATTTAATAACATGAAGTTGTTTGAGCATTACAATTTCAGGACTCAACTGTAAATAGTTTCTTAGATTTTATACATTGGTATCTATAATTAATTATTAATTCATCATAATCTGAGGCTACAGTCGCGAGTGGGCCTTGACCAGTAGGGTTATTCTGTAAGAACATTTTATAATCTCGAAGCGGAATCCGCGGTGAAATATTTAATTTGTATTCTCTAAAACACGACACCGCACACATTTTGAGGTGTGAAAACGAGATTAGGAGATATTTAAGTGTAAGATTTGTAAGATTAATGAGTTATTTTGTTACTTATTAACAAGCTTGGACAAATTATGTTGACATTATCGAATCTCTTGATCAGAAATGCCAGAATGTAAACAGAAGCGTTCACTTTCGTAGTGAATTTTGCCACTCATATGAGATTCGAATTCGTGTTCTGTTTTTACAGAATAACCAGAATATCTTTCTAGTTCTTGCTATCCTTGAAAAGTATACGAACAGTTAAAGAAACGAGAGTAGGTACTATGTCAGGACACTGCCTCTTGACGCTATATTATACTGGCTACCCAACGAGGTATAGACAGATTCAAAGAATATATTTATATCTACCGTCTTTTCTTCTAGACTTAGCCAGGTACCTATTAAAAATAAGAATATATAAATCGTTGATTCTTGTTATCATTTACTGTTTAATTATGATTGTCTATTATCTGTTAGAAACATTTAAAAACGTTGTGCATTTAAAAATCGGGCGATTTTGAGAGTCCGCTGCTGAAATATTTTATTACTTACATACAAACTGATGTGATGAATGTAATAATGTTAGTGCCTTACTAATTTATATTACCGGTACTTCCCCGGCGGTGGCAAGAAAAGAACAATAAAGTAAATATACACTCGCGTTCAATATTCACAGCATATTATAACCATTGACGTAGGTATACGTTGCAACTATTTAAGGAATTGTGAAATCATAATGTCAGATTAATATTTTGTTTAAAATCATTACATTATTATTGCATTTGACATTCAAATATTAAATAATTAGTCCATGTTCTTATGTTGACTATTTGGTAAGCTAAGTAAATAAAACAAGTGAAATGTGTTTATGTGTTTTTATATTAAAGACAAATAGATTCACAAATGCAATAGCCTCTATCTTTTCGGTTTACAACACAATTGCCTCTAGTGTTGTAAGGTGATATAGTTTCAATTGGCAACACTGTGAATTTGGCATCATGCTTTGATATGGCTTCAAAAGCGATATCACCCGGAGTCGTTGTAAATGCAACAACATAAAATGTAATATTCTTTAGATGGTCATGGTAAGAATGTGTTCGTAAGACAGTTTTTATAGTTAGAAACTCACATCGCTTACAGGAAATAGTTTTTATTCTTTTAATGTAATTTTGTAGATATGTTTCCGCTAGTTCTAGGCTAACAGATACTTCGAAATCGGTCTTATTGACTGAAGTCAACTTACGACAAGTACACCACTTTTCACCAACCCCGGCGTCTGCGCAAGTACGATGCGGTGATATTTCTTTGAATATACTCAAACAAGTTGGACAGGCTTCAGCTGTGATATTAGTTTTGTCTATTATATTCTGAAATGTAAGATATAAGTCATACGGTGTAATGAGCCTCTTCTGATTTATTTGCATATTCTTAAATTCTCTAACATTCATTCGCTGAAAAGTTTTCGGAACCCACAAAAATAACATTGGTAATCGTTCTTCGTAATAGGACTCATATGGGATTCTCATCTTACCATAACGTATTCCATGATCACTTAGGAAAAATACAAAAGTATTTTTAAACACTCCAGAAATATGGAGTCTCTGAAATAAAGTCGTGACATCTCCATCGATAAGCGTCGGTATATTATCTAAATTGTGGCTGTAAGAATTGATCCAAAACATTCCTAAAGATCGTTGATTCTTATATGAATTAGCAAAGTCTAAAGCATAATCTAGGATATGTTTGGCTGACGACTTTTTTTGAGTGCAGACGTGATTGCCTATGTTTTCTTCACCTATCAAAAAAAGCCGTCGAAGGTAATGGTCCGTTGGTGAAGAAACGTATCCATATCTAGAAAAAGTGTCAGGCAGATTTAAATTATCTTCTCCTGTAGCAGTTATATATCCAACTTTTTTAAAATCGGACCATAACATCATATCATTGCATCGGTCCATACCATCAGAGCAAGATTTATATATTGTAGACATCTTTTTCCCAGTCAATAATGCCATAACATTTGGAAATGTGTTTAAAGCAACCTGAAATAAAAGAAATGCTAAACAAAAAATAATTTTATTTTAAGTAAGTTGATTTAATTGAATTAAACTGATGGATAATCGTAAGTCCATTATGTTTTGGCGACATAATTGGATTTTATTGGGATATCAAATTATGTATTTTGTTCAGTTCGATTACTGGATCGAGCCACTTATCGCTTTTAAATAAAAGTTGATTTACCTTTTGATAAGCGTTGTAGTCTAACCATTTGTATTCTTTAAAATAACGGGCTGTTTTTGGCATGCTGGTATAAAATCGAGCTCTTGACATATTATCCATACCCAGTATTAGTATGTTCCATTTATTTTTGTTTTTATTGGATTTTTTTTTCGTTTTTAGTTTCTTAACAAGCGCATAAATATCTTGGTAAATAACTAGACTTTTTGATTCATCGTGTCTTGTAGATATAGTTTTTTTGCAAGTAACAAATATTATCTCTTTAGTAAGGTGAGTTTCTGTACCATTCTTAAAAGGCGTACAACTTGAATAACTGTAACAAATACGATACAATATGAAATAAATTCCTGGATTAAAATGTGGATTAGATTGTTGCAATGTTTTGTTTTATTTTACCTTAAAACTTTGACATCCAGTTTGCCTTTTACTTTAGATGGACTAATAAATTGGTAACAACAAGAATAGTTTCGTGTACTGTAACGACGTATGCTCTCATAAATTGTAAAAATAATAATACTATCAGTTTTTTTCTTGACTGCAATCGCTCTTGGCCTACAAGTTTTTCTAAGATCATTCGCTTCCTCCACCTTGTAAGTTTTTGTATAATTAGGTATGGAGCATCCCGGAACATTGATTAAATAATTGTTGTTATCTGTAATGTTTACGCACTTGTTTTTATGTTTACATTATAATTGGTTAAGCAAATAATTTATTAGAAAGGCCTTGTAGTTAATCTTTAAGCCATGTATCCAGCCAAGGTACAATCTTACTTAACCCTGGAAGGGTCTGAGAGACCCACCGCAGCAAAAAAAACTGTTACAAGTCATTTAAATTAGAATTTCGTGCATAACTGCTTTCAGTAGCAGATCCAAGTGAGCTAATTGACGCCCTTAGCCCACTAACTCAGGTTGAGGCCCGTATCAGTACTAAAATAGATATGTGTAATGTGCTTTTGGGTCTTAGTGACCCTACCAGGCATACGGTGTGATGTTTTTATGTCTTAGTTTGCTAGGAGGACCACCTCAAGGAGGTGGTCAAAACTTTTAAATTGATTTGTTCGCTTCGTAGGAAGATGTTTTGGAAGTTGATGACGTCTGGTGAGAACTTTTTAGTTTCCAAAATGGACGTGTGCACTTTCAAAGTTGACTTCGTAACCAACATCAAGCGTTCTAACATGTTATAACAAAACAAAACGTGGTGTGGACAGCATTGACAGGCGTGTCAAGGAATTCCAGAAAATGCCAGCTCACGTTTTCCGTCCTGTCCCGATAACCAATAAATCGCAGAAGTTTCATTAAAGGTCTGGGTGGTACACTGATAGAATCACATTTAAAATTAAGAAAAGAAAACACTCGCCGTTCTACAGGTCTCCGCAAACAAATTGCCAACCGTATTGGTATCCAAGAAGGCCCATCAGTTAAAAAACAGGTCCAACTATTTTAGACGTAAGGCGTGGAAGTCCGTTTGTCAATATATCTGTGAGATGTGTAAGAGCCAAGTGTGTAATTTTTTATGCCATTTTTCCGTACAAAAATAGCTTCGAAAATAATACTGTTGAAAATAGTATTGGGAATGAAGAAACTGATTATTTTAGCGTAGAATATAAAACAATATGTGTGCTTAATGTGCCCCAAAGTTTAATTGAGATCTGTTTTGTTCTAGTTGATTGCAAAATTGTTTATAAACATAAGTTGTTAAAAAACGTATATGAAGTTTAATTAAAAATAGTATAAAAATATCGTTGATTCGAAAACTTATTTTTATTTAAAACCCTAAAAAACATCTTCATCATCATCATCTTTATTAAAAAATCATATATTTTACTAATAATATATTACTATAAAATTGATACTTATTTATAGGCGAAAGAATTATTTCACATTTAGGGGCATGCCACGTAACTTATTCCCACCAGGTATGCCGAGGGTTAAACAAAATAGTTGTAAAATTTGTAGAAACCGTTGATGTATATTTGTAATCACAAACTATTATTAAATGTATATCAAAGTATTACGTGCAAACGTAATATAAAAAATTATAATAGGACAGAGTAAAATCGAAAAAATGTAAAGACACTTAATTTCAATACTTTGAATTCTTTATTTTATTTTTCCTAACAAAATAAAGCAAGTCAGTGCTTTATAGAGCAAACATTTCTGGAAATTCTAGTAGAATTAAAATTAATAAAGAAGTCAACAAGGTACCATATAAAGGTTCGTTAAATACGAGGTTCAAAACACGGAAGTTTTTAGGCGGATAAAAAAAGAAGTTTTTTTAGACTCATAAAAAATATTATATAAATGATACAACATATCTTTGGATAAACTAAAATAAACTAAGCTTAACTAAAGAAAATATAATGGCTAAACTTTTAGCTGACAAAAGCTTTATATCATATTAAAATTATTTTAGCGGCATCTCTCTTCAATTGAGTAATATTAATATCAATAATAATATCTCTCTTTAATTGGTAATGAAATAAAACACCAGTAGAAAAGTGTTAACTCACGTTGTTAATAGAAAAGCTCTTTCTAACTCGATGGGGCTGGGGAATTTTGATGAATTCTGAATACATTTTGCTTCAAAATCCAGGCAAATAAGATCATCAGTATTTATGTGGAAGAAGGACATTAAATGAATAGATCTTTTAATATTTATAAAATTAGATTACGGTGATATAGAATCAAAACAAATAATTAAATGACTTGTTCTAACTTTTTTGTAAGAAGACAATACCTACTGATAATATACCTACCTACATACAGTCTAACTTGCAGGAATCATTTTGTTTTTTAGTAAAAACAATTGTTTAAATGTTAAATAGTGACATAGATTGAAACTACACCAAAAGCTCATATAAAGACAATACAGGCGGACTGGCACATAAAAATAGAAAAATTGGTTTTCAGAATAATTAATATAGGTGTGTATTTGATCAATTTACCGTTTTACTAAAGGTTGATTATATTATAGTTTTTATAAAGGGATGTTTAAGAATCTATAAAATAAATATTATTCTTGAATATCTTACCATTATAATTATTGAGTGTATGTGGTGGTCTATCGGTATGTATAAACATCTCGGAGTGCACAGTGAATAACACAAAAAACCAAGAACAGAGGATTGTTAGGTTTAATCTATATTTTGTATTCTTAAATATCATTTTTAATATCGATAATATCTGAAAAAAAAAATGTTTGGAAAAATTATTTATTAAATCGCTATTCATAAGTTTTAGTACTTATTTAATTTTAGCAATCGGTATCGCTCTTTCTATTTTCTACTACATTTTGTAACTACAGTAACAAACTACAGTACCCCTAGCACCTACAGTACCCCTTTGTAAGTAACAAACTACAGTACCCCTAGAATAAGTGTGTGCTGAGCCTACTTTTTACTAATTGAACATAATTGTCATTAACAACACTCTACTATTAACACTGCTCTTATAATACATGTTATTCCAAACTGATAGATTATTGCGAGGTTTATAATAGTACTTACTAGAAATGTTTTGGGAATTTGCTACACATTTACATAACAAAAGTAATTGAAATATAAATATTATAAAGTTGTTGATGACGATTATAAATTATGTGATTATAACATTACTAAACATGTAAAATGAACAATAAAAAAATATTTTTAGTATATGATAGCAGTCATTTAATGCCAGAGACATAAAAAGTTATTCATACGAATGAAAGCGAAAATATAAACTAATAATATACATTTACTGGAACATTTACAACAAAGGAACAAAGTAGGTATTTACAGAAATCTTTAGAAAGTAGTATATGTTGAAAGTTATTTTTCAATTTCGACCAACGGAATGTTTTGGGCAATAATAAGCATGTTTATTGATTATTGTTAATGAATCCTCTGACATCTGAACTAGTTTAAGCTGTGTTTCGGATAAACGTCTCTTCTCCTTAAAGTAAGTATCCTAAATGGTAGCAAATGACAGCAACTAAAATGAAATGTATGTAAATATATAATATTAAAATAGAAACATATATACCACGTCCTAGTCCTAGCATTCCAGTGCGGTGGAAAAAAAATGCGTGCGTGGGTGCGTGTCCTTGTACGTATGTGCGTGTGTGCGCGTGTGCGTATGTGTTTTTAATTTTGTAGTAGTAGTAGTTTATCAACATGGTCACAATTAAACTTTATTAACCACGTTAATATTCAATTTATAAAAACATCATTTGATATTTTTTTATTTTTATCTTTTTGAAATTAATATATTATATATATAAGGAGCAATTTATAAGAAACCGAACAGCGGTCTGGTCTTATTCGAAATCCTGGTAGGGAATAAAATACATTTTTATGATATTGTGTTAGGGCCTGTTAAAATAGTAATTTTCGCACAGATGAGATTTTTTGTAATAATATATATAATATGTGGGTATAATAAATTAATGGATTTTATGGCTTTGCAATCAGAAACAATAGTAATCTGAAGACTAATGAAGGACTCCCTGAAGTTCATTTTATATAGCTGACGTTTGTATATTGTAAGAACTTATATTTTGTTGCTTTTGATAAGATGTACCTTCAGACTCGATAGAGTGATCTGAAGTGATCAAAATAAAATTAAAAAAAAATACTTCAAAAAAAAAGTTTACCATATAAAATATGTATTGCATAAATTTCCTACCTAACTTCTGTTCCTTAATAAGAGGGGAGGCTACCTATCTTTTTGTATTTCTTTATTTAAGGCCTTATAATCCTTATACAAACTTCTCCATACTCTCTACTCTCTACTACTACTCCAACAAATTTCCATAAACGTTTGTTATTCGTAGCTTATTTACAGACTGACTATACTGACCAATTGACTACTGATTCAAAAGTGCGTAGAAATGCCTACTTGGATAAAGATATTTTGAATTTTGAATTTTTGATTTTTTTATTAAAATTATAAGGCTCCCAAATCCCGATTGACGAACAACTTTCCTTTTTTGCCTATCAATAGGTTTCTCTAGATTCTAGGTCTTGAACATTTTTCGTATTCTAGATCGTTCTATTGCCACTAAGCGATATGGTCTACAAAATAAAATCTCTTCTTAATTCCACTTAATTTTTAATTATTTTAAAACCATTTTCATTTACGTTTAACAGTGCAGGATATTTATAAATCTGACATTATTTCAACATTGGGGTATTGGAAGAAAACAGTTCCACCTATTCAATTCTAGTAGTAAGCTGTAAGTCCATTATTTTTACCTCTAGCTTATACTTAGTTCAAAATATTACTCGTAGTAAATCATTTTCATACAAGATAGAGGGCTTTCTATATCCTTTGTAGGACAAATTGTCCAAATGCGAAAAAAATCTAATCGTGTTCTCCGTAAGACAAGATGGAGGTCTGTCAATAATTTAGTAAATTCAGATCGTAACATAACTATCATAATCTACTATGACTATGTTAGTTATGTTACGAGCATTAAGACTAAAATAAGGTAAAATTAAAAAAAACTCAGATTGTTTGTAATATTATTATTTGTATTGTCAATAATATTTCACAATATCCTTAGAATAATACAAATTTAATAACCAATTACAATGATGACTCGTGTATTCGTGTACTCGAGGTGTCGTGTGTCGTGTCGGGTGTCGTGTCGTGTGTCTTGTCGGGTGTCGTGTGTCGCGTCGGGTGTCGTGTCGGGTGTCGTGTGTCGTGTCGGATGTCGTGTGTCGTGTCGTGTGTCGTGTCGGGTGTCGTGTGTCGTGTTGGATGTCGTGTGTCGTGTCGTGTGTCCAGTCGGATGTCGTGTCGTCTGTCTTGTCGGGCGTCGTGTCGTGTATCGTGTCGTGTGTCGTGTCGGGTGTTGTGTGTCGTGTCGGATGTCGTGTGTCGTGTCGTGTGTCCAGTCGGATGTCGTGTCGTGTGTCTTGTCGGGTGTCGTGTGTCGCGTCGGATGTCGTGTGTCGTGTGTCGCGTCGGATGTCGTGTGTCGTGTGTCGTATCGGATGTCGGATGTCGTGTGTCGTGTCGGATGTCGTGTTTCGTGTCGGATGTCGTGTTTCGTGTCGTGTCGGGTGTCGTGTCGGGTGTCGTGTCGTGTCGTGTGCCGGGTGTCGTGTCGTGTGGTGTATCATGTCGTGTCCTGTGTCGTGTCATGTGGTATCTCACCCCCAGCAAGTTCATGGGCAAGTAACCGTCGTCGTGTTGGTGGTCGCGGCACCACCACCACTCCCGTTCGTGGGCGTCTCCCTTCCTCAAAACCTGCAGACGCGCGCTTCGTTGGAGCGACACGCCGAGTACGAGATCTTTGTCTAGTTATTAAAAGATCATAGTGGCACCAACACAGCCACCGTGTCACCACCATTCAAATGTAGACGGCCATATATAGATAACTTAATTCACCGAAGTGGGTAACGATATGATCGCGCGATGGGCCAGAGACGGAAAAGTTTCCCAGAGGGCGCGGGTTCGAATCCCTGTCTGTATACTTTTATTTTCATTCTATATTTATTTTAAATTTAATAGTGAATCAGATAAGGAAATTTCCTATGCAAAGCCTCGACCTGTAATTGGAGTATAGAGATTATTAGAATAATTATGAAATGTTATATTTAAGTTTCGTCCTTTCAAAAATTGCCCCAATTTCTCAAAAATATTGATTCATTCGCCTAAATTGCGTTTACCTAAGAGTGAACAAATATCCAAATTATTATGTAACGATATTATATTCATCGATATCAATAAAGCAACCCACTGTAATTAACTGTTTTGTAAAACCTGTTTGTGTATCCGTCACCAATTTGCACAACACATCTATACACAACCGAATTTTATTTTTTAAAATCTATAGGTTTACTTAACTTTTTTATCGTTCCAGAATAAATCTGAATCTGATAATTGAAGAAAGAAAATGGCACATAATCAAATATAAAGAAATATATAATTATAAAGTTAACAATATAAAATAATAAGGTTACTTTAGTTACATCCACTATACGAACCTAACCATATAACCAAATCCATTTATCATCTTATTTTTGTGGTTTAGAGAATGAAGTATGAAAATATATTTATTTAGTATAAGGATTGCTTTCGACTGTTTGTCAAATCATTAAATTTTACTACTTTAATAATGTGTGAGTATTATGTATAATACCCACAGGTAATATTACAATCTATACATATAATAAAATTGTCACTGATCCATTTCTGTACATGAAAAATATTAAAAAAAACATCATAGGAGCCTTTATAAGAGCAAGAGAACCCAAAACAATGGTTTTTCAGTTTGTATGTTTGTGCACGCTAATCTCAGAAACGGCTTAACCAATTTGAACGCGGTTTTCAGGACTATATTAATATTTAGTGTTTATTTCATCATAATCGGTTAAGAAATAAAAAAGTTATGTCAATTTATGTCAATCATGTAATAGGTACCATGCAAATCTTACTCTACACATGTAATAAATCTGTAGAGGAGTAGTCTTCGTACATTGAAAACATTTAAAAAAATAGACCAGGATGTGAAGTGATAAGTAACAGAATCCATTTTCAGTATTTTTAAAATCATTGTCAGTTTATCTGTTTGTCTTTTAGTTGTGCACACAACACGAAAAAAAATATTTTCAATAATTTATACAGGAGGATCTTTATATAAGCAAGAGAACCCAAAAGAATGTTTTTAATTTTGTCTGTTCGTTTGTATGTCTGTATGTTTGTGTACGCTAATCTTTGAAACGGACTAATCGATTTGGATGCAGTTTTCGGGAATATATTGTCGTGGAATCCACTTTATATTTTGGTATTTTTTTTAACAATCGGTTAACAAATAAAGAAGTTAATAATCTTTTATTGTCGTATCATTGCTGCCTACCAAAGGGTACGTTTTATCAAAATCGATATCTACGTGTACAAAGTCGCAGCCACAGCTAGTCATATAATAAATGCCTGAAGGTAAGGGCAGTGAAGATCAAATTATTTTATATGTGAATATATGTTTATTTAAGAAATTAGAAATGTTTTTATTATATACTTAAATTATAAAATTAACTAAACATTTATCACATTTTTTTTATTGAAGGCGCTTTAAATATGAAAATTATAGTTCACATTTAATAAACTTAACAGTTTAATTTTTTAATAATATTTGTACAAATTCTTATTTTAAAGTTAGTTGCCAAATATTCAGTGAAAGACATTTTTTATAATACGTTAATTGTATAATACATTAACTGATATATGTTTATCAGTTATAATTTTACAGTTCATGTATAGTTCGCAATTTGTTCACAAATGCAAAAATAATTTGTCGATAATTTGATGGTACACATTCCTTAATCTCAGTACTCCCATAATATGTCAATGTTACCTATGATGTCCATATTTGTATCGTTATGCTCTACAATAGCTTCATAAACAATATTTGCGGAACTCATGGAAAAAGCTACGATATAGTATGATTTAGTTTTGTTACTATTATAATAAAAATGAATTCTACTTATATTTTCAACTGGTAGCTTGAAGCAGTACCAACAGTGTTGCGTTGCTTTATTAATTTGGGAAACTGCTAAATGGACACTTTGCACTCCTTTTGGGTTTGTTATGTCGACGGGATACATTTCGTGGCAACTACACCACTTTTCATGAATGCCAACATCGTAGCAAGTCCGATTGGGGCTTACAAATTTAAATATGCTTTGGCGATCGAGTAAAGTTTCATATTTTCTTGTTTTACTGTATGGGTTGCCAATTTCTAGTTTGTTTATCTCATTTAATGTTTCGAATAAGTCATAAGGAGTAATTAATCTGAATTGATTTAAAAGAATGGCCTTAAGTTTATAAGGATAATGAATTTTAAATTTTCTCGGAGCAAACAAAATTAAACAAGGCAAACGATTGTCATAATATGATTCAATTCGTAGACGATGTTTACCAAATCGAATGCCATGATCGCTCACTATTATTATGAATGTATTATCTAGTACTGTACTGGTAAACATAAGTGTATTGAAGAAGTTTTCCAACAGTAGATCGGCATCCTCAGGATGATTATTTATATTATGACTATAAGAATGTATCCAAAAGAAACCAAAGAATGAGTCTTTTCTATAAGTCAGCGCAAAATCAAGTGCGAAATCCAACACCTGTCCTCCGGATGTTGATTTTCCAGAACATAAAATTGAACGATTGTTAATCTCGCGTTGTCTATTAATAAAAAACGGTTTCATATAGTGATCAGTAGGTTGTTGTTGAAATGAAAAGTTCTTGCTAAAAGTATCGGGCAAATGTACATAATCTTCCCCATACGCGGTGACATAGCCAGACTTTTTGAAAGTGTTCCAGAGGAAATACTCATTGCACTGATCCATTTTTCCAAAGCATTTTTTATGATTTCAGACGAATGCTTACCAGTTAATATGGGCAGAAGATTTGGTAATGAGTTATCCCCCACCTGAAAGAATTACAAATATGTATTTACGTATTATGTATTAATATTGAATAAATTTTTGAACATAAAGTTCATAGTAACTATACAGAGACTTTCCAAAATACTAAATTTATAGTTAGTTTGTACGCGGTAGAAGTGGGAGCGAGAGGTATAACAGCAAAATCTCTCTATAGCCTACTTAAAGATCTTGGCCTTTCTAGAACAAGCATCGGTTCATTTCTAGAACGTACTTCAAAGGCGGCATTAGTAGGTTCTTTCCAAATTTGGTTAGGTGGGGAGAGGAGTGTGGAGGGTGAAGGTGAGCGTTTTTGCGCATAATAAAGGGGCCCCTTAAACCTACTCCTGGGTCGCAAGTCCCAGGCACTGCTTGCACTCCTCTCCTTGCAACGCGATGGGCCCGGCGCCCGCACGGTGAATCCATGGATTGCTAAGAAGCTTCGTCTTATCTAAATTGACAGCCCGGAGAGACGGGATGACGCTGGAAAGACAGTTGACGCTGGAAAGACAGCTGGCAGCTGGGAAGACAGCAGACTGCTGGAAAGACAGCCGAGGGCGATGGCCTAGCAAGCCAAGCCCGGTAACGTCGATAAACGCTAAAAGTCCAAATAAGAAAAATACCCCTAGGACAGTCCGAGAGGGGGGGCGGAAGAACTGTCCACCGGTTGACAATTACGGCGAAAACGGCGCGATAACGGAACTGAAATGCCCTACGTGCGGGAAAAATTACAAAAGACGAGCCTGGTTTATTAAACATCTTAAAACACACAATGGTGCTGAAGTGCGGCAACCGTCGGTAAGATCTTCAGTTTTCACTGCGGATAGAGTTTACCCTCATATATCTCATGGTGAGCCATTGAATGAAAACTACCAGGAGTCCATGACCATCCGGACGCGTCTTAGCATTCCAAATACTAAACAATCGACCTGGAAAGTACATGACCAAAATATAGCGGCCCTGTTAGAACACCCGGGCTCAAATCAGGTACTCGATGCGCAAGTAGAGACTTTCCAAAATACTAAATTTATAGTTAGTTTGTACGCGGTAGAAGTGGGAGCGAGAGGTATAACAGCAAAATCTCTCTATAGCCTACTTAAAGATCTTGGCCTTTCTAGAACAAGCATCGGTTCATTTCTAGAACGTACTTCAAAGGCGGCATTAGTAGGTTCTTTCCAAATTTGGTTAGGTGGGGAGAGGAGTGTGGAGGGTGAAGGTGAGCGTTTTTGCGCATAATAAAGGGGCCCCTTAAACCTACTCCTGGGTCGCAAGTCCCAGGCACGGCTTGCACTCCTCTCCTTGCAACGCGATGGGCCCGGTGCCCGCACGGTGAATCCATGGATTGCTAAGAAGCTTCGTCTTATCTAAATTGACAGCCCGGAGAGACGGGATGACGCTGGAAAGACAGTTGACGCTGGAAAGACAGCTGGCAGCTGGGAAGACAGCAGACTGCTGGAAAGACAGCCGAGGGCGATGGCCTAGCAAGCCAAGCCCCGGAACGTCGATAAACGCTAAAAGTCCAAATAAGAAAAATACCCCTAGGACAGTCCGAGAGGGGGGGCGGAAGAACTGTCCACCGGTTGACAATTACGGCGAAAACGGCGCGATAACGGAACTGAAATGCCCTACGTGCGGGAAAAATTACAAAAGACGAGCCTGGTTTATTAAACATCTTAAAACACACAATGGTGCTGAAGTGCGGCAACCGTCGGTAAGATCTTCAGTTTTCACTGCGGATAGAGTTTACCCTCATATATCTCATGGTGAGCCATTGAATGAAAACTACCAGGAGTCCATGACCATCCGGACGCGTCTTAGCATTCCAAATACTAAACAATCGACCTGGAAAGTACATGACCAAAATATAGCGGCCCTGTTAGAGCGCCCGGGCTCAAATCAGGTACTCGTTGCGCAAGTAGAGACTTTCCAAAATACTAAATTTATAGTTAGTTTGTACGCGGTAGAAGTGGGAGCGAGAGGTATAACAGCAAAATCTCTCTATAGCCTACTTATTGGGGGATTTTAATGCCTGTCATCAGGACTGGCTGTTCCCGTACCAGAAAACCGATCATGCTGGAAGAGAAGCGCGGAACTTTGCGTTGTCCTTGGACCTCTTTCAGCTGGTGAAGCAAGCGACAAGGGTGCCAGATGTGGTAGGCCATACAGCCAATTGCCTGGACCTTCTGCTGACAACTGATCCGGACAGGTATCGGGTAGAGGTTACCTCTCCTTTGGGAACCTCCGATCACTGTCTGGTGAAATCTGTGTTTACATATTCCCCACCAGCTTTCGAACCTCATGGTGTTAGGCGAGTATGGAAATGGAGTAAGTCAGCAGATTGGGATGAGATGCGGCACTTTTTTGCGTCTTATCCTTGGCGGCAGGTCTGCTTCTCTTCTTTGGATCCGTCGAGTTGCGCGGATGCCATAACCGATGTGGTGCATCAGGCAATGGAGTATTTTATTCCTTTTGCTGACGTACCCATCGGTGGCAAAGCTCGCCCATGGTTTAATGCCGAATGTGGTCATGCTCAAGACCGAAAACATTCGGCATATCTCATTTGGGCTGATGCTCGAAGCCGCAAAACTCCGGATGTAAGTTCGAAGAAGAGAGCCTTTAACCAAGCTGCCAAGTCCTACAAAAAGGCATTGCGGAAGGCTCGTCTCGATCGAATCGCTAAGAATGGCGAAAAGCTCTCTGCCAGACCAACTGGCAGTCGAGCTTTCTGGTCTCTTGCGAAAGCGATCGAGTCGAATTTCTGCCAACCCTCACTGCCTGCTCTGCTGAAGCCGGATGGATCCCTGGCCCACACAGCAACAGAGAAAGCGAACGTACTTGCTTCTCTGTTTGCTGATAATTCGCATCTAGACACTGGCAATGCTTCTCCAGCACATCTTCCTCACTGCGGTGTTTCGATACCTGAAATCCGCATCACTAACAAGAGGTATGGAGTACATTGTGTCGTTTAGACGTGAATAAAGCCAGTGGTCCTGATGGTATACCAGCCATTCTGCTCAAGACATGCGCAGCTGAGTTGTCTCCTGTACTGACACGTCTGTATCGTCTCTCTTTCATGACTGGAATAGTGCCGAAATCCTGGAAGCTTGCTAATGTGCAACCCGTGCCCAAAAAAGGCAGCCGTGCCGACCCTGTCAATTACAGACCGATTTCAATCACCTCCATACTCTGCAAGATTATGGAGCGTGTATTGAACTCGCGCCTACTAGCATACCTAGAAGGTAACGATCTCCTTAGTGACCGACAGTACGGGTTTCGCCGTAATAGGTCTACTGGGGACCTCCTAGTGTATGCTACGCACATTTTAGGCGAGGCCATCGAGAAGAACGGAGAAGCGGTCGCCGTCTCTCTGGACGTCTCGAGGGCATTTGACAGGGTCTGGCATGCGAGCCTTATAAGCAAGCTTTCAGCGTACGGTATATCTCCTGGTCTGATCGGCTGGGTAACGGACTTTCTGAGCCACAGATCTCTCCGAGTAGTTGTCGACGGGTGTTCCTCGGAACCCTTGACAATAAATGCCGGAGTGCCTCAGGGGTCCGTTCTTTCTGCAACTCTGTTTCTGCTGCACATTAATGATCTGTTGAAGCCCGGTATCTATGGGTATGCAGACGACAGCACAGTTGTAGAAAGATATCTGCCGAGTACTCGGGCTAGTCGAGATCAAGTACAGTCTGAAAGAGAAGCCATGGTGCAACGTTTGAATGACAAACTTCAGGCAGTCTCCGCATGGAGCAATGCCAATCTTGTCAAGTTCAACGCCACCAAAACGCAGACGTGTCTATTCACCGCCAAAAGGAGCCCTTTCACCTTGGCTCCTACTTTCCAGAATGTATCCTTGGAATACAGTGACCGGCTTCAGTTGTTAGGCTTAGAGATTTCCTCGAACCTCAACTTTGGTCGGTTCATTGAGTTCAGAGCAAGAGCAGCAGCAGCAAAGCTTGCCGTTCTGGCGAAGGTTCGGCAGTACTTTACACCGGGACAGCTTCTTGTTTTATACAAAGCGCAGATCCGGTCGTGTGTAGAGTACTGTTGTCACATATTTGCTGGTGCCGCAAAGTCTCATCTTGCGGTTCTGGACTCAATTGAGAGGCGAGCAAAGAGGCTTATAGGCGATCCCGAATTGGTCGGAGCCGACCTCCAAAGCCTTGAGCACAGGCGTAGAATTGCTAGCCTCTCTGTATTCTATAGGATACATTTTGGTGAGTGTGCGCAGGAATTACACAATTTAATTCCCCCGTCCCCCTTCCATCACCGGACGTCCCGACGCACGGCAGGTTTTCATCCTTTTGTTGTGGACATTCCACCTGTCCGAACGAAGCGCTTTGCTTCCTCATTTTTACTGCGTACAGCAAAGGATTGGAACAGCTTGCCTGCGTCGGTATTTCCGACCGAATACAATGTGGGTGTCTTCAAGCGAAGAGTGAATAGGTTGCTAGGGTAATGCGCCTTACCACCTAAGACTACATTCCACTTACCATCAGGTGGAATGTAGTCAAGCATTGCCCTAGAGAATATAAAAAAAAAAAAAAAAAAAACTTAAAGATCTTGGCCTTTCTAGAACAAGCATCGGTTCATTTCTAGAACGTACTTCAAAGGCGGCATTAGTAGGTTCTTTCCAAATTTGGTTAGGTGGGGAGAGGAGTGTGGAGGGTGAAGGTGAGCGTTTTTGCGCATAATAAAGGGGCCCCTTAAACCTACTCCTGGGTCGCAAGTCCCAGGCACTGCTTGCACTCCTCTCCTTGCAACGCGATGGGCCCGGCGCCCGCACGGTGAATCCATGGATTGCTAAGAAGCTTCGTCTTATCTAAATTGACAGCCCGGAGAGACGGGATGACGCTGGAAAGACAGTTGACGCTGGAAAGACAGCTGGCAGCTGGGAAGACAGCAGACTGCTGGAAAGACAGCCGAGGGCGATGGCCTAGCAAGCCAAGCCCGGGAACGTCGATAAACGCTAAAAGTCCAAATAAGAAAAATACCCCTAGGACAGTCCGAGAGGGGGGGCGGAAGAACTGTCCACCGGTTGACAATTACGGCGAAAACGGCGCGATAACGGAACTGAAATGCCCTACGTGCGGGAAAAATTACAAAAGACGAGCCTGGTTTATTAAACATCTTAAAACACACAATGGTGCTGAAGTGCGGCAACCGTCGGTAAGATCTTCAGTTTTCACTGCGGATAGAGTTTACCCTCATATATCTCATGGTGAGCCATTGAATGAAAACTACCAGGAGTCCATGACCATCCGGACGCGTCTTAGCATTCCAAATACTAAACAATCGACCTGGAAAGTACATGACCAAAATATAGCGGCCCTGTTAGAGCGCCCGGGCTCAAATCAGGTACTCGATGCGCAAGTAGAGACTTTCCAAAATACTAAATTTATAGTTAGTTTGTACGCGGTAGAAGTGGGAGCGAGAGGTATAACAGCAAAATCTCTCTATAGCCTACTTAAAGATCTTGGCCTTTCTAGAACAAGCATCGGTTCATTTCTAGAACGTACTTCAAAGGCGGCATTAGTAGGTTCTTTCCAAATTTGGTTAGGTGGGGAAAGGAGTGTGGAGGGTGAAGGTGAGCGTTTTTGCGCATAATAAAGGGGCCCCTTAAACCTACTCCTGGGTCGCAAGTCCCAGGCACTGCTTGCACTCCTCTCCTTGCAACGCGATGGGCCCGGCGCCCGCACGGTGAATCCATGGATTGCTAAGAAGCTTCGTCTGTAAATATACCTATATATGGGCGCAACAACAATACTTCAACAATTATAATTATTGAATTAACTAATTAATTGGTTAAAAATAACGTTGATTATTTATCAGTGTAAAAATTACCATAAATTAGAGCTTTTCTAGTTGTGTTGATTTAAGAACATAAACAAAATGTTACTTGTAAATACTTGTAGCGACATGCACGTGGACGGTCCCTATAAATGAGACGCACAGAAATTGATACTTGACGAAACTTGTAGCGACATGAACGTGTGATGATCCCTAGGTTAATGCTTGACTACATTCCACCTGATGGAAAGTGGAAAAGCTCATTAAGCTAGCAACCTATTCTCTCTTCTCTTGAAGACACCGACATTGTATTCGACCGGAAATACCGACGCAGGCAAGCAGTTCCAGTCCTTCGCTGTAAGCACTAAAAGACGAAGAAAAGCGCTTCGTTTGGAGAAGTGGAGTGTCTACAAGGTAAGGATGGATACTTGCCGTGCGTCGCAACATCCAGCGATGAAGGGGGACGGGGGAATTTGGTCGTGTAATTCCTGCGCACACTCACCAAAATGTATCCTATAGAATACTGAGAGGCTAGCAATTCAACGCCTGTTCTCAAGGCTGTGGAGGTTGGCTTCAACCAATGTATGCCTCTTTGCTAGCTACTCAATTGAGTTCAGAACCGCAAGATGAGATTTAACCAGCAAATATGTGACCACATACGACCGGATCTGTGCTTTGTATAATACAAGTAGCTGTAGCGGCATAACGTTCTGTCGGACCTTCGCAAGAGCGGCAAGCTTTTCTGTAGCGGCTCTTGTTCTGGACTCAATCACCGAACAAAGTTGAGCTTCGAGGAAATCTCTAAACCTAAAAACTGAAGCCAGCCATTGTAATCCAAGGATACATTTTGGAAAGTAGGAGCAAAGGTGAAAGGGCTGTTTTTGGCGGAGAACACACTCATCTGCGTTTTGGTGACGTTGAATTTGACAACATTGGTTTTGCCCCTTGCGAAGACTGCCTGAAGTTTGTCATTCAAAATTTGTACCATGGCTTCTCTTTCAGATTGTACTTGATCTCTACTATCCCAAGAACTCGGCAGATATTTTTCTACAACTGGGGTGTCGTCTGCATAGCTATAGATACCGAGCTTCAGCAGATCGTTAATGTGCAGCAGAAAAAGAGTGCAGTAGAAAAAACGGACTTTTGAGGCACTCCGGCATTTATCGTCAAGGATTCCGAGGAACACCCGTCGACAACTACTCGGAGTAACAGCCGACCAGACCAGGAGATATAAGGTATGCTAAAACTTGAAAAATAAACGGATACGGGCAGGGATTCGAAACCGTAATCTCTAGGAAACCGTCCCTTTGCTCTATCAATTGAGCTACTGTATCGCTGTCTGTCTAGATGAATTAAGGATTCTATATGTGATCGTCTTTATCAGGACGGTGGCAATATCTATTAGGTTTCTTTCAAAAATCCTTACCGATGTTGGTAAAAACTTTGCAGTGTAGATAAACATTGAAAAGTTGTTTATTTTTCATTCTATATTTATATAAATTTAAATAAGCTTAACATGACTATACATGTTTATAGATATTTTCAAACATTAATATGTCAAACAGTAGTGACACCTTTTCAATGTTTTTTGAGCACTGGTTGTACATTGGCAAACTTCCAGGCTTTCGGCACTATTCCTGTCATGAAAGAGAGGCGATACAGACGACAATTCATCTGCGCATGTCTTGAGCAGAATGGTTAGTATACCATCGGAACCACTGGCTTTATTCACATCTAAACGTCACAATGCTCTTCATATCTCCCTGTTAGTGACACCGATTTCAGGGGTCGAAATACCGCAGTGCGGAAATTGTCTGATGTCTAGACAAATGAATAAATGCTTCTCCAACATCTAGATTCATCTAGATACGATTTATAACCAAACACAGAAGCAAATACATTCGCTTTCTCTGTCGCTGTATGCCAGGGATCCATCCGGCTTCAGCAGAGCAGACAGTGAGAGTTGTTAAAAGGTTGACTTGATCGCTTTGGCAAGAGGCCAGAAAGCTTGACAGCCAGTTGGTCTGACAGAGAGCTTTTCGCCATACTTAGCTATTCGATCGAAACGAACCTTCCGTGATATTTTTTTCCGTGATGTTTAGCCCCCAACCCTTCTAATAATGATTGGGCCGCTATTCCTGTGATCAAGATTTACCCCTGGCACAAGGACCCCTTATACGCCAGATCTGATTCTCGAAGTCGTCAAAGACAAATCCAATCGAAGTCTTCCGTATATATATATATATACCTAGTCTTGCCATAAATATTGTGCCATAACAAAGAAAAAAAAAATTTAACTGCAAATAACATTTAATACTTTTACAGTCAGTTAGTGTAATACACAAATATAAAACAATTAAAAATATAAAAAGCTTATTCGAAGTGGTGTCCATTGGCAGCAATACAGTCCTTTAAACGTTGAGCCCAGTTATCCATAGAAGCACGCGCTCTTTCTATGGGGAAATTTTTCACTGCCAATCGTATGGATTGTTTTAGGGACTCCAAATAATCATGGCGGTTAGAGCAAGCTGTACACTCTAAAACTGACCATAAATCATAATGCAGCAGATTAAGATTGGGACTAGACGACGGCCAGTCTTCAGCATAAATACGGTCATTTGTTAAAATGTTGCTCAATTGTAAAAAAAATCACATCCGTAAACAAAAGGTTTCTGTGACCTCCCTTTGTGTACCGCTTCAGTAGTTGTTTCGATTTTACCACCCTATTCATCATTAATTTATAAGTTAAGGAATTACCAGTACGTCTCTTATAGTCTCCAAGACCCAAGTCATCTCTTAAAATACGCGACATGGTTGTAGGTGCTACCGTCATTTTCCGAGATATAAACATTTGTTCTCGGACAGGACTTCTTCGAATTCTTTCCCTTACTAGTTTAACCACCTTTTTCGTACGAACACTACGTGGACGGCCAGATTTTTCTCTGTCACAAACAGAGGAAATCTCATTGTACTTAATAATAACCGATACACAAACATTTGAATAATACCAAGTGTATGGAGAGTTTTAAAAATTGCATTTGGCTCCATAACTACTTTGTGTAATGCAATCATAGCGATTCTGTTCTCTTTATCACCAGACTCCGTTTCAATATCGCAAAATATTGTACAAAGTATTGGCGCCAAAATGAGAAAACACAATGAACAATCGTGTAAAAATGACAGATTCCAAATTCAAATCTAATATTTGTTATTTTTAATTGTAACAATATTTATGGCCAGACTATATAATAATAACAACAAGATTGTACATATACCAATTAAGTTTCCACTAATTAGTAATACATTTAAGAAGCAGAAGAGATGGAAACAAACTTTAACATCAAAAATTAATACATCCAAAATCAGTGATACAATAGAAATGCAAACTTATACATATTCAATTGCGCAATTCAAAATTCTAAAAATGAAAAAGAAAATAGTTCAAAGATAATAAATTGTATATATAGATAAATAGATAATCTATATCTTTTAAAGAAGTAATGCTAACCTTATGATATCCCTGAAAGGTGAACCAGTGGTTATTCTGGAACAACATTACGGTTCGCGGCATACTTTGAGCAAACCGAGGGAGAGACATAGAGTCCATTCCTATAATCAATACATTGAATTTATCTCTACTTTTATTAATATCAATGTTAGCTCTTTTCTTTTTCCTACAGAATGCGAAATCGTCTTCATATATAAGATGCGTTCTATTATTTTTATGGTATTGAAAACACTGAACATTTATAAAATCACTTTCTAATCTGATTTTTTCAGTATTCCTTAATGTTTTACATGACGTATACCTGAAAGAAATGAAAAAAAATGATTTCAATCATTCATGAGATTGAATTAACTCTTTTTAAATGTTAGAGAATAACTGTGCGTTTTTAAATTTAAAGATAAATTAAATATAACTTTTCACTATCTATATATTTTATTATCTTTTCACAATGCAAAATATTTATCATATCATACTACTCAATGAAATGACAAAGTTATTTTTTATGTACTCACTGTTCTTGTGAATGCTCTTGGTCTGACAAATTAGACCTTTGAAAGAATTTGTAACAGCACTTATATTTGTAACCCATTTTACATTTATTCCTCATACTTTTATCATTTATAGTTGCTTGAACGTGATCTTTATCACGTCTTTCTAGATGAGTTATACGTGTTCCACATAATGTTTTTTTTCTTTTGCTTATATCTTTCCTATAATTGACCATAAAGAGGGGAATACTGCAACCGGGCGTATTTATCATGTTTGCTAGTAATTAAAATGGAAGGAAAAACAAAACAATTAGTTGTTATATTTAATTAGTAAATTACTTTAAAAATAATAATAATAATATTAGGACAAATTAAACACATTGATCTAACCCCTAAGTAGGCAAATTATTTGCTTGTGTTAAGGGTGTTAGACAACGATACAAATACATATAAATACTAAGAATATATTTAATAAACGACCAAATCCAGAAACACAAACATCGATGCCCATAACATTATTGACTGTTTCTGCCGGGAATCGAACCCGAGCCCCATTAGATAGCCCCATCGAGCCGTGACACGTTAGGCGTCTGCGCTAACCACTCGACCAACTGGGCAGTAATGATATTTATATTTTAGATAATATTATAATAAGTTTGGTAATTTATAAGTAACCTAAATAATTATACTGATTGGGATAAAAAAGAACGGTTATTTTAAATATGTCAAAACAAACCTTCTCTAGTCTCCTCTGTATCTTTCATTTCGACTGAAAAGTCGTCAGTTTGTATGTAAACATTGCCGTTAACCTCAACATATGCCATGTCTTTATGGGGGGTTGAGAGGTACTCTTCAGTACTTGATGATAGTAGCTGGGAAGATATTTCGTCAGACTCTTGATGACGTTGTATAAACGAAATGTTATAAAGATGGTAGATAATTAAACTAAATAAAAATAAATAAGCTGTAAACAACACCGGAGATTTTTGTATTGATTTCATATTCAGGATGCGGTTCAGTTTCCTTAATCTGAAATTTACGTTATATTGGATTCTTTCCAATCCAATACATTTTATTAGTATTTGGCAGAATTGTCGGCAACTTTAACAGGCGTATAATAATAACAATTTGTAGTTCATTTTCTTAATTTCTCATGGATACAATATAAGCAGCATCTTATAATGTATGCATGATGAAATAATAAAAAACATTCAACGGTTACAAAAGACTGCAAGACAAAGAAGAGAATGTTTCTCACCTTGAAAATACACGATTAAATTTAAACATTTTATTTTAACACTATATTTAATTAAGAGGGGTTTTTTTTTTAATAAATATGTATACAATAAGCCAAGAACTATGTATTTTCCACAACGCGGGCTGTAAATGCAGAGTAGGTAATGATTTATTTAGTATTAATTTTGTCAACAAATGCGAAATATTTTTGTTTATAATATAATATTTGATCCGGTGAAAAGATAAACATGTTTAAATTAATGTTGATGAAAATACGTCTCGATATTTAACATTTTATACTAATATTATTGTAATTTGAACTAAAGCATCAGGTATTGTTTTAATTGTTAAGATGAGAAATGTTATAAGTGCTATTAAGGAAAATTATTGCAAAGTGCGATAACTGTCTGTAATTCATTCTAGCAGTTAATGTTTTCTGGGAATAAATCAAAGGTATGTTTATGATTTGTTTACATTCAATACAAGAAGAAGAAGTCAGTACAAGACTAAGCAATCATCTTGTCAAATCAAGATTATATTATATTGGAATTAATTATCATTATTTATAAGTAGTTTCCTAAGATTTTTTTGAAGTGAAACTTCTTTAGAATCGTTGTGATTTCAAACCTGATGCAACGGAAATAACGACAGGTAAGAGACACAAATACAAAAATGTGTAGAATGAAGCCGGTAAAGAATGAGACAGAAATATACACACTATTTTTTATTCCTGCTTAGTGACGTAGACGTGACGTAAATGAACGAATGCTTTTCTATTCCTGCAATAGGAGGAAAAGAGACATCACTTTTATTTCGTATAGCTTCATCTCTTTTACACTATGTTGCTATGGTAATAATAAATAATTAAAATGACAGGAATGTGGATTTTAAAACAAACAAACCAAAAATAAAATTATCGGATTAGAGTTTTATAATTAAATAAGGAATTGTGATTATATACTGGACAATACGATTTTATGGACTTGCTATTGAAACTAATAAATAAATTAAGATTATAACATGAAGAAGAAATTATGAAATATAATTTATAATATTTTTAAAATACATTGATTGTCTGAAATAGAAGAAGTAAGAATGAAAAGAAATAAGAGTTTTTGCTGAGAAATGGAGCATTGGGGTCCTGATCTTTACAAGGTCTGTTTTGCTATACCTAGGACGAACAAAAACTCGAAACAGCAGAAACAATTATGAAGAATAATTGTATTTGTGATATAGTGACGATCCAACATGTTAAGAAATCTAAAGTTATTATTTTTAACCTTCCCTCCTGACTAACGACGCCCCGAGCGTCCGTGTCTCAATCTGAGACGCCCTCGGGACGTCGTTCCCCATGGGGGCCCATCTGGCCCCCCCTTGTTAAGGGTGGGTCTCCAGACCCACCCGCTCCCCCGGTGACGCTGTAATAGCCAACAGGGCTAACAGTATAGACAAACAAACAAAAAATATTATTTTTAAAGTGAATTGTGTACATTTTTCTTTTTTTTTTATGGTACTTATGTGTTTCTTTTATGAGAATATTATACGTCAGAAACAGTCGATTTACTTCTTACGTTTTAATTAATTAATATTAACGAAAATTATGACGTTTTTCTGTTACGCGCCATCTTTATTTTTAAGTCACATTTTTCCGTTACGCGCCATATTTGAAATGAAACTTTTTTATCGACGGATGGGAGAAATTTTATAGCAATGTCAAAAAATTGTAACGTTTTTCTGTTACGCGCCATCTTTATTTTTGCTTAAACTTTATCTAATTTAACTTAATTAGGCATTCCTGTAAAGTTGTAATTAGTGAATCATTTTTCAAAAAATTATGTCATAAAGAAGTTTCACTTCTTACATGTGTACACTAATACACACACACATATTTTTTTTATAATTAAAATGACTTTTGTTTACAATAATTAGCTAACTGGTTAGTTAACTGGTCTTTTCAGAATAGGTATTTTTATTACAATATTGTATTTTATTATTACTAATGGGGAAATTCAAAATGCTTGGACAAAGTTTTGAAGTGAAAACGTCTTTCTAAAGAGATAAATCTCAAAATAATGATTTGGGTATACTTCAATTAAGACCTAAATCTAGTTTATAGCAAATCTATATGACAAAAAACTTACATTACATACATTTAAGTAGGCACTTTTTACTGTACACAGCACTATTGATAAAAAATGCTATGTAATAGCTTTACCGTGGCAGTCTCCGAGCCACACTTCTTTTTTTACGTTTTTCTTAAGTGATTTATTTTACCTTAAAACTCTGCCATCCAGTTTTATTTTTCTTTTAATATAGACTAATAAATTGGTAACAGCAAGAATATGTTCATGGACTGAAGAGACGATGCTTCTTAGCATTCCATGGATTCACCGTGCGGGTGCCGGGCTTATCGTGTTGCAAGGATAGGAATGCAAAGAATGCCTGGGACTTGCGATCCAGGGCTAGGTTTAAGAGGCCCTTTTATGAAGCGTAAACACGCTCTCCTTCACTGTCTACACTCCTCCCCCTACCTAACCAAATTTGGAAAATACCTACTAATGCCGCCTTTGAAATACGTTCTAGAAATAAACTGATTCTAATTGTAAAAAGGCCAAGGTCTTTAAGTAAGTTGTAGAAAAATTTTGCAGTTATACCTCTTGCTCCCACTTTTTCCGAGTATAAACTAACTATAAATTCATTCCCGGACAGTTCGTAATAGTTATTAAGCTTAAATGTGTGATCCCTGGGGATGATTGTTTCCCAGGGCACAGTGAGCTCCACAAGTATCACGCGCCTAAGATGTTTGGAATACAGGAATAAGTCCAGTCTAGATGGCGAAACACCAACATCCCCAAGGATTTTGTAATGTTTTTCATACGTGTCCATCATAAGAGTCCAATCAAGAGTCGAAAATAGAATAAGGCTTCGGTTTGGATTTTTTGGAGCAGCCTTCTTTTACAAACTCCACAGATCATTTGGTGGTTGTTATACCCTTCCGCGCTTTTGCTACTGAAAGACTAACCGCCGCCCCGTTGGTCGAGTGGTTAGCGCAGACGCCTAACGTGTCACGGCACAACGGGGCTCGGGTTTGATTCCCGGCAGAGTACAGGCATTTATGTGATGAGCATAGATGTCTGTGTTTCTGGGTTTGGTCGTTTATTAAATATATTCTCAGTATTTATATGTGTATTTCTATGTATTAGTATCGTTGTCTAACACCCTTAACACAACCAAATAATTTGCTTACTTAGGGGTTAGATCAATGTGTGTAATTTGTCCCGATATTATAAAAAATAAAAATAAATAAAAATAAAACCGCTTCCCGTACGATTTCTAATAAATCTAAATACATGCTAATTATACTACTTTGTCTTACTTCGTTTTATTTTAACTGACAGCTTTTTAGCTGACAAAAGTTTACCTTTATATGTAAATATCTTTCTTTTTTCAAATACTATACTGTTAGGGTTCCCATATTTAATTTGATGTTAAGTCAATAGTCAGTAAATAGTATTTGCTAAGTTTTTATTATTGTTAGAACTATTTATTTCACAACCAGATAATTGCACTATTTATAATTATTTGACGAAATTTTATAGGCATGACGCGGATGCGAGAAGTTTAGCGACATCTCTCTCAATTGATCAAAACACAACTAAAAAGCTCTTACTTCACTTTGCTAATGCAAAACCTCCTTCTAACTAGATAGGTAGAGAACTGGGGAATTTTGGTGAAATCTGAATACATTTTGCTTCAAAATCAAGGCTAATAAAATAATCTGTATTTACATGCAAAAAATACATCAAATAAATGGAGTTTTTTTCTTATTTATAAAATTAAATCATGTTGGTGTAGTAAGAATTACAAAAAAAAAAAACAAAAAATAATGCGATTAGGTGTTTCACTTGTGTTTGAAGAAACACCTACAACGATGTATAACATACATAAATACATACACGCAATTTCAATATCCATAAATTCTGCAAAAATACTTTTTATTGTTTAGAAGATTAATTAACAATATATCTGTTTTAGTAGCAATTGGTATTGCTCATTATATTTTCTGCTACCTTTGCTAATGGTTTCTCCCGCGTTATACATCTAAATAATAATTATCTACGTACAATTATCAAACGACACATTACAGATAGTCTACAAGAAATACAATTTCCAACCGAAAAACAATTTCAATGATTTTAATAGTAACGTTAGCCTTAATAGGAATTATTAAATAGATTGCTACGAGAATTGACTTTACTTTATTGAACACACAAAATAAAAGAACAAAATATCTAGCGCAGCTCTAACAATTAAAATAGTATGCAAAGTCGATTTTACTTCTAACACCAATCTCGGACAGGCAACTTTCAGGAGAAAGGACTTAAGTAAACGGGAAGACGGCATTGTGCGATTGAGAAGAAATATATAGTTAAACAATACTTAAACTTGAGACGTACAAATAACTTTGTACCTAAAGTACTTACAAGTAAATAAATTACAAGTAAATTGTTTAAGATGTACCATTACATATAATACATACATATACATAAACCTACATATACATAAACATACATATTTACATGTACGCATACATACATTTATACATGCATATGTATTACTTACTTAGCCATTTATGGAAAAGAATTTGGAATTAAGTATAAACATGATACACACATTTTGTAATCTCTGGAAATGGTTGAGCTGATCTTCGATTACGTTTGGATAACAATTGAGATTGCAATAAAATGGCTACCAACAGTAGCAAATATTTTTCTACTCACTTCCGTAATTTGCGTGGACCAAGAAAATGTGTTATCAATTAGAACACCAAGATTCTTTACATTTAGTCTTAAAGCCAAGAACTGCCAAAATGGATGGCAGATAAGAAATGGTAATAAATTTTAAGCAATTATTAGTATAGAGGGTTTTAAGTTTTAACAATACTTTTTGAATGCGCGTTACAGATAACGCGACTAATATACATACTCGTACTAACGCCATCTACAAAACTATAATACACCTAGAGTTTTTAGGCGAGTTCTCAGGTTCTCAGGCGTTATTTTATTTTTGTAGTGTTTTAAATTTCACGAATATGCCTCTTCGCAGTCATCAATGTGCTTATATTATATATTATAACCACCTATGAATATATCAAGTCTTCCATCATTGAAAACAACATTTTAATCGGCTCATACCGATATGATTGTAATAAATAAGTATTCATAATATCCGGAAATATTTATATACATATACAGCCATGTTAAGCTTATTGATATTAAAAAATATATAAATTGAAAAATGATACAGACAGGTTTTCGAATCCTCTGCAAAACCGTCCTGCCGCTCGATAAATTGAACATGTTTCCCATTTTCGTGCTAAGCTTAACTGGCTCCCTGTAACTCTTTATTTTATTCGGTTCAATTTTGCTAGACTTTCTTACCTCAAAGAATGTTGTAAGACATATTAGTGCTAGAAGTTAACTACATACCTAGCTTGCCAACGCTGCAGTGTAGAATTTTCCTGAACTGTTGCTTGAAGTTTTGCCGAAGTTACAACCACAAACATTAGATAAATTGTAATAATAATTAATAAGTGTTCTGGCTAATTCTAAGACCTACCTAAATATATTTTTAACAATTTTATTTAAAACATTTGTGTTTTGTAGAATGAATTATTATTTACTTTATTGGGTATTACAAAAGTGCATACATAGTTTTAAAGATACAATAAATAATATGTACATAAAATAGGACTAAAATAGGACTACACTAATTAACAATACTTAATATATAAATAAAAAAAAACGTGCTTTAATAAAAATAATATTATAAAATAGAAAAATTTTAGGGTTAAAGTGACAAAATTTCAGGGTTAATGGCTATACTACTTAAAGGCATGAGTTTAAGTGGGATGTGTGGATGTGTTGATGTGTAAATATCTTCAAGAGTGGATGTTTATCTGAGATTATATAATGTTTTTTTAGTCTGCTTTATGTTTTTTCTTTATGCTGAAATGCAAATAGAATTTATTATATGTAGAGGCTATACAAATGACTACAAAGTTTTGAACATCGCGAATGTTTAACACAGGTTACAATGTCATATATGTATGATTTATAGAGTAAGGGGCCTAAGATAGAACCTTGAGGTACACCAGAATAACGCTTAAAGGAAAGTTTTACGTGCACGTCTTACTATAACTGCTTGCCTTCGCATTCTGACGTACGAATTAAACCATCGGAAAACGTCGCCATAAGGACCAAGTCCTTGAAATTTATGATAGTAAGAATGTATCGTCGACCCGATCAAAAGCTTTCTCGTAATCTGTGTAGATCACGTCAATTTGCATTCGCTGGTCCATAAATTTTATAACATAATTTAGAAATTGTAATTGTGGATTCGCTTCTTGATAAATTCGATTTTTTTCCGGCGGTAAGGTTTTATATTTGAGCGGTGAAATAAAGTAATAAACTACTTTTCAAAAATTTTACCTAATGATTTTAGTATAGATGTAGGTCTGTAGTTTCCTTTTTTATTTCTGGCACCAATTTTATGTATTAGCAATATTAAGGCCTCTTTTCAATTGGTTAGATAACTTGCGAATTTATTCAAGGATTTGTTAAAAAGTATGCATAACGGCGCAGGGAGATTGGTAGCATATTTATGATACCACCAAAAGTATATCTGTTTTAAAACTGTTAAAACCTTTATTTAGATTTTTTTGTTTGTATTTACCTTAATAATGAAAACTCATGGTAATCTCTTGGGTTTCGAAACTACCCTCATTTTTTAAGGGCGACGAGTTTATCTTTTACTGTAGTAGTTTACTGTACCTACCATACCAGATAATGTAGAATAATAATAATATTAGGTCCTTACACATGAAATTGGCGTTTTGTATGGGAGGACAAAAAGTCGAATATTTTTTTTATATAATGTATTTAATTAATCAAAGTATGAATCATTGTTTTCTATGCACTTTTGCCTTCTTATAGGTAGTTCATTGATCCCTTTACTAAAAAAAACCATTCGAACGGAAATCAATAAAATCATCGAAGGTGATATGGACTGCCCCATCGGAGTTGATTTTTTTCCCTTGCCAGAATTTATCCAAATTTCGAAAAAAAAATGTTTTCTGGAGCAAGGTCCGGGAAGTACGGTGGATGTCTTAGACATTCTAATTGAATCTCTTCTAATTTGGTAGCCGTCTGTTGTGCAGCGTGAGTCCTAGCGTTGTCGTGAAGAAGCAATGGTGTGGAGCGATTGAACTGCCTGGGTTGTTTAGCAGCTAGCTTTACCATCATGTTTTGTAATTGCTGACAATAGACATCGACCGTAATATTCTGGCCAGATTTGAGAAAAGTGTAATGAACAATACCGTCACTAGGCCACCAAACGTTTACAAGTATTTTTTTTTGTGTAAATTTTCGCTTGGGGCAGGATTTAGCTGGCTGATCCAACCATACCGATGAGCACTTCCGATTAACGTAGAGAAATTATTTTTTATCACAGGTAATGATTCGATTTCAAATCCCTTCATTATTGTACTGGTTCAATAATGTAACGCAGCAGTCGACGCGCAATTGCCGGTTTGCTTTACTCAATTTTAGAGGTACCCAAGGTGGGTTTCAAACTTTTTAATCTTCCCAATTTGCTTCAAGCTATTGATCCAAAACAGTTTTATCACTACCACCGGAGCCTGTAACTAACTCGGACGTAGTTTGCGTTGGATCCGCTTCCACAATAGCCTCCAATTTTTCATTATCAACTTGGGTATCCAGCCGTCTACGGGGATTGTTCTGCTGATCGATATTTCCAGAACGTCTGAATCAAAAAGAACTGCGTTTTATTTTGCAACACGACCGCCATATACATCATTAAGCCTTAGAGTCATTTCCGCAGCACTGCTGCCACGGTGGAACTCATACTCGTAAATAATGCCATATTTTAAGTTTCCCATTTTATAAACTGAGTAACGCAAACAGAACAAATCAAATGAATGACGGTCAACAAAATAAAAATACTTGTGTAAATAGCTGTGAAAATTTAAATTTGGAATTCCTTACCAAGAGGTGAAATTTGTGATTAAAGTGGCCAGTACGAAAAACGCCAATTTCATACGTAGGGAGCTAATATAATAAAGCCCGATTATTTTCGATCTTCAATTATTCTTTTAATCATTATAATAATATTTTATACTTAATATAATTACATATATGACTAAAGATATAATATGTATTCTTTTAAGTAGTAGAATATCTACCAATAATTAATGGAACATACTTGTCAATAATTTCATTAGATTTTTTAACCCCGACTCAAAAATTGTTGTAAGTTTGACCTGTGTATCTGTGTATCTGTGTATCTGTGTGTGGCATTATATGAGTCAAACGAATGGACGGATTTAATTGCGGTTTTTTTTATCATAAGTCTGGTTTATCGAGATGGGCCTTAGCTAAAGAAGTTCTTAGCTATATCATCGAAGCAAAGTTCTTAGCTATATCATCGAAGCAGTCTCCAAGATATTTAGGTTTAATTTGTGAAACGTTCATATGCAATATTTGTGCAAAAATTTGTGTGTTTGTAGGTTCATTTAGTACAATAAACTAATCAGTAGCATAACTTGAGAAAACAGAAAAAAATAATACTTTAAATTTAAAAAAACCCTGATACAAGAAGACCTCTAAAAAGGATAAAATAATTTTATTATGTACTTATTGAAGTCGTTGCGTCGAGAGACCGCTTAATGGAAGAAAAAATCAAAATGAAAATAAATTACCAAGGCAAATAAAAAATAAAGATATTGAATCATTATAGTCTAAGTCCTCATTCATTAGCTCCGAAAACTTCGTTTTATAGACAACACCATCAACGTACGAGTACGTTCGATGGTCCTTCGAAGTAACGACTTCAATAAGTACATAATAATATTATTTTTATCCTTTTTAGAAGTCTTTTTGGCATTGGGAGTTTTTTAACCTTTTTTTTTCTTCATAAAACGATTGTGTAATTTCTTCGATAGGGCTGCTATTCACAACATCTATGCAATATATGAATGCCAGTTCTTTATTTATAATATTATAATCAGCAGGGTAAAAATTGTTTTTCCTAGTAGGTCGAATTTTGACATCTTTTACCTAAAAACTTGAAGCATCTATTTTTAGGCTAGGATGATATTTATCTTCAGAAACCAAAATATGTAAAGAATATATTTTCATATAAGGATTACTTCCGACAGTTTATCAAATCATTAACTTTTATTATTTTAATAATGTGTCATTATCATATAATATATTCCTCACATATCAAATTACTACGTTAAACCAATCTACATGTAGGCAATATAACGATAATGATATAAATGTATGGAGGTAAGGGCAGTGAAAAATAATAGTCTTCTTTTTCGGAATGTATGTTGATTTAATAAAAACATCTAAATTAATTACATATGTACTAACATCTCAATTAAAACAGAAATGTAATGGTTCACACTTAATAGAATGCGAGTTTTAATATTAAGTTTTTGTATGGAAGTATTTGTATGTATTCATATTTTAAGTTGTTTTTAAATGCACAAGACGCTTTGGAATACACTTTTGACAAATCCGTTATAATTTCACAGTTCATTTACAATTCGCAACCTTTTCACAAATACAAAAATACTTGGTTCCTCCTTTAATGGTACATTGTCCAAAACCTCGGTACTGCGACAATATATCAATGTTACCTATAAGCTCCATATTTGTATTATTATGCAGTACAACAGCTTCATAAACAACATTTCTGGGACTCATAGAAAAAGCTACCACATAGTATAAGTTAGATTTGTCACTATTGTGATAAGAATGGATTCTGCTTATATTTTGAACAGAAAGTTTTGAACAATACCAGCATCGTTTTGTTTCAGTACTATTTATTGCTTTATTAATATGGGTAGCTACTAATTGGACACTTTGCACTCCTTTTGGGTCTGATATGTCAAGAGGATACAATTTGTGGCAACTACACCACTTTTCATGAATACCAACATCGTAACAAGTTCGATTAGAACTTACAATTTTGAAAAGGCTTTGTCGATCGAATGAAGTGTCATATTTTCTTGTTTTACTGTATGTTTTGCCAATTATAAGTTCGTTTACGTCATTTAATGTTTCGAATAAGTCATAAGGAGTAATTAATCGGAATTGATTTAAAATAATAGCCTTAAGTTTATCAGGATAATTAGTTTTGAATGTTCTTGGAGCAAACAAAAATAAACAAGGTAAACGATTGTCATAGTATGATTCAATTTGTAGACGATGTTTACCAAAACGTAAACCGTGATCGCTCATGAATATTATGAATGTATTATCTAGTACTCCTGTATAAATAAGTCTATTGAAGAAGTTTTCAAACAATAGATCGGCATCCTCAGGATGATTATATATATTATGACTAAAAGAATTTATCCAAAAGAAACCAAAGAACGAGTCATTTCTATAAGTCTGCGAAAAATCAAGTGCGAAATCCAGCATTTGTCCTCCGGATGTTGATTTACCAGAACATAAAATTGAATGACCATTAATCTCGCGTTCTCTACTTAAAAAAAACGGTCTCAAGTAGTGATCAGTGGGTGGTTGTCGAAATGAAAAGTCCTTGCTAAAAGTATCTGGCAAATGTACATAATCTTCCCCATACGCGGTGACATAGCCAGACTTTTTGAAAGTATTCCAGAGGAAATAATCGTTGCACTGATCCATTCTTTTATTGCATTTTTTTATGATTTCCGATAAATTCTTACCAGTTAACATGGGTAGAAGATTGGGTAATGTGTTATCCGCTACCTGAAAGAGATATTGAATATGTAGATATGTGCGTTAAAGTAACAAAAATATTTTTTTATAAATAAAAAAAATTAAAAAATTAAAATAATTTTTATAAATTAAAAAAATTAAGCATTAATAATTTTTAAAGCGAAAAATCGTAGTAAGGATACAGATATTGTAAACGAATATATATGCTTTCGGTAGATTATATTATTATGATATTATTGTAAAAAGTAAACCCAACCTTGTGATATCCTTGAAAACCAGACCAGTGATTATTTTTGAAAAACAATAAGGTACGCGGCATAGTTTGACTAAAACGAGATAGAGACATTGTGTCCATTCCTAAAATCAATACATTGTATTTATCTCCACTTTTATTAGTTTTAATGTTAGTTGTATTCCTTTTCCGACAGAATGCGTAATCATCCTCATAAATAATATGCGTTTTTTTACTTTTAAGGTATTGAAAACACTGGATGTTTATAAAATCACTTTCTAATTTAATTTTTTCACCATTACTTAATTTTTTACATGATGTATACCTGAAAAAGATTATTTTTATTTTTCTTACAATTATTCAACAGATTGGACTTACTCTTTTAAGATGTTAAAGGATTACTGTAGGTCGATAAGTTTATAGAAAAATTAAATAGATAGTTATTATTAGTACTTACTGTTCTTGTGTAGGCTCGTGGCCTGGCAAATTAGGCCTTTTTAGGAATCTGTAACAGCACTCATATTTGTTACCCACTTTGCATTGCTTTCTCATACTTTTTTCATTTATAGTTGCTTGAACGTAATCTTTATCATATCTTTTTATATGAATGATACGTATTCCACATTCATCTTTTTTTCTTTTATTTATATCTTTCCTGTAATCGACACCAACCATAGGTATTCTGCAACCGGGCGTATTGATCATGTATTCTATGTAATTAAAAAATGAAAGATAAAAAAACAACAATTAGTTGCTACACTTTATTACCTTATATTTCTATGATATGTATATTTCAGATAATATGACAGAGAATATGTTTATAAGTTAGGTAACTTATAAGGTAACGGAATTATTAATTTTACTAATGGTTATAATGACCACCGAGATAAGCAAAAACTAAGTAGGTATTTTAAATGTTTTACATCAAACCTTGTCTAGATTCTTTTTTTTCGTTCGAAAAGTTTTCGGCGTGTTGGTAAATTTTTTTCTCATTATACAGTATGTGTCTCATGGGCGGTCCGAGATACTGTTCAGTACTCGGTGATAGTTGCTGAAGAGTTTTTCCGTCAGACTTTAGAGGACGTGGTGCAATCGAAACGTTGTAAAGATGGTAAATGACTAGAATGAATATGAATGAAAAAGCTGTTACTTTTACCAGACTTTTTTTTATTGATTCCATATTCAGAATGCGATTCTTTTATCTGAAAAACAATATTTTTTTTGCTTAACAAACAAGTATAACAATCAAATATATATTTTTTACTTCATTTTAATCACACATTGGGATCTAAGTAGCTTATGATGGTATAACATAAACATTCACAGGTAACAACGTAATAAAGACTGCAAGACAAAGCAGAGACTGTTTCTCACCCTCCTACAATTTAAATATTTTATTTTCAATATATTTATAAAGTAGTGATTGTTTTAAAAGGAATGTATACACTTATGTAGCTATAGATTAAATAAAGGTACAATGAAAATATATATCTATATGTGTACCTCAATTGACACTAAAATATTTTAAAGGAAGTGTAGATAAATGTTTACCTTTCGGCATTACTTCAAGTAAAAACTTTAAATACTAATAGCGTCCAAAATCTAAAAGTTTATTTTTTTATAAATCTTGACTTCAAAGACACTAGATTGTATCTAGAAACTCAGGGATCTTCTAAATTCAGAAGAACAAAAAAAAAACACATAGGTAGACAAATTTTCATTCGTAACTCCTTCAGGGTTTGAGTCAAAAGAATCAATGCCGCACATAAAACACAATGTATCTTCCTAATACTCTACCTGTTCATCACGCAGAGATAGACCTCTAATGTCAAATTTATTCCAATCTATATTTTTAGCAAATTGTAAAAAAATATAGGTTATAACACTTCTGTTAATCTGGTGTAGTATATCTTTCTTACTGAGGATTATTTTCTAAATCATGTCGCAGAGAAACAAACGCATAAATCGATTCAATTATCCGCACGTACTTAGAAACGTACCTACAAACATAAATAAATTATCTATCGATACAAACCTTCGAGGATATAAATTATAATAAAAGTGCTAAAATTGTTGCTTTTCGAAACATACATTACTTTTAGTTTTAGTGTTATCTTAGTTGTTTTTTTATTTATCACAAAATATTTTTTTTTTTTTCTGATTTCTGTGTAACTCTGCTGATGCCATTTAATCAAATACGCGTTAACGGAATAACATTACCGATATAGTCGTAAATACCGAGCTAAATAATTGAATAAAAGTATGAAGAAAATCATTATATATATTATTAGGGTTTAAATTGTTTAAATAAGATAAATAGCAAACTAAGTCACTTTTAATTTTCCTTATTTCGTTAACGGCTGCAACGGTATACAAGGATTGGATTTTTTTAAATCTTTCTCTCAATAAATTCACTACATTGGTCAGTCACTAGTGTATTGATGAAACGTTTGTAGCTAGGAATAATATTTATAATTATATTATCAATACATGAGGGTCTAATTGAAGTGATTCTATAAACATGGGTGATTTAAACAAATTTAAAAACTTTACACTTATTTAATTTTGTTTTTAAGTATTAACATTTTCTGCACAAATAATTTACTTGTTACTTGAATTTGATAGCTTAAATAAAACCTTATCCATAATTTTTTCAAATTGCTCAGAGTGAGAAATTGTCAAAGTGACCTATGAACGCATACAATAACAAACGGAATTAAGTCTGAGGCTAGTTTTATTGTCCGTTCAACAGAATAGTTTTTATGTATGTTTTTGATGGTCTTCTGTTTATCTATTTCAAATAATGCCTGTATCGAATTAACTCTGAAAAATATATTATTTTTAATTGACATAGTAAGAAAAGTCAAGCATTGGGATAACTCATTTTAGAGGACAGAGCAGTTAGACATTTTTATAACAGAGATAAAGACTTTACCTCTTACTTTAGTCTGCATTTTTGTCTAGTTTAGTAGAAGCCATATGAGATATGAAATCTATGTGTTATTTTTGGTATGCGGGAGTTTCTAAGACCTTATATTACCTTCTAACTGTTGCTAAGGATTTCTAAATACCAAAATATACATAATGTATACGTAGTGACTGTACTACTGATCAGAATACACGTGTTCCTTACTCATACAGTGAGTTGCCAAATGAATATTTATAACATCACATTATAGTCTACACGTAGAACACGCTACAAATGGACATATAATGAAAAATTTATTCGTTCGTTTTTTTTTCATTTAGATAATGAACAAATAACAATTATTTCCCAAGGGCATAACTATGTCGGATTGTTTCGACATGTTCAATTATTTGTGTACGCCCTTAATTATAGCGATTTAGAGTGGAAACTTTATCCTAGTTAATTAAATATGTACAGAATTGTTGTACATTTAGTATTTATTTTTAATTAAAAAATGTTTGTTTGTAGCCTATAAAACTAAGTTTTAATTACATGTTCGTGACATTAAGATCACCGTTCTATATTAAAACGAAGTAATACTAGATATAGGTAGTACTTAAATTGTTTTTTAGAAAATATTCTGATTTCATTAATTACTAAAATAATAATTAATAATTATTGGCAAAATTATAAATAACTCCACAGTCGCTTCCTGATAATAGCCCTCACAAAACTTCCTTAGCGATGGAAACGACTGAATATAATATATCTATTGTCCTTGTAACTCATTGCTTATCAAGCTTTATATTACGCAACTGCAAATTTTGATTCAATTCTAAATAAATATGTGTTTTTAACTTATATATATATAGCACTAAATAGCAACTGGCTAGTTGCCTCTCAGGTTACAGGGGTTATCTAGCCTGAGATATTAGTAGACTAATTAATTTACTCATAGCAAATGGTAATTAGATTGTTCGGATCCCAGGTCATATAGGCTTATGGAGAAAAGAAGAGACTGACCGGCTTTCCTAATTAACAGATAGGTAAGTAAAAAGGTGTATGGTACCAGACAATTAAGGGTAAACCTACTCGTATATTTTTGTTGATGATATACGAACTCGTAGAAATTATATACAGGACTCCGACCTGGACACTTTCCATGACCAAAAGCGTTCGAACAGCAGGGTTCGTCCATTACATTGAAAGATAGCAATCGAAAACTTATTCTTACATACAGTTATTTGTGTTTTTATTATAGATTTGAAAGGACGAGAATTCGTCCTAAATTATTGTTAGGAATAAATAATACGGTTTACATATGCGATATGTAATCCGATATGCGTATAGTGAATATGACGACGTAATTACTACACTAACTATTGTAATTATCCTTTTGATAACTTGCTCTGGAAGTATACTGTAAATAACTGTTTTACCCAAGACATGTACGTAGTATCTATTTTACAAAATTATTTGATGAAGAAATGTTACGAATATATTTTCTTATAATGTTTAGTCTTTCGAATAAAATACAATGCTTGAGATATATTTGGATAATTTCACTATGGTGCTTTTATTGCCATTAAGTCAGTTGGGACACCTGTTAGCTGTTTCTAGAGTCATTATGTGGGGACTGACGCTACATACCTACCAGCCAAAAAAATCTAATTCTAATGATGCGATAACTATTAATTTCCATAGCCTTTTTGCAAATTATTCACTGATTCCAAGTCGAGCTAGAGAGTAACATATACTTGATAGCTACGAGTATGTTTATCGTCCTCGCAGAATATTATGTTACGTATGCTCGTCATGGATCAAAACATTTTCCTTATAAATGTTCAAAACCGCGTTAATAACTTTTATCATAAAGCAAACCTATTCATTAAAGGCAATAATCAAAAAATAATGAAAACAAAAGAAAAAGTGTGTATAGAAATAAAAGGAAAAGTATTAATTCTTTTATGAGACACAACTTTTGACTATCAGTGAAAAGTAAACAAATATTATAAAATTTCTAAAGAAACGAAAGCTCGTGAAGATGATCTGGCTAGTAAAGCAAAAATTATAAGCTGATTATATATTTTTTATTAAATAAAGTAAATCAAATCTCAGATACAAATCTCAAATATGGGTGACAATAACTGAAATATCGATAATAATCGGCATATTAAGACTTACACTCTTAATATAAAAACAAATAATTATGTTAATCTAGTCAAATTAGAATATACCTATGATGCATAGCGAAAAAAAATCAGAAATGGTAAATTGCGAACTTAAATAGATGATATTATACCTTAAAATAATAATATTAACACATTATTTACCTTTGTGCTTAAGTATATTTTTTACTAACTGGTATACCATAGTTTTTAAAAATAACATTTCATTATAAGCACTGGCTGTTAAAATTTACGTTATTCTAAACTGACTAACATGCGATAACTGCGTTGTAAATAGTTGTACTTACAACATGATATACCTAGTTTAGCATTGTACATTTACGGAAGTTACAAGTTTACAAAACAAAAGTTATTATTATATTCAAAAATATTATGTGTTTAATGACCCCCAAACAATAGATTCTGAAGTTATTCAATTACCAAATATGTTAAATTACGCCCACAATTCGGATACTCTGACCATACAAATTACAGGTGCTTTTAGGACGAGTCGTCTATGAGTGAGAACCGGAGGCGTAGATATAGTCTGATTCACTTGCCCTTATAGTATTCCCCCTTGTCTCATCGTTCTTAATTTGATCAGTGCCTATATTTACCTTCGAGTATTTAAATGTCTATAAAACATTTAACGTTGAGTGAATAGTCTGTTCGTTGGACCTGGTAATATAAATAAAATCGTACATAAACTCAAGGACCTTAAGATTCCCCATAACACTATCTGTTATCCGCATGTGACAAACACGTTATATAACGCGTTATATAAAATTATGGACTTGTCATATCGTGAACGACTACGGCGACCCGTAATACTCTCTCGCTAATTGAAATTTTGTACAAATTTGCTTTATTATTACAACAGGCGTTTCGGATATTGAGATAATAATTTTCTACCCTTCGATTTCTGACCCTTAAGTAAGTAGAGATTTTAGAAAAAAAATACTAGGTCTAATTTTAGATTATCACATAAATGGTGAAAGGGATTGCAATCCGGAAAAATGGATCCGGTAATCAGGTAAATCCGGCATCATTATAAGTTTATCGGATCCGGTATCAACATACCGAATCCGGCGACTAGATCCAGTGACTAGCTATTTATGGAATAGTCTTAACTCTTCATTTTATTAAAAGGATTTGATAAGCTGAAAGTGTGTATCAATAAAAAGTAATAACGTGTGTGTATCAATAAAAAGTAAATAAGCTGAAAGTGTGTATCTTGATTTAAATAAAAACTTAATTGACAGTTTTCAGTCATCTAAATAAGGACTCAAACTCAGAAGAAAAGAGAGACCAGACGGTTTCCAAGATTTCAATTGGTATTGAGCTACCATATCGCTATCCTCTACGGTGAATTAAGCGAAATCCTAACTTACCTGGAATATAAGTTTTACATGGATATATGTTTTATATTCTGAAATACCTTTATTAAGTATAATGTCACTTGGTTTAATTACTAACAGTTCTTTTTAGACCAAAAACCGAAAACAATTTGATTTGACCAATTCGACTGGATCTGAACGGATCCGGCCAGGTCGATCAGAAGTCGTTCGGATCCGGCCGGATTGAAGATGACACCAGATTGCAATCCCTAGTCATCGACTGTTTCTGATAAAAATCATCGAGATCGGTCAAGTTGCTTACATTTTTCATACAAACTGTAATCCCCTATTTCAAACCTTTGACTTAAAAATAAGTAGTCTTTATTTGACTCTGGGGCTAAAAGTATTTTAATTCCGCATTCCATCCAACTCGTTTCGGTAGTTCAGCCAAGAAAGCATACCAGACAGACAGACAGATTTTCGCATTTATAATATTAGTATAGATTAGTCCAAGTTAAAAATCTTTTAAATGGTGTGTTACTAAACTAAGTAAATAAAACAAGTGAAATGTATTTATCTGAATTTTTATATTTAACAGATAGAATTACAAACGCAATAGCCTCTATCATTTCGATTTACAACACAATTGCCTCTGGTGTTGTAAGCGGTTATAGTTTCAATTGGCAACACTGTAAAATTGTTATTATGCTTTGATATAATGGCTTCAAAACCGATATTACCAGGTGTCGTTGTAAATGCAACAACATAAAATGTGGTATTCTTTAGTTGTTCGTGGTAAGTATGTGTTCGTAAGACAGTTTTTATTTTTAAAAGTTCACATTTCTTACAGGAGAGAGTTTTTATGCTTTTAATGTAATTTTGTATATATTTTTCCGACAGTTTAAGGCTGACAGCTACTTCAGAATTGGTCTCATTAATTGAAGTCAATTTACGACAAGTACACCACTTTTCACCAACCCCGGCGTCTGCGCAAGTACGATGCGGTGATATTTCTTTGAATATACTCAAACAAGTTGGACAGGCTTCAGCTGTGATATTAGTTTGGTCTATTATATTATGAAATGTAAGATATAAGTCATACGGTGTAATGAGCCTCTTCTGATTAATTTGCATATTCTTAAATTCTCTAACTTTAATTTGTCGAAAAGTTTGCGGAACCCACAAAAATAACATTGGTAATCGTTCTTCGTAATAGGACTCATATGGTACTCTCATCTTACCATAACGTATTCCATGATCACTTACGAAGAATACAAATGTATTGTTTAGCACTCCAGATAAAGTGAGTCTCTGCAACAAATTCATGATATCTCCGTCAATAAGCGTCGGTATATTATCAGAATTGTGGCTGTAAGAATTAGTCCAAAACATTCCTAAAGATCTTTGTTTTTTATATGAATTAGCAAAGTCTAAAGCATAATCTAGGATATGTTTGACTGACGACTTTTTTTTAGTGCAGACGTGGTTGCCTATCTTCTGTTCACCTGTTTTAAAAAGCGGTCGAAGGTAATGGTCCGTTGGTGAAGAAACGTATCCATATCTAGAAAAAGTGTCTGGCAGATTTAAATAATCTTCGCCTGTAGCAGTTACGTAGCCAACTTTTTTAAAATCGGACCATAACATCATATCATTGCATCGGTCCATACCAGCAGAGCAAGATTTATATATTGTAGACATTTTTTTCCCAGTCAATAGTGACATAACATTTGGAAACGTGTTGAAATCGACCTGAAACAGAAGAGAAGTTATATGAAAATTACTTATTGTAAGCTTAAGTTGGCTTGATCGAATGTAACTAATGGATCATCGAAAAACATTTTTTTTTTCACAACGTAGTTACGTTTTATTATAGTATTTATTCATGAATTCTGTTGAGTTCAGTTACCGAATAGAGCCTTTTATCGCATTTCAATAAAAGTTGATTTACCTTTTGGTAAGCGCTGTAGTCCAACCAGTTGTATTTTTTAAAATAATTGGCCGTTTTTGGCATGCTGGTATAAAATCTAGCTCTTGACATGGTATCCATACCCAATATTAGTATGTTCCATTTATTTCTACTAGTACGTATGTTTTTTTTTGGTTTCTTGACAAGTGCATAAACATCTTCGTAAATAACTAGATGTTTTGATTTGATTTTATTTTTTGAATCTGAAGATTTAGTAACTTTGCAAGTAACAAATATTATCTCTTCCGTAAGTTGAGTTTCTGTACCATTCTTAAAAGGCGTACAGCGTGAATAACTGTAAAATTATAAAATATAAATCAAATTTCTGCATTAAAACGTAGCGTTGATTCTTCCTATCATTTTTTAATTTACCTCAGAACTCTGACATCCAGTTTTCCTTTTACTTTAGATGGACCAACGAATTGGTAACAGCAAGAATAATTTTGCTTACTATACCGACGTATTGTATCATATATTGTGAAAATAATTATACTATCAGTTTTCTTCTTGACGTCTATCGCCCTCGGGCTACAGGTTTTTCTAAGATCATTCTCTTCCTTAATCTTGTAAGTTTTTGAATAATCAGGTATGGAGCAGCCCGGAAGATTGATTAAATAATCTTTGGTATCTGCAATTTTTATTTAAAATCTTATTTTATTCAGATGTTTAATGTCTTAATTCTTATTAGTTATGCCGATTTTATTTTAAAGCCTTTGTAGTAAGTACTCCCAAGTCGGTCGTTGATCTTTGTAAATAGGGTTTGAACTTAACTTAGTTGGTGTCCATAGGAAAATATATTTTGAATTTAGTATATGTAAGTATGAAAAACCACCAAAGATATATTTAGCTTACATAATTTGTTTAATTATTAAATTTTTTTATTTAAAATAACGCTTTTTTGGCAAACTTTGAGTTCTTTTCTGGATTAAAATTTAAATAATGTAAGATTATGATTAAACTCGTGGTTTGTATTTGTTTGAAATATATATTTTCTATTTAGTTTTACATTTACATAGAACAAATAGATTTCAACTCTATAATTTCTAGACTTCTAGCCAATGCATCAATTTTAATTTATTTAAATAGTTACCATCAATACTGCGTAAGAATATTTAACCAGCACCAATAAATGCTTAATAGGCAGGCTTTCGATTAAAAAAAACACAATCAAATCCGTGCTTTCTCTTGGCTGCTACGAGGCCACAGACAGTCACACAGATACACACGTCAAACATATAACACCCCCATTTTTGGGTCAGGGGTTATAATTACTTGGATAAGTGAATTTATTTTTTTGAGGAGTATATATACAGGGCTATTTTTAATTAGTTGACCACCTCTTGCAGGCAGCCTCTACATTAATCCCAAGAACATTTGTTCTACAACTTTTTACAAATATTGATTAACAACACAAAAAAAAAACGAAACAAAAAAACTTTACTTCTAAATAAAAAAACACAACTAGCATTTTTTTAACTCACCAGCTAATGGAAAACCTTTTTCTAAATAGGTAGCTTTTGGCCCCAGAATAGCTTATGAGGCCTAGAAACAAAGAAGAAGAAAAGTTCTATTCTTTCTGGCTGGGAATTTTAGTGAATGTTGAATATAAATTTATTCAACATTCGGGCTAAATAGAAGATGAATTTATTTAACGTGTACGAAGGATGTACAAAAAAATAGCTTTTTCATATATGTAATATAAAACCACAAAACTTGAATTCAGAAACAGCAGATGCAGAAACAATTACAAATTAAATGCGATCACTTGTTCCGTTGTTTGGTGCAAGAAGAGAATATCAAAAAGGAATATACATACATACAGCATACTTATATAACCGTTTTAAACTATACTTTAAATGTTAAATCTTTACCTAGATTGAAACTATAAAAAAAATCTTTTAAATCCATGCAGTAGTTTCAGTGAGAAAGAGGGAAACAGACGGACTGGCACATAAGAATTAAAACATTTGTTTTCAGAAAGTTTCATGTAGATATTTGGCCTATTTACCGCTTCATTGTATGTACAGACTTTGTTATGTATTATATTTCTACACTAGCAGTTCCCTCATGGTTTCAACTTTCTTCCGGGTTTTATCTGGCAGAGCAATAACGATAGCACCGTTTACTCAGCGCACGCGAGGAAATCTCTAAAAAAAGAAATCTTTTCCCGTTTTTGCAGCATTTTCCATTGCTGCTTGACTTATATTAGTCACAGCGAGATGACATATACCCTATAGCCTTCCTCAATAAACGGACTATTCAACACAAAAATAATTTTTCAGTTCGGGCCAGTAGTTCCAGAGATTAGTGCGTTTAAACAAACAAACTCTTCAGCTTTATAATGTTAGTAGAGATATCACTATGTGTAAACATATATGAAATTAACATTATTCATGAATGTCTTACCATTGTAATAATTTATTTGAAGCGATGATCTACCCGTATGTATAAACATCTCACAGTACAAAGTGTATAATACTATAAACCAAGCTCCAGAGAGTATTAGTTTTAATGTACATTTTGTGTTATAAAATGACATTTTAAAAATCCATAAAGTTCTGCAAATAAAGTTTTATATTTAGAAAACTATTAGATTAACAACATTTATGTTTTAGTACTTAAGTAATTTAGGCAATTGGTACCGTTCTTATTTTGTACTAGCATTTGTTAACCGTTTATTCCTTGTTATATAAGTCAAAAACATTTCTCTTTTAATATTTCGCATAAGAAGTCTCAAACAAAAACAATTTTCAAACAAATATTTTTTAAAAAGATTTTTGTAGTAATATTGGACTAAAAAATGATATATATAAGCAGGATTTAATTTTCCATTTTTTAATAGGAGGTCAAACAGGCCTAAGTATCTGAATTTAAGTGATCACATCAGCCCTCTATTTCATGCAATGTCAGAAGATGCATGAGAGCGTTGCCGGCCTCTATTTTCTGGTCCCTAGAGCGGTGATACGACTTATCTGTTGTTGAGAATTAAACTAAACAAGTTTCAGCTGAACCTATTCTGAAACCTTCTCTAAAACAGTCTCAACCGAAGACAAAATATCCTTCCACACTCGCCTACGTTTTCGTCACATATTCTTGCATGGCTGGAATATACAGCATCATCGGTTTTCTCATCTCCATAATAATGGGTGTATCCAACACATCCCTCGGTCTGTGCCGAGGGCAATTGGCCGCGTTTGTTCTTGGAACAGCTACCATATTCAAGAGTGGGGTTTGTGTTTGGATGCCGGTGCTTGCCAGCTACCTGTGTGAAACACAGTAACACTAGGTCTACTTATACGATGTGACCGACGCGACGTCAGCCATTCCTGTGGCTTATATTAAATACGTACTTTTTACACATTGTGGCTTATTCTATGGCTTAGTCTTAAAGTAAATTTGTTATCAAAATGTATTGACTTGTAATCTATAATGAAATAATGATCAGGAGTATTCTCCAGATGCCACTTCACGAAGAATCACCCATATTTCGCATTATTTACTTAGAAATATTCTCTGACGACGTTATTACAAAATACAAACAAGAAACAATTACCATGCCAATACAAGAATCTTTAGTTATTCACGACGTAGAAGAGTAAAGTTGTATATTAAGTGTACGTACTCGTATAAGTCAAATATTTCAAATGTTAATAATAATTACCTTTCACGAAAAATAATAATCAATAAATATATTTGTCAAAATACACAATTATTAAAAAGCTTATAAAAACCCTATGAATAAAAGTAAGTAGATAGGTTAACTGTAAACGAGAACTTGCTGATAAGCAGATACTTTATAGTTATCAGTTATTAATGCATTGTAAAGAGGTTTGTAGAAAAATAGAATAGAATGATACAGATAGGGTTATCATTTTTCTACAAATAATACTAGTCATCAATAAAAAAACCTTTTTTACTCGTAATACACTTTAAGGGGTAGAAAAAACAATGTTACATTTATTGAAAAAAAAATATATATATATAGAGTATATATATAATATAGATAGAGTCGTTTCAATCATCGTTCGGTGACTACGGTTTAGTTAATATCGCTAGACAATGTGCATTATTAAAGAATAACATTGTCTTGAGACTAAACAGCTGTATCCAGTACTACTAGATATATTTAATCTGTATTTGAATTTGTATCTAATTTTATTTGTAATGGTGCTGGGAACATAGTTAGAAATTGAAAGCATTATTTATTACAATAAAAGACATTTCGAAATTCTAAAATAAGTTATGCACCTTGTATTTATTACACAAGGAGGTTGAAACTACTGAAAGACTGGAAAATCCGAACTGTCGTTGAGCGAATATGAATAGATTTCTGAACAAGACGTTTCTCTTGTCTCTGATGATGATGTGAAAAGAAATTCCAGAGTGACATAACCCATTCAGTTGCAATAGCGCATCGTAACAACTTCAGCTACTCAGCTGAATGGAAAACCAAATTAAAGTAAATTAGTTTAGTTTAAGAAAATATTATATACTCTATTATTACATACAAAAATATTTATAGATATAATGAAATATGAGTATTTAGAATTAAATACTCCATTCGTTTGGGAAAAGTTCTTTAACTTGACATTAGAAATCGTTTCGTGAAGAAGCTTCCATAATGAGAATCAGAATATAAATTCAAATAGGAGTATGAAGCACAAAATTGCTAGCAGAACGAAGAGTTCTGCCTGGGATATGAAATTAAAAGATAACCTATATTTAAGATATGCGGAGAAGTAGAAGACAAGAGAATATATAAAATTCACAGAATCCTAACTCATCCGAATTTACGTTCAGAAAGCCATTTTGATTGGGATGTGAAATTGATAAACGTGATCTAATTTACTTAGTCCGATTATAAATCTTTTTCTTTCCTTAACTTATTTGTTAAACCCTTTAGCCGTACAGTGTTAATATTTATCCATTTAAATATTTCCAAGTAAACATATCACTCTGATTATAGCGTACTTAAGAAGGTAATCAATATTACCTAATAATAAAATTCAATCAAATACAAAGTAATAATTATTTCGATTACATATAACTACCGCGAGTAGGGCTGCCAACCATACTTTATAATAAAGTATTTTACTTTATTTTTGGTAATTCTACTTTATACTTTTGCATGCAAATAAAATATGTGAAAATACTTGATTTCCAAGCTTCAGTGCGATGCATAGAACAAAATACCTACACATTATGGGTTTTATAGGTAAGTTTGTATTTAACTATTTACCATATGAATTAGAACAGATGATCAAAACGATTTATAAGAACGAAATGTATCTAACATTTCATTCAGCCAGTCAAATGTCAATAGGAATCTGTCATCAACCGAAATATTTAATAAAGTTATCAGTATTTTTTCATCTTATTGATAGGAGCTTAAAATATATGGCAAAAAAAAAATAAAAATTTAAAAACCCCTGATACAAAAAGACCTCTAAAAAGAATAAAAATGATATTATTTCGTACTTATTGAAGTCGTTGCATCGGGTGTTGGTGTCTTTTTTACGAAGTTAATTATTGAAGACTTAGACTATAAGATTCGATATCGTAATTTCTTTGTTTGCCTTGGTAACTTACTTTGCATTTTAATTTCTTCCTTTATTATGCGTTTCCCCGACGTATGTTCAATAAGTACATACTAATAATTGAAATAAAACTATTTTTACGGATTTAACTCGCGTATATTGAATTAAATTTAAAATTTACATTTTAAATCTAACCTAAGTTAGATTTAAATTTAAAATTTTATTCAATATACGCGAGTTAAATCGGTAAAAATAGTTTTATTTCAATGTGTAGTAGGTACTGAAAACCTTAGAAAACACTTAGTAAATACTAATATTATTTTTATTTTTTTATTTGAGTCGGGGGTTAAAAATGGTTTGGCTTTAACGAACATCACTGGTTTTCTATACTTCCTAGCATGTCTTTGAAAAATGAGGTTGAATTGGAACATTTTGATATGGTAAAAAATTTAATTAGAAACGAATTGTTTATTTATTTAAATTTCAATGTTGATTGTCAAACAAACTTTGAAACATTTGAAAATAGTAATAAATTTGAGCTTGCGCTAAAACCACATAAAAATAGGTTGTTAAGGCAATAGAAGCATAAAATTTAAAAATTACTTTTTTTTCATTCTCAAATTTTTTTTTCCTATTTAAACCATTTCATACCTATTTTATTTTCGTCAAAAAAAGTTGGCAACCCTAACCATGGGTATTATGCTTATGCACTTATACAATAGTAAATGAGAGTACACTGAATCTGTATTGTGGGGATTATTTTACAGTTGCAAGTCAAATATCATAAATGCATTCGTTATTCGTTATTTTTCACTGAAAATCTTGTGTCTATAAATTATAATTTAAAGCACTTTAAAACATAGATTCTATATACCTAAACTAAAAGCAAATTCGATACCTTGAAAACCTCCGATTTTGAAAATTATGTCAAAATGCTAGATATTTTTAACAAACAGCATAAATGTCTAACCGTAAAAACAATCAAACAAGTATAAAAACCATACGGTGTAAAATCGGAACTTTTATAAAAACACTTAGTTAGGTATGTCGCGGACAGTTATGACGGATATTTACATGGCTTATGGATTTTTTTCTCACAAACAATAATAGTGTTAAACTAGACAACATTAAATAAAAACACATACCAAAACATCACAGACAGCAACAAATGTATATTGATTGCATCTTAAAACATAAATTAGTCAGAACAATGATAATATTTACCAGTATACTGCAATGTATTTTATAAATGAAACATAGTTTTTATAAGCGGCACTACTAACACTGCTGTTATAAAATACGTTGTTCTAAACTGACTCACGTGAGATAACTGCGGCGGTTACAGCAGTAGTTACAACATGATATATTTAAGAAATGCATATTACACATTTCTATTACAGATAAAATAAAATAAAATATTGATAAATATTTCGAAGTTGATGCTCCCAAAATATTAAATTATGTGATTATAATTATTGATGTTAGATTTTCCAATATTTTCCTTTGTTTTTTATTTTATTATATTTATGTATTACTCTAACAAAGAATATAATATATACAAATATTATAAATTATATACTACATATAATCTAATACGTATCACGACGAGTTCTAGCTGTTACAATTCATGTAATATGTTTGTTTATGTATAATGTTACAAGTCATACTAAAGGAAATCTAGGTTAAATGATTACAGCTGTTTTTAGTACTATAAGTGCGAGCTGAATGCCTACAGCTAATCTGATGCAGCTGCCTCTCTATCTCCTTCTTAATAAAATGAGTATTATTTCAATTCATGTATTCACCTTCAGATATTTACGCAATATAATATAATACAATTTGATATCATGCACATGATATTAAATTAGAGTTTGTCATATTAATAAACATAAATTAGACAAAAGCATTCTGGTATTATACGAATGCATTCGTCATGCATATGGTAATGAAAATTATGTGTTTTATGTGGAAACGTACATATTTATTATTTATATAAGAAAATAATGTTTATATTACATACTTAAATGAAAAAACATTGAAATCAACATAATATACGTACGATTTATACATTTAGTAATATCATATAATATACATTATAGATTCAGGTACTTATTAAAATCGAAATTATTGCTCACATTTAATTGAACTTAAATTATACAGTATAGTTTTAAAATAAGTATCTATAAGCATTCTTATTTCAAGTAGTAATAGTAAACTATTAATATATACTATTTTCAATATTAATGAAAATGCAAAAATCGGATCCTGTCATGGTATAATAATAATAATAATAATTTGGCCTTAATACCTATGGGGTCATTTTTATCCGGTATAAATACAATAAACCCGTAAACATAAATTTATAATCAGGGAGCTACGACATGGTATAAATTAGTGTTATCGTTATCATAATAATAAGAATTTCAGCATACATTTTTAATCGATAGTTTCAGCAGTACCATCTTTATTTAATTCCTAAACTTCGCACTTCTTGGTCTGCTATGTCGGTGGGCTACAGTCTACAGTCAGTGTCAATTACACAACTTTTCATAAACACCAATATCGATTAGAACTAGCAGATCCGATTAGAACTTACAATCTTAAAAAGACTTTTGGCGGTTGATTGAAGTGTCATATTGTCTTGATTTAATGTATGAGTTGCCAAGTACTAGTTAGTTTATCTCATTTAATGTCTCATTTATTGTTTATAAATAATTTAGAAGTTAATTAATTTTTAAATTATCTTGCAGCAAAACAAAATAAACAAGGCACCGATTGTCATAATATAAGTTAATTCCTTTACCAAATCGTATGCAATTATCGTTCATAAATATTATGAATATATTGTCTACTCATGTGTATATGAGTGTACTATAGCTAAGGTAGATTTCAAACAATAGGTCGCCATCCTAAGGATGATATGACTCAATGAATGTATCTAAAAGAAACCATAATATTTGTCGTTTCAATAAGTCAGCACAAAATCAAATGTAAAATCCAATTATTATTATGTATCTATTTTACAAGATTTATACTCACCTAATGGTTTCTCAAAATGCCGGACCAGTAGCTATTTTTGAAAAACTATATGGCATACCATATAATTTTTCAGATCCGATCAGTTCGAAATACACGCATTGAATCCATTTCTATAATCAACACATATTTATCTCCACTTTATTTATTTTAGGTCTTTTATTTTGCAACTAAATACATTATAGTCTTCATAGATGAGATATGTTATCAAATTTTTATTTTATCGAAAACACTGGATCAATTCTGGCGGTAAGTTCTTATCAAATAAACAAAACAGTCTAAAGTCGGCGAACTAAGTTCCATTGTCTAGGACATCCAGAAGCACTCAACATTCAGTGTAACTTCATGTCACTCCATCAATTCAAAACAACTTATTAATAATTCCCTGCGTACCTACTTGCAAAAAAAAAATGTTTTTGTGACTACCGAGTATTGTGTAAATTGTAATCATGTTTGTTTTCTTAAATATTTTGTGTTTGTACAGAGATCTGTATCAGTAACGCTTGTGTACAAGCAGTGCAGTGATCACTGACGGCCTCAAACCGACTAACCTTGTTTTGATTTTTTAAAATATTTGTAATCAATAAATATAATATTTGTAAAAGTCTTCTAAAAAAAAAATCTTTATTAAAATAAATTAGGATTCACGCGTTAAAAGGATGCGTTAAAAGAAAAAAAAAACAATTTAATTAATTTCTTGTGATATTATGTAAGGTATGTATGTATTTATGTTTATTTCACACATTATAAGTGGAGTGTGTTTTCTTACCAAGAGTTTATTTTTAATTTTAAAATTTAAGTTGCGAAATTCTTCAATATATTCTAATAGGTAGGTAGGTAGAACACATATATGTGTGAATAAATGACGAAAAAAATGATTTATTTATATTAAAAAACTACTACAACTATAAAATATATTTAAAAAAAAATCAAGGGATTACATATAAAGAAAAGTTTTAAACGTTGCAATTTTTGGTTTTATTATATTAAATTTAATTTCGTAGCAACAGGTAAGGATGTACCCTTCGCAAATTTAATCATTTTTGGCATAATAGTAAATGCCTTCTTAACTTTGTACATGGTGTATACATAAAAAATATTTTTTGAAGTGTAAGTTCATTCATTCAGCGATTAATACAAATAGCTCTCATGTTGTATCACTTGTAATTATTACACATTTTGATGGGATTTCTTTTTTCATTTAAAGATGGTTGAACGCAATTTTTCTTATCTTTTAAGATGAACAATACGTTTTCTATATCCATATTATTTTTACTTAAAATTTTCCTATAATTGACTACAACCAGGTATATTGAAACCGGGCGAAATAATTATTTTTGCTAGCAATTAAATTGGAAAATAAAAAAAAAACTAGAATCTACATTTTATTACTTAGTACCGGAAATTACTAACACATGTATAGATTGACAGCAGGATATTAATTTCTGTAACTTATAAGTAACGGAATGATTCATTTTGACGAAGATAAACAAAAAACGGGGGTTTTTAAATATTTTCATCGAACTATTTCTACACTTCTGTGTTATGATCTAAAAGTCCTCATCGTGTATGTGAATTTAATTGTGAATCTTATTATGTGGTAGCTAAATAAAAATAAATAAGTCATTAGCATTAGGTACGTTCACCTATCTATACATCTATTCTATACATACAATAAAATTGTCACTGATCAATTTCTGAACATGGAAAATATAAAAAAAAACATGATAAAGGCCCCCTTATAAGAGCAAGAGGACCCAAAATGGTTTTTCATTTTATATATTTGTCTGTATGTTTGTGCACGATAATCTCAGAAACGGCTGACCTAATTTGAATGCAGTTTTCAGGAATATTTTGTGACAGTCTTTACTTAACATTCACTGTTTATGTCTTTTAAATCGGTTATGAAATAAAAAAGTTATGTCAATCACATAATAGGCACTAAGCAAATCTTCTTCTATACATGCAATAAAGCTGTAGAGGAGTAGTCTCTGTACATTGAAAATATTACAAAATTAATAGCTTATATATATAACAAATAAAGACGTTCATAATCTCTTATTTGCGGACCATTGCACTACTTATCATTGACTAGCTGTGCCTGCGACTTCGTACGCGTAGATTTCGATTTTGATAAAACGTACCCTTTATACTTACCAATGTATATGAAAACTATAAACCTTCAAACTGATAAGCAGCAATGGTACGACAATGAGATATTATTAACTTCGTTATTAATTAACCGATTCTTAAAACAAAAAACTAAATGTAAAGTTAATTCCATGACAATATATTCCCGAAAACTGCATCAAAAACGTTTCTGAGATTAACGTGCACAAACATACAGACATACTGATGAACAGCCAAAATGAAAAAACATTGTTTTGGGTTCTCTTTCTTATTAATTTTTTTTTCGTGTTGTGTGCACAATTAAAAGACATATAAAGAGACAGATTTTAAAAATGCTGAAAATGGATACTGTTAGTTATCACTGCACATCCTGACATATTTTTTTTAATATTTTTAATGTACAAAGGTAGTCTTTGTACATTAAAAATTCCTCTTCAGATTTATTACATGTATAGAATAAGATTTGCATGGTACCTTTTACGTGATTGACATAAATTGACATAACTTTTTCATTTCTTAACCGATTTATATGAAATAAATGTTACTGAAGAGTGTGATAATATATTCCTGAAAACCGCATTTAAATTGGTCAAGCCGTTTCTGAGATTAGCGTGCACAAACATACAGACATACAGACAATATGAAAAACCATTGTTTTGGGTTCTCTTGCTCTTATAAAGGCCCCCTATGATGTTTTTTTTATATTTTCCATGTACAAAAATGGATCAGTGACAATTTTATTATATGTATAGATTAAACATAAAAGTTAAAAGTTTATTTATGTATATTTTTTTTACTATAGGAATAGGTACGCAAAAACTACTTGATTGATTTCGATGAAACTTTGAATATTTATAGTTTTTACATACATTGGTAAGTACAAAGAAACGTTTTACCAAAATCGAAATCCACGCGTACGATGTAACAGGCATAGCTAGTCTCAAAATAAAATGTCATACATTCTTAGTATATTGCAGAGTCAGCGCTAACTTTAACAGATAGGTATAACAATAAAATATAAAAATTATTACTTCATAACTGCACATATAATTATGATGTAAGCATGATGGTACAACAAAAACCATCCAAAGGTTACAAACCAACAGGCAAGACAAAACAGAGAATGCTTCTAACCTTGAGTATACACGATTGTATTATCTATTAGAGACTTTACCAATATACCTATTTATTAATTAGTGTGTATTTTAAAATACATTACTTGCCGAAGATAGTTTGGATGCTGATGAGATCATAGAAGCAAGGGTCTGTGAATTGTTTACATGCAATACTGCATTGACCATGAAATCATCAAGTCACGACTTTAAGTATTATATTCCAATTAACTATGGTTATTCACGAATAGTTACTTCATTTTTTTATAATTGGAATCGACAACATTGTTAAAAATTACAACACTGACCTTTTTCTTTTAAAAATAGGTATATTTACTTAAATGTTGTTTAAAAAAAAAACTGGAACCACGAAAAATAATGATCTATTTTTCATTTTAAACTCAATAACAAACATTTTAAAGAAAAACTTACCCTATAGGTTTCCTTGCATTTAAATAAATATTTTTTCTCTACACAGTATTGTCAGGATCATTGCAATAACAAGATGATGAACAGGATGCAAATGATCTGATACAGCATCTGTTTGAGGGGAACAAGACGCATTTGCGTGGGAGTTATATAAATATCCCAATATATTGTTATTCATTTTTAAAATATTACTAGACTATAAGTAAGCTACTAGCAGAAATGATTTTTTGTGAATCTAACTTTCAAGAATGAAAAAAAATATTTTAAATTTGACGATACAAATTGATATGCGTACTTGATGTTCCCGGCGGCTTCGAAGTACGGTATAAGTAAAAAAATAACCTTGTTAAGTCAGTCGGAAGGTTTTTACACTTACTTCCTCAGGTACCTACAGTATTTTTTAGTTAATAATTGTTCTGTTTCTGTTCTGTTTCGTCATCCAGACCGGACTTATTCCTGTGTTCCAAACATCTGAATCGCATGATACTGGAGCTTACTTTTCCCTGGAAAACAAACATCTCCAGGAATTACATATTTAAGCTTAATAAGTATTACGAACTGACCAACGAATGTATGTCCAAGAATAAATTTATAGTTAGCGTGTACGCGATAGAAGTGGGAGCGAAAGGTGTAACAGCAAAATCTCTCTGCAGCGCACTTAATGACTTCGGCCTTTCTAGAACAAGCACTCGTTCATTTCTAGAACGTATTTCAAAGGCGGCATTAGTAGGTTTTTTCCAAATTTGGTTAGGTAGGGAGAGGATAGTGGAGGCGAGTCTGTATGCGCATAATAAAGGGGCCCCTTAAATTTACACCTGGGTCGCAAGTCCCAGGCACTGCTTGCACTCCTTTCTATACAACACGATGGGTTCAGCATCCGCACGGTGAGTCCATGGAATGCTAAGAAGCTTCGTCGTCATTTTCCTAATTCCTAGCAACCTTTGTGCAAATATTCATATTGATAAGTTGAGTGGCTTATATTTTCAAACAAAATTTTATTTGATAATGTGATTGTTTTTGTCATATACTATGTTACATGTCTGTTCTTTTGTTATAAGTCTGTTACAAGTTTTTGAGTTGAACAACAAATTGAATGAGATATTTTTTTTTTGGACATCGCTGTACATACATTTTTTTTATTTAAATTAATTCTATTTAGTCTTCAAAGCTTTAAGAAAAACCAAACTTCTTCGCTTCCTTCTCTTCTTATTTCTCTATTTCTTCCTTTCTTATTTCTCATGTAAAGCCTGTATTTGCTAATATAATTTAGTCAAAATTTTCACTTTTCCATTAGGTAATAAAATATAGCATATATACAGGGTCATTTTTAATTAGTTGACCATCTCTTGCAAGCAGCCTCTCTACATAAATCCCAACAACATTTGTTCAACAACTTTCTACAAATCTTGATAAACAACACAAAAAAACGAAACAAAAAAAATTGCTCTCTCTTTTACTTATTAATCAGTATTTGTGAGAAGTACTTAAAGGTCAACGCCTGGGTGCCATACTGTTGCTCAGAGTTAATGCCAGTTCAGAGACAACAAATAAATTTTGTATGGAAAAACTTAAATTTTAAAAATTATTAATTTTAAAAAGTCGTAGAACAAATGCTGTTGGGATTGATGTAGAGAGGCTGCCTGCAAGAGGTGGTCAACTAATTACAAATAACCCTGTAATATGCTACATTATAAATACACATTATAAATACTGAGAATATATTTAATAAACTACCAAATCCAGAATTACAGACATCTATGCTCATTACTTATATGTCTGTAACTGCCAGGAATCGAATCCGAGCCCCGTTGCTCGACTCGACCAACGGGACGGCTAAAGTTAAAATGATAACAGTGATAAAAGTTAAATTAAAATTCAGGACACGTATAATGGGTTATGGCGATGGAAACTAGAACAGGGCATGTGTTCAGTCTAAGCCAACACAATATAAGCCACACTACAATACAAGTCACATATTGTAAACTAGATCAGACGGATGTCGATACGTATTTCCGTAAAGATAAGACAATTTCTCAATATAGTAGAGATATGTTATATTTTAATGCTAGTGAATAAAAATAATAATAATTTAAAATCTAATTTATTGTTATAAATATTCATATTCACATTCACGCCCACACAATATATTACAATAAGTTACACTCATAGCACACTTAACTAACTTAAATTGAGCATGTGTTTATGAACTCAACACATGTCTGACGTGGTTTTTACAGTATTTGTTTTATTGATAAGTCATTATAAAAGATAATAAGGTGTATTTAGTTATGCTTCAAGTTTAATTGAATATTGCTTCTACGGTGAAAAGTTGTGTCGGATCGAATGTTACATATTTTCCAGATAAATCTTTCCTTCCTTAAAGTTATAAATATATACAATTGTGATAATGAAATACTTATTCTAAGTTATTGTGCATATTAATGATGGTGCAATAGAGGGCTTAAAATTTGTTAAAGTAAGTGAAAGAAATAATCAAAATCTAAGCCCATTAACTCAGTCTTATTACGTGGCTATAATTGGTGTTTACATTCAATTTCATAAAAACAATAAACTTTATAAAATAAATAGTAAAAAATGTAATGTTATTTTGAGATATCTGAAGATAATTCTGTACGAAAGTGTAAGTTATGACATTAACAATCTATAGGCTTCATAAAATCTTGTCATTATATAATTATATTAACTTATTCATTTTAATTTTCTTTTTTGTATTTACTACCAAATAACAAATTGCATAGATAACGCATGAGCTTAAACCACTACGCTGCTCAGCAATGGCTTCGCGGGTATTTAAACATAAATCATTGCAATCGGGCCCAATTCAAAGATGGGCATTGGTACAACTACGCTAGCGGATTTCTTTAGTATTGAGTGACAAATTCGTAATAGTTTCTAAGGAAATCTTCAACATTCTTATTCGTGTCAATTTTCTACACTATTAGTTGTGATTACGTTTGGGCAGGTTGAGGTGGACATTCTGAAACAAAGAGCATAATATGTTTTTTTTACAACACGTATAAATACATGATTTCTCGAAATTAAAAAAAAACTAATTTGACGTTTAGTTTGTTAACCTTTCTGATTGGCTGTTGGGCAGCCAATCACAACTCTCGACTGTACTGTCAAATAATTGTTACGTTACTTCAGAAGCCGAATGTTAATATGAATATGATAGGTTACGACACACATTCAAATACAAAGTTGTACGGTCTACATATTAGGATACTTCTTTTATTGTTCAAGTAACGGTCGAAGAGTGACAAATCAAGTATTTGGGTTTAACAAATATTGGGGTCATGTTTGTGCAGGTGCTCTGTGAATACATATTGCCTCAGATGAACTCTGGAGTTCAATAATATGCTTGAATATGTGTTAATACATTCAAATACAATGCATAGAATATAAAAGGTATTTTTAAGTAAAAATCACCTATGTAAAATTCAGCCAGTACAGATGCTAACAATAAAGCTGAATTTGTTGGAACGGAGTTAACTTTGTAGTAGATATAAGTTCCAGTCGTATTTTTTAAAATATTTTAGAATATCAACTCAGAGTATTAGAAAGTGTCCACAAAAAATTGGTAAATGCAAATAAAGCCGTTTCTCTCAGTATTTTTGTTTGTTATAAAAATAATATTGTTAAATGTTTTCTATGTGATGGCCTGCATAGTCACATATTATTAAAATTGTTTCTAGAACTTATAATAAACTGTGTATAGCGTTTTAACAATTGTAACTTAAGCCAAAAGAATAAGAAAATAACAAAAGGGAGCACCCAGATGTGCATGGTTCGCGAGACACAATAATTAGTGTAACCCAAAATATTAATATCAAAGTTATACCCCTTTTGGTGTACACTTTCGTTTTTTTTTCCAGAAAAGTGTCTGAAGTAGTATACTGTAGTTGCAGAATAGAATGGAACAATAAAAATATCCATCTTAAGTTATTTTTACTAAATGGAGTCATTTGATTGCTAGTGTATACGCTCTGACCCAACTGGGTTATAAACCTCTAAAAAAATATGTTAGGTATCTATTTTCGTGGATCCTAGTTTTATTGTAAGTCCCTTCTCATTCCCCAAGTCCGGTAATGCATCAACAACTTTCATACGTAGTCCATGGATGATGGCGCCTTATGATGACAAGGACGGTTTCACATAAAATATATATATTATATATATTTTCCCCAAAACCTATTTACCTCGTCATTAGCTTTCGACCCAATTGTATCTTTTAGTTTCTAATAACTGTTGAACTCGAAACGAACAAAATCATATCGGTATCCTTATAAACTTCTCATTTGAGAATTTGTATCCGTAAGGTGTATACTCACTGCAGACCGTGCAGGCTATCTCGTCGCTGTGGTCTCCGCAGCCGTCCCGCCCGGAGCAGGCGACGGCGGTGCTGCGACAGCGGCCGTTGCCGCACCGCAAAGGACAAAAGTCGGCCGCGCGCCAGCTGAGGGATACCAGAGGAACCATTTATATGGCTGCTGTTTTTAAGAACAATATTTCAAAGTTTGGCAAACAATTTTCTTAATAAATTCCATTATGGTTACGATAGCCATAATGTTATTTATAGTTTTAATGACGTTTGAATATTTTTCATAATTATCTAATAAGTCATACGTCCAGAAAATCGAGCTTCAACATCAGATATGTCCAGATAACAATTTACAAGTCTACTTCAAATGTACAACGGTAGTACAACTTACCGAGACTGCTCGTTACATAGATGCGGCGGCTCATCTGACGCGTCCTTGCAGGAGATGATCGCGTTACAGAACTCGTATTCGGGCAAACACTCGCCTGAGCCGCAGCGGAATGTATGTCGCGGACAACTGCAACGATACTGTTACTATACTTTCTTAGAATTGTATACTGGTTTGGCTCGACGGGAACTAGACGCCGCCTGGGAATTGCGCGTGACTTGGTTTGACTTGGTTTGACTTTTTTGGTTGTGCAACTTGTTCCGGGATAACGGCTAGGAATTTGTATCCGATCAGTTAATCAGTTCGGTTTATATTATTGCACAGTTGCCTACATTTAACGCAAAAGGACAAGACAGGGAGACAATTTTTTTGCATTTTCTATAATTCTAAATAATTCTCGACACCCTCTAAGCAGTGGGAGACTTACCCTCTCCTCTTGGTGGCACGGCAGTTCCTCTCGTCTTCCCCACCTTCGCAGTGCTGGACGCCGTCGCAGCGCGCGGCGCGTGACACGCAGGCGCTGCCGGGCGCGCCGCACCGGAACGAGTGCATCGGACACCGCTCGCCAGTGTTGTCTGTGACGGTGTTAGAGAGGGATTTGGTGTTGATTTTTACAAGGAAGATTATTTTCTTTGAAGTTTCTTTTATTATTAATTTAATTATTATTATTATTATTTATGTAATATTATTAATTACATAGGAATGATATGTATAAATTATATAAATATAATTTATACATTATTATTATATTATATGTTATTAGTTAAAATCTGTTCGACGTACCACCAGATCACCGATAATATTTACAAGACCATTAATAGACATTTAGAGATTGGTAAAAAAAAGATTATGGGATCGTTTTTTTATTAAGGTTCCTTGAAATTAAATAATCTAATGTGCTAGGAAAGGAATAGGTGCATAGATATTACCTTTACCGGTACCTTGGCATCTTTCGTCCGATCCGTCGGGGCAGTCCTTCCGTCCGTCACAAACGAAATACCAGCTAATACACGCTCCGGTAGATCGACACTGAAATCGTTAAACAATACATTTTAAAATTAAGATTATAAGTAAATAATAAATAAATTATAACAAATATTTTGTACAAAAAGTTAGATAGCTAGCTTTTATTTTCTTAAAACTACAATAGAATAATTAAAATACAATGATTATACATTTGTACTTACTTGGAATGTTCCCGGCAGACAGCCTCTATTGCGCGCTGAGCACGCTGAAGTAGAATTAGTCCGATGCGTGCAATCGCATCGTTTGTTCAAGCATCGCGTGTTCGGATCCACCAGTTGACATTGACTGTCTGAGAAGCAGAGCATTCCCAGAGAGGCCGGTCCTGCGTCTTGTGTTGACACTATATCAGCTCGTATACGATTCTTTTCTGAAAGTGTTTATTATCTTATGTTAGCGTGTAATTTAAGATAACTGCGATATCTAGCAAAGTAATCTTTGTACATTCTACCTTTTAGAGAAGATTTTTTCTGATGTCCGCTTTTGTTAGACTTAGTACTATTCGGATCTTTGGAGGTGCCTTTCTTATTTGGTTTTCTTTCCACCGATGGTTGCGTTACCACTCTGTAAATGGGCTGATCATTAGCATGTAAGTTCGCTGTCATTTCGTCTACCCTTATTAAGTCATTAGATTCTCCATCTTTTCTTATTGCCACTGGATTTCTTTTACTAGGTTCTACCGTTGGGACCTTCATAACTGCTTGCATTAATGGACTGTCTTCCAGGGTACTAAGAACATCATTGTTGCTGGTAAACATTGGTAAATTACTTGGTTTTATATCATCTGTAACCGTAATATTGGGTTTACCAAATAAGTTCACTGAACTGGGGCTACTGGGTAATTTAGATGATTTAATCGGCGATTCCTGGTTTAACGCAGCCGTGTACGTATAATCAGTGTTAGCGGCATCTTCAAGGATTACCGCTTCTGTTGGATAAGACGGCTGTTTTAGTGCAAAACACTTATCTCCGCTTTGTTTAAAGTTTGTGTTACAGGCACATCTTCCAAACAGGTTTGGTATCACAAATTCGCAGTGACTTTCTTTGTCCCATAATCGACAATGTTCGTTACTGTAGCATACATGACCCGGTGGAGCAGCTGTAAAGCAAACATTAAGTATTAGTTTACGGAAAATGGATACATATGTAGTAATAAACTTATGAGCCGTGAAATAATTAGCGTAGAGTTACTTCGTGATGTGGACCGAGGTTGGCAATTTTCCTGACATTGACTAAATGGCTCGTTACTGCATGCACTAATAACTCATCGTCCCGGATTATTACTACTACTTAATAATCTTTATTGTCAAATAATTGTTGAATATAATTAACTCTATTCAAGTGTGAAGATCTTAATATTTAATTTTTCAAAAAAGTTATATATTTAAGATACATGTTATATTAAATTTGAAGCTTTATAATAATAAGTAATTTATAGTCGTCTGTTGTACACTATAAAAATCATCATTTTTAATATCGGATTATTAATAATTTAATAATTAGTAATTTATTAATTAAACTTAAAAGAATTTATAATTTACAAAAATATAGTGATTTTTCCCGTAATTGTAACAAATTGTTGGATGTACTGCGTATTATATTGAATTATACTATAATATCAGGAAATCCTTGATGCGATTCTCATAATGAGTCTTACAGACGCACATTGTGGTCTATAAATAATAGTACTTGCAAAGGCGCCGCATCGATTTGACATAGCAATCATCTTTTTTCTCATCATAAATTATAGACAATAACCATTCTATCATACAAGATATTATATGAAATAGATGAGAGCTAGTTACCGAAATTGGATGCGAAAGATTATTTTAAATTACAGTAAATTCGTCTAGTGAACCAGTAAGTTACTCTACATTAATATCTAGACTTTCATCTGCCCGCGTTATGGAATTACATGGTAATTTATCTGTTTCTAAAGCGTTAACTTATTGCCCGTGACGTGATCGATTCGGTAAGTACGTTTTCTCAATGAAAGTGAAAGTTACTCACTCTGGAATTGTTTGATTATGATAAGCTGTTACAATTGTCAAGGAATAAACCGTAAGTAATCTTATCTTAATAGAAAAAGAGGTAGGAGACGCGACTGGTATCACTTACGAGACAGACAGGTATGCTTCCTGAATTGCAAATGTCCGTCAGAACACCGACAGACGCCGTCCAAGCAGGCACTGTACGCCACTTTGAGAGTACATTGTTCTGATACCATGCATTCTGATCCTAGAAGTGTTGCTGAAAGAAAAGTATATATATTGATAGTTTATTTAAATCCTTTTTGATCCAGCCGTAGGCTAATGAGTACATAGACTATATTAAGATAAATTGACATTACGATACAAAATGAATAATCATTTTAAATTCTTATAAAAATACTAGCGGACCCAACAGACGTTGTCTTGTACACGCGTCTTTAATTTAAAAAAATCAAACTTTAAAAAAAAATATTAAAAAGTTATCATAATGTCTAACGTTATTACATGTACATTTATCATAATTCGACCAATCGATACCGTATGGATATGTAAATAAAGATTTTTTGTTTGAATAAAGAATTTGTTTCAATATTTTTTTTAAAAATTCACTTTTTACGTAGCGAAGCACGTATCGGGCCGCTAGTACTAAAATATTTTTTTTATTTCTATCGCAACGCGAACTGTCAGAGCAGACTATAATTAAAATATAATTAAATTAAAATTTAATATTTGACATTGCCATGATAACGCAGTCCGTCGGAACCAATGTGAAACATTCCAAAATCACCACCTACTTACACATTAAAAATTAATCAAAAAACCATTTTCCAGTGGACCAAATTGTGAATCTAAACAATTTTCAAGTCCCCTTGAACACACACAAAGAATTTCATAAAAATCGGTCCAGTCGTTCAGGAGGAGTTTAGTGACATACACACGCACACAAGAAATATATATATGTATAAAGATTATCAACGAAGTTTAAAAGTCCATTGAAATATTAACTTAATTAGCAAATCAGAAATAATTTCCTATTAAAAGTTTATGTCATGTGCAGTTACGGTGTCCATCAAATTATACAGTATAATAATTTTAGCCATTAAGGATACCTTTCACTAACCCATGCTCGACAGTTATTCACCTAAAAAATAAACACTGGCACTAGAGGCTGGGCGGTAACTGTCAGTCAGGAGCGAATGAATGAAGGTGGACAGTAAAAATTGAATGACGAGGTCATGACCCTATGCGCGACCCTATTTAGACTTAAGTTCATCGTTGCCTTGCACTCTGGCGACGACTTCAATTTGCATCAAATAGACATTTATCTCGTATTAGATATATGTATAAAGAGAGTGAAGAGGCAAAACTATATTTAATTCAAAAATGATATATGTTTTATAAAAAAAAATAAGGAACAGTAATTTATAGAAAGTTAAATTATACTTATTAATCAATGTCCGCAATGTGTCAACGATTTGTTATTTATAGTATTTGGAAATTCTGTATGTATCGATTCGGTTTAATGACAGTGGTATAACTTTCCGCGTGTATAAACACTTGGACATGGAGACTTTCCAACGATTAACAGCAAAGTAAATGACACATGAGACGTCAACAGAGCTGACGGAATATGGAATCGATCTCGAAGCGTTAAATTACTGAACGATTAAATATTATCGATAAAGGCGAATCAATTGACGCTAACTATGTAATTATTGTGTCATTATTTGTCTTTATGTATAAATATGATAATGTTCAGCTATTTATTGGAAAAATCTTGACAATTTTTGTAGGAGTTTAATCTATGTATTTGTAGAGTTATGAATTCTGACAAACTCTTAATTATTTTGTGTGAAAATAAATGTTCTGACGATTTTCATAAAAAACGATTATTTTCATAGAATATGTTATCACATGAATAATCATTGTTAGTTTCTTTTTGTTTTTATTGCAACGTGAAGTCTCAAAACTTCACAAAGCTTCTTAGTTTTCAAACCAACCAAACCCCACACAAAAATATTATTAATCTATGCAAATAATTTAATGTAGAAATGTCTTGGTTTATCGAGGGTATGTTTATTTGGCCAGGAAATGTCCTTAAAACGGTTGTCTCGTAACCGGCGTAACCTGCTAAAGGCGAACTACTAGTTACTTCGTACGTTAGATTATAGATACTGTAATATCCAACTTAACTTAACTTATTATTATAGGTAGTTAGTGATAAGACGCGACAGACTAATGTGGTTTCTGAATCACGGTTTTTAACATCTGTAATTAAATACCAGAATTATAGAAATAATTTAACATACCACAAAAAATGCCCATTTTGCTTTCGTCTCCATTATGGTTATTGCTATTAGCACAAAAAAATAAAAAAAACTGTAGAATTTAAATATTCGCTGAATTTCATTTAAGTTTTTTCGTAATAAAAAAATGTATTTAGTTCACTAAAGAACGATACAATGCACGATGTTATAAAGGAAGTCAAATGCCATATACCATAAAAACGAATCATATGAAGGGAAAGATGTGCTTTTATTGGATCGGTCACAATTTAAAAGCCGTGAAAATGTAATTCGTTTGGCTTTTCCATTTCCAATCATGAGATTAATCTATGGCCTTTTTTCTCAGAACGCCTACTAACCGAGTTTATACGTTTTACAACTTGAACGCAATTACACTAACAATTTAATTTATGTCACTATGCGTTTCCTGTTATCGTTATTGTAATTGTTAGAATGTCGATGGTCTTTTTCTTTATACTTATTCACGAAATTTACTTTATAAGTATGTTGTATCGTTCTTAACATTTATACAATACAATACAATACAATTTATTTAGAATATACAACTCACATCTAGAAGCATTTATTTTAGTTTGTTTCTTCAAACTAGTGCCTATATTTTATAGCCTGTTGATTAGAAAAGACTTGGGTTCAAAGTGTCGTTGTGTGAATAAAGTCCGCACGGACAGCTATCTATAGTAAATAAAATATAATGGTTAGTGCTATTTTATTGCTTTAAGCTTTAAAGTCTTTATTGGTAGATTCTCAATACCGTTATGAAAGACGGATATCACACTTCAGATACAAGTTACTTGTTTATGAACTTGCTATTAACCACGATTTCATCCACACGGTGATTCTGCGCAATCAATACATCATCTCAAAAGAAATTGGTGTAATCGTTTTATCGTAATTATGTATCTCAAAGATTAGTTTTTCGTTTTTTGTAGAAACAGTAGATTTTTCGAAGTCAAAAATTTAATTTATTTAGTGATGTAGTTTGAGTTAACTTAGTAGGTATTCTTTTTTAACACAAACATTATAAAAATAGGTACACTTTTTTGATACACAAATTTTTAAAGATATATTTATACTTAACTTTTATTACTTTAAAAATAGTTAAATATCAGATTGATCTCGTTCCTTTTTATCAATGAAGAGAAACTAAGTTAATTTAAACATATTTAAATTGCAAAGTCATTACTTTCGCCTTATCTTCAATAATTTTATATTGTGTCATAATCCATAAGTCAGTGAATATTTTTATAGATAGCTTTACATCTATCTTATTTTATATTAAAATAAAGTTGTATAGGTTAAATATTGATTAATTAGATATGTGGTATTTTTATTTTTGTTATCGTACACAGTTTTATTTGGCGGTTGTTAACAATTTTACTTTAGAAAATATATTAAGCTTATTAAAATATATTATCTATGAAATAATATAATAATTAAAATCCAAAGAAGTTTAAGTTGCAGCATATAGCATTGAAGTGACAGTTTTATTAATGTCCAGTTAAAATTGTTATGGAACTAGAAATTACTTCTTGTAAATCATATTGTCCACTGCATATGTGGGCTAATTGACATTGAATACGGTGGAACTGTCACATTGTGACATAGACCATGACAGCGAAATTACAGATTAATAAAATTTTACTTATCAAAGAAAGGTTTGACCTAGAAAACAAAATCGAATTATTTATGTATGTATCATACGAAAGTGATTATTTATATATTAATGCTTATATTGAACTTAACTTACTTGTCTATACAAAGAATAATGTAGATAGATAAGTTTGTCCTTTTTTCAAAACTAGTTCTTTAAGGTTCGTACAAAAACCTCATGTTAGTATTAAGACACCGTCGTCTGTCTGTCCGTCTGTGATAGCAAAACAGCGGTATCTTTTGAACCGTAGGAGGCAGACACTTCAAATATTCATAGACTAATACTGTGACCGCTATAACAACAAATAGTAAAACGCTTTTAAATTCTAAATTAAAAAGGGGTCCCCATAATAAGAACCAATATTTTTAATGATTATTGATAAATCAAAAATATTCATGTCTAACTACTTATACAATGTATTAGCATCGAATACCTACCCTTATATAAGAAATAATAATAACAAAACTGACCCGGGTAAATCTGACTCGTACTTATTTGTCACTTTGACATTCCTGGGTGCAAGTGTCTGTGCTTTTGTCTTTAAAAAATATATTTATTAATATTGTACGATAGTACGGAACCCGTAGTGTGTGATACCAACACTGATCTATCCGTGTATTTTTTAAATTACTGCTAATAAACTTTATATTACTATAACAAGTTGTTATTTATGGTAATAGCTTGAATATTAAATTTAATTATAAATAGCCGATTAGGAATACTCATTAATTATGCCCGCAAATTACAAATTTATGACATGGTTTACAGTTATTTATATAGGTATAGTGTTAGTTTATAGTAATTTACCGTTTAGTTATTTATTATTCTACACATTTAAATTGGGTTTATATAAAGATCTCTTTTTATATATTTTTACATTTAAAGTGGTGAGTTATTAATTTTTTTGCTTTATTAAAAAAAATAATATTATCTGGTTTTGATTTCTCAGTATTTTAATAATTTTCATTATTAGGAGATTTTTGTAAGAAAAAGTGTTATTTTCTTTTAATTAATAATTACTGGATATTGTAATCAACTTATAAGTCAAGCACAAAATCGTACGACACTTATGATGTTATAAAACTTAAAATACAATTATTCAATATAGAACTCATTTCACTTAAAACTCTTAATCAAAATCTAAAGTGATTTTGTGAACCCCAAGTCTTAATACAGATTTATTGGCGTCGTACTCCATTCAATGGTTTACAAGTGAGCCGAAGTATTATCTTACCAATTGAAATTGGTGTTGTATACATTGAGTATTGTATGAAATTTTATATATTTTATATTACTAGCATATCCAGACAGAATTTTCCGGGCTTAATTTAAGGATATATATTTTGAAATACTTAATATGAAATACATTTAACACAATAATGAAACCATCGCAATAATAATTAAAATCCATCCTGAATTTCATTTTCTCCTACTCATTTCTCTGTCAGGTACACGGCAAAATCCATGGCGTTAAAACTTATAACTGACTTTAAATACTTCAATTTAAAAAATAATAGCATGTAGTAAGTAGTAATAAATGGGTAGTAAAAAAAACTGTCATTTACAGTTCAAAAAAAATTAATAGATCTAGACGTTTTGGATTATATATGGAACATACATACATACTTTCTCTTCTATAGATAGATAGTAAAATAATATTTTATAAAACCAAAAATATTTTTTATTTACTTAGTACATCCCACGATTTCAATTATTAAGGATATCTCAATTTTGACTTAGTTAGTCTAATCATAAACCGCGCAGAGGTCATTTTGACTATATATCCTAATAAGTAATATTACTAAGTGATATTTCATAAATGATCATAACAAAACATACTATGCGAATATTTTATATCCTCACAATAAAACAAAACTAATTGGTTCATAATTTTAAAAGTTTCTTTCTGTTTCTTGAAAATAATTTCAATATTTTTTTGTTATTGTTCTAACTAAAAAGAAAGTTAAAGTAAGGAAAAAATGTGATTTGGATCATTGTTATTGCATTGTTAATAAATTATGAGAAATAGAAAATGATTAGGTACCGCACAATGAACTTAAACTTTCGAATAAATTATATATAGTTTTATACTTAATGCAATTGAAGTTAAAAGAACTTCTAAGCCTGAGCTTTGTTTAATAAAATGTAATAAAACTTTGATTATCGATTTCAAAATCGATTCAATAAAGGATGCAATTAAGAGTTTTAGATATAATTTCCAATTGGTGGTTTAATGTGGATCTGTCAAATACCCATCTGTTTTTTTATGCTAATGTTCATATAAAAAGTTTTAGGTATGTTTGTCTTTCTTGAAAATTAACGCAAGTTTAATAATTAACGCTAGATTTAATTTAATATATATGTATATATATGTAATTTGACCTTTAAGTAAACATCCAGTAAAAAATAAAATTCCTCGCTAATAACCTAGTTGTGAAGCTTAAGTCATTAAAGCTAAATATAGATAATACTTGTGTTACAAGTGAAACAAAGCAAAATGAAATGTAGGACAAAATACCAGCAAAGTGGTAGTCAAATTAGGATGTTTTTTTACATTTAGGTACTTTTAATGTGATCATTATTACGCTGAAACGGCTATTACGAGTGACTGATTAAACCTGTATTTATGCGTTTAACAAAGAAGTGTGTATAATTTTATGAAACCTCTCTTAACACGTTTATGACATCTTTATGAAGTAAAAATAAAAATATATTCGCTTGGTTAGCGGTTTCATTTTAAAACAAATTAATATTGCTGTAACTTTAAGTATTAAGCGTTCAAAACCTATAAAACATAAAAGTCATATAGATCCAGTGGTTTGGGTTGTTCATATATTATTATGTATGTCAACTCCATATATAGGTAAAAATTTGTGTAGATTTTTGGAGTTTGAATAGAAAGTTAGATTTGCGTGGGAATTTTATAAAGAGCATCTTTGTGCTCGGTCACACATTAAGGGCCTTAGACATTTACCGTGTTTAAATATCCATAAAGTAAATTGTAATGGTCAAACGACTGTTTTGACTTTTGAGAAAGTATTTTGTTTTTGTTACCTTAATAGTATTATAGTTATTTAGTTCGAACAATTTATTTGAGTATTAAAATGCATTTAAAATATAACATGAATATCATAATATGCTGAGAAATCGTTATTTTAATCACATTATAAGTGATCCGTTAGAAATAAGATTACAAGATGTGATTATAAAAAATCCCGTTTGCAAACATATGTAAAGTAGGACATTGCACTGGGGCATAATTTAGAAACTTTAAAAAAAATAACCAACATAAAGACAATTTTATAATTAAATTTTCGTAACCCATGATGATTATTAAATATATATTTACCCGACTATGAATAGATTCAAAACTAGTCGAGAAACATTTCGATCAATTTATATGAACATAGCTGGCTAATTAATAAATATATATTTAATAAATAATATAAACAGTTGTTTTTGTAATTGATTATAAAAAAAACCACACATATACGAGTATATATATGTTAACTATACTTACATTCAAGACAAGTAGAGTTGTCAACCCGTGCATAGTACGGTTGACATGCGCACACGCCTCTGGTACATTGCGCATTTGTAACTCGACACTCGACATTGGTTCTACATCTAGATCCCAATGAAAAGGCCGTGGCTGCTAACTGCAAAGAAATAATTATTAAATAACTTAACTTTATATACTTATATCACTTATGTATAATTTTAAATACTGGCTAATGACAGCGTCTTCATCGACACATCAAACTATAATTACAGCGTGTTATGAAGATTTTTTAAAATTAGTATGTACTCGTAAGTAATGCGATTATGTTAAGTGAAAATAACTGTAAAAACAATTTTTAATGCGCCTATAATATGTCCAAATCTAAATTATAATATATCCTTATATATTGTAAGATATTCATATATAAACACGTTATTTTTCACTTTTAATCTCACTACAGACATTGTGGCATATATGGCAGCCACAAAATTTTATGACGCCAAACAAATACTATGTAACTAGAATTGTATCATTCAATACTCTACCCCAAAAGCAATTATGTAGAGTCATACAAGTCAATATAAAAATCAGTCAATCGAGAATAATGTGCCAGTAAATTGTTGGTCATATACGATCTCGTAAAACGGTGCTGAGATTAGCAGGGGAAGGTTCCCTGATGCCTGCGAATGGCTGGTAATAATGAGGAGGCATTAATCCAACATGAGCGACGCCTGCAGCTAAAAATAGATTCTCTTTGGAATGTTAGTAAAATAAATGTGACTCTTTCTAGAAAATATATAAACTGCAAGATGAATATGAAAATTGTTTTGTTTTTTTTTTTATTATCTTTCTACTTTTATTCACGGACACGTAGCCTTTACACTTTTCACTTTTAGTATGTATTTGTCACATGCTTAACATTGAAATTTGAGATAACATAGAGTAAAAAAAATTTTGGTTATATAAAAGATAAAGTACTTTGCGTTTTTATAATGTGTTTGTATCCAGAAGTCTTTAAAGAAAATGATAACACAAAACCAGTTTGTGCGATCATAATGTAGTTATCATTGAAAATGTTCAATTATAGCTTCCATTAAAACAGTGTATTTTGCATATTATGTCATACTCGCAAATTGCTATGACATTGTTAGTCAACGTGTCTTCGAGTATATAAGGATGTCCGCTAGACCCACGCAGCTTGTACATCATATACAGTCCAAATAATCACTTTAAACGCTAATAATATCATTCAACGATTTTCTTATATATATTTTGTATAAATCCATCATATTTTCCTTTCCTGTTAAGGAATCACTATACTTCTAAATCTCCTTCAAAATAATCATACAAAGAAAATGTAAATTACTTGCATTGATATACTACATTAAATATTCGAAGTTTCTCTACTTTTCCCCATACCCTAAAATTCAATTTAAGGAGAATTGTTCAGAAACGTTAAATCTATAAGTTATTCAAGCTTCGGAAACATGAAATTATTCAGAAAGGAAGAGGGGTCGACTTGTTATGTTGCTTTATAATTTACGAGTAAGTTCCTTTTGTTACATATCAGTCAAAGATAAGTTGCCTTGAATAAATAACAGGGTAGTGTAAAAATAAGTGTACTGAATAACAAATATATGATCTTTCTTTGTCGTATAAAAGCCTTTGTATTATTCAAATGAAATTGTCATAAAAATGTAGTGAAGAACATCGTTCTAAGTATGTGCAAAATTCTTGACACTCGGTTCACTGCATGTCTTACAGGAGGAGTTTTTTTTATGTGGAACCTACCTATAGAACATATACAAACAAAATCTAAAAACAAACTTGCATCCCTTGTTTTTAAATTTATGTTTTAACATCCTGTCTTAGTCAAAGAAACACAACCTACATACAAAATTATAGGTTAATAACCCCAGTCATTTAGGCTGTGTTAATAAAACAACAGGACAAATCGTAGATATAGATCAATTTGGGATTCACATGACACAATCTTACATACGCAACTTATGTCATACATTATTATAAACCCTTAGATAAACATAATATTTTGTTTGTTTCATTATATTATAAGCATATCATTTTAACAGCATCTTTAATTATATAACAAACATGCTCGTAGTATCAGTGAAATCAAATCAATCAATCAATCAATCAATCAAATCATCATTCGCCACATCAAACTTTAAACAATTTTCTCAAAAGAAACTGCAACATCGTAATGACATATAAGATTAGTTTGTAAGTAATTAGTCTTATTTAGATGATATCTAACGATAAAATGAAATGTGAATTAATAAAAGCATGAGAGCGTAACTCCGGAACGTTATCTGCGATGCGGATTCCATGGGGTCCAGGAAAGGGATGTTGTTCTTTAAGTAAGACTGAGAAAACGATATTACAAATGAATGAATGAATGAATTTTTGATCTTAAGTTCTTAATAATATGTACCTACTAAGCTTCCGTTTTATAATAATTTATTATTTTCGTTATTTATAAATTAAAGTTCTTTTTTCGTAAAAAATCAGCTGTATCCTAAAATAAATGTATAAATCCTGTATAACAAAACCTTCGGTTTTATTAATTTGCAGACAAACATTTATATCAATTAAAAAAAATTTTTTGCAAGCTACGTTTAAGACTTTAGCCTTGAGTTTTATTAAAACCGGATTATTTAAAACAAAGACACATTATATAAAATAGTTTTAAAATGGGAATTCTAGTGACGATATTCAACTCGACGAAAACTTAACTGTACAAACCTTGAGAAAGTCTCCCTGTATTCTATTCATACATGTCAAGAATACAGTAATAAGTTATAATATACTACTTTGTGGCGTAAATTATACACATAACACACAAATAAAAAAACTTGTCTAGTCTTCTTTAAGTAGCCTTATATTTGTAATGTGTAAAGCTCTCCATTTAGGTATGAAGTATACATATTAAGAATCCTGCATAGACTTCTTCTTGCAATTGAATAATGAGTCATTTAAATTCAAAAAGGCGCGATTACACGCTTGTCATATACCGATCCATTTAAGATAAATTTACTTTTTTCTTTTTTTAAATATAGAATATATCACTCGATGCATTTGATATTCGCTGATATTTAAAGGTTTTATATACCTACATATTATTATATTTTATTCCAACAGTGATAAAACAAGCAATGGTTAACTTTGTCTAGAGGTTTATTATTAGACATAACTCAGACATCTTGACGTTGAACTATAGACCGCAACAAATAGCAAGTGAAAAACCTTTACAGAATTTGCGGTTAGGTAACATGTTACTACATACTGTACGCATTATTATGATATATGCTAAATCAAATATCGTATCCGTTCGGTAAATATGAATAAAAGTTATTAAAAAGATTCAAAATTAATGTAAAAACGTAATGTTAAATGGTATAATTTATATGAAGAAGATATTATTTTCTTCTAACTCTTAAGTCTCTAGGTCAGATTATAGATAAATTTTAATTAAAATGTAAAAGTTTTGAAAGACGGTAAAATAGTTTCTTTTTCCCATTACTATATAATGAAAGTATGATAAAATATTTGTTCATAAGCAAGTATTATCAATATAACAATGTATAACAATCTACCTCCTTATTTTATAACTACTTAAACCGGCGGGTATTCGAATATTCGTATGCAGTGTTGGCCAATTAAAATTTAAGAGCCATTCTCGCTAAGTGTGTTCAAATATTTTACTATGCGCGCACAATACGAAATTGCATTGAGTTCATTCTAAATTGAATTCTACAGAATAGACTTAAGGTGTATATTTTAATGAGTCAAAAAACCTGTTGCTCCGCGACCGGAAACTAACATGCGTGCGAACGTGAGAGCTTCAGTAATGAAGCAAGCATATTGTTTCACTAGTTGGCGCCCGTGACTTCTAACAATGCACTTTTTACTCAATGTCATTTCTAATCATTATAAATTACTGTCAATAGTAACGTAAGTATACCGTCCTATTGTTAGAAAACATAAACATTATCTCAACAATAATTCTTAATATTGATTATTTAGAAACAAAAAAAAACAAACAAAAATCTGGTATATTATGACGAAATCATTTCTAGTCTGTTAAGACGATTCTGTCATCGTCAATATGGTGTACAATTGTGTTGTTTGTGTGTGTGTGTGTTTGTCAAATGTATTGTAATATAAAATATAATGAAAGGATATTAATAAAATAAATTAAATTGTATTTTAATTCATTTGTACTTATTCGCTGAGGAGCTTTCGGAATTTCATTAACATAAAGCTTGTGGGTGCGACGCTAGATTGCGTAAGGCTATAAATACAGAGCCACAGTTAAGATATACACTATCTGATCTAAAGCCATTAAGTCACAAGACAGGTACTATTTGAAGAATGGGAAACCTATAAACTCTGTAAAACAATATCGCATTTAACAAGAATTGTGCTTTCCAACAGATGAATTAGAATTGAAATGAGATTTACGATAACACAAACTTATGACTTTAAAAGGTTTATTTCCTTTTCGGACGTTTCGCTCTGACAAATATTTTTTATGTCTATTGAGATTCTCTGTGAGTTGAGTCGCTCACGACTCGCATACAACTACCACGGACTCGCAATGAATTATCAGGAATGGTCGTTGACCGCACGCGCTTGTAACCTTTCCACAATTTGAACTAGATATATAATAATAATATATTTATTACAACTCCATCTGTCTGTCTGTAGATTGATAATAACATAAAATACAAAATGAATTTTATTGAATCTTGTTAATTTTATCGACGGTTATTTCTAAATTCTATTAGGTCAATACGTTTCTTATTCAAATACATTTACTTCTAGATAATATATTTAAACATATTCTATATCTACGATAACTTTAAAAAACAAATATGATGAGAGTATTTAAATGCTTTGCAATAATATTAATCTAATTTCGGTGCAATTCTGGATTGCTTTTACTAAAATCTATAGTCGTAGTCAGACAAGTTATAATTAGATCTCTAATTAGGTATGTGAAGAGATTCCATGATAGTATAATGTTATGGTTAACACATATGTCGGACTAAAAGGAAGACTACAGAAATTGGTATAGTAACCTAGTAAATGCTGATTCATTATTTTCATATGTGATTTGTTTAAACTCGTAACAGAAACTTACAAAATATAGACCCTCTTTGTCGGCATAGCGTCGAATCAAAGCGAGTATGTTAATAGGTATGTACCTAAATATACACACACTTATGTTAAATAAAACAACAATGTGGGACTAATTATAGTGTAACTTATCATAAAAGTAGGTACTTTATTTAATACTAGACTGTAGGGCAATAGCACGTACGTAATAATATTATTAACATTTCAAAAAGTAGGTATAAAACTTTCATGCAAAATGAAAAAAAAATAAAGATTATCTTAAAAATGTATTAATCAAACCTCATATTACAAACTTTTTCCTTATGTATGATGTCGATTCTTTAGATTCTACATTTTAAATACATTTTAGAGGCTCCTTTACTATACATATACATATAATAAAATAGTAATGAGACAAAAAATATGTACTTACATTAATAAAAATTGTATGAATAAAATAAAAGTCAAGTAGATACATGACACAACACAAATGATATATTTTTTATTCTTGTATATTTGTTTGTTTACTTAAAAAACTACTAGACAGATTTTGACAAAGATGCTGGCAACAGTTAGTATATCTTAAAATATATTTTTTACGATATGGGCTATTTTCGTACAAGATAGTTGTAAAAGTTATATTAAGTGTATTTTCATGCGAATAAAAACTTATTATCAATTTAACATGTTTTTGTGAGATAACACAATAACAATATAATTCGTGTTCTGACACAGCATTTAGTATTGTTGTCGAATTAGGTGTGAACTTTTGCGTTTAGTGTGCCAAAGTTCATAGTCACCGTTAGATGGTCATTCCTATTTATTTGAGGATACTTTGTGAATACGAATACGAGTCAATTGAATTCGTATCAAGTATCCTACCTCATTTGATAACAAATAAGTTTGCAGTCAATGGAAATAGGACAAAAATAATATCTTTATCTTTTAATATTATCTTTAGGTTCTTCGCTTGTCTTTTTACACCGCGGTTGAATTTCTATAATTTACCGTGATTTAGTTTTCTTTTTTATTATAAGGTCCGTCTCGTCACAACTAATTGACTCGTGCTGCGAAAATTATGGCAACTTTCTCGTCTCATGATAACAACATAATAAGTTTTGAAATCGTTGAAATACTAGAAATCAACGGTGCCTTACTATTTGTTTCTTTGTCATACAGCTGGAAATTAGAAAAGTATCTGATTTCATACAAGTAGTGACTGATATGTTTATTTTCTTAAAAAAAAAAAAAAAAAATTAATTATGAGAACTAATTAACTGTTATTGTTACTACCTACTTTTGTACATTGCACAAACTACATTCAAATTGGATCTCTATGCTCTATATGCTGCATACATATTGATTATTAATATCCGATGAAGTTAAATATCAGACTTCACAATAGGTATAATCTGTGAGGTGGGTTGAAGGTTGAACTTCATGTTATTATCGTGTCAATATCGCGCCGTGTCCCCGGGGATCCCGTCTAGACGACCCCGTTCAAACTTATCTAATTTTAAACGTTTGTAAACATAAAAGTGCTGACGTGAGCTAGCAGTCGTTATGAGCTGTTTTTTAAGGACGTGTAACAATTTTAGATCTCTGTACCTCATTCACATGCACGATTTATGAAAAATTTTATGAGAATGCTGACTTTCGTGACAATAATAATATTGTTCTTGTTTTCACAACTAGTCAGTAGGTTATTTTTGGCGGTTGTTGACCTTGATAGGCATACTTTATTAGATATTTTAAATATTAATAATTTAAAATTTGTAACAATTAAGTATGTGAAATATAGGTATGCATGCATGTATGTTATTAAAAGTATTTCATGGTAACAATAAAGTACTTCAAACGGGAAAAATCAATTTGTACTTGACAACCGATTTCAATTTCATCAAACAAACCAAATACTTAGTCAGGATCAGGGGATTGAAAGGGTCGACGCTGAATGGAAGTTACCTTATTATAAGTATAGATATAAACATTCTTAAAGATTTCAACTGGTCAATATAAGGTACGATAAAAATATTACAAGGGGTCCATTTGTCCCCTGCTGTGGAAACTAATCTTTTTCCCAATTTGTAGCATAGAATCTGTGAATGGGCATTACTGATAATTGGAAATTGCATAAAAAGAGGATGTTGTGAAGTTCGCAATTAAGTAACTATTGTTAAAATGCTATGTTTTTTTAACAGAATATTGAACTTTAAAAAAAAAAACAAAAAAAAATTGCATAAAATTCTGAGGAAGAAATAAATTTAAACAAATACTTAGCTTTTAAACTTCATACTAATAAAAAGTCAGTAACAAAAGATACAAAAAATGGTTTAAGATTAGATTGTCTGTGAAATGAGTTTCCAGAATAAAAACTAAAGAAGGAAAAATACCATATTTTTCTGTATTCAAATATTTAGCTGCGACCAAAAATAAGTAAATTTATTTATAGCTGAGATTAATTTGTCAATATAATTAATTTGCGATATCAGAATGGCGGTGCGTCACAATGGTCCCTACAAACGAACGCGTGCTTATCGGGATTATTTACTAAGTTATAGAAAATCGTACGTATTTCGGACAGTGATTTATAAAGGGGGTGGGCCACCCTCGCAAGGGGCACCGGCCACCACAAACAACATGAATTTCTGAAATAGAAATGAATTTATAGAAAAATCACTATATGACAGTTGTGATAGAAGTGTTAGATTAAACTAAAGTTTAGTTTAAGAGTAACAACTACTGTTATAACGATAAGGTTAAATGAATGAAGAAAGAAAAGAAGAAAATGAATGAAATGAATGAATGAACTTTGAATGAAATATATATAAAACCAATTGGTAAATAGAAAGTGTAATCTGCATTATTGAAAACAAAACAGATTAAAAATGAAAATTTATTTGAATCGTCAGTAAAAAACAAAACGAAACACACCTAATGTTATTAATAACATAACCTTTTTTAAACAGATTTATCTCCAGTTAAAAACTAGATACTCTTATAAGGAAAGTCATAATTCTATTGTGATGTTAATTGGTCTGATTCACTTTTTCTTGAATAGATATAGGAACCTTGTCTTTAATTTAATAGTAATTTCCGTTATGCTTTAACACAGCTTACCTATAATCTTTTGTGTGGGAAATAACTGTGTTAATTAATGACAGCTATCCTGCTTAGATCTCTTATTCGAGGTAAGTGGGTCGTATGTCAGATATAAAATGGATAAGATGCTTATAAACAGATTGACTGTAACATATTTTTTATGATCCATCGTGTTCTATGTTATGCTGACATGGCCTGTCACTTCTTTAATTGAATTAAATGCCGACAGCAAAAAATTAAACGACCAATTATCATTTCGCAAACATTTTACTAACATTTTTGATAACTTGATCAAATCTGACAAGTACATGTACATGTGGGGCATCATGATACACGTCTAATTCTTAATCAATTCAATTGAGAACATCGTTTTTTTACTAACCGTTACCTATCTATCTAAATTGTAATTTTTGTATCTATAAATATTGCCTATATTTAAATTCATATACTATTCTAAATATAATAACATTAATTCCGTACATAAATATTCGTTATGTTGTAAATATATTTTACAAGTAAACATTATTTTATTACAAATACGTGTGCCTACTTATTTATACGGCATAATAAATCGACCACATTAAGATTCCCGACTGCACATGTATGGATCGATAAGTCAAACAGGGTCGCAGGCACACCACTATTGACGAAGGCACGCAACGGTACAGCCATGACCAACCATTTCACCAGCATGCCAACTTGATTTAATGTTTCTAAACTTCAGGTTCTCGCCATAAAGGTGGCTAGATTAACTGAATCGAATAACGTAATGCTTCGTCCAACACTTGAATTACGTATTTGAAGTTTTCTACAAGTTATGCGGGCTTTTTAAAAAAATATCTGATATTAACTACCACTTGAGTATAATGAAGTACGACCATTGTGTGTATAAATTATTGTTCTAGCTCTTTAGTTGCTTGGACTGCAATTATCTTTACATTTTTGTATCAAATTCACACACAATATACAAGTCAGTCTACAAAAAGAAAGATATTTTTACGATACCAACAATTCTTAACGCTTCACATTTTACTGGGTCAGTGGCAATATCAATAAGCAATTATGTACGTTTTCGTGTCTTCTTGAATGGAGATCATTGAAACAAGTGTCGATTAAATCAGGTAAAATAACAGTCTATTTAATTCGACCGAAGCCGTGACAACAACAGCAGCTATTGTACTGATAAAATTCGCAATATGGCGTCCATTTTTCTTTTTTTATTTTAACAGACGAAATGGATTTGTATTTCCAGTTCGTTGATCAGCTGACAGATATACCAGAAACAGGATTCAAGAACACAAGATAGGATGCCGTTAACTATGTAGGAAGATGTTTATGCTCATAAAGGTCAAAGGAATTTGTTTATATAAAAATTATGCTAATGAATAGTTCAAAATAACTAACTAATTTTATACCGTTCGATGTTATTGCTCTTTTGGATTAAAATACATTTTGCACACCTTGTCAAGGTATTTTAAAATAGTTTATCTTATCGGTTTTCATTATCTGATTTTATTAATAAAACTATAATTAACTTTTACGATTCATTTAATAAAATACGTTATTAACAATCAGTCACACCTCAGCGGCATGTTTTAAATTATTGAGTATTATGTATTTTCAACTAGTAATTATTTTTACATAATTGTAGCTTATCTATCTATACGTGTCATTATGCTGTATTTGTATTTATTTTGCCTATTTAAAAAATATAAAAAATATGTGGCCCATGCAACCGTAACATGCGAGTAAATCACGCAGATGGGTGTAAAGAGTTTAATGCCAAAAATAGTTTTAAAATATGAATAAAGATATAAAGATCGATTGATTGTTTAACTATCACGGTATGAATAAATTATTATTTAATTATAACACAATATTTGCCAACGTGATGCGTGGAATTAGTATAAATTATTAAATTATTGTGATAAAAATAGAAAAAGATTTATAAGATTTTTACTAAGTCTGCTTTTTACGATATTATAATAGAGCGGTCTCGTTGTCAATTATTGTTCGAGAATCCCAAACAATGTAATAGATATCTACTAACACTATCGCCGTAGATCATAATTGGTAAAGCTGGAAAAAACCAATTTGATATACCAACCCAAGAAAAACAGGTGTTTTGTCTGTTGATGTCTATCTATTATGCTAGATAATTGGTTTGGGTCATTGACAGAAGCCGCTTAAGAATGCAAATTTAGGTCTTTGAGTATTTGAATAGACATAAAAACCAACGACAGTTTCCCTTTCTTTAAAACAAGGAAATTGTGATCGTCAGGTTTATATTTAAATAGCTGCTTTAAATAGCTGCTTAAAAACGCTGCTTTATATTTAAATAGAATATATTACTTATAAATCAAAACGATACTTAATCATTCATTTAGATATAGTTTGACAGGAATTGGTAATGTTGATAAGTGATTTAAAAATTGTAAATATGGTAAGTACACCTTAACCGTGCGGTACTGTTTATACAAGAACAGAGTATAGCTATAAGACAACCATTCAAATAAAGAATATTAGCTTTAGTAATGGACGCTTCTTGGAAAATATGCAAGCAGTAAACACTTGCGTGTAAAATAGTTATAGGGTGCAATAACGAAAATAATACAGCAAGCTTGGCCGTAACGATAATAGTAAAGTAACATTGTAATATAATAGAACACTAACTAGTTCACTATTAATATAATGTATCAAAATCACGTGTTATTAGAACTGAATATTTAATTACCAAACAATATACCACAGTCAGGATACATTTTTGATAATTACCAAAATTAGTCTACAGAAACCGCTAATCTAGATAATATTTACCAGATATTGGAGATACTATAACATCAAAGAGAATCGCAATAAAAACAGTCCGCGTAGGTAATTGAACACCCTCCGACATTCCCTGATTGCACGCTCGCTGATTCCCACGACTCGGGATCATCCTACTACCGTACTTCTTATGTAACTTTAATCAAAATTCCGTAAACTAGTAGAGCTTATTAAACTATCTATAATGACAAAGTGGATAATATAATTATTGAACCGTCTCGACGCTCAGCATTAAGTTCGGTATATGGAAAATTAATCAAAGTTAACAAAAAGAAACCAATACTTAGGTCTAACTGTAATTTACAATTTAAAGGATACAGCAAAATAATTATGTAAAGCTGGGTCTGAAGTACGTCTTCACAATGCATGCAATAAATCAAACAAAGAAAAAAAAACCAAGAGCACAACAGTTTATATGAGGGCACTAAATGTACGTTTGAAGTAACTCCTAGAGCGAGCTCGTGCTTGAGGATTCTTCCAGTAATCTTACGGTTATGAGTAGGAATCATGTAAAGCGAGCTAGTAATTGGGTGCACCAGAGTGGCGCAAGTAATTGATGTCTAGCGGTTCTTCAGTTCCACGCCCTTTGATAATAATATTGGAACTCTTTGACACTTCAAGCAACAATGTTATAAGCGAGAACGAATCAGTAACATTAACGATGTTGCAACAAATACAGTTAGTGCGTTCCTGTAGTAGTGTAGTTAAACATTTGGTAGTAAACAGTGGGTAGTATCAAGTTACCGGTTGTTAAGTCAGGTGTAAAGCTCGCACGATAATGTAATTCGAATGACTACTGTTTCGTAATATAGTATAATTATGTAACAACTTCTTCAATGATCTTAATAGTCTTAAGCTTCTATGAGACTGTAATTTATTTATTATTAATATTTGGAATAAAATTACTAATACTTATTTTATTGTTGTATTATTAGTATTCTAAATTTACGTGAGTGCTAATTTATTAATTGAGTTGTTTTATTTGCTTTTACCAAAGTATAAGGGTATAAGTTGAATAATAAATTATTATTTATTAACTTAAAATAATTGAGGATTCGTAGGCTCATATTATTTGAAATAGACATTTTATTTCAAAACAATAAATAAATATATTCATAGCTTACCAAAACATTTAAGATGATGAGCCATTGTAAAAGCATATTATTATATATATGCATGATTCACGTCACTTTAAAAAATATTTTATAGTTTCGCGATCCAGATTCCCGCCAAATCATAAGCCAGGTACACACGAGTTGTTTGTGTCGGTTTGCCCGCTAAACTGAAGTAAGCAGTAAGCACCGTGAGAGCTTCGCGAACCGTCTCTATACAGCCCACTCTACTGAGGGAGAAGGGAGGGACGTTCTTGTAGGGGAAACCGCGTCAACCGCCTCCGGTAATTCACTAAGAAAAGTTATTTTTTGATTGCCACACAGGGAGACCCTGTGATAGAAAGCGAAAATATTTAGTATCGGTTTGTTGATAAAATATTATTGTCTCTATGATGTTATATCTGCGAAATTAATTTCATGGCCATAAATACAAAAATTATGAACAATATTCGCGTCATAGTTTTAACATATGCGTACGTCTAAAGTGGACTTTCTCAAAAATTAAAGTGCTTACATTTTGTCGTAAACTCTAGCTAGTAACAATAACCTCTTACGACCCTTTTCTTGATATCAAAACTATAACCTTTAAATTCATTTGAAAATATTTAAAAAATATATTTTTTTTAAGCATCCAATAAAAGACATAGGGTACGTCAATGCTTTTTAACAACCTAACTATGAAACAGCACTATATTTTTTTTTTAAAGTAAAAAGTAAGCAAAAAATATAATCATTTTAATTTATACGTTGTGACCCAAATGCGAACCTGAGTTTTATAAGGTGTCAAAAGAATATCACAAGCTGTATTATTAAAGCAAAATTCTTTTGTAGACGAAGCTTCAGCAACATTTCGTCCTAAATTTTGACAAAATGCAAATATTATTCAAACAGGATTTTCAGGTCAGTCAATGGGACTTTCAAAAAACACTAAACGAAGAAACTAAATCATACTCATTATAATATATACACACTAAAGGTAATATTTACTGTTATATAATATTTATAGTAAAAATAATTTAAAGTAGGTAAGCTACAAACACACTTTAGGCTTGATTTGTTAAATGTCAATTGTACAATGACTTCACATTTTTTATTTTTCTAAACGGTAATACTTGAGTATTTATTAAATATGTTTTTATAAGAACAATACTTTCTTTATTTTGTAACAGCAATACTATTTCCGCTATCACTATAAGGAACATGTTGAGATATTCGGTGGTTCTCTTGACATGGCATGTGCACATTTTGCTAATACCGATTTCAATTCGCAAGGATGATAATTCTTACTAAATCCGAACATAAATTAGATTGCTTAAATTGTTTCTGTGCTTAAATTGCTTAAAGAGGTTATGTGTAACCGTGAGTAATCTGATGGTACGATATGTATACTGTATAGAGGTTTTTTCATTGTGGATTTTATTACAGTGTTATGCAATCATTATTATAACAATAATTTGTAAAACTTAAATCTAGTGATAATTATCTATTTATCAATAACTAGCTATTGTCAGCGACGATTGTTGTCTACCTTAACTATCATTACCTACTTGAAATATATGCGACACATTTTAGTTCCATTGTGAAATTCATGAATTTTATTTACATTGTAAATTTATAAACAAACCCATTTCAATGTTTTCCCGTGAATATTAATACATTTTTAGGTTGAAGAGTAAATACGGTAGTGCCTTACATGTGAACTTACATTATAAGCCAAAAAAAGACTCAACTTTTATTAAATCAGTCGTGAAGTTTTGTTTTATTTTCAATAAAGCTCAAATCAGCTTTTGTATTTTCCTATAAAAATGAGAGAAATTTCGGGAATAAAAAGTATCCTATTCCCCCGGTGACGCTGTAATAGCCAACAGGGCTAACAGCATAGACAGACATAAAAAAAAAAAAAAGTATCCTAAGTTTTGGTCGATGCATGGTCCTACCGTAGAAAATTACATCACACTTTTTACAACAACAACTCCAATTTTTACAACAACAACTCCAATAGTTTTGACTTTTTAACCAACATTGTAATGTAATAAGATAAACAGATACACAGACCATAACTGAAAGACAATATAAGGTTTTTAAGTTGTGTCCTATACAATTCGTAGCAATTCGTTTTGACAAAAATATTGATATTACCTAAACATTGATATTGCCTAAATATTGGTATTGTTGTCTTCTTACTATTTCATTATATGTGTAGTGTACCCATAGCTTGTTGTCTGTTTATGTATATACTATATCACACTCGGATTCCTTTTTTTTTTGATAGGATTTATCTTTCATTTTTTATAAAAACATCGTTTAGTAGCTTAAATACAATATTTAAATTGCCCATTATCCGCATTTGTCATATGCTTAAAGATCGCACTTCCAATACCTTGCAATTTTTTTTAAAAGGCAATGTCTAGAGAAATGTCGAGAGAGTCAAATATCAATATATTGAAGACAGTTTAAACTTTGACGTAAACAAGTAAAACGTAAACAAGTAAAACCCAATGACGGCGTCTAAAATTAGAGGTTTTAAATAAAAAACAAACAACAACTCTGTTATATTATACCTACAAATATAAAAATATACATAAATCTATACATATAATAAAATTGTCCCTGATCCATTTCTGTACATGGAAAATATTTAAAAAACATAATATAAGAGCAGGAGAACCCAAAACAATGGTTTTTCTGTTTGTCTGTATGTCTGTATGGTTGTGCACGCTAATGTCAGAAACGGCTTAACCAATTTGTATGCGGTTTTCAGGAATATATTAACATTTAGTCTTTATTTCATCTAAATCGGTTAAGAAATAAAAAAGTTATATCAATCTATGTCAGTCACGTAATGCAAATCTTATTCTATAGGTACATATAATAAATCTGTAGAGGAGTAGTCTTTGTACATTTAAATTATTTAAAAAAATATAGGATGTGAAGTGATAACTAAAAGAATCCATTCAATTTCAGCATTTTTTAAATCTTTGTATGTTTATCAGTTTGAATTTTAGTTGTGCACACATCACGAAAAAAAAATGTATTTTCAAAAAATTCATACAGGAGGACCTTTATATAAGCAAGAGAACTCAAAACAATGTTTTTTCATTTTGTCTGTTCGTCTGTATGTATGTTTGTGCACGTTAATCTCGGAAACAGATTAATCGATTTGGATTCAGTTTTCGGGAATATATTGTCATGCGAATTACTTTAATTTTGTTTTTTTTAGAAATCGGTTAACAAATAAAGAAATTAATAATCTCTAAAGAAATTAATAATAAGAATTATCGTACCATTGCTACTTACCAGTTTGAAAGTTTATAGTTTTTACATACATTGGTATGTACAAAGGGTACGTTTTATCAAAATAAAATCTACGCGTACGAAGTCGCAGGCAAAGCTATAATAAATTGAGAAATTGTTGGGTTTCCGGCCAGCTTTCAGCTCTCAGCAGAATTGCATTCCAAGCTGATGGAAGCTTACCTACTCAAAGACCGACTGACCTTTTTTATATTATTATTGTCCTCAATTACCTATTATATAAAAAATATCAGTTATTATAATTGTCCTCAAAAGTGCGTGTAAATGCCTTCTTGAAATTTAAATAAAAATATTTTGAATTTGAATTTAATATGAATTACCCGGCTGTAGCAACGTTAACCTTTCAGATTTTTTAATAATTTAACATACATACTAATTGCAAAAAAAGGTAAAATGTTATTTCTTGATTTAAACGACCCAAAAATTGCTCTAAAAAGACTAAAAAAAGGTAAACAACATTGTGTGTTATCTAATAGTGACATTAGTGGCGCTATCTAGGCGCTTATATGTCACTATTAGATAGCGCCTTTTACAAATAATTAGCAAATGAGGACATATGTTTTTTACAGGTAAAAACAGGCGCATGTATCGATTTGGTTTTCAACTTTTAGGAAATTATTTTAGGTCGAAGAGATATTTTAATGTATTTTTTTTTAGTCAATTCGTTCTGTAGACTAAAAAAAAAAACCTGGCTAAGATAAACCTTAAGGTAAATGCCTAGTATCTGTCAAGCAAATACTTTATTATACTTATAACAAAAACAACAGCTCCTGGCGCCAGGAGGGCGCCATACCACCCATTGCCTCCCCGCCACCGGATCCGCGTCTGGATAGATATTAAATATTCAATCGCAGGTGGACTAGGCATATAGAATATAGGTCGAAGCGTGTTGACGAGATCGATCAGTAGTTTTTATCTGCTGAAAGTGAAATACCCTTCTATATAACACACTAGAACGGAATTGCTGGCAACTGGTAGGACCTACAAAATATATCTAAGTAATACAAAGTGTAATATAAGTTATTTGCGATGCTATTTTGGCCTTAAAATACCTATACATTTAGACCCTTTAATCCTGTATAGATCGATAAACATCTAATTTAGAAGATATTTATGAAATAAAAATGACTTTAAAGTTTAAACAAACAAAGAGTGTTTTGTGGGTCAATACACAAGTTTGGTAACCGACATTATTATTTATAAATATTTACTTACATACATTAATTTAATTAGCTTAACACTTTTTTATTACGGTCACTATGTTATTTAAGTGTAGATACATTTAACGATAAGGGTTACTTGCAGAGACTTCTGATTCTGTTTCATTTACTTTCATCCATCCATATTTTACGAGTAGTGTTACCAGCGTCTTCGTCCTCGTGCGATACATAGGTATGACACGATAGATAGATGATAGATGGTGCGATATAATAATGACACATTTTTCTGGTTGTAAGTAAATGTCATAATGTACGTAACAGTACGTTGTCTTGTTTTTTCCTTAAAATAAATATTTTTTCAATAATTTCCTTTATGTTTTTATTTTTATTTTACTGTACTAAATGTTGGTAAAATGTTATATATACAGGGTTATTTGTAATAAGTTGACCACCTCTTGCCTCTCTGCATCAATCCCAACAACATTTGTTCTACGACTTTTTAAAATAATTAGTTTTAAAAATTTTAATTTTCTCATACAATAGTTAGGTTGCCTAACTAAAAATAACCTTGTACAAAAGGTTAATTTAATAGAATATATATAAAAATAATACTAATTAAGATTTGAATATTCTCATACAAAAGTTATTTGTTGCCTCTGAACTGACATTAACTCTGAGCGTAGTTATGGTCGCGTTGACCTTTTAAGCACTTCTAACAAAATAGAGTAATAAGTAAAAGAGGGAGGGAACATTTTTTTGTTTCGAGTTCTTTGTGTTGTTTAACAAGATTTTTAAAAAGTCGTAGAACAAATGTGGTTGGGATGGATGGAGAAAGGCTGCCTGCAAGAGGTGGGCAACTAATTAGAAATAACTTTGATATCTTCTTGTATAATATGTTCATTTAGTAAAAAAGTAATTTTACTTTACTTTTCGGGGAGAATACTCCAAAAAAAGGATTTGTATTAAATAACTGTTAAAGAAAAATTTATACCAATAGGTACATAAAATATAATAATATAACGATTAAATGTATATTATATTTTGATAAAGATTATAATTAAGTATAAAACCTCTTTGAATATTACGTTATATTTTTTAAAATTTTGCACCTGCTGCCAAAGTACAAAAATTATCACATACCGTTTTGTAGATCTAATGATGATAAATACTTACATGAATAATTTTAACATATTATATTGAAATATTTTGCAATATATTGGTGAAAAAAACCTGTATGTTTTATGACTGTAGTCTTCTTTCTGTCGACTATCGAGTTATATGCTGTAAATTTTTATCCAAATTTCATGTAATTAAAAAAGAAATACTGATATGTAAGTTTAACTTGATAAGGATTATATTATCACTAGGTACTAATAGTATTGGCTATTGCCTATTAGGTACCCAATGTTGGTCAGATGTAGAAGCTTTGTAAGTCTTGTCCTGCAGCCAATATTTTTTATATCATTATTTAATCTATAATATCTTCAAAAGTATTTAATCATTGAAATGATAATAATATAACGTATAGAGCAATTTTTCTAGCTACGATAAAAGATAAGACCTATTGATACTAAATCAATGGTTGGCATGGCAAAAGGGTTTGGCAAATAACTTTTTTTTCTCTTTGTCAAAGATAATAATGATTAAATAAATGTACATTGACCTTAGGAGTTGTATAGGTATATGCCATAGCAAACATTCCTCTTGACGTCACAAATACTATAATTTTCTATTATCATATTTCACACACGTACACATTATCTCATTTATCTCGGATAAATTATCCGATATTATTGTATATTTAATGCTTTTATACAGAAAATTCTTTATACACACTAAAAAATATCCACACTAATATTAAAGTGTAGTTGTGTTATGTAGTTGTAATCAATACCTGGAATTGAGTATTTATTTGACACATAAACTTACGGCAACTTGGTAAGTCATGTGGCATTTGAGTACGGGGAAGTATCTGGACTACCGTTTACAAATTAATATTAAAAAAAATGTATACTAAGAAAAAGAAAGTTCAGAAACTTAAAAATAAAATATTGAATTAATTTTAAACGATTCGAACATGTTAGCCGGATTCGAATTTTTGAGTAGGGTCAAACTTCAATTGTACATATTTGGCTTTAACTTATTCATTGAATTTACAAGTATCAATTGACGTATAAGTGTTTCTGATTTGAATTGTTGAATAAGTGTTACGTAATATTTAATAATAACCGTCCTTGTGTACTGTTGATTCAATTACAAGTAGACACTACATGATAGCCTCATATTCTTATCAATCAGATACGTTATCGTTCAAACTGTAGGTAGTATTATTTACATAGTAATGGTTGAAGTTTGCGGTTAAAAAATTACAGAAATAGCATGCTTTTATAACTAAAATAATTTATAAGGAAAACAAACAGTTATAATATCATAAAACCTGTAATTGGTAAATACAACTTACAAAAAAATATAAATAAATGCGGTAAATTTTCCTTAAGCCCATTGTTATAATTAATAAATAAATAAAAAATGTATAATTAAAGATTACACTTTTGTTTGACCGTATAAAGTCACTTTCCCAAACTTTTCCGTAAATTTTCAGCAAGCTTGTCCATGAATTCAAATGTTTCATAGTAGTCTGACCTTTTTACATTATTCATACCTTTAACGCAAATTGCAAGATCTTTCGTCATTATTCCAGATTCAATGGTTTCTATGCAAACGTTCTCAAGAGTTTCGGCGAACTTTTTCAATTCAGCGTTATTGTCCAGTTTGGCACGATGCAAGAGTCCTTTCGTCCATGCGAAAATGGAAGCAATAGGGTTGGTGGAAGTCTCCTTTCCTTGTTGGTAGAAACGGAAGTGTCTAGTTACAGTTCCGTGAGCTGCCTCAGCCTCTACTGTCTTACCGTCAGGGCAGATCAAAACTGAAGTCATAAGACCCAATGAACCATATCCCTGGGCTACCGAATCAGACTGAACATCTCCATCGTAGTTTTTGCAAGCCCACACAAATCCTCCTTCCGATTTCATAGCATAAGCAACCATGTCATCAATAAGACGATGTTCGTACCAAATACCGGCCGCTTCAAATTGAGACTTATAATCCTTCTCATAGATATCTTGGAAGATATCCTTAAAGCGTCCGTCATATTTCTTGAGAATCGTATTCTTAGTGCTCAAGTATAAGGGGTACTTTCTGTCCAATGCATATTTGAAGGATGAATGTCCAAAATCAACAATGGATGCATCAGTATTGAACATACCAAGAGCGACGCCGGCGCCATTGAAATCGTTAACTACGTGCCTAATGGGTTCACCAGATGGAGGGGTGAATATCAGTTCCAATTTACCTTCTCCGGGAACGACAAAATCAGTAGCTTTATATTGATCGGCGTGTGCATGACGTCCAATAATTATAGGCTTTTCCCATCCAGTCACCAGACGTGGAATATTCTTGCAAATAATGGCCTCCCTGAAGACTGTTCCTCCTAAAATGTTACGAATCGTACCATTAGGACTCTTCCACATCTTTGTCAAGTTGAATTCTTCAACTCTCTTCTCATCAGGAGTGATAGTGGCACATTTGATGCCAACATTATATTTTTTAACCGCCTCAGCACAGTCAATGGTAACTTGATCTGCGGTTTTATCTCTGTGTTCAATCCCCAAGTCATAAGTGTGAAGTTCAATGTCCAAAAACGGCAAAATTAATTTATCTTTAATAAGATCCCAGATAATTCTGGTCATCTCATCACCAAGAATGTCTACAACTGGGCCAGCTTGAATTTTCGACATTTTGATTGTTCTGTAAATAAAAATGGAAATATGGTTTATAATTACTAAGCACTGATAAGAATATCTGTACAATACTACTACAATATACTACTTCAGACCAACATTTTGAAAGAAGTGTAATAATAACAGGCTAATATGATTTAATTTATTCCGGCAATATTTATATTTAATTTACTTGTGTTTGCATTTGAATGGATCTATCAAACAATATTAAAGTTACATTGTAAAATAATTTGTTTCCCAATCCAGCAGTTAACTTAGATTCACTGTTTTGATTTTTTGTTTATGCCAGTTAGAATTTTTAATAAGTACCTAATAATTATTAAAAATATTGATAATTTGAGGTCATTAAACCCTAAATTATCAATATCTTACTTCTGTAAACATATTTAATGTAAACATACAATAACACAGATTCTAAATATAAAGTCATGACCTGTAAAATTATGCTATTGCAAGCAAACAATAGTAGTAGATACTACTCTGTCAAATTATTTTATATATAAATAAATTTATCAGCTGACCTTGTGCCAACGTGTTTTTATCGGTTTCATTATGCAGCAATACATAATTACGGGCTGTCATTGAAACTGATGCAAGAAAAACATAAGTAGTGATCAATAAAATTCTTAACATATTTCAAAATTAAATAATTTCAGAAATGTTTGATGCAACCTTATAGAAAAGGGATAATTTGTCAGACTTAAGGTAAATGCTGGAATCTACAACATATAGATATGTTCATGAATACACAAAATTTAGTTTTATTACTGTTATTCAGTTTGTTAAAATAGTTACTAATTTTTTTTTTGGTTTATATGTTTGTTATAATATTTTTTACTTTATATATTTTATATTTTTTAATTAATGGATGGGCAGGGACTCGAACCTGCAACCTCTGGGAATTTTTCATTACATTTTCAATAATTTTTTATTTTCTTGCATATCTTGCTAGGTATATAAATGACTATTAAAACATTATATTATAATAACATTATATGGGATTACCGGGATGTTCTTGACATCAGAGTCATCTTGAAGATAGGAAATTATGCTGAATAGGTTTAGAATAAACCATTATTTGATAACAATCCATATAAAGAAGTGATTCTTACATACATCTTCTTTTAATAAAAAGTATTCCATAAATGTGTTAACCCAAAGATTATATCAAAATCTATTATTGCTTTATGTGTGTTAGTTATGTGAGAAGATGCTTAAAAACTGCCATGTAAAACAGTATCAATTTCAACTTTTAAACAAGCTTATTATTAATAATAATTTCCGATACTTGTTCAATTGCTATATGTGGTCACTAACTACACAAGTGCAAATTTTTTATAATATTTACATGAAATAAACATAACTACACCAATTATCTCTGCTACTACACAATTAATATTTATATTATATACTGATAGATTTCAAAAGAATATAAATTAAATATTTAATTCACCTCTTAAAATAAAATCAAGCATATCTTTTATTCCTGGGGCATAATTAGAAAGTCACTAAGCAATTTGAGATGTATCATAAACCAAAACTAGTTTCCTCAGTACAAAGTTCATAATTTAGCACCTAGTTATGTGAAATTATAACTTTAATGCTATTTAATATTTGATAACGGCATTAAAATGTTAAAGGTTTTATATTTTATATATATTTAACATAGAAGTGAAATTAAAAATTTAAATGAACTTACCGGTTAAACAATTGTCACGTAATATACGACTAATATTTTTTTAGGCAATAAAAATTAAAAGTCGACTTCACAATTGTGTTACCGTTCCTACTCAACTTTACTGACTGAATGAATGTTTAAAATGTGAATAGAGAATACTGATTACTAAACTAAAATTATATTATTATAATGTTTACGATGATTGGTTGCAGAGTTGTCAAATAAAAATATCCACGTACCTAGTTACTTAGTCAGTTACTTTCTCTTTCATGAAATGTCAATTAGACTATCATATAACATTGTGAATGCTGCTATGTATATAATAATGATAATCAATTAGGACTTACCAGTTATAAGCGTCCAACTCAATTAGCAAATAGGTAAAGAGTAACTTAAGCGAATGTAAATATTAAATTGTAATTCTAATTATTTATTATATGTACGTAGTTTGGTAGGTATATATTTATAGAAAAACCGAGAGCAGATAATAAATAGAGAAAGGCGGCAGGGGACTGTGTGTCGAGCGTCTTAGAAAAAAAAAGATAGAAGGAGAGAGCCATACTTATGTTTACCTAAATTAGACAAAGATAAGTATAGATAGATAACCAGTAGCCTTATTTGCTTTTTTTTTCCGATGTTCACACTTTACTTTTTAGGCTGGCTACCCTTAATTCTATAAGAATTCTATGGTTAATTGTCGACTTAGTAGTTGTCAGAAAATTCAAAGTAGAGCAGTACAAAGATATTTGACACAAGTTTCTTTCATGACGGAACGAGGAAGGTTTTCACGGCCTATGTAGGGCGCGTCTCCCGTGCTATCTTCAGCATAGCAACGAAGTCTATCAATTAATGGCATTTCATTAATATGCAGAAGAAACAACGTCAGAGAAAGTACAGAATCTTGCAGGACGCCAAAATTTATGTCCATGCTTTTGGAGCAAGTACCGTCTGCGACGGTTCTTATGTATACTGGGTGGTGTTTCGTATTACTGGGCACCCCGCTCATCCACCGAAGCTTACAAAGAAAAGGGAGCTACCAGCGATGGGCCTGTAATTCGACGGGTCTAATCTATCGTCCCTTTTGGGCATCTGGTTAGCGGCCTTTAACATAGACTGTACTTGCCTGCAGTTGTTAGAAAGTGCTAAAAAAGTGGCGGTATGCCGTCGGGCCTACTCAACTCAGCTCACTCTTGATGTTCATACATCAACATCAAGACTGAGCAACTCCCAGCTGATATCTCTTTGTGATATGGGAATTTCCACCCTAGAGCAGCCGCAATTTATTTATTTATTTATAATTGATGGTAAGAGGTGCGGTGCTTTAGTCGACGTTCAAAGTTGAGTTTAAGACAAAGAGTAAACCTAGAGGATCGGGTTTCTATGGGCGCTAAGGGCCAGGTTGGCATCTGCATTTTGAAATGGTGTTAAGGACAATTGACAAAAATGTTTCCTTAATCTTGTTCTGGCAAAAGTTCTTTTAGTGGACTTCGAGACAGCATTCAGTTTGCGTTTCATATCAGGCAGATTAGGATTTCAATGGTTTCCAGCTATGGTCCAAGCCCTTTATGAGGGTTGCTTAAATTGTCTAGCAATTTTACAAGACCTATTGAACCACGGTCTTTTTTTGTTCCTGCAGCAATTAGAGAGTTTGGAATATAATATTCCACACCCACCAGTATCGTCTCAGAGACAGCTGCTGCGCAGGTGTCGGGATCTTCTAATGTGAAGCAAAGCAATCTCCACGGGTACGATGCATAGTACTCTCGTGTCAGACCTTATTAGTACCTTATTTCTTTGAATAAATTTAATGATTGATCGATCAAATTTAAAGTCACTTATTTTTTTATAAAATTTTTGAATCACCCAAAATTTGCCGCCATTTTCGATGCGGTGTACTCATGTGAAAATATAAAAATAAGAACGTAACGGGCGGTCGAACATAATGTAAGTTCTTGAAAATGTCTGTTTTATTAAAACTTCAGAACAATAACTAAAGCATTGCAAAGGCAAGTAGCCTAAATTGTAAAACTTATCTTGTGCGTTACGGTTGTTGTGAAAACATAATGATGAAAGAAACACATAAAAAGTGGTCAGATCAGCAAAATGTACACTTACAAATATATGTCAATTGGTCACCATTTGGTCACCATCAACATCGATTGTTTAATAAATGTTATTTATTTGTCATTTCTTTTATAAGAGGTTCTCAAAGTGGTGAATAAAAAAATAAAAAATATGTCTTAACCTGACCTTATTTTTTTAAAGTTACTTTCAATAAATGTTTTTAATTTTGTATTTTTAGTTTATTTGTCGCATGCATTATTTTTAAATACTACCTAAGTCATTTTCTAGAACGAAATACAGCTAAACGTTATCGCACGTGGCAAAATCCTCGAGGTGATAGCACTTTACGATGTATCTCGTTCTAGCAAGTGAAGGGAAAGCACCTAACCAGCCTATCAAAAACGGTAGGTACTACGGCAACGGCAGGGTACCTTTTAAAAATTTGAAGCTCCTTCTATGCTTTAGTTATTGTTCTGAGTTGATAACTAATGCTTTCATACTTTTTTTGAAAATGTACGATATTTTTTGAGATATTTTTTGAGATGTACGATAATGTTAAGCCCCTTGGTACGATCGGCGCATCATTTCAGGTTGGCAACACAGGCTGTGGCTACTACAGACTGCTTATAACTTAGTAGACACCACAGAGTACTATAAAGTAGACACTATACAGTATACCATCACTATATTACTATACTAAAACAAGTTTTTCTGTGATCTGTCCACTATCTTTTAACGTCCGAAGAATTGATTTTAAATATTGATAGAAATATGTTTTTGTTATTTTATCAATGCAAGAAGTTTTACTAACAAAACTAACACTATTATACTGTTAATTGATAAACAGTTTATTCATTATTAGAGTGTGATTCTTATGAGAAAATCGTATGCAAAAAAATGTTTTGTGAAATGCGCTGATTTTTTCTATAAATGAGTTCGAAATGGTTATACAAAAGAATATTAACGATATAGATGCAAACAAAAATGTTGTAGCCTTAGATGCCGCAAGTAATACATGGAGTCTTCAAGCGCCAGCTAAAATAATTAATATTCGCAACACAGCAAATATGCAGACTGTAAGAATTAGAATCTATTTTTCTTACATTAATGTGAGTTTTTGCTAAACTTTACTTTTATTATAGAAACAACCTATAACGCGTCAAATAGCAATTAGTACGCTGGCTGCTATGCATAGAAGGTTCAGCCTTCCAGGACCTGTTCAACCGCATTCAAGACCTATTGCGGAATTTCGAGCAAGTGCGAACAAATCCCTGGACATGCTACGACAAACAATACAGTCAGCAGTTACAAGGGAAATAGATCAAGTTATTAAAAAATACTTAGAAGTAAGTAAATTGTTTAGGTCATAAAGTAGCATTAATTAATTATAATAATTATAGTAGATTGTACTTTTATTAAATTGATCTGTATATTTTAACGTACTTGTTTTTCAAATCATTTGATTTTACAATAATTTCAGAAATTCTTTGTGCCAGCAGTAAACAATATAAGATTGAACTTAGGTGATGAGTCCGTGAGTGAGGATCAGGTATGTAAGATTTTTAAACATTTATTAATCCAATTATCTACAAATTTTAAACTGTTGAACACAATTAGACATTTTTTTTATATAATAATATAGTTTGATTATTGGGATGAGCATAGGTTTTTTCAAAAAAAGAAATCAAATCAGATTTAAAGTCAAATATAGGGTGAATATTTATATGGAGATTCTTCACTGAACTAGTTAGAAATTTGTATAATAATTAAGCTCTTGGTAAGAAATAGTGTTAAAATAATGTTAAAATAAATAGTGATATCCCCTCTTAGAAAATCTTTGAAAAATGATTTCAAAATTAGCTCTCCCTGAAAATTTAAACAAAGGTAACAATTATTTCTTAATAACTTGGGAAAATAGTTTATACTTCATTAACCCTTTTTGAACTTAAAGGTTAGAGCAGTCTGCCGAGCTATGTTAGATGCAACTCGCCTTCTATATTCTACTCCACCACGGGTGACACAGACTGGTTTTGAGACGACAGAGGCAGAAGCTGATAAATTAACTAAACAAGCAGTAAGAATTAATTCTTATACAATTTAGTGAGCTCTTGTATGTTTGGGCCATTTATTTAAAATACCAAAAATATATATATATTTATAATTAATTACCTACTTGTACATCAGTTACAGAATACATTACAAAATAAGAGAAAAGATTCAGATCTGGATTCAGATTTTTCACAAGTTAAGAAAATAAAACAAGAAGACACTACTGATAGTGGATCATCATCACCACTGCCTTCACCAGCTCTTCGGGACCCTGAGAAATGGAATCCAGCACGACTCAATCAAGATACATTATTTATTATGGGCTCTCATGCTCATAAGGTAACTTTATATATATTTATTACTACTTGGTATTAGTATTTTCTTAAATTTTCACTAGAAGTCAATTAAATAATTCTATTTCTAATGGTTATTTATACTTTTCATTATATATTTTTGGTATTATTTAAAATAAAAGTCAAATTTCATCTATCATCTTTTATGTGTAATCAATGTGGGATACATTAAAAATGTTTAATTATTTATCGCATAATATAAATTGAATGTAAATGGTTATTATACCATTGTAATTGTCTGTGTATATGAAACTAAACCTTCCAACTATTGGTTAGTATGTCTATAATACAATATAATTGTTTATGTGAATTGCAGGTATTAGGACTGGGTAACTCTCGCGGGCGTCTTTATACACGTCATGCTGGTTTACTGAGATACCCAGCGGACAGTGCTGACAAGGAATGGATTGCAAATCATAACCTTGTAAATGCTGTAGGAGGAAAGACTTATATTATGGTATGTAGAATTAGTACTACTGTATTACTAACTTTTAAATTTATTTTTTTATAATAATATTTTATAATCAGGAATTAAAGCTCTAGTAAATTGGTTTCATATACCTTTTGATTGCCTAATATGTTAATGAGGCTGCACCGGTCGCGATCACTGTCTGTCTGTCTTAGCGATGCAAGCTCTTCGTCGTCAAATCCATTAGGTCGTAATTTCTTCATCTACCCGCACTTCTTTGATATTATTAATATTGTCTGTTCGCAATGTTCGTCACGTACACCCTATTCAGGTGTGAACAAAACGGACTGAATAAAGGACGGTGGTTTATCACAGGTTTCAATGCTGGTAATAACTTAAATTCGTCTTTCTTTTGATTGGTACACAGTATTGACTATTTGAGTCACAGTCATAATTGATATGTGAGAATAAACCAAGTAAAGCGTTTACCAAAAAAAAGACTAGTAACAGTAGTAACCAATCATGCATAATCGATGACGATCTCACATTTATAATGTCTTAGGCGGACACTAAATTTAACTTTAGACATTTAAATAATAGTAACAATATAATTATCTTTTGTACCAAGTACGTCAATAGAAAATACATTGGAAGTAACTACAGTAAATCAACATGTACCGATTTGTCAACAAGTTGATAATTGCCAAACCTCCCTATCGTCAGCACAATCTGAGAGAAGAATACAGTAAGACATAATAACTGTGGAAGTATGCAAAGTAAACCAACCTAGTGTTGGTGACATGAATTAGCTGTTGTAGTTAAATTTCCTAACCGCATATAATGTAAACGTTTAGCTAGTGATTCGATATTAGCACTATTGTAATTTTGAATCTAAAGATGTAGCTAAAAATACGGTTTTATTAATCAATTACGTATCAATTAGGTATCAACTACGTTGTCGTCGGAAAATAATTTTAGGTATCATTGCGGATTAGATAGAGAAAATATGACACGTGTTATTTTATTACTATAAAGCAAATGGTTATTTGCAGCCAAATATTTCGAAGGGACCACTAAAGCTATCTTTCAAATGTTTTAAACGACGTATTGTGTGCGAGCCAGTCGTTATTTACATTTATTGATAATACAATTTATTTATTTATTTGAGAGTTAGTATAAGTTAAAAACAAAAAAGTCCAAGAATTGACCATTGAGGAACGCTCCATTTTATTAATGGACTTGTTGAAAGGTCACCATTTATTCTAGCTTTCTGTTGTGTTGATCCGTTTGAATAAGTTTTGCAGTACACACAGGATGTGGTATCATTACAAAGTACAGAATTTAAACCAGGCCAAACGGTGCTTTCTATTAGTGAAAGGATAAAAAAAATAATGCTACTATGAAGAACTGTTTGACAGGAAAATCAGGGATTGCAGAATTGGCACTAGAATTTCACCTAGAATTGCACATAGAATATCACCATAGCCAGGTTCTCTTCACAGAACGACACTTGTATTCAAGAGTTTTACTAAAAACGTTGAAAATCCAGAAAATCTAAACTTTCAATTGGAAAGATAGATTAAAATTATTAGCAGTGTAAAGTCCAGAGATAAATAGCATACTTCCTTGTTTCTTTGCGCAGTCGGTTAAATACGTGAATAGGGACGCAACGCTTGGCTTAGAGAATAGGGAGTGTTGTATGTTTGAGGTTGGATAAGGAAGAAATTCTGATCTTACGGATCCAACGGCGGAGAGCTTATATCCATAAGACAATCAGCCTGTGACTACGGCCAGTGTAACCTAGTCTAAACCTCAGACAATTAAAAGAAATTTGACATCTATTTCCTAGCGTGTTAATTCCTGTTCATAAAATATTTTTGTCTAGTATTATATTTGATACTCATGTTTATTAAAATATGTATATTAATATATAGTATAGCAGGACAAATTACACATATTGATAACATCCCTAAGTAAGCGAATTATTTGCTTGTGTTAAGTGTGTTAGACAATTACATAAATATATAGAAATGCACATTATAAATACTGAGAATATTTTTAATAAACGACCAAACCCAGAAATACAGACAAATATGCTTATCACATACATGCCTGTCCCTGTCGGGAATCGAACCCAAACCCCATTACACTGCCATTATGCGTTAGGCGTCTGCCCTAACCACTTGACCAACGGGGCGGTAATTACACTTAATTTTACCTGTATCTTTAATTGTTGTAGGTCCTAGAAGATATAGAAGAATTAGCCACTAGTGATGCTTATAAGCATAGTTCATTGCCTCTTCTGGGTGAATTGACGGGATTCAAGGTGCCACCATTTTTATTAAGGAAAATAAAAACATATGTCCTTAAAAAAGCCTTAAGTGGGGACCTTAGTAATGCTAATAGCCCTCAACCATCGACAAGCAATCAAGAAGACAAGTTCAAAATAGAAGACATCAAACTAGAAGTTCATGACGATTTTGACTCTGCTAACTTTAATGCAAGTCAGTATATAACAAATTCTGACCATTCAAGGGACTTTGGAGAATCTATGATGAAGGAGGACACGGATTTCGCAGATATAAAGGTGGAGGACATTGATGATATTAAAGTGGATGGAATAAAAATGGAAGATTTGGATGAAATAAAAGTGGATGGTATAAAAGTGGAAGATTTGGAAGTAAACGGTATTAAAGTCGAGAGTATTGATGATATAAATGTGGACGGAATTAAAGTAGAAGATATTAAACTAGAGAATGACGATGCATTCGACCTATGCAAGGAAACTGACGACGAGAGTCATCTCGTCGACGGGTTGCTCGAATCGGACATCGAGTTTTTGAGTAGGAACTTATGTAATATCGAGAGCGATACGGATGCAAGGAAAACTATCGAGAAATTGACCGGAGCTAATCCCGATACCATAACATTAGTCGGGGACGAGTTCGATTTAGGGACTACTTTAAATACGAGCAATGTAAGTTCTGATACCCATTTCTTGTACGTATATTGAATTAACATTTGTGAACAATTAAAATGTTTAGTTCTCAGGTAACCAAGGCACGAAATGCATAACGGTAGCATCGACGACCAGTGGTATGATCCACAGTGTCCCGGTGGCGCACATCGCTCCGCCGCGCATCACGGGCAGCACGGTGCACTACTACAGCAGCGCGGCGCCGCCCGCCCGCACCCTGCACCTGCCGCAAGCCACCGTCACCATACAGAGCATACCGCGCTCCACCTCACACGTCATCCGCGGGTGAGATTATTACTTATTGTTATTGCGTTTCAAAAGTAAAAAGAAACCGATACGAGCAGGGATTTGAACCCGCGACCTTGGGAATGGGAAACCGTCCCAGTTGTGAAAATGCCCGTATCGGTTTATTTTTTATTCTATATTTATATCAATTTAAATAAGCTTAACATGGCTTAAGCTTACATATCTATAGATATTTTCAAACACGATTTATTTTATTTGCCTTTTTAGTTATTTTTATTAAATATATTAAAAAAAAAAAAACCAAATTTGGAATTTAATATTATTTACACGTAATATTAGTTCTAAAAATACATACACCACACATAACACATACTACATAGTACACGGTATACCAGTATATAATACCAGTACATAATAAATCATGCATACGTAATAACCATCAATGATGATCTTATAACTATTGACAAAACGAGCCTTACCTGGACGCATAGGAAAGGAAATCCAGTTGCAGCTACAGATGTATACTTTTCGGTAACTCCACCATTCCCGAAGGTAATATATCTAATAAAATACACCACAACTTCCAAAATTCGGCTGACATAGCTTTCTTTCGTCAGTGATGCGAGTTGAGATATCTGTTTTAGCTGCCTAAGACGCTCCTCGTGTGCTAGATATGGATCATTTCTTTACTGAACCTGAGTATTTGTTACAGAATACCAATCAACGCGAAATCTGGCACAATCAGTACAGTGATGTCTTCAGGTACAGCAAGCATCATCGGCTTCGGTACCAGGACCTCCAACGCCACCATTATCGGTACCCCTCAGTATGTCAATGTCTCATCGAAATCCTTTCCAACAGGAAACATTCTACACAACGCTATAGTTTCTAAGAACATTGTGAACCGTAATATGAATACCGCTACTTCTGGAGTATCGTTCAATGTGACAACAGTCAGACCAGCCTTACACACAACTACACCAAAGAGCACAGTGGTCACAGTAGCCTCAGACTTTGATAGTATTTCCACCACCAAAGATATGATAGACAATGCTTGCAATTCATCTCTTATGCTCAAAAAAGTGCTGACATTAGGAAGTTCTGGATCTAGTAAATCCTTTATGATGCATAATACCCAAAAAGTACTTTCCACCGGTTTTGCTAATGGAATAACACCACCACCCAATGTAACCATTGTGAGCTCTGGGACCAGTGGTGGGATTCTCAATAATGCCAATCTCAACAATATTAATTGTCCCAATTCTGGCAACTTAAGCGCCACTCATGCTACTTTATCTGCTTTGCTTTCCTCATCCACTGAAGGTACTCCAATAAAAAAATAATTGCATTCCAATTTTTATTTTTATCTTGTTATCAATATTTACATGTACATGTTTTTTTAGTAGAAGTTTTCAAATATAATCAAGAAAAATATTTTGCTATCGTTTATAGGATAATTCAGAATATTTACGTTGCTACTAACTTTTAGATACTTAAAAGTTGCCAACACTTTAATCTACCTCTTGAGTTACCTGATACATTAGGCTTTAATAATTGTTGTGTCAAAGTATAAGTCAGTATTATATGTTTTTGTTTGACTTTTATAATGTTAAGAAAAATCGTTTTAAGTCATGAATTATTTAAAATCAAATGTAAGATCTCTTAAGGTTTTTGCTCAAATATTTTCCTTAGAACTGTCGTGTAATGTACATAAAACACTATTTCAACATTTATAGTATGTATATCAGATATAAACAGGGTGGGTTCAACACTAATTGCTCACTTAAGCACTTCAGGACATTTTGATAGTTAAACTTCATTTTTTACTGATTATTGCGTATTGCTATTACTGCCAAAGAGAAGTCCACCCTCTTAGCGTAAAGAACTAGTACAGTAATACCTTACACCTCATGATTTTTTATCTTAATACATTCGTTACCAAAATAATGAAAACTCAATTCGAATTTGAAAAGGAAACTTTTATAAAGCAATAACTTAGTTGTCTATCTTTAAACGTTCTTTTATATAACAAAAAAATAATAATAGTTAGTTGAACTCACCCTAAAACAACTAATTTGTTTAAATATTTGCATGTTTGCAATTAGTTGTACAAAATATTTCTCATTATATATCGTTGTATATTAGTACTTATAATATTATATACTATTTTTTATTTTTTATTATGTAGTATTATATAATATTCAAAATATTAGATTTGACAAGTATCACATTTATCACATTTATCCTTACACCAGTAAATTCAAATTCTCACTATAAATGTATATCTAATAAAAATATTTTCTTATTTACTATAGTTAATACATTATTAGAATCAAAATTGATAAATATCTTAATAGTTGTTAATAATACATATTTCATATTACTTTGTCTCGCTACAGTATTTAAACTCATATTGGAAATAACTATGAGTAGTAATTTCTGAAAAATGAATGTTTTTTGGTTGCTCAATTCAATGACTTGGTAGAAACGGAATATCGTAATTTTATCGTAATCGTAATCTGATAGACTGCTTTTTGCAGACAGTATATGCGTAAAATATTTTTAAAAAGTCTTATAAATATTGATTATTTAGATCGTGTTCCTAATAATATTATAAAGGTAAGTAGACCGTATGCAACTTCTCATATAATCACAAGCAGAGGCAGAGGTGTACTCGGTTCAGTCGTGCAAGGTGATGGTGATCTTGATGTAAGGAACAATACATGCCGGATGGATGAAATGGCGACAGGTCACAGGCACAACATGTGACCCTCGAATGCCCCTTAAACTAAAGGGGCAAATATACAAGATAATCATAAGATCTGTCGTATTGTATGGTTCGGAGTGCTGGGCGAGGAAAGGGACGAATGAAAGGAAATTACACGCGGCTGAGATGCGAATGCTAAGATGGATGTGTGGCTTAACTAGAATGGACAAAATTAGAAATGAGTATGTAAGAGGAAGTATGAAAATAGCGTCCGTGACCGAAAATCTGTCAAGCAATAGATTAGCGTGGTACGCGCATATTATGTGAAGGGATGAATGTCATGTGACGAGGAAAATGTTAAAGATGAATGTGGATGGAAAGAAAAGGAGAGGAAGGAGAGGAGGCCGAAGAGAGTGGGGATGGACTGTATGAAAGATGATATGCTGGGAAAAGGAGTGAATACTAAGATGACGAATGATAGAGCTGAGTAGACGAAAATGACATGTTGTGCCGACCCTCATAGTGGGATAAGGACAGGAGAGAGAGAGAGAGAGAGAGAAACACACACGCAAAAATATTTAATCAGCTGCCATAAAAAAAGATCATCAACTTAAAATACGGGGTACATTTGATAATACGCCTCTGAATATGCAACCGTAAAAACATTTTTTTTTCTTTAAGCTTCACTTAGAATATATTCCACTGCCAATTATAGATACAAAAGATATTTAAAGAACAAAGCCATAAGCACATCAAAAGCTAATTAACTTAAGTGTAGTATTTGTAGATTTAGGATGTGCGTAAAAAATTGTTATTTTATTGATATGATTCCTAAAAAAACATATGAGTACTTTCAATTGACTAAAAATTTGATTTGATTTAAATATGAAGACTGTGCAAAAGAAATGACTGAAAAAAACATAGATTTAGTTGGTCTAGTAACATATTTTTTCTTGTTATAAACAATTTTTTTATTATAAGTTACTTATTTATGATTTTGTGTTGCTAAGCCAAATATAATATAATTTAAGGCTTGTTTTGTTTTTCGCAATATCGCTTTGAGCAATGTATGCTTTAGTATAACTTTACCTAAAAGACTGCGTTTTTTTGCTACTGCTTTTGCAGCTTTATGTGCAATTATTTTATTTATCTTTTTAATATTTTTGTTATTTGGCTTTTTTGCCGTTATTGCATTTAATTAACATATGAATGATATTATTATATTATTATATTATAAGAATAAAAATAATGCTAGCTTGGCTGTGTTTGCTTTTTAATGATAAAAATATAAATAACTTCATAACTCAAACCATTTATGTTTTTTATACAACTGGTTGTGAATCACAAAAGACTTCAATAGTTATATTTTCCTGAGATATTCTCCGTAGTTAGATTAAATTGTTAAATATTTAATTTATATCCACTTTAATGGTTAAGATTTATAAAACTTATTTTATCACATTTGCGATAGATTTAGATTGCAATTTTTAAAAATGTTATAACATAAGAACTAATATTAGACACTAAATTTACAATAGCGAATGTACTAAATATTAGTATATATTAATATCTTTTAGAAAATTATTCCGCTAAAATTTCTCTTCGTAGATGATAAATGTTATGAAACTTAAATTAAATAGATATTTAATATTTGATTCATTCCTAATTTTCTGTTTCGTCTATTCTATATAACTATTATTTTATTATATATAACGAGTATTATTGTTATTACATGAACAAGAGTGGTCGTAAATCGTATAATTGTTCGTCCAAACATTAATTAAACATATTTTTTTGTATCTCCTGTGATCTTTAATGTTTTAGAATATTAAATATTAATTTATTGTAAGAGTGTTGCCAATTTTTTATTTTGTTAAACACAATAAGAAGGAAACAAACGTTGTTTTATTTATATAACGATTTGTTTCTATATAATTTTGAATTTCTTATGATTATGCAATTTCCTAAGCTTAGGAGATATAAATATACTCCTACAATAAGCTTGTGAACTAACTCTATTACTTGAGCAAACAAAGTAGACCTCAAAAAGGTTACTGAGTATATTTTAAATAATGTTAAAATTACACATATATGTCATATCTTAAATCATTGTTTTTGCTTTTTTCAATCGAAGCCGTTATTAATTATGTGTTGTAAAAATAATCCTTTTAATGTAAATGTACTGCATTACATATCCATTTTTTAATGTTAATTATATATTATAAGTTATATTTTGGTAACTTTATTTATTTATGCTGTTTTACTAAGTTGTTAAGAATAGTGTTTAAGGTGTTTTAAAATCTCAATATTGTGGCTGTGTAATAAATTGTGAGCTGTATTGATCTTAAAACTGTTTATTATTGTTATCTCTATATTATTATTTAAGATATATATTTCATTTTAAAGTTTACTTAACTCTAAGTATTATAAGCTAAGAATAGTTATCAAATATATAGTTACCCGACTATATTCAAGTAAATTATTCGGAAATTTGCCCGACCAGTAACCCCGGATAGGAACCCCGAATGGGTTTGAAACTAGTCGGGCAAAATTTTGATGAATATAGCTGGGTAAAAAAAATATTAAATAGTCATCATGGTTCACGAAAGTTTAATTACAAAAGAATATCATCCAAATTAACTACTTCTATTAAACTACTACTATTAAACTACTAATATTAAAGTACTACTATTAAACTAAACTACTACTACTACTACTACTAAATTCACGATTTCATAACGAACCTTGAACAGGAGCCTTACATTTTTATGAAGTCACCCCATGTATGTGTAGGGTAAGGATGTGAAAAATTAAAAATCTTCTCAGAATTGTTGAAGCTAGCTTACACTTAATTCTTTATTTAAAAAGACAAAGCTCTAAACATGCAAATAAAAAAAAATCAATCTTTAATATCATAATAATATTATGATTATAGGTACAACTAAAGATGTTTCCAAATACTCATAATTAACTAACGTATCGGAGTCTATATTTATAGAATCGGAAAATATCTCAATGGGAAAAAAAGCTTTGCTATAATTAAATTGTATCTTTAAATACAAATCGTGGAAATATTGATACTTCCAGTAAAAACATTATTATGATGTCAATTATTTACTTTACTGAACAAATATTTTATTTATTATTAAAAATACAATAAAAAACCAACTAGGATCACGTAAAACAAAATTCATCAATTTTAAGGTTTTGAAAAATGTAGAGACAGTGAATATGAAATTCATTTACTTTTTTCGTAATGACCTCTTTGCAAAAATAATACAATATATGTTTGAAAATATCTTAAAACATGTATAGCCATGTTAAGCTTATATAAATTTAAATACAATATATATTTATACCCATTACATAAGCAATGTAGAGTTTTGAACTGCTAATTTCAGTATTCTTTTGGACTAAACCTAAGTAACGTACAGATTACAAAAGGTTTTATATATCCATGAAATACATAACCATGTAATTAAAAGAAAATATTGTTTCTTTTTTATTTCCTGCTCTCTCTATAGTTCAGTGAGTTTTTATTCCTTCAGCAAGGCTAAACCGTCGATAGATATAATATTGAAGTCAAACATGAAAATACCGTTTTAACTTAATAAACTAACAATATGTAATAATATCATAAAAAACATTACAATCATCATATTTTTGGTTGATTGGAAGATTTTCTGTTATCATAATAACGACGTAAATGAGAATGTAGTTACAAATTGTATTATTGGAAATTAAAGTTAAAATTATTTAACGAAATTAAAGTCTTCTCTCGACGACAATTACCTAAAAATTTTTTTTTCGTTCAGAAATAAAAAAATATAGTGTTACAAGTAAAAACATGGTATGTTTTAGCAGAAACTTGTGATTAGATACTTAATCCTAAGTTATTGCGCTTTGAAAATAAGCGACATGCAATTGCGGACGCTGTGAGAAGGATATTGAGGACTGAGTATTTCTCTTTGCCGGCTTGAAATATCAGATATTTCTGTTTACTTGGGACTGCTTTCTCTTTAATCCGTAGATTTATTTTGTGTACTTGGTGTGAATACTTTAGTCTTACATCTGAATTGAGTAGTAAATTTTCAATTCTGTTTGAATTGAATAATTCACTATAATAACAATTATAACGTATCTCTACAAATACATTTATTGTAGATAAATCTTATTGTGTTCTTGTATACAAAACTATAAAATAATTTTATCATATATTACGTTGTTCTTACTTCTTATCAAACTAACAATAATATTTGTTAGATAAGTGATAATGTTGCTGTTAATATTAAGTTTAATTAAGATACGTTGTAATTTCGGGTTCTACGTACGTAGCCCGTGATACCCGCGTAGCGTGACTTTGTAGCGCGTCGTAGTGAGTTGATTGACTCACAGATTTTGGCTTGTATATCGCGGTGTCACGAGGATCTGACGCACACTGAAACATTGTAGATGCTATACAAATAGCACGTATATTATTGTAAAGAACTATTTTAAATATACTTGAATTTACAGTTTTGAACTCTAGTCTCAAATTAATTTTGGTCAAAGTTTTCTAACTTTAGATTGAATTATAAGTATGTATAGGTGTATTCATCTGTTGATGGTAGTGTAAGAGCGTGGGGGTGGCTTGGCCGCGGTGGGTGCGCGGTGGGCGTGCTCGCGGGGCGCCGCCCGCGTGGTGCCGCGCGGGGGGTCGAGCACGTGGCGCGCTCACGTGGTGGTGACGAACGCGCTCGCGTCCATCGTGCGGCTCGTATGAATAATTGTGTACCAAGTGAATGAATCGATGCGGCGGAGGCGGCGGGCGGGGGGCGGCGGGCGGCGGCTCCGCTGCGTGGAGGGGTGCGCCGCGGCGCGGCAGTCTCGTGCCGGTAGTCGGTAGTGCAACCGAGCGACTCCGGGAGCCGTCCCCACCGCGTTGTCGCTCGCTCGTAGTCGTAGTGCGTCCGCCGGCCTGCCCCACGCCGCCGGCGTTCGAACCCATGGAAACCCAAAGTCAGGATGTGGCCCACAGCCCCGCAGAGGTGGCCAACGACCCAGGGTACGTGTGAGAACACGTGGGGATTCGCAAATCTGTCTCCTCTAGCTTTCAGGATCTAACTGGCATGTTTATCTTGCAGGAAGATGTTCGTCGGAGGCCTCAGCTGGCAGACTAGTCCAGGTACGCAAGTCGAAGGCCGATGTTCAGTGCGCGCCGACGGAAGTGCATCCGATGCACTCGCTGGTGACAGATGATCGCCCACTTAGATTACGCGAGATCTCTGTCTCGATTGTGTATATATCTATAAGGAATCGCGATGCATTTTCAGTGATAACTTTTCAGTTCCAAATATAAACATCGTACAAAGTTTGGTAATCAGCTGATCTGACGTGTTGCAAACTTTTTAGTATCGATTAAAGGCATGTTGTGGAAGTGATAATCGCTCGCGTATTCTATATAAGGTTGGCGAGTAGGGAATGGTTAACATGTTAATATAGATAGTCAGTAATTCAGTTAAGATGTCAAGGTGTATTGGCAGTCAGGTGTGCGATGGCGGCCATGCCGGTTGCGCGCGCAGTGTTCTCGGCGCTTTTGCCCACCTACATTAGCAAGCAAAATTAAACCTTATCGCTTTATAGATTTAGGTGCATATACTTTGCAGTTCCGTTTTCCAATTTTCATTCCAAAGAGTTATCACAACATAACCTCAAATTTAAGTACATAATATCAAGGTAGAGCGCGGTACCGGTCCTTTACATTACGTGAAACTAAAATATCTGTATTCTATAAAAATAATTGGCATTAAATAAATGTGTTAAAAAGATTTTAAAAATATATAAAAAAATAGAAAATTGTTTTATTCCAATCCTAATGTAATATTTTTTTACTTTCCGTTACTTTATTCGTCATTAGCATACATAAGATAATTGATCCTACTTGATGTTACAATGATGATGTTCTATTTTATAATGACTTCCGCCTTATACAGTGCAATTGAAGCTATAAACAAATACGTTATATGGAGTAGTTTAAATTAATTGCGCGAATGTTAATTGTAAAAGGTCCGGTGCGCGTGCGCAAGTGATGTGCCGCTTGTGGTATTGGGTCGGACGCCCACGCTGCACTTTGATCCCTATATCTATGCCAACTTTGTTCTTCTTTGGATATATCTAGGGCGATATATCTATGATTACTAGAAAATATAAGTAGTTAATATTCTCATATATGTATTTTAAATAATTACAATCATAGAACTCATTTAATTTTCTTAACAAACAAAATTGCTATAAATTAAGTAAAAGTGCTGTCAATTTCTATGGAAAGTAGGCACATTGTTAACGACCTTCTTACTCTGTTACGTTGTGGTTTCTATAGCTCATGGCGAGTTGCCAAATGCTTCTCGAGATGGTGAAGACAAAAAGAACAGATTTAAGTATTAAAAAAATACCTACGCCGAAACATGTTCATCAGTTTGAATATATTCGTTAAATATTTTTTGTGGCGCTATGTTGATTTAAGATGTTTAAACTGTGAGTTTTATAGATAAGATATTTTTTAAAATATTAATGTCACTAAACCTGGTTATCGTTAGATAAGAGTAGTCTTAACATAATCTCAGGTGTAAATAACTTAGTTGCCGTATAAAGCTGTCTTTGTATTTAAAATCAAAATACATTCCCATGTTGATAAAACAGGTGCTAAATATATTATTGAAAGAAAAAATATTTATGATTTTTTATATTAAATTGAATTAAAGAAATCGTTTAAAATGTTATTATCTATTATATTTTTCTTTTTTTTTCATATAATTTACAATACAAATAAGAATCCATCTAATTGCAATAATAAAAGTATTCTCACAATCGTGTTGAGAACGGTAAAATCTAAATTAAGATATTTTACTTGAAACAAATATGAGAACTAGAAAGGTTTATCATTTCCTAATCTTGCGACAGTATCTCTAACGACTTTATAAATGTAGAAAAATGATTTCGGAAATATATTTGAAGAATAGAATCGTTAGTTTCCTATACAAAGTCATAGTTATGAAACAATGTTTATATCTATTTTTATACCTTTTTGTTATCTAAAATGGTTTTCTTCAAAATAGGACAAGGTTAGTTATTCTAACTTTGTTTATAAAGGAGAGACTCATTATTTCAGAGTTGCGAGCGTAAGCCGTTTCACAGTGAGGTAGTTGGTAGACAAAAGGTTGAGTTCTATTATCTGGCTCACTTCGCGCGCCTGACATATCATTGACATGCCGACTCAAAGATTTACTGTCTGGCTTGTAATATTACAGAAATAAATTTAAGTGAATTGCATATGAGTACATTTAATCCTTCTTGCTGATAGTTCTTATCTTGCGGTTACTGGGATCAGGTTGTGTTGGGCTCTGATTTGTAAGCAGTGTAGAGAAACTACAAGCATGTATAATTCGAACCAAATTTTAACTATTTAAATTAATTAATGCATTTTTTCTGAATGATTGTCAAATTCAATACCCCGAATATTAGAGAGGACCTGTAAACAAAAGACTATTTTTGTAAAAGATTTTAGCATACTAACATCGATTTCTAAATAATAACTAAATCATATAGATATCGGATCAGACGGTTCAAGGGTTATCAAAAAGGTAGGATTAGTTTGCATTGAGCGCATAACAAACATTTTGAAACTTTGTAAAGTGAGGCAAACCTGCCTCGCTTGTGTGGACGACTGGATCCAACACAATACAGATGAGAACGGGATCGGCATGAAATCGTCACGCTTATTACCGCGACGATTGTTTACGAGGATAACGCGAGCATTGCATCCACAAACGACTTGCTCAACTGTTTTGTTACACTTTGACTTCACCTTGTCGACGCATTCGTTTCACACTTATCAGTATTGATTTTAAATGAGACGTGTTAACAGCTGACTGTATGTAGGATTTCTTCGATGATTGCCAATGGTTAATAAAATTATTGGTTTTATATATATCTTTCTTATGACTGTAAATCGGTTCTTATTGAAAAGCGAATGATTATTATAATCGTAGTATGAAAGTATACCAAAGCATTTTTTTATGTTTAAAAGATCTTAGAATATCTATTACGTTTTCAAGGAATTTACAATTGCCTTCATCTATTATTGATCTGGACATTTAGCATATGATGAATAATTCAAAAGTAGACTGAGATAGAACGATCAGATTATAGTTATTTAATTTATGTTCAGAAGTTCGTTCAGTCAACGTCATTCAATTCCTGAACTTCGAAACTTACCTACAGTTCGGCAAACACTGTTTCGTCTAAAATCATTATTACGCAACTGTTAAATGACATTCGGGTTTCTGTATTTCCATAAACAAATAAGTGCATAATGCACTTTGCCGACTAGTAGACTGTTTAAAGCTAAAGCAACTGGTGAAAGATTTTTGTTTGTCTGTGGTTTTCAAATTAACAGTTTTTTTTTCTAAACTGATTATTAGGTATACTTACGGATTGTTTTTATCAAAGCGATTTGTGGTGAATTATATACCTTTATTTTTTTTTATAAAACTCGAATAAATTTTATTCTGCAAATGTTTGTCTCTAACATAATATAGTTGTTGGAATGTTTAAAGCTTTAATTAACCACATCAAACGCTTATAATCTTATAGATATTTTAATAAAGACCTTACAACCTTAATATCGTTGTCAACAAAAGATACAGTAGTCGTAGTTTCTAAAGGATTACGTACACACATTCAACTTACAAGTTGACATTGAAAAGTTTTCGTCTGTCCAGATTTATGTTAAACGCTTAACAATAAGTATACGTTTTTATACTTGTAAGGCTCTTGTGTTTGTTTGCTGTAGGTATTTATTTGTTTAGTCTCATAAGCTTATTCAGGTAGAGGTATAATGTCATACAGGTCAATGATTTCAAGTCACTGAGTGGCAAAAGATATCACTGCTTTAAGAGCCCTGGACATAAATCAGATAAATCATAATAGAGATATATTAGTGTACTGCACTGACTATACCAATATAACTGAGAATGTACAAGAAATCCAGTAAAATATACGAGCAGAAGATCAACTATGACATTTTTTAGCTAGACCGTAACAAAGGAATAAATAATTATGTCGTTACAAATAATTCAACTAATTTCTCCGGTGTTACATAACCAATACATCGAGACGCACATGTGATCGTTTGGCTCCGAGGACACACGTCGCTGCGTTGTTGTCATTACTCATATGTCACGCACACGACTTTGCAGTTGCATTCGGCTTTAAAATGTCAGATATCTTAGCCCCTGCAGTTATACTGAACCATAATTCGAAAGCCATAGAGAGTGTTTTAGGAACGTCATTCGTTTCTCGTGTTACATTTAAAATATAAACGAAAGACAGCAGCACATCTTCAAACGAAATGCTAATTGACGACGGCGTGAAGCGAGGACTAAAAGCTAAGATGATTTTTTAGTCTTAAGTCTTAGAAATGTTTCGAGCACAAATTCTACTGAGATCGGCGTAAAAAATTAAAGTCAGTATTTTTTTTAATTTGATGTGTTGTCTAGAAATGTCACATTTTTTTTTGTACGAAGCAAACTTTATACTAAATATTATTCCAAGTTATATTAAATGGTATAACAAAAAATAAAATGCGGTGTAGAGTCTTGGCTACTAAGTATTTGTAATTTTATAAATAACTTTATTTCTGAAAATTATTTAAGAATAATCAGTTTATTATCATAATTAGAAATAGAAGCTTATCTTATAAGATATTAATATTAATGGAAACCAAATTAACAATTAATAAGTCATAAATTATTGTTGTTGATAAAATAAATAAAAATATTTTTGATATTAGTCATACAAGAAATGGATAAATCGTATTATAGGTACTTATTTAAAACAAATTTATCTTAACAAAGTTTACAAGAGTTGATATTTCAATGTTAAACGAAGGGGAAATCTATTAAAGATTTCTTTATTTAATAAAGATGACAATTAACTGTCCCGTGAGAAGTATTTACTTGAATATTACAACAATTGCTTTCAGCATCTTATTCCTCCTTTAGTGTTAAAGGCCTTTTACTTTTATAAGGTAGTTGCGAGATTCTGTGAACGTTAATTTAAACAATCTGCAAGAATTTCCTCCAAAATATTATATTTGAAAAGAAATTCAGCCTACCTCTAATTTGACTACCATAAAGTTTACACTATTTGCAATAAAGTGCAAACTACTTTATTATCATACTTTGACATATTGTTCATATTATTATATATTTATTTATAAAGTAATAAAATAAATCAAGCAACAGATTGCTTTGTCGATAGACAGTATACTTCACATGTCTACAACTTGCCGTCTATACGTCATATGTAGATAACAATAATGCTACTTTATGCGGGTATCAAACTATTCTCTGGTAAATTATTATCATGATTTATACGCGTATCAATCTATTTGGTTGACGCCACTGTTTTCAAAACGGACTCTATCTACCACACATTCAGTTAGGAGCTCTACGCTCTGTCAAATATGTTATTCGTTTTTTTATTTTAAATATTATATTAATTTAAACTGTGGCAAAATAAAAAAAAATATATTTTAAATTTAAACATTTTATATTTATATTATGAAATATTATACAGTTCCAACCTATTAGGAATATGATACCTGTTAGTGTTCCGTAATACAGAAGTTGTAAAATAGAACAAAAGTAACTCTAGATATTTTCATAATGTTTTAAAATAGTATGTAGATGTTCTTGCGTCACTATACCACTTCAAAAGCAGTACGGGCGTTTTCTTTGGAATCCAATCTTCACATTGATTTTGTAAATATCTACCAGGACGCAGCTGGCTGGATATTATTACATATATTCAACAAGGAGAATAGTTTCGAGAATAATACCAGATTTTATTAGTTTTTGCTTATATATATTTTCTAGAAGTCCATAACTTTAGATATCGTATACGGAAAATATCGCAAGAAAAAGTAATAAATCAATCATTTGGAAGATATCTTACGGAGTCATAGTGAAGCCGAAGAAAAACATTTTATCATAAAAATTGACTATCTTCACAAATTCCTTAATCTAAAACACTGTTGTCTTTATTGATAGCAAATATTTTCGTTAACACATCTGGCCGTCCCTCTGTATTTTATATTTTATTTATGAATCCCGACCGATCTATAACCTTGATTTAGATTCACAGTAATACCTTGTTGTTTTTGACGTCTATTACTAAATATTTATATTGCATTCAATTTAAATTTAAGTTCCCTTATAACACATTATATGATCCGGTAACTTGAACGATTCTTTAATGCTCACGTAAAGAAATTTTAATAAAAGTATTTGGATTTTTTAAATTACATTATCTGAGCTTTATTTGATAATAGCAATAATCATCAGGTCGTTCACGTATCACGCCATATTAATTAAAGCTTTATTGAATTCGATGCGAAAGTAATTATCTCCCACACCCAGCTATTCGATTTACCAATATTTGTAATGATACTCGTAATAATATATTACTTATGGTATTTCAATCGATTTTTATAGGTATTTCTATAAAAATCGATTACTAATCATATACTTTATGAATGTAAATATTCATTCACTTTGTTTTCCTATTAGCAAAATGAAATTCAAGTAATCTGGTTTTCTATCGTATCCTGAAAAATATACATTGTTCAACATTTAATACGAAAGAAATGGTGTGAAAGGGGTTTTTAATAACTTATTATTATAGTTTAATGCACAAGATGATTCTTGAAAACATATGGATTTTATGTATGTATTTTACAATGATTTACTAATAATACCTATAAAAAGGTTTTTTTTTGGCATATTCTCCAATCTGCTGAATCCACTTTTTTAAATGTATATATATACATTTATACCCTTCAATTGAGCTATGACTTTTAAAATTCTATATTATATACACATAACACATTAAATATAAATTGCCTCATGTATGGAAGGTAAACACTTGAGAACGACTCGACCGAATCCGTTGTTTTTTGTATAAAAGTTTAAATACAAAAATTTTTCGTGCAGTATGTCAGCGAGCGACAGACAGACAGCGTAAACCACTGGAGTTAGAGAAATGTTATAAAATAAACATGCTTAATGTTATTTCCTAAGCTTGTCATCATCTTCATTAGTAAATTAAACCCGTGGGAACTCGGGGCAGATAGTAAGTTATAAAAAAAACAATAAAAACTAAGTATCTCGGATAGAAACGAGGGTCAATTTGTTTAGGCACCTGTTTGATTTCCTACAAAAATACTCGCTATCTCACGAGATAAGCACTTCTTATTTGATCCTTTTGATAGAGTCTGCTTATTTTAAACCGAAACAAGCTTTTATTATTAAATACCTAGTATTTATAGATCATACTGAATTTTATTTATACATAATGTATATCTATTAAATTATATATATGTCTTCAATATTTGAAAACAAGGTAACTATACGATCTTAACCAAATGTTTTCGAACGTCTTTGTACAAACTCATTGCTGCAATTTGTCTTATAGATATGTAAATATATTGACCGGTTAGTATTATGTTAGCAGTTTATTAGTTTGGCCTTCGTCTGTTTCACAATATGCATCACAGTATACAAGTAACGTAATAGCGTTAATCCTTGCCAATTGTTGATGTCGAGGGATTTATTGCTGCGGTCTTGAGAACTTCTAATTTATATTTAACTTAGCATTAATTATTTAACGCTCGAATAAAATTATACTTTATATTACAAATGACAGTATGCCTCCTAATGTATATCATTTCTGAAAGCTGTCATGTTCGGTGTCTGTTTGGTGCAAATGATTCCGATATTTTGGCACATTTAATAATAAATTCAATGATTCAGATTTATAACATTCCAATTCATAAATAACTGTAAGGTTACTAAAATTGTGTCAGGTAAAAAAAATGCGCTGATCAAAGTAAATTAAGTATAAATATTTTTAAATGCCACTCCAAGGAGATTTTACTAGAGACACACCTCGGAGGAACTAAGCTCAAAATTTAAAAGTTAATAATCAATTTTGGTCAGATTAATTCAGTTGATTTCAAAAGTGTTTCGTTTTTTATTTAATTATATGTTCAAATTTAGATACAGTTTTTGATTAGATGCTTTTTATGACTAAATTTATAATATGACTCCATTTTACTGAAACAAACTGATGATATCAAAGAAAAATATGTTTTTTGTAAAATGCTAATGCTTCTTAAAAATCTAATATGTTTTATTTTTACTTTTTAAAGATACTCAATAATTATACGAACAAACAAACACAAATGTTAAAAGTCATTGGTTTGATTTATGTGAGTGGGTCTATCAATTTTAATTTTTTTTTCTTTGTGATTGATATTTCCCATCATAAAACTTTAATTATAGCAATGTATGCTATATCGTTGCATACCCACTTACGAATAGTCGTTAAATACCAGATCTCAGTGAAGAAAGCTTCATACATCACCATTAATGTCTCTTCACTCCTCGCTAGGCTCAAAAAGAAAATAAGTAAACACAAATATAACAAGATTTATTACTTTTCCTGGATAAACACGATTGATTTTATATACACTAGGAAGAGCACAGTTAGAACTAGTTATATATTTTTAAATAACTAGGAGAAATATCTTTGAAGATTTTAATCGCAAATTCAACCTTAAGCTAGTTTTTACGGATTTGTAATCAAGATCTTACAGAAGATTAAAAATACTATCTAGAAATAATAAATATATTTTTCATTCTAGCTCATTTAAAAAATGTAGCCAACCTAAAATAAAGATGATATTAACAGTCAATATTATGAGAATTTCTCAAGAGAAAGTGTTTGGCGTATGTCCAAAAGACGTGTCTTGCAACGATAAGGTCATGTATGTAAAATAAACATAATTTTAATCCACGCCTGGAACAAATTAGCTACATAAAACTATTAGCGAAAGCTTTTGTGACTTTAATGATAGAGTACTTGCTAATTGACAAGTACTCGTATTTCAGTGCATTCAGTCCAACGCGTCTCTTCGCTTCAAGCATAATTTTGAATTTGTCTCGGTTACAAGAAGTGATGAGTGAATAAATAGAGCTCCTATGTTGACAGGGTTCGATATATTATGATAGGTATTCGCTATTTCGATATATAATGTAGCGTTTCAAATAAGAATTCTATTAAAAACTAAAGAATTTTAATTGATCTGAAAAGGTTCTTTTTAAGTAATAATAATTTTCAATATTGTTATATTAATATATTTTAAATGTTTCAAAAGAGCGAAATATTCATGATTTCAATTAAATAATTAAAATCAATAACCAAAAACTTACCGTTTCCTTTTATCGTATTCGCAAAGTATGTGAAGCAAATGACAATGACAAAAAAGTATGCATGGATATGTTTGCATTTATAATAAAAAAAATGCATTTTGAAACAGTTATTTAGCATAAACAAAGTCATAAAATATATAAAATATGTCATTTTACGAAGGCGTTCTAATTTTAAATCTTGAAGCATAAAACGTTGCACTATTTTAAAACTACATTCATTCTAAATAGCTTGTTTTAGTTGCGAATAGATGACGGTTGGCTGACAGTAGTAAAACTGATTGCACAGGCGACCTTTGGGCTGCGCGCACGCACGTCACTGGCCTGTGATAGCCTGATGCACTAATCCACTTATACGCTGATATTGATCATCGACATGGTTACTGAGCCCGTCATTGAACTTTGTTATCCAATTCACGTTAACGTCATTCAGTGTTAACTCACAACTCTTAATTAAATAAATAAAAACTGAACTACCCAGAACTTCGGTGTTTAAAAATGTTTTCCGATCTCGGCTTTGTTGGCACATGCATGCGGACGTATGCAGAAATAAACAAACAAAAGTTGAGTCCATTCACTCCTCACTGACATTTCTACTGTGTACTTCGTGCCAATCCGCGACGATTGTATAGATTTACATGTGCCGTAATGATGCATATCTGTTTAGTGGCATAATTTATATTATATAGATAAGTGGAAATAATTCATGCAGAATTTACATGTCTGCTCTAAAATTGAGGTGAAGGAAGTAATAAAGTCCAGGATATTTATGATGCCTATTTTAATATAAATATTATCATAGAACTTAAGGCCCGAATATTTTTGTGTAGTACCTAAGTATATGATACGACTCGTAGAAGTTTTTATAATTTCTCTTTAAATTTATAAGAAAAATAAGTACTTTATGTATCGTTTAAAGTTTCAATTAATTTGAAATCAATTCACTAATTCATCAGTTTTAAAACGAAAAAAATATATAAATTCAAAAGGGAGCAATCAAATTTTTTAACGAAACCGATCCTAAACTCGAGTTCAACAATACCTTGACAGACAGATATCAAAATCGGGAAACCATTTTGGAAAACCTTTAAACTTTTATAAAATGGCGGTCAATAAAATTATGGAGGAAAAGGCGCGTACCGGTATAATGGTGTGCTCGAGACTACCTCATATAAAATTTACTCTAATAATACAAGCAATGTAGTGAGGTATGTACCTACGAACGTTTTGACCTATATCTCGCATAAGTTTGTTTTTCCTTAGAGCATTTATCCGAATAACCGTATGTTGGAGAATATCTTTTACCAAGGGGTTCCGAGTTGCGCCTATGAATATCAAATATTTGTGCGTTGAAGAATAATTGAGATACTGCTTGAAGATATCTAATCCTTATTTTTCTTTGAACACCAATATATAAACGATAAGTATTAGAGCTGTTTATTCTGACTTCTTAGACGAGAAAATTATCTTCTATAATAATGTAACTTAAAAGAAAAACTACCAGATATTTAACCCTACCGAACCTAGTGCTCAATCCTTTGAAGATAAAACGGGCTAACATACGCTTCGAATAAATTATATTCAAGTTATTTATTACCGCTCTTAGTATTTACAATGCACTGGTCATAGTAATTAGTAGAGGAATAAATAACATTTTGATGTTAGACAACAATAATTCAGTGACTACAAGTCTAAGATATTCGTCATATTGTGTTTCTATATTTAAAGTGTGAAGAGAGCCGATCCACTTCAAAAATAACCGTTTGTGCGACAACGTAAATCTTTGTTACGACTAAAGTTAGAGAGTAAATCATCAAGCCATGCGCCTAAATGGTACATTGAATTTTATTGCATAGCCAGATAATAAAATTACACCAGATTACTTAAGTAGTAATTGACTATAAATTTTGTCGTTTCACATCATACAAGATTTTTTATTCTCTTAATGTCGTTCTGTTTTGTTCTATCAAAGTTCTAGTCATTAAAATTGGTAGTATATTATATCACAATTTAAATACTAAATGTGTTTTATTGTTATGTCAAAGTCGGAATATATTTCAAATAAAATTAAGATGAAACTTTTGCCTATTTATCATAGTTGCAACCTACATATAAAATAAACGTTTCTCCAGATAACATACATTGAGAGAAAACAATTAATCCGTACGTAAATAACAATTCATAAATCAAACGTATCAAGCGGCCTATATCTATAATATATATCTAACTCGGATCAAACTATATAACAAGTAACACGTGTTTAGTTTTAATGTAATAAATATGCATAATGCAAAGTACTAACATCTAGTATCCACTGAATGGGCCAGTAATCATGCATTTGAAGCCATTATCTCAATTGGCGAGCTCTCAATAAGTGACCTCCAGCGCCGGACACCGCACCCGTTACCCTACAATGCCCGTTTGTTTGCTTGAAATGTGCCTTTACTATCTATACATCTCTGGCTCTAATTGTTCGTATTTATATTAAAGAGTCGTAGGCATAAAAAGTCTATGTAATGATGACATTATATTTAAGGTTAAAAAAATGATAAATATCAAAGAAATATTAACTTTTTTAAAAATCAGTAGTATTTAATATTTAATAATAATGAGACAATAATATTTCTTATCTTTTTCATCAAAATTAGGATACTCTAGACAAGTTTTTGTTATTCCCATTCATTGTAAAAAAAATAATCATTACGTTCCTGCTGCATAAAACTCATATTGCCATATTAATAACTTAGTTTTTTTGCGAAACTACCCAGTAATATTGTAAAAAAAGTCAAATCGAAATTAAAACATATATATTCTTGATCAATATCTACTTTAATAAAAACAGTTTATCAAATATATTGCAGACATTGTTAGGTAAGTCAAGAACCCCGATATCTCCCGCAATGCGTAGTAATTGAATGCGTAGTAAGTAAATGAGATAAACATTGCGCTATCTGATACTAAGAAATTCCTAAATATTATATCAAGATACTAAATGTATCTTGGTTGAAGTATTAATAATTACGTACATTATAATTAACTTTGTTAACTATTACTTAACGTGTTTCTAATTTTACATACTCCAAGGATAATTTGTTACCGCAAAATTCAATGTAAGTCAAATTATAATAACATTTATGACTTGCGACGTGGCGGCAATAGGTGAAGCCAGACAGGGACCGAATCGATTAATGCGTTGCAATGACTTTTCTTATTGGATAAATAATGTTTATTACTCTTTTAACATTAATACAACATTCAAACAATACTTTTTTAAAAATAACTATTAATAGATGGATTGTTATTTATTATTATTTACTATCACAGGTTTTTTATTCTATGCTGATTATATCTATCGTTTTTGACAGAAGTCATTTTGGATTTGAAGATTATTACTGTCGTAACCGCGTGTATTAATCAGAAAGTGGAATATTTTAGAATAAATTATATTTGGATTATTATTTTTTGTTCATATATTTTGTATGTTGATATTGATATCAATCAAAACGACATAATATGTTTATTTTCATAAGTTTTCATATAAAAAGGTGTTTATTAAAGTGTACATTTTTTCCGCAGGTCAAAACAGAATATAATACTTCTTAGATTAACATAATGGTAAAAATAACAGAACATTTAAATTTACTTAGGTATTTAGTAGTGTGATCGAGTACTTATGTCTTTTTCCTCACATATTTCTGAAATATAAATTGTAAAGTAGTATGAATAATAACATTATCTAGCAAAGAAACGTGTTTTCATGTATTCATAAATAGATATAATAAAATTGTGTATTAGTCTCATAGTTTATTTCTGTAGGTACCGAGTAGCGGTCTTTAGAATATTTATTTTGATTTATATTAATGTAGACATTCCAAAGCAGTTTTCCTTAAAAGTAAAGATACACCATACTGTACTACAATCCACTTCTAGTAATTCCTTCCAAAGGATACAGCTCCAATTCTTCACTAATATTTAGCGAAATGAGCAGAGCATGTTAGATGTAAGGTATCACACAGTATGCAATGAATCACGATTTACTGTTGTTATACATACCATGCCCTATATTATAATTTATAAGACCCATCACTTATAAGAATAACTTACACGTTAGATTCACGGAAAATATTTTTCCCAGGGTTACGCAAGCGGTAATTGTGGTGGAGCACCTTAGTTGCCATCTTCCGAAGTTTGGTAAGTGAGGCACTCCATTCTTACACAGTCTGCCCGACGTGATTCCGGAGAGAAATATTTTGTCGATTGTACCGCTCGTGCTCTGTAACAAAGCTTCTTGACACGAACAGAATCAGTGCGGAACATCAAGCATAAATAGATCTTTCCCGGGAACCACCGGAAGCATATTTCACACGTAGAGTAGCGCTTGAGACCTGTACACTGCTTATTTGATAGTCCTCTATCTAACGATCGAAGACACGCTATGCATGACTATAATAAGAGCACGATTAGTTACTTCTATTTATGTCTTTTATTCACTTTTATATTTTAGTAACATTATAGATTTTATTGCACTTTTTAATATATTTTTACTTGTCATTTTTATTATAAAATTAATGTCTGTGTTAAACGGTAATATTCGAATTTCTAGTAAAGCGATAAACTTGATAAAATTTGAATCAAGCCAACGACGTAATCTTAGAAGATCCAGGAAGGGTTTTAGCCAGTGAACCTGAGCGCAAGGTAACTGATCCGTGTAATGGAAGTCTGCGAATTTAGGCTCATCGTATTCTTTCGTCCCTCTCTCTTTATGCATATGGTAAAGTGTATATTTGAGTGAGTACATTTTCGTATTATAATAATTTTATTCAGAATAGTATATTTAACCGAGCTTTAGATTTCTTTATTCGAGTTTCTGGTAACAATGTTAGTGGAGGGACTGATGCAGTTATTCGAAGAATACGTAAATCCAAGTAAAGTGTATTTATATGCGGACATCGTACAAGGCGCATACGCCGGCAGACGACACTGGTGTAATCGGATTATGTGTAACAAAATGCTACGCGCACGCGACCAGTCTAGCCGACAGCCACCCTACAAGTTTGTTTAGTATACGTTACCCTAATAACCCTTGCTTTACAAACCCGAAGAATTGTTCAGTACCAATGTATATTTTGGATTGAGATTACTTTATTCAGAAAATAATTTTACAACCCAATTCAAGTAAAGTTTATTCTACGGGTATATTTTAACTAATTAGATTTTTGAAATTGTTTTTGAGTTCTATTATTGTACTATTTTCTTTTACTCAATAATGTAAATTATTTATAATAAGAACATACACAAATAATTCTCAATAACACAGTTTTTAAACCATTTAGGAACAGAAATAAACATTGTAATATTACTTAAAATTAAATAAGAATTTCCACTTAAGTCGTTTAAAAGAATAAAACAAGCCAAGTCCAAATGTAGAGCGGAGTCCCGAGTTGCCACGTAATCCGATTACGTGACAAAATGTTGTCACTCCTGTGACCTCCCAAATCTCTGACATTAAATTTATACAATTTGTATGGCTTGTTTAAAGCGATGTCAAGCCATCATCACGTCGTTAAAATGATCTTAAATACATTAAGATGAATGTTATATTGAGCAGATGATTTAGTTTGACGATCACTCCGTCTGTTTATCATGCTTAGTTTTGGGTCTCGATTTTTTCCTTTTCCTAAAAGTTTGTTTATTTGTAATGCAACACGTGAAGTTATTTTTTTTCAAAATGTTTTATCACTAATTACTTAAAATTATGATTATTTTATTCGTAAGGGAAACGAAAAGAGCAGTCAGAGTCTTCCATTAAAGTGTGGAGTTAATAATCTACAATAAATTAAATTAAAGTTACAAAGTTAATTAGCTCGAAATTACAAATGGAATGGAACGAATGTAAAATAAATTCTACATTTTATAAATATAATGTTAATTTTGTTAATTTTACATTTACTTTAAATTTATTACAAAGGAATCTGGATTATCTTAATATTTGTTATATTTTTTATGTGTTAACATGAACAGAAGACAAGTAGGAATAATGTATGAGTGAATGAATAGAGATTGAGTGAATGATTAAAGAGTGATCTGAAGGCTCTTAATTGAGTGTTATAAATATATAATGGATATTTTAAATCTTATAGAGAAATAGAAAGTAAGATTAAATGCAATGGTCAGTTTCAGAAAATGTTTAAAATGTCAGAGTTAGTGATAAAACCTAAATAGTTGATTTAACTTGTTGCGAGCAGTTATAGTAAATATTTTTGAGGTTATTAGGAGCTGGAGAAGGCCTATGCCGCAAAGAAATGTGTTAAAGACGAAATGCATGAAGAGGAACCAAAATAAAAAATAAATAAAAAAGAAAAGCTTTAAAGCTGTCAAAATTAAAATAATATACTAGGTATTACTAAAATTAGAAGTAATGAAATAAACGCAAATCAGTCATTTTCAGAAATAAAGGGCACTTAGGAAAAATATAAAGATGTATTAATTTAATCCAGTGAGGGGACAATTGAATATATTTAAGAGGAAGAGCGATATATTTAAATACGTAAACCATTAGCGATTAGGGTGTATCGGATTAGGGGTTGGAAATCGATATTGTAAACTTCAGCGACAGACATTAGGGGAGACGAAGGAATTAAAAAAAGACACTTACGCCATAGCGTATTTCAACATGACTTTAGGTATTTCATCATAAAATAAATTGTAGTTGAATGAATGTATGAAATATTATGATATGTATAAAAAATTTAATCTATTATTCTTAGAGTAGATTACAATTATTAACTTTTGTGAAATATTGATTTAATTTAAAAACAATTACTCTTACGTAGCTATAATTAGACAAAGATATTGTTTTTTGTGTTTGATATTGGTAACTTTTTTCAGATGTCCGAAAAAAACATTTTAATCTTAATCTATTTTAAAAATCGTATTTTTAGGCGTATAACAATTTTATCCTATATATTGAAGACATCTCTGGTTCTCACTAGTTACCGGTTACATAAAAACCGGTACGTACCGTACTCACTAATGTTAGCACTAATTCCGAGACAGGAAAATGACACTTAGCTTGCATATTGTTGATGTTCTTAGAGTCCACTTTGTATATGGCTAATAAGCCAAGTCTGTCTAGAAAGACAATTAATCAATTCTCTCTGTATATAACTTATAAGATTAAAATGTATTTCCTAGAAATGTTCTAGTGTTTGTGCAAGGTGCAGAGTAAATAGTTTGTTAAAATATTTCTTTATATTTAAAAACATTTTGTATCTTTTGGGACATTCAATAATTTGCCATTTTATCTGTATATAATAATATATGTAAATAATTACGGTTTAGGGAAAAGAGGTAGTTTACTCTCAAGGAAGTATGTTCTTACGTAGGGCAAGTATAATTTGTTATGCGTCATACTTTATATCAATTCGTCTTCGTTATCGCGTTTCAAGACGTAACTGAAAGCGACGGGGCTCGCCGAACAGCTAACAATAATTATGGCTGCCAGAAATAGCCTTCAATTCATTTCTAATTTTGATTTGTAAACTGTCCCGATGGTACATGCCATGGCTTTCACGTTCAAGATATGCTATGCTTAACATCAAAGAACATACTTGCAAGCAATTAATTTTTAATTACATAGGAAAGTTTTTTTATACAATTACTTGTAAGTGGGATCTACTTCTGTCAAATTTATCATGAACAATGAACATGGTGGATTTTTAAGATAGATAAAAATACAGATAGAAAAATAATAAAAGAGAATAAAAAGGGTAAATAATATATATATCTATATTTCATAATTTCACAATTGTGTAAAAAAATGGTAATAAACTGATACTAGTCGTGTCAAAGTTTTAGACTTTGTTCTGTTGATAATATAGGATTGTGATAAATATTTAAAAACTCCTCATAATGCTTACTTTCATTTCACAACTATCGCGACACACCCAACAGTCCTACAAATATCTTTCGTCTTCACGACACTGTTCATCCTTATTTTGATAAAGTGTTTGAATGTCTAAGATAAGAATCTGTTGACTCGACTCGCAATCTGTGGGTAAAAAATCAGGATGTCAACGATAACATGTGTCTTATCAACATTTTTTTATTTACAATAACTCAGATTTGGTAGGGATAATGAGAACGATGGTAATATGATAAAAATATACATTATAATTTATGTCGCTATCAAAAATAGGAACGTTCTACATTCATTTCTTAAAACTTTAATATTAGTAACAAAACGATTTGTCAAAATTTTCATTTAAATATATGTAATTATAAAACTATACAATCTAAATATCTGATGTGGGAGAACTCCAAATGCACGCCATATGCGCATTCTAAACTCCATCAACATTTTAGGTAATAATCCATTAAGTTAGTCAACACAAAAAAGGTTAATTTTAAAAGTTTTTTAAACTTGAACTATGCTGTTTATGAAGAACGGACATCATGTAAATTCTTATTTTATTGAATTTAGCTGAATAGTTCCTTTTAAAAGCTTTTCTTGGCCTTGGCTAGGAATATTTTTTGTCGTATGTAAATATAACGACTCATAACTGAGCAAAAGGTTAAGACAAAATAGACGCAGAGGTCAGTGCAGCTGGTATGTATTATTCAAATGTAGATAAAAGCATGAATAAATAAGATGCAATATCAATGCCAGATAACGACAGTAATTGCCCTATAAAGACGCGGAACGATGTCACAACGTTTAGAAACGCAATTACGTTCGCGAACATACCCTCACAAGCATATTACTAGCTATAAATATTTTTTCGTCTTTATTGCCATCCCTACAAAGTTTTGGGTCCTTATAAGTCGATTTAAAATTGAGTTTCCTTTTCACACACAAGAATGATATCTTTTTTACTTCAAAAGAAGATATAAATCGACCACGAGATAGTTTTGCTTTTCAATATTCAGAATACGTATTATTATTGAAATCTTTAAACCAAAGTAATATCGTAAACGTTCGTACAATTCCTTAACGGCTCCTCGTGAGTCATCAAGAATCGAATAATCCGGAAGCAACTCTTGCAGCCAAATGGATGGCAATATGGATTCGCAAAGGCGATTTCAGAAAATAGGATACGAGATCATAAAGTGTCTTCACTTCATATGGGCATAAGTTAAAAATTTGGCTGAGGAGTCTATATCGGGCACAAATGGAAGTACTTACAGTAATATGGTCTACGAAGTACGTAGGATTTAGGGTATTTTCGAAGCTTTGGAAAGAATATGCCGTAAGTTTGCACTCTTAGGATATTTTAGAAGCACTTCCCAATCTATTGTTTATATTTGGAAATTATTTTCATGTTCTTAGCATGCATTTTTCTTTTAAAAATAGAACAATTCCTTTAAAAGATTAAGGCACAGGATTAAAATGTAGGAGTAAATATAAAGAGTTAATGTGTCAAAGATCTAATCGGACAGATCCATGAAAGGATAGTTTATACGACGGGTTAGAGATTTGAAATATGAACTATATTTTTTATTCTTATTTAGTCACTTCTTAAATGTTCAGTCCTATACGACCAGTTATAAGGAGAGTGAATTTTGAATGTTTGTTTGTTGAATTAACTGCCTACCAAGAGAGGGCGTGTTCAAGAGCAAGTGTGTATTACATATTTTTAAATATTTAAAAACAGAAAACTTAACATCATGTCGGTTTAGCTCGTGATAATTATAATCAGTACAGTACAGTACGTAGGATCTCGACGTGTCTCATTAACAAATCCAAAGAGGTACCGCTAAGTTTATCCGTCACGCTAGAAATCGATGCAAGGAAAATGAAGAAGAGCACATTGAAATTTAGCAACTGTCTGTCGAGCCGTATTACAGACTTCGCTAACGTATTTATAAATATTCCGGCGGCGATTTGAGCTGCTCGTTGAGTTATAGGTCAGGATATTTACAGCTTATTCAAAAATAAAGACAAATATATATTTTTTTACGAAACTCAAATGTCTTAACATTCTACGTCGTACGGGAATTCTTTTGCGATTCAAAATTATGAGCTGTAACTGTGGTATGCTTCACGAGAATTATCTGTTAAATATTTATGACATTCATTTAGTTTAAAGAATTAATATATTGTGTAGATTATAAAATATAGTTTAATTTGAAAAGATTAATAATGTAATATTAAACTAAAAAAAAGAAATAAAAATAACGTTTGATGAAATATTTTGTGATTGTTTAGTGTGTATTTGGAATTCTGATAAATTTACAGATTGGTTAAAATATCTATAAATTAAAAACTCATAAACAAATAGGATTATTATTTGAATTAAGCGTTTCCTTTTATTTCATCAAATTAACCAAAAATTGGTATATTAAAACGAATGTGCAAAGAATACTAATTGGCAGTTGTTATGTATTTTTCCAGTGTGTAACACACAGTCCGCAATAAAAGCTATTCAATAGAAATAATGCAAAGAGAAGATAGTAGATAAACTGACATATGTGAGTATAAGCCGTCATTAAAGTCAAATTTTGGCTGAGATCCAGGCCTTTAAAGATATTGTTTGCCATCTTTGTAGGAAGACTAGTAATAATAATGAACTTTATTGTCTGACAAAGGACATAGATTGTTGCTTATATATCATATAAATATTGCTAGCGAGAGAGTAAGCTCAGCTGTATTCATCATAAATCATCTCCGGGTTAGAATCTTGAAAAACTTATTTCTTGTTCTAAAAACACAAAAGTTTTTATTGTTATTTGTTAGTACCAATAAAAATATTAATGCGATGGTCACTGTCGGTTTTGTCAAAGGATTGAAATGGTTGTCGCTGTAAAGAAGAAGTATTGTAAGTGTCAGCCAAAACATATTCCATGGGTGGGTATAAATTATTTTTCTAATGATAGCTCACTTCTAAAAAAAAACAGATAAAAAGTATTGATACCGCTATCTAGACGACAGAATAAATAAAATGATGTTTTGCTAAAAAGTATCGTAAATTTTAGTTTAAAATAAAATAATTTACAAGCTCTAGTTATTCTAGTTATTCATAATCCAGGTCAGAACAAACACATGTACTGAATTTCATGAAACTGTCCAGCCGTTCAAGCGTGACTGATAAACAAGCAACCAATCACATTACTTCATTTATAACATTTGTCGGGATTATTGAGGATCGATGTGTACAGCAGTACATAATTACTTGTTTATGGACTTTACCTTGTCAATCTAACACAAATCATGCCATGGTTGCCCTGTTTAAAAAAATATATTTTTCACAAGACCTTTCATATATGTGTTACATATTAATTGATACTAATATATTATAAAACACAGTCCTTCAACTTCTAAAAAACTACAATTCATATTGAGCACAAGGTTATTAGGTAATGTGTGTAATTTTTCACGCAACTTATTTTTTTTAATATCTACAAATGTCTTAAATATATATGTGGATTCCGTATATTTAAAACCAGCAAATAATAAAGTCTTTTAGTAATTTTATTATTCAAATAGCTATGTAGTAGAAAAGTGTAATGCAATGTTTAGTTTAGTTTACAAATATTCCATTGTTGTGAAGAGACCTTCTCTCTAAATATAGAAAGGATAAAAGGCTTAATCCACTACCCTATTCCGCTTACACGAATAGGCGAACTACATACCACAGAATATCTTTTAAATTATGCACTTTTACTCATCGTTTTATTTTATTCAACCGCAAACATAACTTATAAAGATTTTTTAAAATGTTTTTAAGATTGGGGACAAAATAAAATTAAGATTAAAATAATGTGAAGCTATATTAACAAATTAAAAAAAATACGGCTGCAAGAGATAATTGAGAGGGTAAAAAAGTTGTTGAATAGGATGATTTGCTTAAGCGATCTCTACAAACTGCCGCATTAGTCGTCAGCAACCGTCCCAAAATAAAAATAACCTACATTGATTGATGTTCAGTTTCATGCATACTTGTTTTTGACATCTCTCCGTCAAGAAAAAGGAGTGCGAGGCGACGCTCACCATTGTTTTTTCTATTTGGAAGACGATACTAGACATGTGCGGTCACATGAGCTAATGAAGTTACTTATTTTTTTTGTTTTAACAGGAAATATGTTAACGTATTCAAGATAAATATGGTGCCAACAAAACTATCATTCGAACTACTAAATTTGTTTAGACCGATCCAGAATTATTTTTTTAAATGAAATTTTTGGTGAAACTTCGTTTTTAGTTAAAAGTGTTGCCGGGAGCAAGTTTTATTCGATATTTTTGGAGGTTATTGAGTTAGGCGGCTTGCGCAGGAGGCTGGGACGCAATCTCCGGTGGCAGGGAATCTCCCTACTTTTGACACCCCGCGGGTTGTTCGAATCTACTCGCACAAACCCCACGCTATTTCATATTCAATTGTTGTACCTGTGACAACAAAATCGATGCTGTATTTTATTGAAATAGTCTTCCTAGAGAGAAGTTGTAATGCAATATATCATATTATAGATATCAAATGATAAAAAGTAAGCGCTACTTTTAATTTAAACCTCAGTTAAACACAAGACAAATCCATGCAACATGGCTATTAATATGTCTCAAAAAGTGTGTTTATGATTTTTTATTTATATTAACATAAAAATAACTTCATTTTGATTACATATTAACAGAAACATCACAGTTATCACACATACATATTTTTATATATAATGTAATTTTACATTATATCAGGCTTATTCGTTAATTATTTGAACAGGTTTAGTTTTAGGAAGTAGGATAAACAAGTTACTAGCGCGAGGAAGGCGACATTTCACCCCTATAATTAATAAACGAAGCGAGCGGATCTCCAATGGATTCGATGATTTGCGAGTGTTAAATGGTTTTTGTTGCCATGCATTTCGTAAATCAAAATACATTTGCAAACAACGATATCGACTATTATTTCTGCTTGCGTTTACTTTATGAAAACGCGTGAAAATTTAATTTAATATTAGTGTAATGTCAAATGTGATAAGGTTAAGGAACATATATTTTGTGGAAAGAAACCAAAAATATATAGTAAAACATGTTTATTTATTTAACTTTTTAGACATTTGAGTGTGAGTATAACATTAGAAATATAGTATTTGTTTATTTATTCACTCTGCTTTACACACATACTATAGACGGTGAAGCCGTGTCAGATGTCCCCCGACCGCCCGTTGCGGCCGCAATAGAATGCAATGTAGTGCGTTGAAATCGACCGGACCTGTTTACTTATCTAGGTTATTATACTAAATACGACCTTAAGATGAATGCTTAAGGACTGCAATCGCATGAGATCGACAGTCCTAGATATCCTTCAGTAAGCAACAGTTCATTTGTTTCCGTTAGTACTTCGCTTCTGTTCTTCAAAGTATCAGATGTTGGATTCTCGATGATTAGAGGCGCACGACTATTGACAATCGTTCGAAACTGACCGACAAAATAAACATCGTCCTCAAACTAAAATGTAGTTTACAGAATCCTCGTTATCTTTTTGACAAATATTAAACTCGGCCTGACATGTTAAATATGTTATCACGTTTCTAACGGTTAAGTAAAAGTAAAATAGTTTGAGAATGAGAAGTGTGAATAACAAATAATATACAAATATTTTCATGTCAAGAAAAAGTAAAAACGGATACTTATTTAAATGATTATTACATATATGTCAAAACTATTTATTATTTTTTATTTCTTTGTCCTTGTCATTACTAATAAACTATTCAGAAACGAGACTGAAACTTGCTCCAAAATATAATCTTATAACTAGAGTTTGAAGAGTTCTTACCAGGGATTAGGTTTCGACTGAGATAATAAGTGTAATGCCTGTGTTCTTTGAGTGTTTATTCAGGACCCTGTCCCCATTATTTCGCTTTCAGACGAGCCCGGTTCAAAACAATGTGTTTGTAAAATACTGGGATATTGTGAAATTTTCATATTTGCGTTGGTGTAAAGTTGTAGTATGATTTACATATACTTTTATTTTATGCTAGAAATAACTTTATTTTATAAGAGTCGTTAGTGAGTTACAACTCAATATAATTTCTATCCGAAATTTCATATATGTTTTTAAGGTGACGAACAAAAATTTTAAAAACGGCGTATATAACCAAAACCATTGATAAGGCTTCATGGACTGCCATAGTTTATGTTCTTATACTTACATGATTAACAAATTCGTATAAATTAAAGCCTTATCATTATTTATTGAAACTATTCTTGTTCAATTAACAAATTTGTCTTAATAAAACTAGTGTTTTCTAAGGTTTTCACGAGTATTACAAATTGAAATAAAACAATTTTCATGGATTTAACTCGCGATTTAATTAACTTGTTTATCATTGGAACTTTTTTTAATTATGATTTAAAAATGTAGGTTTATTTCTTTCAGATTTCAGTTATTGCATTTTATTATTAGATTGATGGACGGATATATATAATGATTCTGGCTTGGTCAAGAAAATGTTTATATTTCTTATTTAAGGTTTTTTTGACGTCTATGAGACGTCAAAAAAACCAACGACATCATTTTCTCAATCTTGTACACAATAGTAACATTAACAAAAAAGATAACTTTATAAAAGTTATGTTATTTAATCACTTATATATTTTTAAAATTATATTTTTTTTTATATCCCAAAAATAACGGTTTTAATCTTTTTGTTTTATTTTAAAACTTTCAGAGAGTTAGTTAACGATAATGAAATAAACACAACACCCGCATTTATAAATACCTACAATACTCAAAAGTTATCTAGTTACAATTCCATTCGAATTCTTATTTTTATGATTTTTTTAGAATATATTTTAAAAGATTAACAGTTCTCATTTGACATAAAGACTGAGGTTAGTTGTTTTTTTATATATTATGGAAAAAAAATATTCTAAGAGCTTGTTTTTACATAGTACTCGTTATTATATCTTATCATAGCTGTGAGTGCTTATACTTCGGTAAATCTATCCAAAAACGTATTGAGGTACTCAAAAGAATAATTTACATCAGAGCACTTGTTCTCTAAATAGGTAAATGACACAATGTACAGACAAAAATATTCAGAACCAGCTGATTCCTACATATCAGGATAGGATATAATTTAAATTAACCCAACAACTTGTAATTACTACAAATTATTTGTTTGTTAAACTGTTTATAGGCTAATGTGAATTCGTAAAGTTTTTGTGGGGAAACTTTATTAACATAATTATCAACCGCGATGCCGACATACCCGCCTTGTAATTAAACCTGGTTAAAGTACAAAATAACTAAAAACATCCAACTTTGTATCAAAATAAACACTTGTAAAGTATTTAAGTAAGTCTGTACGTAAGTCTGTGAGAAAGTCTATAAGGTAAGTCTGTAAGATGGATACTATCTATCTCAACTTATATTTTTTTATGAGCTTTTCTCTTATATAACGAAAACAATTTAAAATCAGAGTTCTTAAGGTTTGATGTTTGAAGTGTAGGTTTTATCAGTTACACAAATATTATTTTGTAAATTGTATACAGGTTCATGACACATTTTGGGTCGTTTGTACTTATGATAGTAACTAATAACCATATAATAGTAATGTTATTGTAATTGTAATAGTAAAAGTATTGTAAATATTATTCTTGATAGTTTTTTGTTAAAAATAATTTCCATAAGAAAGAAGGGATAACAATATACATATAATTAGATTAATTAAAACTTATTATTTCATGATAAATAAATATTATTTTATAATCATACAAACTAATGAGTAATTACTTTAAAATATTAACCGCATTATCGATAGTATCGTTTTGTCACGGTCAAACATAATTACTGATTAAACGATAAAAAGGACAGATATAAATTATCCCAGCAGACACGTTTTGAGTAAAATAATATATAAAAATATTGAAGTAGCTATGTATCTTTATTTATTACAATCAAAACTAACTTGGTTTTTTTATTTAATAAATATAGAATCAAAAATAAAACGACACGGGCAGAGATTCGAACCCGCGACCTCTGGGATACCGTCCCGACGCTCTACCAATTGAGCTAGCGATAAGCGATACCGCTTAACATGGCTATACATGTTTATAGATATATTCAAACTATAATAAATCGTTATGATTTCAAAGTTATTTAAGAGAGGATTTTTAATCGCGGTTTATCATATTCCCACGTCTCCGTCGATATCTTGCGGTTGATCGTCTTCGAACTCTATCTTGCGAGCAAATCGATTTTATTATTGAGTTTAAGTTTATCGTTATGAAATGCTAACGTTTTATACGTCTAAGTTGTTTTGAAACAACATTTCAAAACTGCATTCAAATATATTTCGATTGTAATAATAGCGGTTCAAGAAAGAATTTTGATATTTTGTTGATTGTGTTTACTATTCACCTGTTACTTTATGGATGATAAAAACACGGTGTTAGTCTTTCGCTCCAATCCGTCTTGCCCTGACATACAAGTAAATCGCTTTTCCACAGATTTCCTGACTCCAGCTCCTCTGAAGATGTTTGCATAAGCTAAGGTCTTTCCAACAATTCATCACTGTCATAGAAATGTACTTACTCGCCCGTATTATCATGAAGGAACGTTGACCTCCTTACTATATTTCGTTGCTCACTCACACAGACCCGTGAAGCTTGTAATACATCGCGATAAAATTACACACGTGTAATTTGTAGCAACTTGTTATCTAGTTCGCGTAACAGAGTTTTTTAAATATGTTGAATCACATTGAAATCATATATCATACTAATATTATACAAAAAGTTATATAGATATTGATATTTTTTTATTCAGTGATTTTATTAGTATAATAATAAAAAAAAACATATCTATCATATAAATAGCAAAATACCACTTTCAAGAAGTTTAACCAGATTACAATAAGTATATTTAAAAGATTTTATAATTATTTATCATTAATTTCTGAACTGAAGATACCACTTATAAAGTGAAAGTATGGTACAGTCTTTCTATTTCTGTTAAAACCACGACGATTTTTAAAAAACTCCAATTAACAACTAAAAACACATATATTTTCAATCTTTTGTCACTCTCTATGTGTATACTTCAACTGGTTCTATCTAAAAGTTCTTTTAAATAATGTAAATGCTCGTAAATATATTTTAAAAATGATCTACTACAGCAAAATTATTATAATTATAATTATCAATAATAGTGATAATACCAAAATTATTATAATTATTATTATCAATAATAGTGATAATACCAAAATTATTATAATTATTATTATCAATAATAGTAATAATACCAAAATTATTATAATTATTATTATCAATAATAGTGATAATACCAAAATTATTATAATTATTATTATCAATAATAGTGATAATACCAAAATTATTATAATTATTATTATCTAAACCGTTTATGTTTTAAATTAAAAAATATATCACTATCATCGTTTTACAGTTCACTTAACTTATGAATAATATAATGAGATACTAATATCAGAAAAACATAGTGATAATCTAACTCATTTACTTATTATTGTAATGTTATAATATGTGCGTATATTTAAATATAAATATTAAAATGCTTTCCATTCATTCAGTACGAGCTCATAAAGACACTCTTCGTCGCAGTTATACGTTGCGGTTTAGTAGATAGGAGGGCAGAGACGAAATGTAAACATATCACACGTTGTTTATACTAACATCTTTTAAAACGTAAGCTACCGTGTCTTAAATGAGATGCCCGCGTTGAGATGTAAGTGGTGTATATTTTTTCCTCATTTCGACTCTTAGGCTCGCCGAGAAAATTATGCAAAGTTTGTTTCTAAGATAGTTTAAGTGAAGAGCCCGAGGAGAAAATAATCTTACATTTTCTTGGTAATATCTATGAAGCAAGATATTGAATAGAAAGGAGCTATGTATTGTCCGGTACTCAGTGTGACGGATATTATAGTAGAAAATAGCGTCGTCTCTGCAATAACTGAATGCTTATTGTTATGTTTGCATAAATATATTAATAGTAATTTATTATTACATAATATTACCTTAGTTTTTCTTATTTTTATTAAGCAGTGGAAATAATGGATTAGCAATAAATACGATACATGTAATTGTACTGTATATTATTTTCTCATTGTATTTTGTATCATGATATTTATTCGTTTTGGTCATTTAGATTACATTATTAGACTTTATGGAAATTCAGGACGTGACAATTCCTCTTTGTTTAGGTCTCTGAGCAGCTATAGCTGTTATAACAGCTATAGCTGCTATATTATGTTAGGTATACCTAACATAATATTTTTGATATAAAATTAATTTAGAAAGTAAAAAATACAGAATCTTCTTGTAAATATTACTTAGTCACTACACATTCTCTTATAATAATTTGATTTTATACTTCTGTTATAAATACACTCTCAAAATTATAGCTTTCGAGTCTAGTTAAAACGTGCAGGAAAATGTGAATTGCTAGACTGAAAACCTATTTCGGATCTGTGTCAGATGGTCTAAGTTCAGAAGTATACATTGGAGTCAAAAGTGCATGTCAGTCGTTGTTTCTAAATCCAGTCTGAACATAATGTGTTTATCTTTCATTTTAGAAAAGCAATAGTAATTTAAACGTACGTTTTACAAACTACATTAAAGATCATTCATGAAAAAGCATAAATAGCATGTATTTTACGTAAATGTTTTTTCATTGGGTTTGTTATTTAAACTTTGAAACGTGTGTGTTGCGTTTTGTATATATTCGATTCAGTATTATTATGCTAACGTAAACTTTTAATAAAGCTGTAAAATATCGAAGAGTTTACTTTTAACCGCTATTTAATTTCTTTATTAAAAATGGGATGTATTATGTATCTGTGTCTACAAAAATTAATGTTGCCATTATTTGAGATGAAACTTGTAAAACGGGGATGTTTATTTAAGGAGCAATATCAGTTTTTATGCTTACCAACAATAAATATTATAGAGCTGCAATCAGTGCATAAACATTTTACGATTCATAGTATTTATATTTAATGCGCACAGATGCATCGGTTGAAACGATGTAATAAAATATTATGAGGAATATATTTTCATAAATGCAAATACAAGTACTGTTAAAGTCTAATTAATAAGAATTTCTATATTAATATTCGGAAGACAATTGGGTGTTAATGACGCAATGTCATTTCAATTCTTACGGAGAAGCGGGGCTTATTTAAAAACTTGAATAGAGAATGTGAAGCCGTCTGCACTTCGCGATAGTGCCTAAGCCAGCGCTCTTTATGCCGCGTTACAGCGGGCTATCGTTCAGCTTGCACGCTCTATGCTTCTTGCGTTATGGTTTCTGCCTATATAAAATTTTACCTTGTATCCATTTAAATACACTTTGCATCTTTACAAAATTCATTTACTTTTACCTAAATTAACGCTATGTATTGTATTACGAATACGAAGAAATAACTGACAACCAATACGAGAATAGAGGATCATATTTATATTGGGCATTGATGATACTATTCACTGTTTTGGCCCCTTCGAGTCTGAAACGTGTGTTTGACAGTGACAAGATATGGTTCAGCTAATGTTGCGAATCCACGTTATTTATATCCCCGAATTGTTTTGTCAATCTGTCGGGAATAACTATTAAATTAGTCAGTTCCATATTTCAATGGAAGTGTGCGTCAGCGGGGAAATTTATGATATAAAGTTCAAGCTTCCACTATTCTATAGTTTTAGAGCGTCTTACTGTTCCATGATTTCAATCGTCCACTATGGCATTCAGCGAATTTCGCAGTGCCAGAATGTTATTTAGAGCCCATTGTGTGGTAGCTTTGGAACGGAAGTTAGATATGCGACAGGTATTACCAACATAATGCCCTGCAACCATTTTGAACTCTACCGGCAGTTTGTACTTTGGATTAATGCATTCTAGTTAAGCAGTCATAGATCTGACTCAACTAAGTCATTATTTAAACACGTGACTTCAGTAAAGTCTTTAAAGTGGGCTAAATATTTATTTTTAATAATATCTCTTTTTATTGCTGAACTAAAGGAATGTTTTTCTTATTTTATTACTCTCTGAAACAAATCTTAATACTTTAAGCTGCCCATAATCATGGTCATGAAATCAACATTAAAAATAGTTCAATCTAGTATTTAGAACATCAAAACAAAGCCAGCGGATGTTAATTTTTTAAACAATAATAGATGATCTATATTTATTCTGAATTCGTTAATAAACTATAAACAAATTCTGGCAGTGCGACGTGCTTGAAATATAACTAAAATCAGCTTATTTCTGAACTGTGACTGGCGGAGTGGGTCAAAAGCGAAGGTTTATATTTAAAAACAAATGACACGATGGATCCATTAAAATTGCAGTACAGGTAGACTCGCTAACCAGGTCGGTTAAACTTGGAACGATCGAAACGTGCTATTATTGGATTGTTTCGGACGAATGCTTCGGAAATTCAACTGCCTTTTTCTGTCGGAGTCATAATGGCATGCAGGCGTTCTATTGATTACAACTCTGCTAATAACTGCCTATGTTTACTAATTCTCGAATGTGTGGACTCAGCATGGCATAATTAGAAGTGAACTCTAATGGAAATTTGAACAACTAAATGATGAATGTATTAGTAATGTACTACTGTGTTACTTTAGCATTTAAACATTTTACTGAGCTGAATGTAGAAACCATTTTGCAATGACTTGTTTATTATCTTAATCTATTGAAAACACATATATGACAAACAAGTAACATGATATGCTATGATATTCTTTATTGTGTACAGTTAAAAAAACAATAACTTATATACAAATAAAACAGAAAGTACAATAGCGGCCTTATTGGTAAAGAGTAATTGGTAAGAGTCAAAGTAGTGGACATGAAAATATTAGCGTGTACTTATGTTTTTAAAAAATATATAAACATTCATTAATAATAATATACTAAGTAATAATAGCGACGGTTCTAGGGCTAATTGGTAAAGCAAGTGACATTTTTTTTTTAAAGGTTTAAAGTATTTTTTTTTAATTAATTAAAAAAGAGTACTTTACATTTTTATACAATTGATACCGTATTGCCGAAACTACATTCTAGTGTCTGAGATAATATCAGAACTATAAAAAGAGTTTTTTTTTTTTTAAATGTCGCATAACCCAAAATGCTTTATATGCTTTGTTTTATAGCTTAAAACATATTAGTTGAAGTGATAATATGAAAATAGAACAGAACAAGAATATATAACATACCTTTTAGATATGATTAATATTACGTTATTACTTGGGCATAAATATTAGAAGTATTTCTCTATGTCTCTGTTTTAGGCAATGTATGGGAGATTGTTTGTGTATTGAATGTACTTGTAGGGAATACATAAGCAAAGAAAAAATTGATTGATTTGATTACTTAATAGCAAGTTTTCTGTTCATGTTTGCAAAAAAGCTTTTTCATTACAATAAATGAGTGAATATCAGATTTCCCGGTAGAAAATAATTCATAATTCTGGTGATAAAGTTGGATTCGGTCACCTTAATAATATTTTTTTTTTGGATTTAGAACAATGATTTCATCCATAACAGTCCGATTAATTTAAATTCGTCCAGTAGCTTGGACTACAATATTGAGTTATTTAGCGTAATACTTTGTCTTGTCTGGAGATTTATTAATATTGATGTATTTAATAAATTATTTTGAAGTAAATAAGGTATAATCAACGTTAGTATAATTACTTCTTTTACCGATATTGATAAGGGTGGCGGTATGTGGATTGTGTTTTGTCATATTATTGTTTTGTTTTGTCATATTATTGTTTTGTTTTGTCATATTATTGTTTTGTTTCTTGCTTTATTCAGAGACAAAACTTATAATGGGACTAGACATTAAACATGTTAAAGATAAGAAGTTTAAGATGTTTGTTACTGTTTGATATTTATGCACGACTACTGTATAGTGATAAGCGCACTGTAATCTCTAGTAAACAAACATAATATTGTTATTATTGCACTAATACATTTTCTTCTTGTTTCAGGTAGAATTATGCAATAAATTGCAAGAAGTTTGATTTCATATCTCATGATATTTGGAAGAAATGTAAGTTTATTAGATAAAGGCAAGAATATGTTACATGTTTCTTCCTTTTTGAATAAAACAAAGTTGGTCTGGTTTCAAAAGAAATTATTGCTCCAAATTATTATCTATTGCATCATGGTAAAATAAATTAGAATTAAAAATTAAAAATCTCGAATATACAAGGAATTTCAGAACGAAACAAAGGCAGCTTAATGAGCAATAAAAAGGTAATGCTATCAGATTTTTAGCATTTCACCGAAATGTAATGTGTTAACATTAAATTTAAACAGGAAAAAAATTCTCATTGTTAGCTTTAAACGTTCGCGGAGGGGCGTTATAATAGGGCATAATATATTCAGGGCGAGTCAAATAAAATTAGCACGGTGAAAAATGTAAACGGGCCTTTTACGATCTCGGGGACGTGTTAGTATTACGCTGCCCGTCTTATTTTGCACGCGAATTTTCTTTTACACCGAGGATAGTGTGAAGTAGGTAAAACGGTTTCTTTGCTGGTTTTGATTGAAAAGCTGAGCTACATTCTAAATTCTAAATTTGAATATATAATTAATTTGTTGTTTCATTTGACTTTTAAACCTGCTATAAAATTAATCGGCAGTTTAAAATAGATTAAAATTAAACAACAGTTAATAATTAAGTATTATCAGATATATTTACTGGCGCATGCGATTATTAATCGAAATGCATTCAACTCTCATCGCTAATGGAGATGTCACGAGTTGATGGCACGTTTGAATAATTTCGAGGCTATACAGGATAATTTTAAACAGTGTTATACATATCGTTAATATATGGTATTAACTAATTTTTAAATATATAATTATAATTCTTTCAGTAATACCAAAATAACTTATTTAACTTTTAACCTATCTACTTGATTATGACATTTACATACATGATACATACAGACTGATTTCTTGTACGTATAAGAAATATCACGGAATACATTAACTGAGCAAGAGATAAAAGCGGATCTTATATAATAAAATGTAATCAAAAATAATTAAAAACGTGTGATCTTTGAGGTTTTATTTTTATCATAAAGTGTAGAAGGTTCCGTATATTAGATAAGGGATGGGTCAATAGGCTTTATAATGTTAAATTAGCATTTATTCGAGCGTATGAATGAATGAAGTTAATGAGACAGACTCATTAAGGCAAACAGTTGCAGTTTGGCGGGCGACAGCGGCCCGCTTGCCAGTTGGCGTCCCCTATAAACATTTCGGGGTTAAATTTTTGCAGTCACTAAAAGATTGTTGTTTTAAATATATTAATATTGATTTTCATTTACTTTTTTTTTTGCTTTTTTAATGAAAAAAAAAATTTAAGACAATGCTTTTTTAATGAAAAAAATTAAGACTTCTTATTATATTTCATATGAATATAAATAAAAATAAAACTTTTGTATACTTATAAAATGAAATATTTTTGAATCCCCGAAAATTATTTTTTGAAAATATAGATACTATATTAAATAGCATAGCAATTGTAATAACGAATCCAATTAGCAATTGGATAAGGCTAAAGGCTTATATTAATAAAAAAATTAATTACATTTAATTATAAAATTATTATACATAATTATATATATTGTGCGTGATATTTAAGTTTGGCTTACATCGGGCAACAATGTGGGCTAATGTACAGCAATATTAAGAAAACGACGTACTAGAGCGGTACTACAATTTACGCAGTCTTTGTAGTTAGTTAATGCACTAATGATACTACTGGTTTGAGAATAGCACCCCGTGTCGACCAATTTTTCTGACGCTTCTACCGACGGGTATTTAAGTGATGATTTAAACTTTCAGGTGTTAGTATCGGAATTCAGGTGGTTTTTTTATATCATTTAAATGTATTTGTGGTTGTAATGTGATAGGGTATTTTGTGTCCTGTCTACTTCTGGACAAATAATGTAAAGATATTTGGTGGCTATTTGGTGTCTTGTCTACTTCTGCACAAATTATGTAAAGCTGTATAAACAATTCTGTATCAGTCAGATCATTTTTCTTCACATAATGTGTACATTATGGGACTTATTTTAGTAGACAATATCTATACTACATATTTATAACTACTACATATTTTAAAAATTATTTGTACCTACATAGAAAAAAGTAGTTTAAAATTAAAAATATTAAAACTTTTCTAAAGAAAAAGCTCTGAAATGCAAAAGCTCATTTATTTCAGGAAATAAAAACTACAGTAGCACGGGAGGAAGAACCAAAAATATATTTTGTATATTCTTATAATACTTTTGAATGGCGTTTCCTTTACAGCAGATTTGTTTGAGAAATAATTAATAAGACTAACCTTATTACTATTATTATACACTATATCACATGACTGCTAGTTCAGTACCAACACACTGTGTTTATTTATATACGTAAATTTAGATTTGTGCTTCCCAAGTTTGGTTGATTTCGGTTTGAAAAGAGTTTGTAATATGATTTAAAAAGGAGAGGTCTAATGATAAAATGTAATCTTTTGATAACATATTAATATTGATGTTTCATATAATAATTAAGCCTCGCAGTTGTTTGTGTCCATTAATAATAATAAATATAATTTTTAGCCTTACTTTTAATACCACGTAAGTATAATAACGCTCTTTCATACTGAATGACTGCGTCAGTCCTCAAATAATGCAACGTTGAAATGTATTAACTGTTTTTTTTAATAAATATATATTTTAAATACGTTAATGTATTTTATTTCGATTTAATTTATTATTATTGTTAAAAAGATATGTAAAAAAGGCCGACTTAATGCTAATCAATAACAACAAAAACAAAATTGCTGTTGCAAAATCGATATAAAAAAATATATTATATCAAACATGAATTATTTATTGACATATTTGGCAAAAGATAATGATACATAACATGTGTATAATATTTATAAATGAAAAAACTTTTTAAAATATTTTTAACAATGTGGTCTCTAGATATTAAATAATTGGGGGTCCGTTAAAGCAAAAATTGTTGAGAACTTTCCCGAATTAAATAAGATATACCTACACGGTACATCTTATGTTAAAAGAAAATTAATATGGCGTGAAGGTGTAAATTACGTAAGGTTAAAAGCAGATGTAAATTGTGAGTTATCCTTAGTAATTGAAATAGAGATTTCAAGCACTAGGATGCTCGAGAAGATGAATCATTTAGATTCAGATAAGTTTCCTCGTAATATTTTACTTGCACAAGTAGAAAACGTCTTTTCCTGTACATTTATTGTGAAGCGGCCTTAATGCTTATTATAGTATTGAATTTACTTTTTATATGTAGTGATTAGTGCAATAAATAAAAAAATATATAAATATACAATTTGAATATATTAGTTTTTAGGAAATTTAACGATTTATAAATGTAATTGATATAACAGATTCGTGATTCCCTTGATTGATTGATTGATTACTCTCTCCAGCAAATACAAATGCTGATACAAATCAACGCTGATAATATAACAAGCAAATTATGCAATATTACGCTAATGAAATGCTCCGTTGTCATAGATTATTTGCACTGTACATACACATACACACATATATACATGCTTTATTTATGTGTTTCTCTGAAGGACAATGAACTTCATAATTGTTTTACATTTTTTTTTGCTATAGCTAAATTCTATAAAGTTATATGCATATTGTTACATGGGAAAATGTTTTCTTATATATGTTTATATGTAAATAGAAAAGTTTTGTTTGAATAATAAAACAATGAACAATTTATAAATTAATATTAATTAATTAATGCTTGTTTTTTGTTTAATGACTATAATTAATACGTGTTTAAATTAAAAAAAAAGAAGAAATACACGCCTAAACATATAGTGCTACGTTAATTAAAATTAGTACTGAAACGGTAGCTTATTTGACAGAAAGTGGTTACCGTGTCACAGAGGTCGTAGGTTCAGTTCCCAATCGTCATGATGATTTGTTATTCTATAAGTATTAAAAAGTAGCTGTTTCCTGCGTTGCAATCCGTACGGCCTATAGTCGGCAACATTCGTAAGAAACCTCTTGAGTATAGTTATAAATTCTACATACTCGACCGTTTTTTTTAGTTCGTTTTTATGAAGGAAATTTTAACAGAATAATAATATGTAGTTTTTATCTGCCCTGAACCATTCTAAATACAGTGAAGGATACAAAGATTCAATTCGATTACTATATACGTATAATGTTACAAATATATATAGAGACGTATAGTTAATAAAATAATAGCATAATTACTAAGTAAGTATATGTTAAGATTCCCGTACACAACTCTAAACCGTAATGCGTGTCTGTTACCGCGTATGATTGCATATAAAACTTTGTTGCCGTCTAGAGATGTAAGTTTAATAAATAGTGTATGATATATCATATAGACTTAACAACGTTTGTAAATACTTGAAGTATACACGGGCACGCGATGTGTATTAACTAAAACATATACTATACTACTTTCAAACAATGGATAGTATAAAGACTATGGCTTCGTTATTCAAAATATAATTTATCGTATACAAAACTTTGAACTACAATTTAATAATATTTAACTTTCTGTCGTTCTTTTAATACTGAATACCATATTTTATTTAATATAATAATAACACAGGACAAATTACACACATTGATATAACCCCTCAGTAAGCAAATTATTTGCTTGTGTTAAGGGTATTAGACAACGAAACTAATACATAGAAGTACACGTTATAAATACTGAGAATATATTTAATAAACGACCAAACCCAGAAATACAGACATCTATGTTCATCACATCCATGCCTGTCCCTGTCGGGAATCGAACCCGAGCCCCATTGAGTCGCTATACGTTAGGCGTCTGCGCTAACCACTCGACCAACGAGGCGGCTGGTAAGGTAAATAAGGTTCACAAAAATATAATATTTTGGAATGTCTCAAGTAATGGTACATTTTATATGTATTCATTCTAGCTACAGTAACTTCAGAGTTGCACGTAAATATCCTTTCATCAAAAATGTAAGCTTTCATATTGCTGTGTAAGCTTTTATTTTATAGAGGAGTAATATCTCTTATATCATGTACCTACACTCGACCTCGATCTTGAGTCACAAACAGACAGAAGTTATGCTTAACTTTATTATTTATCTAAGCGTCATTGTTAAAGATTCAAATATAATAAACACATTTATTATAACTAATGTTTGTTTTGTCGTAACGCTTAATAAACAGCAACTCGTATTTTTCTTCCTAATATTTCTGGATGACTTTCTCTCGTCGACAATAAAGTTATTGGTTATTAGATTACTACTGAGTGTGTTTATTATTTAGATATTGACTTATAAAATATTCTTGATGTAGTAAAATACTTGTATATATTTTAGTTTTACTATTTTTGTAAATTGTTATTATTTTTTATTTCACTGCTTTTAAAGTAAGTGGAATTAAACAAAGTATAAAAATTATTAACACGAAACTTGGATCTCGGATATCAAATCTATAATCTATAATTCTTTCAAATAATCAACAAATGTTATTTAAACTACGGTACTCGTACATATTGTCTGTAAAAACACAATTTCTTAAATCACACACGGGATACAGGAAATAGGGAAATAGTCCTTATATCTGTTTTGTCACTAGCAGCGTTAAATGAAGCAATTTCCGTCACTTAAATTGATTTCGTCTCCCGCTTACATCACGCAGGATCCTATCAGAGCGTTTAGTTTATCATTTGACTTAATCACAAGCTACGATTTTGTTTATAATATGTATAATTTTTCGGAAACTCTCGTAATACAATTACATAGTCTAGTCACGTTTTATTAGTGTCGATTTCACGAGTTCATTAGTATATTAGGACATTTATTCTATTTTATTCGTATCTACATCCATTAGGAGGCAATTATGCCGTAAAATCTTGTAATATATGCTATGCTAATTACTCTCAGTTGAATACAGTTCTAATTTCCTTAGTAATAACTGGATCACGTAACCGGATCTTCAGTGTCATTATGCAGAGATAAGTGGTGGGGGCAGACCACGGCTATAATTCAAAAGGTCTTTCCTCCCTAAGAGGAAGTCTCTCGGATCTGTTGTCACGTCTCCGGCAAGCCGTATCTTGTAGCAGACGAGAACCTCTCCATTAAAGATAATTGTACTTCTGATATAATATACCGTTTTTTGATACTGTATTACAGTACATTTGCAAACAATACAGTTGTAAGCGCGTTGGTTATCCGTTACGGGTCGGATGATAATTTAGTTTCAGAATTATAAGATACCCGATGCCACACAACGTGTTACACACTATATTACAAGAAAAAGTTAACTGTCATTTATAATAATTTGAGGTAGGTACTACGCCTATAAAATAATTTAAATGCATTTTACGAATAGTGACTATTACAGTGTATAATCACCTCCTTAGGGATAACAGAATTAATTTCGATGTTACACACCCATTCATTTGATGGAATCCTTCAAACGGACGGAATCTCCTATAAAATAATAGGAGAATCTCTCTCCTCCTCTCTCTGTCCTCTCTCTGTCCTCTCTCTGTCCTCCGGAATAATAGTTGACAGTTGACTTCGACTAAAGCAAGACTTAGCTGATATTATTGACTTATCTTTATCTGAGTAACAAGTACCCAAGGTGATATTTTTGTTAGAAAATATTAAAAATTTAAGTCATTTAAGTAAATCATAAATAAATATAGGTTGTTCATAAACTTTGCAGGTGGAACTATGAGATAAAATTGTAAGCGCTCGTGCTAAACTGTTTATGTAAATTAAATAAGTTGTCTTCTTAGTTGTTGATTACAAAGAGACTTCAAGCGGTTTTGTTTATTGTAATTGTAGTTGTATCTTGTTTCTTCGGTATTGTTTTAACACTTTTACAATCAAACAGAGATTTACTTATACATATACTAAGATGAAGTAACGATAAAAATAACGTATACAGATAAATAAATTATGAAGTGAAGCGTTCATCTTAAGAGAGCCGTCAAGAGGGTGCATACAGTTTATAAAACGGTACCAAATAAAAACTTTTCAAGGAATAACTTAAAAATAGTGAGCTAGTGATGTTCTCGTCACCTAGCAGCTGTCGTGATGGGTTTTTGGTTAACAACTTTTTCTTTAACTAATGAGATATTGTTATATTATTAGAATCGATGTTCATTTTCAAAAGTTGTTTATAGTCTTGTTAGTCATGTTTTTTAGAGTTGTTCATGAAGAATAATTAATTATTTTGTTAATAGGGTTTATTACTATAAGTATAGCCGTATTATTTCAATTTACAGTAATTATAGTTTTAAAAGTTTTAATTTTGTATTATAAACTGGTATTTCTTAGTTTAATAGTTTAAATAAGCCTAGTTCGACGTGTGAAAGTTTTATGGTAAGTGGTTTTCTATGGCAGCTTGCATTGTCGGCCATCTTTACCCGCCAATATTGTAGTGCATACAGACATTCCCACGACTTTCTGGCTTCCTGTTTTAGCTCTGGCTAAATATAACTGTAGTCTATTGATTAATTTTATGTTGGTCTGTCGGATGATGTTTAAATATTATTAAATTTACTATATATTAGATAAAATAGACTATAAAATTGAACCTCTCAGCGGCGGCAGTCTGATTTGTTACTGATATTATAAATGCATTATTGGGTTATGTCATGATAATTGAATTATAGACATCGGATTTGATGTTAACCTTTTCATTAAACGATGAAAGACTTTTGATTCGAATATCTAATTATATTATTGAGTATTTGGCTTGCAATCGAACATCCTGGCAACGAATAGATACGAGCTATATTAAATTATGACAGTCCAATAAGTTGTAGGTGCTCGGCCTGGGCCCAAATTATACGTATCGACATGAATGCCAAGTCCTGGCACAAAGCTAGTCGCCTCTCGTCATTCACTACAAGCTAGGTACAATATCATTCTCTTGCCAATAAGGCAGGTGTCCTAACGAAGGGCTATGCTGTGACACATTTTAAGCTATAATTTATGTCATAAAAACAAAAATGGAATATTATTATATTTATATGCTTAGTTATATGGAATATACTCATAGCAATAAAAAAACATATACATTATAATATACAGATAACTTATGTTTTTGGGTCAGCACGCAAGCGAAGCCGAGAAAGAAGATAAGTTTTATACAAGAGTTTATTATTAATCGGTTGAAGACTTCTCGATAACAAAGACCGCAAGGATATATTATCTTCTTCATAATATATAACATATGTATAAATGAGCTCAGATTTAATCACAGAAACAAAGCTGATTGTTATCGCGTTTAAATAAGACCAGTATCGCAACGCCGTGGACAAGTTCCTTATTGTAGCCTCAGTGCATTCGTATGACGCAATACAGCCGCGATATATTGTGCTCATAATTAGTGACCTTATTCCGATGCCTTTTTAAATCATATCTTTTGTTGTGTAAAATCTTTGCATTTAAAGTTAGTAATTAAAACCGGCTAATTCAAAGCATAACACTTTTAGATGCAAGTGTTATATTATTTTTTTTTATTATTTATTATCTATTTATTTTTAATGAGAATGGGATTAAACTTTATTTTATTAAATATGAACAGGGATTCTTGTTTCAAGTTTACACGTTTATTTAGAATTTGAGATTAGATATTGCTTTCTATTAGCATTAAAATTTAATTAAAATTCCATCCAGAATATTCCAGAATAGAATATAGAAAAGTAATATCGACATAATATTCTTAACTTTATAAAAAACGTAACGAAGTCAAATCTACTGTTAAAACAATTTATATCCTCTGGCTTAAACTTAATAAAATGATAAATCTACTTTATACTCTTAGTTGAAATAAATGTCGTTTTCCTTAACTCGAAAAAATAATAGCGTACTTAAAGGAGCGTAAAAGACATTGTATCGAGTAAGTAGATTATTGATATTGGTTTCGCGGTAAATACAACTTTTCTACTATTTGAGATATTTAGACAAAATAATGGGTACATATGTATCAATTTTCACTTTAGATGTTTATTCCAGATTGTATTAATCTAATAGAACGTGATATTGAAATAAATAATCTCCAATCTTAACAGATTCTTATTTTCTTAGCCTTTGAACTCTCTTAGTATCGGTGTCAGCAATCTGTGGGAGAAAATTTGAATAATTTGACTTTTACCCATCAAAGGATTTTATTATAAGGCAACAAGCCGGCATTACCCGAAATCGCAATTTGAATTTGGGAAGGTTTTGATACACCAATTGCATAATTATTTTTCTGTAAAGACGTGATTTAAAATTTAAATTTTCATAAATTGAATACAAATAAAATAAGATATTTTAGTCTAGTTACTTTATAATTAAAATATATAAATAATTTTAATGATACGGATAGATAAAAGTAAACCTTTTTATTGGATAGATTTTACTGAAACTATTCAAACGAATATGTACAATAAAAACAAGATTTCATACAAACGTCAATAGGTTGCCACGTGTAACTAATAAATGAATATTATCTGTTTTCGACTGAACGAATTTTATTTAAAGTCAGTTAAAACAGTTCAATAGTTGGCATGTATTGGGATAACGTCGGAAGTGGCGGCCAACATGACGGCTTCCGGCCGGTCACGTGACACCGATCTCTTTATTGTAATGTTGGGAAAAACGAAATCTATATAGACGTTGTGGTTCAGATGTTACGATGTTTTTTTTATAAAAGGTATATATGATTCTGTAAGTTTTAAATGTAGTTTTTTTGTCAAATTGTAGTCAATATTCAAAAATCAAAAGTCAAACTAAAACTTTTTTTTCATCGTCAAAGCTACCACGGGCTCGATATTTGTTTAACTAGTACCTATAGTTATTTTCAAATTCAAATTCAAATTATCTTTATTCAAGTAAGCATTTACACGCACTTTTAAATTGTCAATATTACCTACATTTTATTGGTCAGTATATTCAGTCCGTAAGTAAGCCTGGAATGTTGCTCTGCTAAGAAGAGCTGGTCAGAAACAAACAGTTGCTCTTTTAAAACGCAGGTTTTTAATATTTTAATTTTAATTACGTAAATTTATTATTGACGATATTAAAAAAAGATCACTGAAAACGTAAAGCTGTAAAAACGTCTATCTATCACCAATCGTTCTTATTTTTAATATTGCTTATAATGAAAATATTTTTAACAAAACCTGAACCAATTTACGTATTAAAATAGAAACTATCAACCGAATTAAATATGGAATACTAAATGTGATATCATGTATGTATTGATTCAAAATCCTATGAATTGTTTGTTACCGCCTTAACTACTAGCTTAATCTCCACGTTTGGCACGAAATTTGCTTGGATCATGGCTATGGGATTGCTGTTACACAAATATTATACAAAGGACATAGCTATAAATCTATAAATATTCATACATTCATTTATAATATGAATACAGCCCGATCATATATTATTCTAAACTACCGCCTATAAAAGTTTTGCTGATATTTTCTAACCGCAAGAGATATTTAAAACTTTATGCGTGTTTTATTGTGTATAAAAACAAAATAATTCATGAAACGAACTATACTGACATAATATTCTGTATTATGCTGTTCGTTTGTAAGTTTACGACAATATAAGATTCTTTGCGTGTTTCGCAGGATCGTAAAATTATACTGTTTCTTTAGCTTTGTCGAAATTGCAATACTTTCTGGTATAAAATCAATATCGTTGGCTCATACTCGTTCTTTTTTTCTTGAATGTAAGCATCTGGAAATAGAAAAAGGCCTAGAAAACCTCGCTGCAGGGGAAAGGTCTTTTATTGGGTACAATAGAAAAGTAAAACTCGTACAACAGCACTCTGTATGCCGTTATTTTTTGTTTTAGATTTGTTATAGGATATCCTTTAATCTTTAAAATTAAATTCTGTACTATTTTAAAATTTTTAGCGCATACTTTAATATTAACGTGTTTTCGTTACTTAGCGATAAAACCTCTTTATTGTATGATCAATACTTCTTATTAAGAATTTATATGTATCGCTTCTGTATGTGTTGTACAATAAAAAATATTATTACTATTGATTTATTTCTATTTATACTCATTAGATTGTACTTTTATATTATGTATGAGCTATATATAGCTAGCTATATATAGCTATATGTATTTCAATAATGATTTTATTTATATATTCATGATAGTATTAAATTCATGTTATATTGTATAAATTCATTGAAATAAATATTGTTCACTGATATTATTATTATACAATCTATATACATATTTATTCAATGATCCCAATGCAGCATTATGTAAGAATTTAGATATTCCTTTGAAAAACTGATAAAATCGGATTATTGGGTCCTTAATTTTTTTTTTATGATTTTGATATTATATATAAAAACTAAAGAAAAATATTACACTTAGAACATATATTTCAAATAATTACCCTTATAATTAATTCGCTAAGTTTTTGATTAAATTCGCTATCACCCATGAAATTAGGCCGCAATCAATTTTAGGTGAGTTATTATGACTAAATACATATCTAAAAGATCTATCTAATAGATATCTAAGATATCTATATAACTACGTTTTAAAGCATCTTGTTGACAGTCTCTTCCTCAACCATCGATCGATCGATCATGGGGATTAGGAAACTCATATCGGTACATATGGTTACACACACATACACAGATACGGTTTTATCAATCGTATAACTGAATACGGTTTAAGCGTAAAAACTTAATAAACATATAAATAGACAAGCTAGTTTTAGACATACATAATATTATATATATAATTTTAAACATATATAAACAATTAATCACAAATAACCCTGTATATATTAGAGATGCACCGAATATTCGGTACTCGGCATATTTGGCATCTTTTTTACTATTCGGCTGAATTATTCGGTTATGGTGCCGAATATATTCGGTTCGAGTATTTCTATTTCCTTGGCTACATGACACGGTAAAGATCTAAAACACAAAACTAAGATGTATATTTTATTATAAGTCAAAGAAATAATATACATCATATATATATATCACAGACACATCAGTACAGAAATTACTTTCAAATTCTTTCCTTCTTTTTTTCTTGCTGTATTTAATATTAATTCTAATCAATATAGCATTATTTTAGGAATAGTTCCAACGCAGTGTTAGGTGTTAGCAATGCTTTTTTGTCGACGTAAAACAAAGAAGCACAAAAAATCATCCTACATTCATCTTACCTAATGAAGTCGTTGTACAAGGTTATTGTTAACCAATATTTGATAAAGGCCAAGGAATTATATAAAGAAACTATTGATATACTTTATACATCAGTGAAGTATGTAGGAAATTATTTGAATCTCGAAAAACGGTCCCTTAACAGTTTCACATTACGTATTTTAGCTTAATCGCGATAAAGGTTGTATAGTTATCCAAAACTTGACAAAGGGCAAGACTTAGAATTGGATAGGGATAAGTTGTATACATTTAACACGCGTCAAATATTTACGTATCGCTCTTCCGTTCCCGTGTTACAGAAACCCTTCCGTGCTAGAGATTTCAACTTTTTATCCCGATTTATTTATACCCTGTATTGTAAAATGTGTTTACATTATTCGTATTACATATGTTATGTCACCCCTTCATAAAGTTAGATGTAGATTGGATTAACTCTATAATGTTTTAACTTTTAAACTGTTTCATAAGTGTATAATTATTTAAAATGTTGTAAATAGATATCACATACCTTTAATTTGCCTGACGTTTCGTTATTGCACCGGCCGTGGTCATAGGCTGAGAGATAGCGTTTTTTAAATAATGATATAATTTTGTTTTGATGTAAAAGTATTTTTTTAATTATATCTTATTAGTACCCGGTCACATTCATAACACTCTGAAATGCGTCGAGGACTCAATATTCTGAAAATGCTCTGCAAGCTTTAACGCCTGAGATGGAATGGAATGTCTCTTGTACTCTCTAATAATACCTTCCGGATGCTGTAATTTACTTTAATTCATGTTTTTAATTGAATATGATGCGCTTCTATACTTGAAAATTGCTTGCTCGTTGAAAATTATTATAATTTAAATTTAGATCATATCAATATGTCGCGTATATCTAAAACATTAAAATATTTAGCTAGTTTTAATTATAATAATTTGAATATTAGAATCTATTATACTATTTTATTATTTAAATCATAGAAGACGAATGAATGAATTTTATACTAATATTTAACAGGAAATATTCTTTTAAACTCCGTTTTTCCTGGTGTTGATTACATCTGTTAAAGATTAAATTCTTTACAATACCTAATAGTATAAATATACACATATTATTATTATAACTATACAGATTAAAAAAGTCATCATCAAGAGCGTAGGTGGAACCTGCGAACTCGTGATTTCGTTTCTTTCGATTATTACATACAGATTAGATATTCTAAATTCGGATACTTACAGACATGATAGCTCAGTTTGTGCGGTGACGGATGGGATCAAAGCGATCTCAGATTTAAGTTCTACTGGTATATGCTTTTTTAATAAAAAAAAAATAAGTAAAATATAATATAACATTCCAATTATAATGAATCAAGAATGTTTAATATTTTGTTATCTATCTGTATGTTTTAGCATACCTATCCAAGTTTTTAATGAATCAATATATTTAACTTCTATAAAAACCTATTTCTCTACAACTAGTTAATTAAAATATTTACGAAATGTCATAGTTGAGATGTTACCTAGCGCCATCTATGAAACCTAGGAACTATGATTTATTCAGAAGTTCTTGAGACTTCTAGAAACGTGTTTTAATAATAATTCTGAACTGTTACTCAACGTTTATAGCTAGCAAAAGTTGCATATTGTAACAGGCAAAGATTGCGCTGACACCGACGTAGGTTAATGACACCGCAGAGGCTATTGTTAAGCTAAACAATGCATCGGGCAAGCCGTCAATCCTTCTAGCTATTTGCCTCACGGTGGGATGTACGACCCTTTAGCTCTGAAAATATGCGGCAATTTTAAAATCTAATTTTTTAATTTTTACGATGAGGTTGGTTTAAATATAAGAGCCGATAAGAAGGGACGATGTTCCTGTTTAGTAAATGTTTTTTTTTATAATTAAATTTGAAGAACCATAAAATAGGTTTACATAATAAATACTTGTTCCTGTATCATTAAATACACAGTTCTAGTATACATGTAATTAGTTTTACTGAAAGTAAATGAATAATGCCAGAAGCTAAACGATTTTTGGGTCTAAATATCTGTATGACTGTACATTTTTTTATTTATGCTGTGAATTATTTATTTATTTACCAGGAAGGAATATAAATTATACTGTATGTATGTTATATTTTAAAAGAGATCTCTTTCATAAATGAGGAGACATTATTTTGTTATTAGAGGTACGCTTTATTATGAATTAAAACTATAATAATAATAAAATAATCAAAATTAACATACACTCACACACTTAAATGTACATAGCATATACATCATTATGTCATTATACCTCTTAAATCGTACGTATATTAGTAATAGAGTAATCGTCTGCCATAAAGCTGTTACTCAACTATAGATGACATTAAGTTACATCATGAATTATATTAATTGCTACTCGGCCACAGATGGCGCTTTACAATGTATTTCTATATAACACCAAGATACGCTTGGAAACCAAGCTTACAATTTACGTATTTTATTATTTATTTATTGTTTTAATAACATGTCAGTTTGTGAGGGATATTCATTTAAATCTATAACTTAAGCGATTTTCGTTATTTTAATATAGTCGTCTAATATAAGAATGTGAAAGAATTTAAACCGTCTTCAAAATAAAAGTCTGACCGATAAATGATTGTAGAGTCAGTTAGCTTCATAAAACTAAAGACAGGAAATAAAAATAAAAGCACCACTGAAGCTGTGAGGAAATAACTTTAAAAACCTTGTTTCTCAGTCTTGAGCTTTCACGATTGAATTGTTAAGTGGTTAGAGTCGAATATCCAGATAGTGATTTCTGAGTATAAGTAGATAACACTTTGTACTAAAATATCATACTTTAATGAAACATTTTATTTTTTGCTCTTTGTTCTTAAAGTTGATCAGGTCTCTATTTATAAAAAAATGTCATAACCTAATCCACAATGCTTTTCGAAACGGATTGGCAGGTTATTTATCGGTTATCGGCAGGTTAACCACGGTATGTTTTCTTACTTTCGGAGAAGTATACTTATTATGACCAGAAATCGTATTATTTATAGTGTTTATTAACGGCTTTGTACCTACCATTTGATAAACATAAACATTATGTATTTTTATTTGAATTCAATAACTTTACATTGAATGTCGACGTTATTCATTTTATTCATTCAATATTCTCTATTTAATTTGTTAAAAAGTCAAATTGCGATTCATATAAAGCAATGTTTCTTTCGGAGCAAAGGGAGACTTAATGAAAAAAACGTAAAATAATCACCGTGAAGTGGGCATCGACGCGAGAGGCGGCGTTTGGGTAAAAATAACTGGGATCGTGGATAATTAATGACTTCATTTATGTTTCTGCTCTTGAAAGCTTTGATTGTGCTGACCGCTTTTAATTTTTTCATAACTGGCTTTTCACGCGTTAAAATTGTTATTGTTCCAGCGAAACCAAATTGAAAATTGTAAGTTGGCATACCTTTAACGAATTGGCCCCGATGCTGGAGTAACTTAAATCGAATCTTTCACTTTTAAATTACAATGGATTGTTTTGCAACAAAAGTAATTGTTTGAGTGAACGGTTTTGAAGTAAGAAAATCTAATTTAGATCTATGAATAAATATAGATTCTGTCCGCCTTTGATTCGCTCATTGTACTTTCATCTTGAATAATACTATTTTTATCTATTTTTGTAAGAATCGTTTGAATTTCAACATTAATATAATCCGAGTAAATATAATGTTTCTATATCAATTATGTTGGTGATTTTAAATAATTGTATATTTTGTTATTAAAACTATAGTTATTTAAAATACTCGACTATTTATTTGGGAGTAAGATTTAAAATTTTAATATGAAGATTATTTATAAGTTAATAAGCTTCATAAGCTAATAATTTACCTAAAATAGAGTTTCTTCAAATTCACAAGTAACAAGACAATAATTATGAAATTGGTTTAGTCATTTAGAATGTATTGATTGCAAACAACAAATATTTAATTTTAATAGATATGAGTAAATAAATTAGTTTTAATATTATTAAGTATAAATCTGTTGGATTTGTTTATTTGTGACATTATACTCTGTTATGCAGATTGGTCTTATGGGTATTGTTATTCGGGTCACGATTACGTCTACCCGTGACCCCTTTGAACTTATCGGTAAATGTCAGTAGATCAAGATATATCATACCTTCTTATGTTATTTTGAAACATGTGTTTTTGAACGGTTATTTCTAAGGATGTTATGCTTTTCGTTTGTTTCTTGTTAGATTTCCCATTTACGTCTTTTATAAGCATTTATTTCTTTTAAATACTTTTGCATTGCATATTTTATAATTAGATATATTTTATATATAAATGTATTTATATAAGAAAGTTCCTTGACATAAAAATGATAAATTTTGTAGGATTGAAATGCTTGCAAATGATTGTTAAAGTACATTTTTAACTTTTTTACGGCTGGCGCGAAAACCTCATTTGAAAGCAAAATTAGATTTAGTATAAAGTTACGTCTGCTTCGCTAAATCAATATTGAACTTTAAGTTAAACAAAAATAAATGTAAAATACAAGAACTCATCGGATTACTTAATTGTTTTTTTTTTAAAAGGTTCTCAATTTATCAGTGAAAGGGTCTACGTTTTGCATTTGTAAGAAACTAGAAACTTTGTTGCGCTATTGAAAACTTTGAATGCGAACTTTGTTATTAAACTCGTAATTGTTTACGTGTTCTAAGCTATAATACGATTAAATTTAATGGACGTCGCACTACTTCCCGTTTCATTAAAGTTTTTTACTTTTATATCAGATTTTAAAAATAGAGTGAGTTATTATAATTTTTACTATTTAAAAACATTTATCATAAAATCATTTATTTGTTTCAATTTGCAAAAGAAATAATAATAAAAAGTACATAAAAGGTTTGATCGCGACATTGATGTCTATAATTCTTTCAGGAATGATTTTGAAGGCCCTCGCCTATTTTAAATAGTTAGTTAATGGGTACGTCCTTAATTAGAATAGGTAACGAGAGAAATGGAGGCTTCTCTTCTGTTTTAATGAGGAGGCAATCATGTGATCCCTTTCGCACAAATTTGGCTCCGCCTACCGGGCGGGAAAATCAATAACGTACTCCAGAAGTGCGTTCGGTGTCCTACTACACTGACGTCTGCGGCCCACGTAGCCACGTAGCCACGTAGGTTCACGATCACGATGACGTCTCTCAGCGATACGTTACCGCGAATATTGTGTATGCATCAAAAAGAGCTTTGTTAAAAAAGTTCTTAGTATATTATTTTTTTGGATGACTAAATCTTTTTATTTGGAATATTTAACAATCTTAACATTTCAAAATGTAATAAATACCCTTGTAATTTAATATTTGTTCTGATACAAAAATCACATGCAGAACAAATATAGATTTTAAATTTGCAATTATTATTAAAACGTGAGAAGTTTCAGTCAATATTGTTCTATTTATAAAATGTTCAATAATTTTTACTAATTCGCTATGTCAATTAATTTAAAAGTGTTATAATTAAATTCTTCAGGATTTCCCTTTCATAACGTTCAGGGCTCTTAGTGGATTTATAATGAAATAATATCCTGTAACGTGTAATAGAAAGGGAGCATCCGATAATTGCTGACGGCCCCTGCCTCGCGCGGGCACCTGCATTAATTACAAGATTTACCATCATCCCCCCATTTATATCGTATAAGCCCACTTTCTTTCTCTTTTGTGTGTTTATTAAAACGAAAGATTAATTACGATAACGTATTTTAAGAATTCGCAACTTTGTTGACTCCGGTATTCAGAATTTAATTTAAAAATTCCGAAGTTTAACGAGACAGGTGAACCAAACTGCTAAGCGCGTTATGAATTTCGCTTCAGTGTAGTTTTGGATTTTTTCCCCGCGATATACGAAAACTTTATGGCTTATCCTTCAGCCATATTTTTTACTTACTATTAAAAAAAACAGGCATCAAATTGAAACAAACCAGGTTTTAATATATTTTTGACCAATGAAAATAAGTTATCTGATCTATTAGTTTTCCGCCATTTTCTATCAGTTAGACGGATGAAAAACTAACATACTTTGACTATTAAGCTACAGTTTAAGCAGCCATCGAAAGCTTACCGTGCCTGCATTAATTACGTGACTTAACCCTTCAGTTAATGAGGCTGGGACTTTAGGTTCTAACGTCTCCTTAATTTACACCCCTGATTGATTTAGGTGACTAAAACGAGACCCCCTCAGTATTAACATGAATCTAGTATTGATACCACCTGGGACAATATACACTGTATTTAATTTAAATACCAGTCAAGACAAGTAAATATTTAAAGGTTCAACAAACTTGTAACAATATAAATTACCTATGTGGGAAAAAATATTTGAATTGGTATTTAACACAATCGATCATTACAACTTACTTATTATAATAATTATTGATTTTAAATTCTATTTTCACTTACAAACATATAATAATAACTATCATAATATAATATTTTATAAGAACAATTATCATAAAAATGAACTCCGTTTTTATTTTCATTTGAAAACCAAACATTTTATTGCAACACATTAAGTAACAATATCAGAAATGATATATTAACTGGAAAAACTGTAGATGCGTGGGAAAATGTTATTTAATTATCCTCATTAGAACGTTTATTTAGAACGATAATATGTCGTAGTAATCTAACAACCATGACTCGTATGTTAACAACAATGAGAATCATTACATAATACGTAAGTGCTCATTTCATATTATGTCCTTTACACGCGATGGTTTATAATTTGTGGTGCAACTTATCGTAAATAAATTATATAAAAATTGCCGTATTTGACGGAGCTTTTTTAGTTCAAGCTTCTACATAATAAGTTTTAAATTGCTTTTATTTATGGATTTTAATGTAATAAGTATTGTTATTAGTATTTTTTATTTACCCTTAAGTAAGTTGTAAACGATTTCTCAAAGAATTGTGCTTTCACAAACTAACACACCTTTTTGTCTATTATATATTGTATTAAAATTAAAACATTACACCTTATGAGGTTTAGGTATAGGTTTATGACATTTAGGTACCAATTAGGAAGTTCAACGATTCTACCTAAGTAACTGTCTTCCTAATGTAAAGCTCTACGACTTGTATATGATATATAGTATATATATTAGTATCGGCAGTGATGAATTTATCCTTTAATAGTTATACTGTCTTTAATAAAGAGATTGGTTTATTCGTTTACGATTAAATTGTAAATGTCACAAAGATAAAAGGTCATGAGAAAAACGAATGCATAAAGCATTATTATTTGATTAGTTATTCAATTTAGTTTAATTTTTAGCGATAGGAAAGTTACGTGGAAATATTATGACGTGGTATATACATATGGTGTATAGGAAGGAAAAAACACGTTAGGTTAAAAGAATGATTGTGGATGTGTCAAAATAGGAAAACCATAGAAAGGATAAATGGGCTGTTAGAAATTAATATGATTGAACTTGGTTTAGGTATTAAAATGACGCATGATAGAGAGGTACTTTATCTCATTGTTAATTTATACAAGGAATTGTATGCATCCTGAACTCTATGTTTGGAAACTGAAGGTTGATGACAAATGAACTGACTATCTGACATACACCTACATCTACACTACCATATACACTAACATCAAGAAAATCTTAACGATTAAAAGATCAAGCGATCGATTGATAGATTTTTGAAGAAATCACTACGTCGCGTCGTATTCTGTTACATTCATGTCACCTAGTAACCTCCAAATGTTTTATTAAAGACCTTTATCATAATCATAGATGAAAGTTCTCTTGAAGCTCTTGAAACTTATACTATACTTCTGTACATATATATATATATATATATATATATATATATATATATATATATATATATATATATATATATGTGTACAGAAGTATACAAATGTGAAAAATCCGTGCATAAATGTCGCGGAGTAAAATAATAAACAAATAGTCGTTTCATGTTGTGATAGACATCAATAGAGATCAAATCAAGATGCGTTAGATTGCCTTGATTTATATAATTATCTAGAATTAAAATAAATGTTATCCACGTAATAGCCACCTCACGTTATTAAACCACACAATTTGGTAATGCTCCGAAAACAATATTAAAATTAACATAAAATGTATAGAATTGAGTGTACCGGATTTAGAAAAACAATATTAAAGAAAAAAAGGGCATTTTGATATGCCGAATACAATAGGTGTAAATGGCGGAATATATCAATACGTAATTCCATCATAAAATATCGTATATTTTAGGAATATGCTTTGTTGGAGTTGGAGGCATTATATTTGGGATAGGATTAAATTCTAATCTCTTTTTGTTGTCCAGAGATAATTGTAGTGGCTTCCTATGCCCTCTCCTGTTCGAAATAAATATTCATTATTCGAAGCCCCGTATAAGCATAAATTATTGTTTGAACGGTTTTCTTATGTAGATTGGAGTAGATTAACGTTATATGAAATGTTTTTGAATCAGTTAAATTGCATCATTCTTTAATTCCGTTATTTTTAAAACCTTTTAATATACAATTTTTGTTTGACATATTTTGTTACTTTAGATCTAAGGTGTTTGTTGTGTGAATGCCTGATAAAGTTAGATATATTTTATTAATTATATTATAGGAGCTATACAACATTTGAAGTTATCCGATGCCCTTTCTAGAAGGTGCAAGGGGACAGATTCTCATATTTTACATTTATTTATTACTATAAACTTTTATCTTTACTTTAAGTCAAACATTTATTTAATTAGTAATAGTTTTAGATGCAGTAGCATATATCACTACAAGTTCTTACTTGTTAGATTTAGATGTTACTTGCTAGATATAGATGTTACTTGTTAGATATAGATAATCAAAAGATAACATTGATCACAATCAACATATTTATTTTAACATTTCAAATAGTTTAAGTTGTACGTTTTAATTTGTTTTCTTATCAGTTAACTTTAAAATGCTTGTAGTATAATATTGTCAACATTTTAATGTTGATCTGGGTTGTTGACCTCTAATCTTATTCTAAATATAATTTATTTAAGCTTTGTTTTTTTGTATCATTTTTATTTCTTAATCCGATTAAAATAAAATCTATTGGCTATCTGGGATGTGGTTTAATTTAGTAGAGATGTAACATTGAACTATTTAAAATGAAGATTTTTTTTTGGCTTGAAAATAAAAAGAATTGTTTATAGATTTATGTATAAACCGCGAAACGTTGACGCTTAAGTCTTTTAATAACAGAGTTTGAAAAATAACATGTTAGAGAGATTATACAGTCTAAACAATAATATTTACATTAACTGACGGGTAATGATAAAATGTAGTAACGATAACTTATATAAACTTTAATCATAAAGGTTAGGTATATACAACGACAGGTTATATATTATATACACAATATGTATATATTAGATCTAGGTCCAGAGCTCACGTCACTCGGCTGGTCTGTTTCACGACCTGTGATAGTAAGATTCAGTATATTTGACTGTCGATTATGTGTTGATTATATAAAAAAATAACACTTTAGTTAACTCGCTTCTATCTTAATTTAAACATTTGTTATGTCTCTGCAATAAATAAGCTTTAATTTTAAAAGAAATATTCACTTTGATGTTTGAAAATTGTATGTTAACAGTAAATTAAATACTAAACACCAGACCGTCCGGACGGAATTCAGACTATCTAATTAGCGACGTATCGCATCATTAGGAAGAATTATGTTATTACAGCGATTTAGTATGAAGTCTTTTTGAAATTCAAACCCGCAAATTGTTATGGTTTATTTAAGTATGTTTTTCTGACGCATGCGTCATAGCTATAGCCCAGTTGGCTACAGAGATCATCATGTGACTAGCTAATACCCGTTGTTTTCCTATGTCTAAAACCGATCGGTACTTTCTTAAATTAACCCACACGTGTTAAGACACTGTATTATAATGCTCGTTAGAATTGTATCGTAAATCAACATTCACATTAATAATATTTAATAATTTGTCCGTTTTTACGACTATTAAGATGTTACATAAACAAATAGTTTAAGAAAATTCAATTTATTTAATAGCATTCTAAACACTATGAACTTTTTTAAAATTCGTTTTTAACAAAATAAAATAAATAGATCAGATATTCTATTTTTAAAATGTATATATTTTTTATTCTGTATAAATTATACACGTAATAGTTTTAAAGAATTTTGTATGTATGGTTAAGATGCGTCTCATTAGCCCGTTTGATAGATGAGTTTATTGTAAAACGTCTTGGCACGCCTCTGTCGTTGTGATGACAGTTTATAAATTAGTTTTATATTGTCTATTCTCACCTAAGCTCCTGATAACCGATCAGTACCGCCTTAACGTCCACTCGTTTCATTCATTTTGCGGCTAGACCAACTTAGACCACTATTTGAAATGTTTGGCAAACGTCCAGCGCCGTAAATTAACGCAATTGTTTTTTATTTTCAGGTAAATCGCCGAAAGATACGGAGACAAGCGGTTCCTTGAGATTTGTTGGCCCCTTTTCGCCGTCACGTGACTTCAGACACATCTAATTTTTTATTTGGCGAATTTATTTGTTTCCGCATTGGGTTTAGATTGTTGAAATGAATTTGGAGAACAATTGAATAATTTAGCATTGAAACAATTGAATAAATGTAGACTTATTTTTTACAAGCATTTTTATTTATGCAGGTTTAAAATGGTGAATAACTTCTTATTTATTGTGACAATTTTCATATAATGATAGGTAAGTTCTAAGTTCATGTTAGAAGTTTTCTTTAAACATGTTGAGCTTATTTAAATTTTAAATAAATAATTTGAGCCGTCTCTCCGAGGTCACAGGTTCACGTCCTTCCGGATTGTTGAAATTATAATTATGTATTTAACATTTAAATAGGTAAGTTACATAACTAGATGTGTTATTATTATTTATAAATTTTTACAAAGGTTTAGTAAAATGTATGTTATAGAAATTTATTACTAAATTGTTAAGAGACGTTTGCAAAATAACGGCTCCTGGGTGGTTAACTAACAAATAATGTAATCTCGAGAATGTCAGTGTTAAACAAATATAGCCCCTTATTTACACTGTGACGGAGTAAATTAAATAATTAATCTTAATGTTGTGAAAATAAATACATTTAAATTAAATTTATTCATTGTACTTAATTATTTTATTAATTTATATAACTTATACCTACTGCTTAATTTGTAAATATTATATATCTTGTTATTAAGATATTATCATTACAATAAGAATATCTTAATTAACACAAAGCAAGTAAACACTAGCTTCTGAAATGACTATTGCCAAACTCTAATATAACGTACACTTGTGTCTGAAGTGGTTTTGGCAGTCGGGCCAACGTCTGTTCAACTTAATCACACTACACCTTTACCAGGTTTAAGTGCTAACAAAACTCATAATGAGTTGGAAGCGATGTAAAGCTCCAGCATCATATTCACCTCAGTTTTATTCTTAGTTTACTAACATTGCCTTTTAAAGAAGTCAAGCGTTGTTGCGTGCTAGTGCGGTGCCATGATGGGATAGTTCTAGCGTTTAGTTAACTTACATTTTATTTTTATATGTTCTAACATTTTTTATAGCTTCTACAGTTGTGTTTGTTTTGTGAACACGATTTTTGTGAAGTATACAATTATTTGGGTAACATAATGTATAAGTTATATTGTTTGGATTCATTAAAAAGAGTAGTATTTATCAAATTAAAGAAAAAATATTTTTTTTTTCTTAAGAACACTACTAACCAAGGCTGTGTTTAAGTTTAAAAATAGCACGGGTCATATTCAATACTTATAATAGTCATGCCTGTAGCAAATTATAGAAATAGTTATGTAGTATATAGCAATTTTAGGCTCTAGTTGGATATATTTTATCTAAACAATAAAATAGAGATCAACAGGCATCAAATTTGTAAACTACCATCCAATGCAATAAATTTGTAGAACTGTCGCTGCCAAGTGGCGACCGTTCGATAGTAGATTGATTCGTTGATTGAAGAGTACTATTCGTTTCAGCCTGCTACTGGTACAGTCTTAATTGCCGTTGGAGTTAGGGACCTAGGATATGGTTTGCTGATTTATTACTAGCTAGAATACGGTTATGTGTTCAGCATCTGGGATTTCGAAGGCGAGACATTTAGACGCGATCGATTATACTGAATGTTTAGTGTAAAACCCATAATATTATTTTTTATATCATTAATACTAATTGGATTGGTTTTGAAAACCGATGTATAAGAATGATAACTCATATATTATAGTATATTAAGTTGCATTAAAAAGGGTTTAATCTTTTATTTTGAGTAGTTATATTCGATAACAACGATAAGTAGTGCATGATCAAGACAACACTGATAAGGAGTGCATCGCAAGGGATTGTAGCTTTTGGCCTCACCGACCTAGTTATACTTCTATTCCAAAGATCTAAAACGTTAAATTAAATTTGATCGACGATTAAAAAAAAATATTATATATTAATAGTGTCCAAATAACTTACATACTTTATGAAAAAATTACAGGAAAGGTAAGGCGATTAAAGAATGTCATTTTATTTTGCAAGTCTGCATGACCTCTTAGGTTAAAGTTTTAAGTTCAAACTGTAGTGTAAAAGGGGAAAAATCCTTACACTTGAGCATAAGAACGAATCGGCTTCGTGTGCAAGTGGCAGCCATACAGCTATTCACTGTTCGAAGACACTTAAAAATCTTTGACAACCACTTATAGAGCATTGGCTTAACCACGCTCCCCGATTGTTCACTTTGAACCTCCTTTTATAACTTTATTTTTACGCTTTCCGAGATATTTAGCTTGTCAGTGAAGAACAAAGGTTGCAATTTATGTTCGTACTATGTAATATGATTACGAAAATAGTAGTTTGTCGTTATTTCTAGTATAGAGCGAAGTAAAACTGTTACTGCCTGGTTATTGCTAGTTTAATTATTCGATTTCGTATAAAATAACTCTCTAGCTAGGTGCCCTTTCTGTTTCTCTACCTCATCACTGAATGAAAAATTAGTGATTGAAATTTTATAATATTGTCAGTACAACATAAATATATATAAATGTTTCAACAAAATCCGTTTTCATAAATAATACATAATTATATGATATGATATTATATTCTTTATTGTACAAAAGATTTAAAAATAGAAAAACAAATAAAAAAGTAAAACATATAGCCTTATTGCTAAGAGACAATCTCTTTCAGGGATCGTACATGAGGACATAAGTAAAAAGTTCTAAATTAGTAGATTTTAGTATTATTAACTTAAGATTTTTAAAATATTTAGTTGTAATATCGCTAAATTTATATCATTATTTATTTAGTTACAATCACAATATACTGAATAATTTCATTCTTTGTTCAATTTTATTTATTAAAAAATGTTACACTATGTAATATGACGATATAATATAATATTACACGCGGTATATCTTTGTATGAATATATTGTGTGGTAGTTGCATCAAAATCAGTGTAAAACGTATCTTTTATGTTAAAAGCGTAGTTTTATCGCCGCTGTGATAAGATAGCGATATATAAAGAGTTACAGATATTTTGATTTACTTCACCGTGTAGATAAAAAAATATAGTTTCTTTAAAATGTATTTGATGTAAATCAGATTTAACAACTTTATATATTTTTTATATAGTTTTCATCCCATATAATTTAAGTGTTACAATACTACTTTATATCATTTGAGTAAGTCCGTTGGTAGTGTACTGATAATTTTTATATATTAATAAAATACCTATATTAAAAGTACCATGACTTAATATTTATGATGTATTTCATAAAACAGTTAAATATAATTGTTAAATCTATTACTTTTATTAAATATACAGAGTATAGTATAAAAAGCTTTAAATATAGGAACTTGTTAAAAAATGCATTTGCATCATGGTATTTCTACTTTATGAACCGCAGGCATTAACGAGTTCCGCTTGTCGTTGAACAGATGGCGCTGTTTTAAAAATAGGCATAGTTTAACTTGCTATTTTCATTTTGATTAAGTGTTACATTAAAACAGTTATTTTAGACACTCATTGAGTTTAACATGCTATAATAGTAATATGCACCTATTTTATAAAATTGTGTTTAAATCTCAATTGCGTTTCATACAAATACCAATTTGGTAAATGCAAAATTACGTTACAAAAGTCCAAAACCAATTTCAAATTAAAAAATATTATTCATCGAAACCTCTATAATATTTACATTGTAATTTGAAACTCAACAAAACTGAACTCGTGTAATTATTTCATAATGAAATCTGTTGCGGTGCCGATTCCCTAATGAAAAACAAGAAATGCAGCCTGAAAATTGAAAATTGCAAGTCAGCGGGAAAGTTTGCGATGCATTCATTAAAGTAGCATCAAAAGTTACTTCAATTCCAAGCCAAAATTACACTTGAGTCATCGTTTTCTTCATTATTCACTTTGTAGATGGGATGTAGAGACGCAACGAGATTGTATAACGTAGCTCGGACCATCTGCTTCGAGTCTCAATAGGAGTTTTTTCACTTCTTTAGAGATTAAAGTAATAAATTGAAATGCTCCGCTATAACTGCGCTCTCCTTGTACAGAAGGTGCTTTTTATCATTGTTAATTATGAAAAATTTTTAGATTTTACCATACGAGACGGGGATTTATATTTTTAAATATTTTGTACTATTTGCAAGGTTCTTTTTTAGTTGATTTAAATTTCGTTAACACGGTTTAAAATTATAATATCGTAAACAAGTTATTGTATAATATTATTTAAAATATAATAAAATTGTTAAGGAGAATCCGAAAGAAATAAGATTAAACAGTTCCTTAATATTATTTCTTTGAAACTCCTTGTATAAAATGAAAGCTGATAATCTCAAAAAATTAAAATATTACATAGATGAGCTGCTTTATTGAAAATTGCTCAAGACATTTTGATTTTTCAATTCGCTTATGATAATATTGCCTTTTTATTAATTTGTGAGGCACCGACGCTAGATATTTTCATAAAACAACAAATTTAATAAAGTGGCCGTCAACGTTGAATTATTCAGGTGGGTAGTAGTACATTATTTATGACTATGGCATGTCGTACGAGACATACGTCTACCTTTGCTTGCGGTTTTGCATCTTGAGCACGTCTTCGCAATATCGGAGACTTGCAGTCTTAAGATTGCTGTGTCAGGTAGAGGAAGCTGTTGTTTCTAGATGAAAACAAATGGGTTTTTCTCTTCGATTCTTGTATTTTTTCTTGTTTGATACACGCTGTCGGCTGATTGTATGTTTGTTTTATATGTGAAGTTGCTTTGTTTGATACTAATGGACATCCAGATGTAAGGTTAGATAAAAAAAAATATTATAAATAATTATTTTATCGTTACGTTTTTAAGGGTACGTATAAAAAAAAAATACTCTCTGTTAAACTCTGTTGGTATGATATGAGAACAAAAATCTTGGTTATTAAAAAAAACCTTAAAAAAAAAGGATTTTATAATAATATTCCTTATATTATGAATACTGTACAAAGTAACGTCGCTATTTTAATTTGTATAGACGCAAACCCCAAATCACCAGTTAAACAATTCTCATCGGCACAAATGTTTGATTATGTACTACACTCTAATCGTAACAAGGTATACGACATGGTACCTCTGATTAAAATTGTTATATACATACTGCGGTGGAATATATAATATACATTATATAACCGAGTCTGAAGTATATGTTTACATATATGGTGATGTAATGTTTCATTTAGTATATCTTAATTATTAAGTTTTTGTATCTCATTTACGAACGCAATTAAAAGTTTTGATCATTTCTAATTGGATTTAGTGTTTCGTTAGACATGATTGCATAAAAAATAAAATAAAATAATTATTTATATATTTTTTATTGATATCAAAAACCAAAATCTATAATATTAAATTGTAAAGTAATTTTTAAATAAATATAATATTATTTATATATTTCCCACTGAAACACTTCTGTACCTCACTATTTAGAAATCACCCCAATAATAAACACGCAGTTACATGGTTCAGCAATTTGTATTATATTGAGTGAGCCTAATTCCCCACCAAAGCATCTACCATTTGTACTTATTTATTTATAAAGCGTTGGTGAAATCGATCTGCCTTTATTATTTATTGCATACACGATATACCAATTTCTTGGTAGATATTGGTAATAGTTCAAAGGGCAATGCTGTTATTTATTTCATGAGCTATTTTCCGAAGAGCTTCGTGTCTACGCTTCGAGACTTTATTTATTTAGAAATGTTATATGTAATTTAATCTTAAATATTAATGAAGTGACTTAATGTATCGTTTATTTACATGTAGCTTTAAGTTTAAGTTTTATAATTTACTGTTTAGTTTAACTTTTCGTAGCTCTACAATATTTGTTGAAGAATATGTTTAAAAAAAATGTTAAACTAAAGCATGTTGATTAGCATTATGATAACATGGATAATTTAATTTCAAGTAAATATATACAAAATGCGTTTACGATAATATCTCATACATTATTTATTTGGTAAGCGTTGTAGCTAACGGGACTATATAGACCGGGCAAATGTTTTTAATATTCTATTTGGAAAATTTAAAAATAGCCCACTTTAAAATGGACAGCCGCTGTATCTGGGAACTTTATAAATTAAAACTTTATCATCCGGCATTTTAATGGCTTTTGTACACAGTTGAAAATACTAACAATACTCATTTTTAATCTATCCTGTTTCATCATCGTCATACATATATATATACATATATCTTTGAGTAACCAATGGTAATAATCACTTACATTCTACTATGATTAGGTACAAAACTAAAACAAAAGCGACTTGATGAATAGAATGCACTAGGAAGCGACCCACAATGTACGCTGGACTCTAATGATTAAATTCATACAAGTTTGACGTAGCACTATGACGCACTTCTGACGAGGATGCGCGTCTTTAGCCGTACGGAACGGGACGTAATTACCTCGTTATAAATAATCGTACTCAACCCAGGCTGTAACCAATCGGATTGTCCCGCCAAGATAAATGATGACTCGCTTTCGTTTTAAACTAATCGTTGCATTTGTAATTTCTCAATCGACTGACTGAGACGAATTCGCCGCGACACGCTCTGTGACGTTATTTACCTTTAAATTACTCTGCTCTTTGCTGTACAGTGCACATAAACATTTGACAAAATATTGTCTTTTGCGTCACTAAAATATTATTAACTTTTAACTTATTTTATAAATATGATATGTTTATGTCAGATATTTTCATTTCTGAACGTGTAACTTTAAGTCAAATCAAAACGCTTCTTTGTGAACGGATGTGAAATGTAAGGTTTAATTTCCCTGGAATAGCCAGCAAAGCGCAAAGCGATTCAGACGATTTTGACCGCTGCAAATGCAATTGCTCCGCAACTGCCGATATTAAAACTTATAATTAATAGCGGTCTCATGCGAATTAGTCACAATGCAATGCGGTGGACGTTGAAACGTTACGTAATTAACAATAGAGCAATTAAGTTTCGTGGACAACGCAGTTCGTATGAAAACGAATGCTATTTCGCGGATGCCCGCAGCCCGCTTCGTTCCGCTCGGACGATGGACAATGAATTGTACTGATTTTGCTGACGCTACTTTTGCTGATTCCCACCTTTATCCAACGAGATAGTTAGAAAGATTGCACTCTACAGCACTATAAAGTGCCGATAATTCTTTTACTGGGTCAATTACAATCATACCATTAAAAATCCGTATATTTACATAAAGCTAGTTTGTTTTTGAATAAAATAAAAGTTTAGAATAAAATTTATTCCGTGTTTTTAAATAGATGTGATCTAAAATATTACAAATGTAAAAGTTTGTATGTATATTTGTGTTTTGGTTTCCCAATCACGCAAAAAGTACGGGATGGATTTTTATTGAATTTTGTTGACCGATAGAACATGACCTAGAAAAGGTCATAAGATATTTTTTTTGCAAAAAATACTGATTCGTCACCAGGGAGCGCGAGGGGTTTATCATTGAATGTTACTTTAGTTATTAGTTTTTTAAGCATTCCTTTCTCTTTCATGTGACCATGCCGAGAGCAAAAGATTATATCTCAAAACTATAACACTGATTTAAAATTTGATTAATGTGAAAAAATGTATATCAATTTTAAGTTTATCTGTAATCTGTAATATGTATCTCTAATCTGTAATATGGCATCGCTGACGTCAGCCGTTGCGGTAAGCCGGAGTACTTTATTGTTAAATTGTTTTATTGTCCTTCATTAATATACTTTGATTTAAACAAAACTGAAAAATGTATTGTATTCTATTGTATACTGTTGAGACAAAATAGTACAGTGTAATAATACATAAATCGTAGAAATATAGTTTGAAATAATTATACTTTATGAATAATAGTAGATAATTGGTAGGTATTAAAAATAAATAATGTTGTATTCTAATTGCTATCAAATATAAATTACTTTGGTTGTAATTCGTCTTATCTATGATAAAGGCTCTTACGGTGACGTATGTTACATATCGAATACGAATGTATGTTGCTTATGGTAGCACTAATGATATGGTATTCGCTTTCCCTGTTGTATTTACACGCGATTAGGGCAACTCGAATACATTATTGTTTCACATGTTCCGTACACGTGGCGTTTATTGTGCAATACTAATAAAAACTAATGTCGTTATAACACGGCCCTATGACGCGGTCGTCAATAAATAATATTGTTGGATATTTTCAGTCTGCAATTATATCAGTAACGTGTATTTACAGTTTCATAAACGTTATACTTTATGAATGTATAATATGTTTAATATATTTTATAATAGGTTTTAGAATTTAGTTTTAATTATTAACTTATTCTCAAAATAAAACGAAAGCATAATAATTCTTTTTTTATTCAGGAAAGGCCTTTATAAAAGATAGTTTTAAGATATTCGTAGAACTTTAATAACTAAAGTACGATAGGCGAACGAGTTGGTAAAATTTTAAATTTTCTATAAACAAACTTGCCCTAGATATTACACGTACAACACTCGAGACCGGTGAAACAAATTGAAAAGCAAATAAAGGCTTTACGTTAAAAACGACGGAAACTTTTTCAATTACAAACTTGCGTGGCGCACATAATATCTTGTGAGCGGGTTATCAGACTTAAAAATTCATAATAACATATTGTAATACCCATTAATAGTTATAACATTAATATATAAGTATTACATATTGACATAAATACTATAACAACATGTTAATATGTACATAAAGTTAGGCCTTGTTTAATATTAAAATAAAAGAACTATTACAGACTGTTTTTTCTTTATTTAATATTATCCTACAAGTTCTATTATATAATCAAGGATATTGGCAAAATCAGATACAAAATGAGTTTTCATTGTAGCAGCTAGTTCCGTTATCGGCATCGAATAGAGAACTCAGAATTAAATTTCTATTAAAATTTAAGAAAGGGACGAAACTTTTATCAGTTATTAACTTTCTTGACATTTCACGAAGAATTATTATCGTCTTATCTCTCGCGGCTCTGCAAAGCGAATTCAGCTTGGCCCGTATTTACTGTGCAGTTACTTTCAATTAAAGATATTTAGCGAGTTTTGGAACTGTAGCTAAGTGGACAGAATTTATAAATGAAGTTTAATAAATTCAAAAAACAAAGTTATTAACGAAAAAACCGCTCCCATAAAAAGGAAAGCGAGTGAAACCTCCAGTAAATTAGTCAGCATTGTGTAACACCCTTACCGCCCACAAACGTGATGCAAACAGTATAAGTTAATTAAATAAAAATACCACAGATTTCAGTCCGGAGGTGTCAAAGAGCAATCAACAAATAAAGAAGCACCAATAAGTTAGGGAGCTATTCACAGAATCGGAAAGGTTTTGATTCATTGTCACGTCTCGTTTTGATTGGACGTGCTTTGATAGCGATAGCCGGGATTGCGACCGTTCAAATTTTAATATTTTTTATTCCCCCTCATATTCGATTCTATCCTGCTGCGGTTTGGCAATATTTATGACGAGTTGTTTTGCTCGGGAGAGGCTGGGTTAAAGGGGTCAGATATAACTGTATTTGCATTCGTTTAGCGTATTTTCCATTCCACCTTTTTGCAGAATTAATTGTTTAGTTTATTTTGTTGTCACGTGAAAAGCAATATCGGATTTATGTAATATTTTATTGCAATGAAATTTTAAAGTGAATTTTTAACAATCAGAATAACTAAATATTTTTAACGAACATACGTATAAAGGCTAATTTGTCTAACATAAGGTTAGTTCCACTGCTGGACGAAACAAATTTGCTTACTAAGGAATTGTCTTCGGTCTAGATAAAGACGCATAGATGGCACTTCTTGCGATGTCTTATTATTTTCATAATTGGATAGACACTTCGCACCTCTCGACCGGCTCTTACTAAAGCTTGCTTAACTGCAACCTGCCAAGTGATTCCGAGATAAGATCAGCGTAGTCCGTTGTTTTTATTAATTAAATTTTTATTGCGAGTGCAGTATTCTACTTCACGTTTTAATAAAAATATATTTGTATCCATTTTTGTAACTACTTTTTCAATTTTGTACGCTATGGTTCCCAAAGGAAACATGCAAATGTTGATAGGGACACTTTTACACGTGCCCATGAGTGCGAAAATTAAATAAAAAATTCAAAAGTATAAGCGAATAGGTTTGACGTCAGCATGCGGCTTTAAATATATCTGTGAAAACAATTTTCCTTCCATTTTTTTTATTAAAGAAAACGTTTAAATTTATTTAAAAAATTGAGCTTTGGGTTTCAATGTAATAATAACTACCCTTTAGAAATACAAATCTCACTTTTATAAGCTATGTTCTAGTGAGTATTGAGTTTCATTCATGAATACGATCTTGGTTAAAGCTAATTGTTTCAGCGTTATCAGCTCATCGGATGCGGTCAGCGTTCATCCACTGATAACAACGAACAAACACAGCTTTTGTTATGTCATAATGAAAATGATAGCAATCAACATTTTATACCTACTGATAATAAATTATTATTAAAATAAAATACAGGTGTTATTAAATTATATTTATTTATAATAATATTTACACGACACGTGTAATAGTATTTTAGGATCCTAACCAAATTTGTCTGCTGTAATTCTAGATTCTAGAAAAACAAAATTATTTTTAAAGATAGTTAGAATTTTATGATGATACCAACAATCTTACAGAATTAAAAATAGAACACAATAAATTTATAAAGAGTGATGCCAGTTTTAAAATATTATACAATTTTTACAGTGCTCTTGATTGTTAGGAATTCTTAAATATGCTTCAGTGAGATTTATTCTGAGAATTACTGCTTAACGACCAGACGTCACGTAATCTGGACTAGAAATAATGAGATGCATCTGATGTGAATCAAACCACAGGACATAAATAAGGGGGCAACAGGTGCAGGTCTAAAGTTGTGCAGCACAATTGCCGTTGTGTCACATCACTAGCTATATTTATATAAAGCAAGCAGAAAACCATTTACTTAACTTTAATTAATATAAAATTTTAAAGAATAAATCTGAGATTTAGTGAAACCGAGTGTGTCCTCTTAATAGGAAGTAGGTCTCACAAGTTTCATCTTTGAGAGTTTTTCTTTTGTCTCGCGTCTTGAGAACCACTCAACAGATTGTCGTGAAATATCCAGCTCGTGATTCAGAATTTTCTATTTAAAATTGTCTTATTCCCGAAATAGCTTCTATACATCTCTTTCACTTAGTACTAAACTATCTTATTCCATCTTCAAAAGATACGAAAAAGACATATATTTCGCAAATTGCGACATTACAGTGTTATGCATATGAAAAAAGCGTATGAATATGTTTAAATCAGAGTTCATTCTGTACATTTATTGCCTGCTATTGGCAAGAGAGTCGCGTGCGAAAATTTATCGGTTACATGCTATGCACAACATTTGGTGAATTGGCGCTGCGTCGCTGGAGTCGGCTGTATTTGTAGAGTGCATATAATTTCACTTCTACGAGCCCTAGCCTACATACAACACGCTCGTTTTGTTTCAAACTCCAATAAGAGTACGCATCGCCCGCATATCGTGACATGCACACACATACACACCCACATACACACACATACATCCACTAGTTGACGCAAGATTGTCCTATCAGATGAAATTTTAATATCTCTCTTTTTACATAGATAACATTTGCTATTTCAGAAATATGTTATTAATTATTTAATGATGTTCTTTTATTATAATAAGTTGAAATACGTTTTATTTAGAGAAAAACGCGTTATTGAAATAATAAGGGCCGTGTTGACTACTCAAACTGTTTACAAATGTTTCGTAAATACAATTTTAAACATAAAAGTGACCATAGCAATGCAAAACAATGTATTCTAGCAGAAAGCTTGATCCTGAACCCTCGTTTAAACGCAATTTGTTAAAGCCTATTTAATTTTCATCCACCGACAGTTCATACTTTAATTAACCAGAAGGTTGTTTGTTCTAACGTTCTGAAACGAGGGCGAGATTTGGAAGAAATTGATACAAATAAAACTGCCATTACAGTTCCCTGATCGGATACTTCATTTTATAACATCTCCTTCATTTATTTTCAGTTTATTTTAAAGTTTTATTTATATTTCACTGTATTTTAGTCTATGGTTATTTGTGACTGTTTTATCCATACAATACGATATGTTATAAATTGTTAAGTATAACTCTATATATAAGAAATTATGTTGCTCAAAATGATGATTTGTTGATAAGAAGGCAATGTATCCATCTAACACACATGTTTTTTTTAAAGTAAAATTTTAAAATAAGATTTCTTTTTTAAGACTATTGTATGTGTTACAGAACAACTTAAAAATATAATAGATACGAATCTAACATAATATGATAAAGTAGTCATTAAATTGAGTATTTATTTTGCTCTATTTGTCATTGATACAGCATTCAAGAAAATATTATATACGATATCTTTTTGAAACCGATACCATGTTGCAACATTATTAACGAGTAACGAGTGGGCTCTAAGAGTCATAAAATTACTGTATTTTTATTTATTTTAAGCAACATCATTATCGAGTAACTGAGTGGGCTTTAAGACTTATAAAATTACTGTCTTTTATAGTTTTTAGAATAATAGTTGTTTTTAATATAAATATGATATTTTACAACATAACTATTAGCTATCTTAAGTACATTATTTTTTTCGTGAATCGTTTAGTTTAAGGGCATTTTAACGAAAGTTCAGGTATAGTTTATTCGTTTCTAACAATGTGCATTAATGTTTATGTTTACTTCATCAAAATAATAAACTTATTCACATAATCTCAAAAGTTCTTTTTAGCTAACATGAAATAAAATACAATAATATTTCATACAGTAATGATACTTTCTTCCCTATATTAATAGCCTGTTCACCATTTTTTGGCATGTATATAAAAAAAGGTCTTAGAAAACTTTTATTTTGCATAATTATTATCAATAACAAAAAAGTACGCACTCATTTTGATTTTTATCATTGAATGTCAAAAATATGTACTAAAGGATTCGTAAGTATGCCAATTAACATTATTATTTTAAAGCATTCAAGACAAAATTGCTTATAAAAAACTATGACTGCATGTTTTTTCTTCTGCTCTTAGAAACTACTTAATAAAATCACCTTGTATGTATGTTCGTGTATCACGCTAAAACTGGTCAAGCAATTGTAAACGGTTTGTAGGTTTTAGGAGCCTGAAAATCTAGAGCCGGCTATGAACTGTGTATTAGTGTAACGAGACAAAGTGTAAACATTTGTAATAACACTATTGTATCGGAACAGCGGTTTTCTATGACAACATGTCAATCTATGACAACATCACGTTATGCGTGATTTTAACAACCCCACAAAATGCGAAGCGACACATTCCTGGAATTAAAAGCACAAGGAAACAAAATTTTGGTCTACGCCAATGTTGTGTACGCCAATGTTTACTATGATGATGTTAGAAATAACAATGGATCATATCATTCCTGTGATCTTGAAATGTTTAACTAATTTCCCATTCAGTAAGTTCAGCCTATCTAAAATCTGTAAGAATATCGTGTGTTGGAAATTGCTGTTGATTTCGTTGTTGCAGACTTTGGTTACGGTATATGTAATAATAATAATAATAATAATACAGGACAATTTACACACATTGATCTAACCCCTAAGTAAGCAAATTACTTGCTTGTGTTAAGGCTATTAGATAATGATACAAATACATAGAAATACACATTATAAATACTGAGAATATATTTAATAAACGACCAAACCCAGAAATACAGAAATCTATGCTCATCACAAACATGCCTGTCCCTGTCGGGAATCAAACCCGAGCCCCATTGGCGCCGCTATTTGTTAGACGTCTGCGCTAACCACTCGACCAACGAGGCGAAAAATGTAATTCGATTTGGAAATGACAAAATCTAAATTATAAAGTTGCAGCAACATTCTACTGATGAAAATATTATAATTGTTGAATATATTATTTACATACAGGATACACAAATACAAGAAGTAAATTTAGGTTGCGCTGTTATTCATTTCCACTACTGTCTTTATTATACCGTAATTCAAGAAAATATAGAAAAATATTACTTTGAAAATATAACGCTCACAAACTTGAAATTCTAATTTATTCAGTTAATAAAATAGAAATGAGAATGATCATTTCATAATTTATAATCATATAAAATACTTTAAAAGTAGTGACCATAAATACATCTTTGATGCTGCATTATAAGTTTAGATTGCGCAATAGAATAGTAATAAAAATTGGTTCTTTTCCGAGTAGTTCTCTTGATCGTGCCATTTATAGCATCGGTACAAGTTTCCGTTGCGAGTTCTAAGGCTCTGTTCTTTTACAACTTTTAAAACGCCTTACGAACTACTCCATGAATTTCCTTTATTATAAAAGTATCTCTATCCATATTAAGAATTTTGAGTACCTATTTGTATATTATATTAAATTATGCATTCAACAATTATCTATAATTTATAGTGGTTTAATATTAAATTATCTTTTTCAAAAATAATATTTAGTATTATAAAACGTGTATTGAATATTCACATTTATGGTGACTCTATTTAGTGACAGCAACAGAGTTCTTCTGTCGATTTCCTGAGCAACATGCTGCCAATATTTGAAATGAAAAGCCATCTTACAAACTTTTAGATATTATGTAATTAATTATTATCATTGATTCATGACAAGTCTAAATAAAGATTATTTCATCGGATACGTATAGAATTGTAGTGTCTTCGAATACAATTAGAAAGGTTACGATGTTTGGAATGCTACCTTATTGACAATAGATGATTAAACTTAGAATATTTATCGATTGATTTATTTATTTAAAAGTATACAATTTTAAAAGTTTGTTTTTCGAGTGTTACCATCATTATAACAAAAAAAAAACTAAATAGTTTAAAATAGACCTCAATACAACGAAGCAAAGATAATTACTAAAGATCTGGAAACAAAGTTTAGGCAAATCCCATAGCGGAGAGATATCTCTAACAATTCGATTTGGAAACAAAACACTGATTCCCGAATAGCCAGAACAAAACAAATAATGACTGTGTTCAAGTTCCGTAGTCACATATACACCGCCGCAACAAAAGACTCAACCTACACAATTAGACCCGTTCTGTTTTACATTAAGCTTGAAATCTTTTCTTAACTTGTCTTGGCATTACATGTTCAACTGTCAGCAACTACGAAAGGGAACAATAGGATAACAGTTTAGTAATCAAGTTTAAAATAGATACCGATTTCTTGTCGAAGAATCGTTTGCGGCCGTGAAAGAGCAAAGCGGTTGCTGATTTGTGGTCGTCGCAGTTGCATTCACTGTCTCATTCCTAGAGAGAATGCGCGGTACATACGAGTAGATAGACAGTAAGCTCTACATCGCATGTGTAGAGCAAAAAGAACACGTTGGCGTTTGCCCAACCAACTGTACGGCGGCTTGTTTCATACGTCACATTAATTAAGTATCAGATACAATCTCAGCGTGCGACGGACTGATATATTTACGATAAGCTCGGAAACTTGTAAACAAGATATTTAGAATATCATGGAACAGGTGTTTTGGGATGATGAATTGTCATTTTGTTTTAGATTCTTCATTTTCGTATGTTAGCTAAGATTTGACTGGCACAGGTTTAAATTTTAGTAATTGAGTCAAATGTAATATTCTATTTCTTTTTTTAAATTCGTGTATTTTAATTGGTTCACGTTCACAATGGCTGAACAGTTTTATTTTAAATAATAATAGCCTTATTTACTCACTCATTATTTTTAGGTATACCATTAATTATTACCTCCCAGAAAAATGGATAAATATTTGTATATTTCAATGCAAATTATAACAACTTCAAACGCGAATATCTGAAAAACATCAACTATACAAGCACTGAGAGATATCTATGAAACATAATAACATAGCAAAGGAAATGTACTTAATACTTATAATAGTGGAGTTAGTCTAGCCGGTGTTTCACTGATTTAATACCTTATTCAATTGTTAGCAGGTCTTGTATAAACAGTTGTTACAGGAGTCTTCATGATCATAAGCTCTCCTTCGCGTGATAATATTATTATTTCTAAAATAGTATCTTTTATTATATTGAATTATAACTCAGAAGAAAAACGAGTTTGAATGAAGTAGAGTGAATTAAATAAGTATTATGTCTGGCTTTCCGTTGACTAAAAACGGTTTCTTTCAGACTACGTTTCCTGACAAACTAGGCTGCGTTTTCTTTGGTGGCATCCTAGGAAGCCTTGACGTGGGTAAACAGTACGGTACGATTTATGAGCAGTTTGAGGGGCTTTTCTTCTTTGTTTCATGTAATGACCCTGCTTTCATCTCGGCCTCAATGGGCGCTCGCAAAGCGCTCAGATAGTGGTCTGGAAGACAGTCTTAAGATTATTATGTGCTATATTCTAAAATGTTTTTTATAAGATCTATTTCTAAAAAGTATAGTATTGTAAATATTTATCACTATTATAAAATTATATTTATCATAGTGTTGTAAACTACGATGTTCTTAAGAGCAACTCTTAAAAATTTGTTCGTGATTTCAGTGATATGAAATTAGATCACGAAATACTAATTTATATAACTCAGTAGTGTACAGAGTACGTGAGAGATAGGAGGGGCTTCTACCGTCACTGCCCGCTCCCAACTAATGACCCTATAACCACTCGCATTATTATTTATGTTGTGTAACTGAGGACGGCATAATACTACCATAAGAATGAAATAAATTCTCACAAACTTTGAGCTCTTAGCGCATCTTGAAAACCGAGATAGCAAATGGTACCATTTAAGAGGTATAAATATATTTTATTATATTGTGATGTAATTATTTTGGATTCTTTTCATATTGTAAAATTATATTTTTTATTATATTTATTTTAGTCTTTCAATTTAATATAACATTAATGTATATGTTTTAATAATGTAATTGGATGTAAAGTAGATGAAATGTATACCGATGATTTTTTAAACTATCAGAGATTAAAATGAAATGAATTGAAAACATAATAATGAAACTTTTCATTTTTCAAACTCCTTTTTAAGTTGAAACAATAACGGGGCTTTTTCAGCGAACAATAGATTAAGGTCAATAGGTATTTTCTATTCGTTCGTTCAGAGGCAAGACAAGTGATGTTATGTTGTAAGTAGCCAGTGTCCGATCCTCCATCTAACCATGTTTGACACAAATAACTTATTACAATCAAATGTTTCTTAATTTTAAATAAATATAGATTGAAAAAAATATAGATACCGGCAGGATTCGAACTTGTGATCTCTGTGAATTGTCGCTACACTATGCCAATGAAGAAGTTAAAATTAACAAGCTTAAACATGGTCATAGACAATTTCAAATACGTTTTAGTCAAAACAGCGACTCCTTCCTCAGTAAATGTAATTGTGTGTTTTCCACAGTCGTGTTTTAGTTTGGTTGATTAACAAAGTTATTTGAGTGTTATCTTTAAGTCTTGTTCTTAAAATCACTTATTGAGTTAGAAGATAATCATTTTAAAATTTTAAATAAAATTTAAATTTAATATGTTAACGATTAAAAACTGTAACAAAATTAAATTTTGCATCAGCAACGCAAATAAAATATATTAAAAAAACTCACTGCTTATAAGAAACAGCAATATTTGAAAACAAACAATATGTTATGTGCGATAGAAATCAATATACAATAAAAGTTCTTTATTGACTCTACCGATATGTAGAGTTTAATAAATAAAACAACTAGCGACACGTGTAGACAAAGCTGATAGAGTCATGGCGTTATGAATATAGGATGATCTTGCTTCGATATTGTGAACCGACTTCATTACCACTCGTTATTGGAAACTCAATAAGCCTGCTATAAATGCATTTCTTCCTTTGCCTCTTATTCCCAAGGGCATAAATATTTCTGATGTCTGTTGATTTTCTTGCAAGCTCTGGTAAATATTGTGACATGAAGTTATATTATATTAATAGCACAGTCTTAATTAGAATTAATGATACGGAATTAGATTTCTATGATAAATATAAGTTCTCAAAAACGTGTTGTATTTGTTAAGGATGATAATCTTGGTAACTACTAAAAACTTTTAATTTTTGGTATCATTAGCATAAATTATTGGTCAATATTTTAATTTAGGCTAATTTCAATGATTTTTTTTAATAGTTATATATTATGTTAAGATATCATAACTCCAACCTCTAGTGTTTGTATATAGTTCCCGGGATCAAATATAATAAAGAAAAAATAGCCTGTCACTTTCCAGCTCTTCAACTGTTTGTAAAAAAACTTGTCGGTCCGTTGCTGAGTTGCAACATGACAGTAGAACAAAAAATACACATAAAAATTTTTAAACATCATTTAGGAAGATTTATTACTACAAAAAAAATGTATTTACATTCTTAAACAATTTTAATTACTATATTTATGTTTTCTATTTATATTTGTGCATCGGAAACGTGTTTTTTCTCTTTTTTTTTTTTAAGAGATTCTAAAATAATCAACATATAATATATAATAGTTTTGTATTGATAATATTTCTAGTGTTATCTAACATGTACCTACATAATTATACCGAAATAAATCAATAAGCAAAGTTATATGAAGTATTTTTCATTCTTAAAACCAGCCAATAAATTTAAGAGTATTTTATTACAGTGAACTAACTCAATGTTTAAATTTTATCCCTGGTGAGAAAGTTCGAGAATAGTTTCACAAACATTTGAATTAAAACTATATTAAATTTCTTCTCACCGGTACTTTTGTTTGCTTTACACGCGAGTCAGTGAAGCGATGTTAAGAATTTGAAAACTTCTTAAGAATTTCGCACCGATAACTTTCGATCCCTATAAGGAAAATTAGCTAGCCAATTTATGCGAAGTAAAAAAGTAAAAGGAACAAACCATTAGAAAGCCTTAACGACTTCGATCAGATGAATAAATGATTGAATTTTCAATTAATACTCGAACGCGACGGAAACTTTATTGACGATTGTCGAACGTACCTAAGTATTAAATATGACAATTTAAATAATAATACTATTCAAAAAAAGATTTGGATATATTACAAATTGCTGGCTCCTAATGGAATAAGGCATTGCATAAATTTTTAGAAGCAGTCATTTCTTGAAGCACGTGCGTTGTCGGAAACAACTGCTTCTTGAATTGTGTTTCAGTAAATTTCATTTAAATCTTATTGTTTATTACATGCAATAAGTAAACAGCAGTAAAGTGTAAATTTATTGTTAAAAATAATATTATTATTATATTTTTAAATATTAAACTGGAAGGAAATGGTAAAGTATTTCATTTTTTAATTACTTTCTTGAGTTACTTCACCTATTTAACACTTGTTTTGGGACTAAAGTTAGTATTGTAAGATATTATATGTAGAGCATAGACAGACAGTGCAAAGACATTGTAAAAGTAGTTAATACTCCTGTCTTACGAATAAATAAATAAAACAGTAGGTGTCAACGTAATGACCACTTATTGTGCACTGTGTAGTTACAAGTAATTACATTTTGTAAATGGTGTAATTACAAACATTTTGTAAATTCAAGTAATTACAAACATTTTGTAAATGGTGTAATTCTAAGATCTTGAAACATTATTGTTTCTTCAAGCATCTCTATAACATGCTTCGATCTTATTGTTTACAAATATATAGCTACGAATTTGTAAACTGTCGGTAGACTGTTGAATACAAAGTAAATATCTAATTTGTCAAACGTTTTATATTTTGCTTAAGTAACAAATTTGTTAAAACATTTTTTTGAGGAAGCAGTAAATTCGAGTATGTAAAGAAATTAAACTTACAAATTTTTAATTACCTTAAGGATTTTTAAAGCAGCTACAAAATAAAAAAATAAAATATCCTTCTCTCTTAAATTATTTTTGTGGATATATGATATAGCGAGATAATAACCAGCTGCTGATTAACGAAAATGTGACTTTGAACGCTTATCATAATACGAAGAGCTCGGAGTCATCTCAACACGGCGGTAGACCAACTATAAAAATACTGCTATTTTAAGAACCCTATTTATCATGTTACTCATCATCAACTTTCCCAGCTTCATTAAGACAGATTTAATATGTTACGGCATTTGTCAATGTTTGATACAAAAAATGTTCCTTGAATAGTTTCCATCAGTTAATGTCAAAATATTTATTAACAAAACTGTTCCTTAATTCAATGGGAATAGATCTATATTAAAATAAGCGTCGAATAACTTTGTCTTTTCAGTGCTGATTATATTTTTCAATTCAGAAGCAATTTTAGAAGCCGTAGTGCGGTCACAGTCATTTCAACGAATGCCTGCGGTAACAGTATGTGATTTATATCGAATTGTATTCTGAGTTACGGTATTAATCGCCTCTACCATGACTATACCTTTGATCTAACGCCAGATTGCCGCGAACAACTGAAACTTCTTTTATGTTTAAATGTTGTTTTTTCGTTACTATTTTACACTACTCTTAGATGCTGAATTGTGAATTGGGTTCTCGTTGTGTTTGAGACCTTGTTTAGGATGATATTATATTGTTTTCTAGTTTTCTTATAGGTACATCAATAGGTAATCCTTGAATTAAGTTTTGCGGTTAATAAATTAATTATAATATTATATGTAAGGATTATTTATTTAGGCACTGACGAGTTAAGGTACAGTCTCGTAGTTTTATTTGTTATTTTTTAAATGATGCAGCCAAGAATGCTAAAAATGCCAAAAATATTTATCGCTGTTGAATATTTCTATTTATATATAATTGAAAGATAAGAGTTTTTCTTTTTTCTTAACTCTTACGTCTTAGCTAATTTATAAGGTTTGTTTTTAGTGACATCTATTAAAAAATCTGGGAACTATTAGCTAGAACAACGCCATCTAGCATTTACAGTTAAAGCTATCTATACTTGCAACAGTTTCAGACTGCATTAATTAAGACCCAAATGACTCCGCTGACATCTTTATTAATGAGATTTAAAAAAACTAGTTTCAGCAATTATCCGCGTATGTTAAAGAGAATAACTTCTCAAACTAAGAATATATTTGAATAGAGTAATCAAGACACCTACTAATTTCCAGATAATTTTATACAAACTACATTACCTGCTATTAAGTTTAATTAATAACCATTTCCAGAATATAGTTAAGAATTTTAATGCATTCTAAAATATTACAAGAAATTGAATATAAAAGAAATGTGTATTATTTCTAGTTTACACTATACGGGCCTGTTTGGGTGCACAGTCGATAATTATGTTGTCAACTGACTAAAGCAAACGGGCGTACAAAGCGGATCTGGGCAGGATCAGTCGCTTTTTGTACGACAAAGGCCATTACGATACGTTTCCGAGCGTAAAGTCAACACAGTTATGAAGTTTTCTCTGAAAATTGACTAACGTGGACACTGTGATTGCGTTTTGAATGGATAATGAGGAACGGCATTCGTTAATTGAGTCGATATGTAAATAAACAAACGCCATCCGCGCCGTTAAATCATTCCTGTTCTCAAAGGCTAGTTCATTTTATTGTTACTGACTGTTTGCTGGCAGTGTAATTTGTAACCAATTTGATTAAACCTAGTTTTGTCCAATTCACCATTTGTCGTTCGCTAAAATATGTTTACACAAACAATACTGAAAATGTGTTTACAATATCCATTGGTAATAAGTTTACATTTATTTTGTAATATATGTAATTTGTAATGTGTACAGTAAGAAGTAAAAAATATTTTTTTATAAGTATTCCATGCTATATTTAATAAATATAAGCGAAAGATAAATTATTTGAAATATAAAATCAAGAATTCATTTTTATTTTATAATAAATCAAACACATAAATTATATTGAACTATCTGTTTATAGTAAGGAATTATACTAAAATATATATAAAGTTATAAACTTAAAAAAAATAATTAATCAAGGTAATGGCTATTAAAAATAAGGGAAAACTAATTTCGACTATTGCGTAGGTTTAAGGAAAACTAATTTAAACTAATTACATTATAATAAGCAATCACATTTAAATTAATAAAGAATAAAATTTACACTGTTTAAAGAAACTATTTTGAAAGTTAACACTTTTCAGTGCAAATTGAACGAAGTCATTTATAATCGCTAGTATGTAATAGAATTAAAAAAAAACTTTATCGAAAGCTATGTAGATGAACTAAAGCACTTAGCTTTATTACATTTTGCGTTGAAATACATATTTTTATAAGAATATTTGTATATCAAATGGATTTAAGCGCAGAAATATATTCCAATCCGTAGTTAGGAGGTATTTTAACGTAAAACGCGATGTGATACATTTCTGACACGCTTGAGGGCTATTTGTAAAAATAATGCTTCCCTGTTTTTGAATCTTTTTTTAAATGGATAATTTATATATTTTACGAGCGTTTAGAAAAAAAGTCGTTAATTCAAGAGAACGAGTGGGTATTTGGATTGATGTTCACATGCGACATATTTTAGCGAAGGTTTTTGAATATATGTCATATTTTGTGTCAATAAAGTATACTAGTTGAATTTTACATATATATTATTATGAATGTCGTTGGAAAAATTAATAACGAGACCAGGATTCCAACCATTGACCTTTGGGATACCGTCTCTCTGTAATGTAAATTATAGTGTCGGTACTCACCATAATACATTTACAATTCAATATTCTATTCTGTAATTCCTTTACACTGTATTTTGTTGTATAAAATATCGTCTATTAGATGGTATCTAAAATAATAATAGATTTTATTACCTTTTTATTATTATACCTTCTCTCTCCTACTACATCGGCTAAATTCCACAATAAGATTAAAAAGCGAAAAGCAATTTCATACCATCAATGAACTCATTAAAGTATTGGTTCCCCATCTCAAGATCCGACTTCACAATAACGCAACTGGTTGGTGTAATTTCTTTGAAACCGAGCACGCTCGGGTGTTCGCAGTTAATACTGAACTGTATCAATTAAAACTGTCCCCTCTGATTTATTTTATTGGTTCGGCAATTGATTACATTACGCCAAATTGACCGCAATGAATGGGACGACGCCCGCGCCGCACTGCGTTCAAAAACCTTTATTATTTTTAAATGTTTTAGATTTCATATGTACCAGAATTTAAAGTATATTTTAGTAAAGGAGTTGTTATATGTTCAATTCTGTTTTTGTGTCTGTCTGTTATACTTTATATTTGAAATGGATGAACCGATTTTGTGTTAGAATTGTGGTTTCATTTTTGTGTTAGAGTATTGGTTTGGTAGTGTTATTAGTTATAACACTCTACCAATAGATATAATTCAAGAGTTTTTTTAGCCGTTTAAAGATCACCAGGTATTTTGCAGTAAATAAGACGTTCTTAAATTTTTAACTTCTTTATTGAAACCAAGTATTTTTTTATGGCTGGTATTTAAAAGGTTTTTTTCTATTTTTCTAATAATGAAATATACAAGCATTTATGTTTCGAGTAGGTAGTGTCATTTCACAAGTGAAATTTTATTAAAATCGCAGGAATCAAATTAGTAATTGAGCTTCTAATAATTAATTTATCTATAATTATATTTTAAGATAAAATAAGTTAGAAACATAAATACATAGATGTTAAATAATTTATGTTAAAGTCTATTAATGTTATAAAGTTTGTAATAATTTTGGCTAATCTATTTAGTCTCTATTATTAAATCTAGAGAGAAATAACTAAAACTTAGTTCTTAATAAATTAGATATTTAAGTCTCGCTAAGATCATTAACAGATGAATTTTGTTAAAATAATTATGTTTAAAATATTCATATTTTATGTCATGAAAATTAATTCATTAAAATTGTAATTAATATTTGCGTTTGAAATTTACCTATACTATCGAATATACCTATGTTGTAAAGTTTATTTAATAAATTATCAACACGAATATCTGAATATTTTAATCGTCTGGTAATATATCGATATGGACCACGCCTTCATTTTATAACCACCCTATTTTGTAACAACTATCAATCATTTTATTAATTCTGTTATTTATCTATGCCATTATTATTTATCTATGCCATTACGATACCGCGCTGTCATTCGTTCATGTAATTTTATTAAGTGCTGTTTTAGCTTAAACAGCCATTTACCTTAGTCATTGTGAAAGAAAATATTAGTTTTATATAAATTAGGCACTCTTTTTCGAGAATAGAGGGGCTTTTGATTTTTGTCACTTTGAAATAAATACAATTTGGTATAGTAAGTTTATAAAAGTTTAATTTATTTGTAATCAATAAACTCTGAAACTAATATTTTCTTATTCTTAATAATTATATTTTTAGATGTGGAAAATGTAGCATTATATAAGAATATTGTAGCTGAATCAGGATCAATCAGATCTTGATATTTGTGAATCATATTGAAGAAATAGCGCTGCGTCGTTGTTTTGCTGCGTGCTTTCTTTATTTATTAATAATTGAAATGTTATACATGTTTTTTGATAAATCTTTTAGTTCTATGAAACATTAGCTTTTGACAAAATCATCTCTTAAAGTGTTGGTTTTTTTATGTTGGGGATAACTTTTAACTTTACAAAGCATACGACGTTTTTATCAAGGATTTAACACTGACTCTTGCTGGAATGCCACAGTTTATAGTTTGATACACAGTTTACAGTTTGACAGTGTACAGTTTGATATGTATCTACTCTTTAATTTCTCTCCATTTAAAATAATTTATTTGAATATATATTAAAGCTCTCGCCCACGACTTGGCAAAAGTCAAGCTTTGACTTTGTAGTGCAGATTTTATTCTGATAAGGCATTGTACATACATTACGAAACGAATATACGAAATAAAAAAGATATGTTCCCTTTTTAAAGAGAAAGGTCAGCAAGCTATGTCGAAGTAACTATCTCGATATGACAGTCAACATCACAATATGACATTAGTTCCTAGTGAAGAGGAAGTAACAAATTGCATTTTTTTACATTATTACAAATTATCATGTAAAAAAAAAAAATAACTAAAAAATTTATTAAAAATATTTTTCTAAAGACTTATAACTTACTCATTATTGATACGTACATTAACAAAGTGACTGATTTCAAACGAATAAATGTATTTGCGTAATAAATATTTACCTACAGGATTTGCTTAGTAATAACACGGAACTTGCTTACATATCAGATTTATAAATTTTATACTCCATAGTTGAATTAAATTTAAATAATCATACAGTACTTTAATGTTGGTATATCTTTATTAATTTCAAATAACCTTAATATATTGGATTTACGATATTAACTGTAAAGTCAAAACAAACATTGAGACAAGTTTATGAGGCAATGCGAAACTGTACCAACAAGAGTGATTGACCACTGGCTACTTTAGTATAATTTATAGTTGATAGTTATTGTCGCACATTAATTTTACGCCAACTAAAACAGGCGATCTTTATCCAGTTAATAATAACAAGTTACAAGGAGCCATCTTGGTTTTGAACAAAAAGACAACTGTTCAGCCCACCCGATGCACTACATATATATTTTGTTATTATATTTGTTCGTTATACTATAGTGTTGATGAAAGTTTATGTGTGTGTGTTTTTACGCATTTTTATTATTTTTTGTAGATAACTTAAAAATAAATCATTTACTATACGTTAATTATGATATTAAAAGTAAAATCTTATAATTCAATATTTGTTTTATTTGAGTACCTATATTCATTTATATCTTCTACATACTTATACGTATTTTGCCTTTATAAGAAAATCTGAATATGCACCATTTTAGGTATTTGTATTGGATTGGATAACCTAGGAGTACGCACACATCTCTAAGTAAGGTCAGATAAGATAGAAGCTTACAACAAATATAAAAACATATTGGCGAGCCACAAACAGCCAAAAACACAATCAGCATAAGTTCTAATTAAAATACTTAAAAAACTAACTAAAGACTTCGTCTGTGCGGTCTGAAAGTTGTTTAGGATTTCTCTAGAAGCAAGCTGGTTTCAGCCAATAACTGACAGATGTCTGAAGTGACCAGCCAACTATTCTCAAGAATGTTACTTTACAACAATAATTTGTCTAGTTTGCGAATGTGTAAGCAAATGAAATTGCCCAGGCATCTGGGAACTCATTAACCCTTCAGTTCTGACCAGTTACTCTCTAGTTGACTTACTCCTATTATTCTAGAGCGCAATAAGTCTTGCAACTGTTTTGCTAAAAGGAAAAGTTAATTGTTTTTTTACATGATGGCACTATTAGTACAAGTAGTTTAAATTATAACCAATTAGATACATTTATCATACTAATAAAATAATTTAAAAAAAGATATACTCTAACGGTATTGGTAAAAAATTAACTTGCAAATATTGAGACAGCGTCAAAGCGAAAGCAAATAAAACCTTTTTATAGTTTGCAAAATAAAATATTTATATCAACAAATATGTATAATGTTACGGTGCAAATTAAACTCTGTTAAATGTTCCCGATTTTCGCGGTTAAAAGAGGTCGCTAGCCCTGCCAGCCTGGCCGAATTCTAGCGATTGTGATGATATATGGGGGCGCATTATTTTCTTATCTTCTCTCTTTCTAACTCCAACACCCATACTTCATTCTTGCCCGTATTATAAACCTTTTATTTTTAATATCTAGCTATAGACTCCGGCCAACCGTTAGCATTAAGCATTTTTTTGTAATGCGTCATCCCGGGAACCGCATGGCTCATCCTTGGTGATTATTATTTTATAAGAGCAATATTATTTATTTTCTGTTGGAACGGCCTTTAAGAAAATTGTTTCGTGAATATAATGCCGGGATGAAGTTATTGTAGCAAACAAGAGCGAGCCTTAACAAGTAAAAATATTTTTATGGTATAAAGTGAAGACGTAATCTTTTAATTTATTTGATTCTGAAATCATTACGTAACTTAATTTATAAGGAGGAAAATGTAAAGTGTTTGATAGGATTACAAAGTCATTTTGTTAAGGTTTTTATTTTTGTGTTTTAACTTTCTCTCGCATTTTCCTCAAGATGAGAGGGGTTCTTGTAAGCGGTTTTGTATGCTTCTGAAATACATTTTAATATTTTTGCAAGTTTTTGCATTGAGTTTGTGTGCATTAAATTTAAGAAGGCATGGCTTTCAAGTTATGTATGTTCATACATACAAATTTTATTTAAGTTCGAGTACATGTGATGATCGACGGAGTGTTTACCATATCTTAAAATTCAGGAATAACAGATTAGATCGATTTCAGAAGTAAACACGCTGACCTTGAGCCTCCTTGATTCCTAGTGAAGGTCAAATAGAGTTTATAAAGTATGTAAGACTCATAAATGATTCGTCTCCAATATAAAGTTTCGACGTAGTTTTTATTTAGTAATAATATTGTACCAGTATTGTAACTCAGGACCACTCGTTACATATGATTTATATTTTTTATTACATCAATAAGACAAAATTAACCTTTAATTCAATAACTAGTTTTTATTTTCCATATTATAAATTTTATTTATATACTACATTTTTCCCCACTATATGCTTCAATAGAATACAAATTTCAAATATTAATAAGTTACATCATTTAAATTATTATATTTTCTATCCTAAATTAAAATAAAATTTATTTACCTTAGAAATCAGATTTCCATATATTTTTATCATTTATTTCATTCGTCAATTTTCGTTTACGAATAATAAAAAACCTAACAAAAATACAGGAAATTATAAATTTTTTATATAATATACCAAATTTACATTAAAAGTATATAAGGTGAATGAATTTGAATAATTTAATTTACTGAATATTCTATGAAACTCACTAATAAAGACTTATTATGGACCTATTCTTCTACATAATAATGTGGTGTCACACACTGTCTCATAAAACTTTAGCAAGACGTTGCGTTGTACACAATATTAATATTGTAGACTTCACCATAGTTTCCTTACTACACAGGTTTAAATGAATCAGAATATGCATGCGAATAGCGAATGATACACGTAATCAATTTAGTACTGGGACGTGGAGAATCTTGAATAAATGATCTATGTCATGACTGCTATTCTTCGTGCTTGTTCGAACGGTTAATTAAAAATGCTAATGAGAGGAAATAAAGGTAGTACTAGAAAATAGATTTTGTTTTTGTTTTCTTTTATAGAGCAATGTCGAGCATTCTATTTTTCAAACAAGGAATTAATAATTGAGTTCCATATAAAAAAATGTCGTTCCATATCATCAAGTTGATATAATATTTTTTTAAACTTATATTTTGATGTAAAAATAATGATTATTTGAAAGTATTATTATATTATAACCAATGTATATATATTATATTCTTGTATGCCATATAATAGCTGGTTTAAATTTTATTTTTCTAATATTTTAAAGCATAAATGTAAAGGAAGTGAAACGTCTAGAAAATGTGTCGTTAGGTGATCAAAGCTTAATTGCATTGACCGCGCTTCGGCGACGGACGTCCGGTGATCTAGGACAAGGTAAATGGATTGAAATAAAAAAAAATAGCATACACTAATGCACCCTTGCTTGCTCTATACTGAGTCATACTTTTATGTAGTATCTTTAAATAAAACTGGAAGTTCAGAAAAATAGTTTCTATGCGGTTTTTGTTTACGTTCATTGAAAGATACTCTTTGTAATTGGGTTAAAAATGGAATAAAGTAAAGATTTCTTGATAGAAACATACTTTATATCAAATTTTCTATCTTCCGTAGCTAATCTATCGAATATTTACAACAAGCGAATGTCCCATACCCAGGAAGCCAGGAAAGAAAATAAAATTGATATCACTCCGCCGCGGGCAACCCGAGAAAAAGCATTTCGAAATAAATGACTTTTTAAATTTCATCGTTGCACACAGTTTCTCTATCAATTGTCGAGGCTCGGAACGTAACTGGATTTTGCGACGGGCATTTATTGTGTGCGACCGACGAACAAGATCACGACTTTTATATCGCTAACTTTGATAAATACGCCGCGGACATCTTTGTAATAGTATATTGTTGGATTCTATTATTCTATTCTATCAATCATTTTGTTTGTCATGAATATTATAGTAGGTTTCTTTATTTTACAGTCAAATTCATCTATAACACTGCCAAGAGTTGTGGCTGTGTGTGTTACCAATCAATTTAAATGATTACACGGAATCTGACTAAAAAAGTTTTTATTATTAATTTACTTTTGAGAAAGGATTTAAGCTTGTTGGTTGAATGTATTTTTAAGTTAGCAATACACTACCTTAATATTTTGACGCCAGAATATTGTACACTGTTGCAGCAAATAGTAATTACATACAAGAAACGATAACTTCATATTTATAACCATTAAATAATAATCTAAACACTAAATCTTATCAAAGATCTTAAGTATACATAATGAGTTCGTGAACACACAAATTAATCTTAACTTAATTATAACACGAGTATTTAAGGCGCTGTAAACGCAATGGAGCGCTTTAGTAATATAATTATTAACATAGTTTCTGAGGTGTTAAAGGAACATGCCGTTATTACTGAGGCTGACATGTGCTCCAACCGGGTAAGAACTTTCAAACACATGTTGCCCCACTCTAAATGTACTAAAATTACGCAACAAGTGAAAAGGATTCACGTACAAAGATTACTACGCAACGTCGGAGATTTTAGACGGATAGCCACGCAGTTTTGAATTCAATTTCATGAACCACTGGCACGGTAAAACAAATAGATTCGGCCCCAAGTTAGAACAGATTTTATGAGAACTTCAGGACTTTTCAATAAATTTATATGACGTTAATTGCTTTTTCAATAAAGACTCTAAAACATTTTTTGTGTTTAGTTGTTGTTAATTAAATATTTTGTTTAAAATCAAGTTGCAAAGTTTCGATGTCTTAATAAATTGGAAATGCCATTACGAAGTGTATATTTGCATTCTAAATTATAAAAAGGTTTAAAATCTTTCCTAAGTAAAAGTTTAAATTCCTACTTAACCAGTTTTAAGTGGTTAATAACTTCAAAAAATTGCTCTTAAGAAAGTTTGAGAGGGGCTGATTATTATTTTTAGCCTAAAATGCCTAAAGAAGGTTAAGTTTTCACACAGTATGGATTAGAATTTGTAGCTTTAAATAAGCTAATAATCGATTTAAACCACACATTAAATAACAATAAAAAACAATGCAACGCAGTCAAAATAAATAAAAAAAATAAAACTCTCTGCATGAAATTATGGATGGATGAAGAGTAGCTATTTCCAAAGCGCTCGATATTGTCAATTTAATGTTTGTTAAGGAGAAGTAATGGGGTATTATGCAATGCATAAACAAATTGCTCTAACATCTCATTAATGTCACTCAGGGAGTGCATGACGGCGACTCCGGTCTACGTCAGGTGTAAGTTTTCACGTATCTAGTTCTGCTTGTGAAGCGTTCGTTAACTTAACTTATATTGGGTTACAGTCAACGTCACTTAAGTTTGATAATCCCGTGCGCTGAACCTTATGGCTGATTACTGATTAAGAACGTGTTTAGTGTTTAATACTGTAATTGCTTTTGTATTTTATGTAACTTAACAAATATTAACATTAAATTAAATTAAAATTAAAATTAAATATCAATTTTTTATTATTTTAACAAAGTCGTTATCAACATCTGGCTTATTCTTTAGTCATTCTATAATTAAGTCCTGGGGTCTCCTTTAATTTTTAAAAAAATATTTTCTGAATTTAATGAAATTATTATTAGTCTAATCATTCTTCTTTTATTTCTTCTCTTTATTATCATGATTATTTTCTCATTATAACTTTAGTAATCTTCGCTCTACGCTTAAGAGTATATTCTTTGTTCTGCAAAGTCTAAGGCATCTACTAATTATCGTTAAATAACATTCATTGTAGAACATTGTATATCTTGTTAGGTAAATATTTTATTCCAACAAGCAATAATAAATGTCAATACAGTTTAAGTCTTTTTAAAAATGTACTTCCGTCTTTATCTACATGAATTTAAAATGGTGTATTTATAGAGAACTATAAAATATAACTTTATTACAACGTTTAGTTAGTTAGGTTAGCGCAGACGCCTAACGTATAGCGATGCAATGGGGTTCGGGTTCGATTCCCGACAGGGACAGGCATGTATGTGATGAGCATAGATGCCTGTATTTCTGGGTTTGGTCGTTTATTAAATATATTCTCAGTATTTATAATGTGTATTTCTATGTATTTGTATCGTTGTCTAACTCCCTTAACTCAAGCAAATAATTTGCTTTCTTAGCTGTTGATCAATTTGTGTAATTTGTCCTGTGATAAATCGACAACATTTAAGCTTTCTCAGTTGGTAATCGATGAGTGATAAAAGCCAGAAAGCATATAAGATCTACGGTTCTAATTTTTCCTTAACGCACGTCATAGTAAGTACGTAATGAAGCGCACGGGTCCTAGGAGGGCAGTACAAGGAGCCAGTGATGCGATCCGCTCACGGACCGCATCAGGAATCAATTAGGAACGGCTGGCGGCTACGACGTGCCTCCCGCATGAATTATTGACGATGCTGTTCAACCGCGAGCGTCCCCTAACACATGAGCTCGATTATAAGCTGACTAATTTCAGGGATTAGACACCTTTTTTAAGATCTTATGACGTCACACAATTAAACTTTTGTTTTTTAATATTCTTAAATTGTGGTAGCTGGGAAATGAAAATATTATTTGTTGTACATTAATATTGAATGAACTTTCAAGTTATGATTAATTGCTACCGAATTAATTACTATTCATGTGACAAATAAAGAACTGTAATGAAATATTTGGGATATAATTAAAATTGTATTATATTATTTTGTCTTTAATGTACCGTATTCAGTGAAAATATTTATTTTCCATGACTTAATTAATTATTTACGCTATATCGTAAAATATTTAACGAAAATGCAATATAAAACAAATTAAGAGATAAACACGTTGCGTTATTTAAATAAATTAATCCTCATTATTCTGTTAATGATTTTCATTCAATATGTCTAAGGCATGTCGTACTTTCTAGTTTAGGAGAAATTTTGATCAGTATCGTAGTTACAATAGGTAGCCATCTAGGGTCTTGATTACCGGGAAACTCGATTTCCTTGTAGATTATCCTGTCCATCATGTACTTAGCTGAAACTGACTACTAAATTTTCAACTTAGGGCAAAATTTTCACGTGAATATCAATCAGTAATCATTATTATTTATACTTGTAAGAATTTAATTATTTATGTGATTCTTTTAAGCAATGCAGTAGACAAACATTTTAACTTAATGAGAAGCCAAGGAGAAACGTTCAACAGTTTAAAAGTGAGTCAACTGTTAGTGTTTTAAATTCTTTTGAAGTAAAATAATAAGTTCATTTACATTTTCTGTTATAAAATTGTTCTTGTTGTGATGTTAAAATAAGTATTAAAAAGATATTTTTAGCGGGAGTGATGAAAAAATAATTATTGTAGTAGTTCACTCAAGTCCGTTTCATGAGAGAAAGGCGTGAGACCTAAAAGTTACAATTTAATAGTGTAAATACGATACTGCTAGCTTTATTTTGAAACAGCCATGTATGCTGTGCGCCTCACAAAATTTACACTAAAGTCGGGATTTCAAAGTTTCTTTCTGTTAAATACATTTGTGACTTTAAAATTGTGTTCTTATTTACTTATCTGTCTGCTAGAATTTTATATATATGAAAATTGCTACGTTTCTTAATGTACTATACTATATATAAGACATTATATATATTAAGAAAGAAGCTTAATTAACTAAATCCTTTGGGTATGGTGTACGTTTTCTATGTAACACAATAAGGAGGAAACTGCTTAGATTTTTGATCTAAGTATTATAATGTCAGTATTATTACACTATGAAACTACGCATATAACCTAAAAACATTTGCACTTAGATGATTGAACCATTCTATCATAATAACAAATCCATGTAAAAATAAAATGACAACGAGCAACTACCCGTGGTATTGACTTGTATATTCAATTTATGTATTTATATTTGTAAAGCTCATAGTAAAAGCAGTGTTATTTTAACACCGAATTTTCATATAAACGAACTTTATGCATATAAATGTCAAATTTGATAGTCCTACATTGAACGCATTTTCATTGGACATTATTCCCTTCGTCGGTATTAGTGAAAGTTAGATGGTGCTTATTGCACGTCAAATTTTATTATTCAATTATTGGTATTGTAGTTAAATAGAATTTAACCTGTAATAGACATAATTTTGTCAATGGATTTCAACGAATTTTGTTGCGCGATATTCAAATACGAATATCGATGAGATAAATAAACAGCAAAATGGCCTGATTATAAGCACTAGGTTTAGGCTCGTTTAAATAATAATAATATTTTATGCAATTGTGTCACCGTCACGTACTGCTCAATAATAGTTTATTAGGATCGTTTTATTGAGTTCACCTACTGTATGCTAATGAACCTAAGCCTCGCGATGGATCTATATAATTCTATTTACTTTAACGTGAAAACTATTTTAAATATAACATTATGTATTGATATAGAATAACTCTCGCTACTAATGTAAGATTCGAAAGCGTGTGTTAGTTTGGAACGAGTTAATATCATAAAACCAAGTAAATAGCGTAAACATAAATATTCAAATTCTCTATTCCCGAGTACGAGAACTGGAAGTTGCTCCCGAGTATGTGATCCTTAGTTTTGAGGTGAACCAAGCTCGTGACAGCACATACTAATCTACGAGTACATCCAAAATGCGCCAACACAGCCTGGTTTTTAGAACTTACCACAATGAATAATAATTGTTTGGATATTTGTTTTAAGAAATTCATAATTTGAATTTTTCCTTATTGAGGATTACGATCGAATATTTTGTTGTATAAAATATTATGATATTTAAAGTCCCTGCGAAAATCAAAAGTTCAATTAATGTCCTAGTTATCGAAGGCTCTGATCATGTTCTATATTTGGTTTGCATCAATGCGCTTATATAACAAAGCTTTTGAAGGAGCGTCGTTGATTTTATCGTAGTTTAAATTGGAGTTTAGTTGAAGTATTACGATTCTATTTGATATAAGTACAAATGACACAATTTCAGTGATATTCAACTTGTGACAAAAAGATCCGTGGGATTTCTTTCATAAAGTGCTTTTGTGAACTTAGTTTTGGTCCACATATAGTTGGGACGCACAACATCTCGGAAAATGTTACCATTTATCACAGGGTTGTATCTTTTGTGACAATTTCTTACAAATATATTCTGAAAGTATATTTTATCTTACAAAAAAATATTGATAGCAAAATAGCTCTTAGTTTTATTATAAAAATACTTTGTAACCCATCTTAGCTATAAGTGTGAAGTAACTCAAAACAAGTTACTTTTCTATCCATATAAAAATAATTTTAAAATAGATGATTACAAAAACATATAATCAAATAATGTTCTTACATCTATTTAAATACAATAGTGACAGCCCTGTACACCAAAATGTAGGCTTCAAAGTCCAAGAGAATGAATATGCGAGACGCTACTAAGATAAGTTTACTCCAATTCTTTAACTTTTACCTATATAGGAAAACGCTTCATAATATATTGGCATTCGAGATCGGAGTTGACTGTGAAATATAGCATATCGGTAAAGTTTTAAGTAAGTGTCATGATGAGATATGTAATATTATGTAATTTGAATTATAGTTATATAAAAATCTACAACATTAATATCTCCAATCGTAAAAAAAACTCACTCTTCATTACGATATGGAAAAGATGAATTGTGACAAAGTAGCGATAGCAGAAACGGAAGATAAATGAAAAATTAACTTCGTAATTAATGGGATAATAGTAATATTGATTACAATGAAGCTGAAAATTGTTTTGCAAGGAGTTACGCAGACACAAGCCGCGATATTTTCAATTTCACGAAACAATTATTCCGCCATGTCATCAATCTGATTCCCGCTTTGATTGCGCGGCAAATTCGTTTTGTTTGGACACAAAAATTGCAATATAAAGAGCTGCCACATCATTCCCTTTGGTTTAACGTAGATTGGTTTCAAAATGTAATATTCATTTTAAACAGGGGATTGGTCACTTTAGTACATTTATATTCATTCGATACTTATTTAATATTTTGATTTTTTTGCAACAAGTCCAACGAGGCTAGAAGAACTATGCAATTCAATTGAAATAATTTAATTGAACTGAAATTCCTTTAAGAAAATTCTAAAGAAAGTCGAGGAAGCTACGAGTGGGAGAGAGCTGAGGGCGCAACATAATATTACAATACTCGAAATAGAGTGAATGCCGCACCTTATTGCATCTTATTTGCCATTGTGGGACTACTGATACCGCGTTCTATAAAACAAACAAGATAGAGCTTTATTATTTTTGCCCAAAATTTTCGTTGTGAAAAAGTGTTTCAATGAAGAGCTTATTAGTCCCTTCCTATTTATCCGTGACTTCAACCTTATTTGCATGTAATTGAACTCTTCGGATTTATGAGGTTGGTAGAAGTCTATTTAAAAAAGGATTTACAAAATGTTCATCTTAGAATCGGAGGAACCGACGAAGCTCTCTTTACGTGGCGAAGTAATCAGACTGCAGCCTGGAGCTAATCTTGATGTACTATTCCTAGGCTGCTCTTACGTGTTATTGTACTCTTTTCAGTATTCTTTTCGCAGTGTTATCTGTGTAAAAATACATATGTTGTGGAATGGCTACTTTATAATAATTTTACAAGCAATAACCTTGGGTAACTTGTAAAATAATTTTGTGTAATATATTGTCAATGAAATAGTCGTCTTATGTCTTATAACATTTAATATTTACTATAATAACGTATTTCAAGTCCTTATTTCATTATGGTCAATAATACATCAATATCAATACATCATTTATGACTTGTCAATTAGCAAAACAAACACGGTTAATATATTATATTGTATTTAAAATATACGTTGATAATAGTTTACAAACAAATATGCTAGAAAATTTAAAAATGCTTTTACAGATTCAATATTAGTATGAAGTAATTTGAATACAAAGTAGCAATAAATTTTAACTGTAAGCCGTTTACACTATCAGTTATTAAATTTACTTTTAACTGGAAAAAACTATGCAGAGCTGTCCGCATTGTCAAGTTCGTAGTAATAAATAAAGTGCAAGCGCTTTAGCCGGATGAAGTTAGCAGTACGAGAGTTAAAAAGCGCTGCGATTCATGCAGTGCAGGTGACCAGCGGTTTATCTAGGAAGCGCAGACCGGGCGTGGCTGGGACCTGCAGGGACTGGTCTGCTAGCCCCCACGGACACATGCGCTATCTCGTAAGCCGCCCGCGGATAATCGACTCATTTATAAAGTTTAGCGTCGCAAAGCGGTGGGAGTTTTTGATTGAAAACAAACTTAGAAGGGACAGCCTCATTTGAATAAGTATTCTGAGAATAAAGTGTGGCTTTATGTTTTCCTTTAGGTGTTTTTTTTCTCTTTGTTATGCAAAACAATGTTCCACCTTGTTTAGGTACCTACTACAACACGCCTCATTTTTGAGTGAAAGACTCTTTTGAAGTTAAGCTTTCCTGTATAAATTATTTTATTTTCACTGTATTGTTTAAAGAGACAGCCTTTTGTAACTTTAATGGTTGCCGCGATTCCTTGTCGCAAGTCTTAGTTTTTCATAAACTAGAAATATATTTCTTGCTTTCAAATAACAATGCAGGGCCATAATTAGACCGAGGCGAGCCATATTTATACTATAATATTAAATAAAATATGCAAACAGCATTACACAATCTCTTTTCTTTTTCTTTGTTTTTTGTTTGTGATCTAAATCAGTGTTTCATATTGGAATATAATGTAAGAACACAGAGGGGTGTAAAAATTTACGTAAAAATAACACAAATCTACTTTCTACTTTAATTTACCTACACATTTTTTTAGTTGTTTAATATACCTTTACTTCTTTAGACAGTTAGTAATTATACTTTTATTGAATTTTTGTGTCATATCACACTTCCAAATTTTTGATAATTGAATTACTTACGTAATGTGGATTGAATTGAAAAATGTAAGAGGTTTTTTGACAATATTATTCAACCTTTTTTTGTAATGTACAATTAATATTAACGTATATTCTTGCCATGCTTTCTATATATCTGTGTATCCTACCTCATTTAAACTTTGCATATTACTCAAAGACGGGGAATATAATTACAGATATTAAAATATAATCATTTATGATTGGAACAATGTGAGGTTATTTGAACTCTAGAAATAATCAAGATTACTTTAATTTGATTCCACAATAATATTATTTCCTCATGGTACAAATAAATGCGCTAAATTTAGTTGGTCATCACAACTGAAATAATAAAAATCAATACAAAGTCATCACATTATTTACTTACAAAAAATACATATAGAGCTTTCTCCATAACACAAAAACCATAAGCCAGATTTCCCTTGTAAATAACAAATGTAAATAACAAACATCTATAATTAGCGGGAGTCTCTAATTATCGGTCTCGGCGGCACTGCTAATAGGCTGGAGTCGCTAATGTGTACGTCCAGTGTCCGTCCGGTTAGTGGGTGTACGCGAAATACATCTAATCAACAGCTTAGTGACGTTTTACGTAACACGATAATTGTGTGTACTCATGCGATCATTGATTTAGAGGCTGAGGAGATATTGGCTGACAGATGTGTTAATGTTGCCATTCGTAATTCAATGGCATTCCATTTTATTATATTTTGAAATCATTTTGAAGTTTACACAGCGGTTGCACTCCTCCTCATATAAAGTGCACCTTACTAATATCAGGGGTTTGCACTCAAATCTTTTAGCTGTCCACCACCACCTGGAGACAGAGCAGCCGCACTTGCTCTTTTTGACGGAGACGCAGATACAATGTCCTTTGAGCGCTGCATACTTGGATTATCCCGGTTACTCGTTAGAGCACAACTTTCGCTCACGGGCCGGAGTCAGTGTGTACGCGCGGAACGACCTCTGTGTTCAGCGTCTCCGTCACCTTGAAGACCCCACTTTTTCTTCCCTATGGGTTTTAGTGGACACAGGAAACGAAAAAATCCTGTATTCCTGTGTCTACCGTTCGCACAGCGGTGACCAGGAGACAACTCGTTTATTTGAGTATCTTAGTGAGGCTGCAGATATGGCTCTGTATCAGTACCCTTCGGCGCAGCTCGTCTTTCTGGGGGACTTTAATGCCTGTCATCAGGACTGGCTGTTCCCGTACCAGAAGACCGACCATGCTGGAAGAGAAGCGCGGAACTTTGCGTTGTCCTTGGACCTCTTTCAGCTGGTGAGGCAAGCGACAAGGGTACCAGATGTGGTAGGCCATACAGCCAATTGCCTGGACCTTCTGCTGACAACTGATCCGGACAGGTATCGTGTAGAGGTCACGTCCCCCTTGGGAACCTCCGATCACTGTCTGGTGAAATCTGTATTTACATATTCCCCACCAGCTTTCGAACCACATGATGTTAGGCGAGTATGGAAATACAAGTCAGCAGAATGGGATGAGATGCGGCACTTTTTTGCGTCTTATCCTTGGCGGCAGGTCTGCTTCTCTTCTTTGGATCCGTCGAGTTGCGCGGATGCTATAACCGATGTGGTGCATCAGGCAATGGAGTATTTTATTCCTTTTGCTGACGTACCCATCGGTGGCAAAGCTCGCCCATGGTTTAATGCCGAATGTCGTCATGCACATGACCGTAAACATTCGGCATACCTCATTTGGGCTGATGCTCGAAGCCGCAAAACTCCGGATGTAAGTACAAAGAAGAGAGCCTTTAACCAAGCTGCCAAGTCCTATAAAAAGGCATTGCGGAAGGCTCGTCTTGATCGGATCGTTAAGAATGGCGAAAAGCTCTCTGTCAGACCAACTGGCAGTCGAGCTTTCTGGTCTCTTGCCAAAGCGATCGAGTCGAACTTCTGCCAACCCTCACTGCCTGCTCTGCTGAAGCCTGATGGATCCCTGGCCCACACAGCAACAGAGAAAGCGAATGTATTTGCTTCTCTGTTTGCTGAGAATTCGCATCTAGACACTGGCAATGCTTCTCCAGAACATCTTCCTCACTGCGGTATTTCGATGCCTGAAATCCGCATCACAAACAAAGAGGTATGGAGAACATTGTGTCGTTTAGATGTGAATAAAGCCAGTGGTCCTGATGGTATACCAGCCATTCTGCTCAAGACATGCGCAGGTGAGTTGTCTCCTGTCTGTATCGCCTCTCTTTCAAGACTGGAAAAGTGCCGGAATCCTGGAAGCTTGCCAACGTGCAACCCGTGCCCAAAAAAGGCAGCCGTGCCGATCCTGCCAATTATAGGCCCATTTCAATCACCTCCATACTCTGCAAGATTATGGAGCGTGTATTGAACTCGCGGCTTCTAGCGTACGTAGAAGGTAACGATCTCCTCAGTGACCGACAGTACGGATTTCGCCGAAATAGGTCCACTGGGGACCTTCTAGCGTACGCAACACACATTTTAGGCGAAGCCATCGAGAGGAACGGAGAAGCGGTCGCCGTCTCTCTGGACGTCTCGAAGGCTTTTGACAGGGTCTGGCATGTGAGCCTTTTAAGCAAGCTTTCAGCGTACGGTATATCTCCTGGTCTGATTGGCTGGATAACGGACTTTTTGAGCCAGAGATCTCTGCGTGTTGTTGTCGACGGGTGTTCTTCGGAACCCTTGACAATAAATGCCGGAGTACCTCAGGGGTCCGTTCTTTCTGCAACTCTTTTTCTGCTGCACATTAACGATCTGTTGAAGCCCGGTATCTATGGGTATGCAGACGACAGCACAGTTGTAGAAAGATATCTGCCAAGTTCTCGGGCTAGTAGAGATGAAGTACAGTCTGAAAGAGAAGCCATGGTGCAACGTTTGAATGACAAACTTCAGGCAGTCTCCGCATGGGGCAATGCCAATCTTGTCAAATTCAACGCCACCAAAACGCAGACGTGTTTGTTCACCGCCAAAAGGAGCCCCTTCACCTTGGCTCCTACTTTCCAGAATGTATCCTTGGAATACAGTGACTGGCTTCAGTTGTTAGGCTTAGAGATCTCCTCGAACCTCAACTTTGGTCGGTACATTGAGTCCAGAGCAAGAGCAGCTGCGGGAAAGCTTGCTGTACTTGCGAAGGTGCGACAGTACTTTACACCGGGACAGCTTCTTGTATTATACAAAGCACAGATCCGGTCGTGTGTAGAGTACTGTGGCCATATATTTGCTGGTGCCGCAAAGACTCATCTTGCGGTTCTGGACTCAATTGAGAGGCGAGCAAAGAGGCTTATTGGCGACCCTAAATTGGTTGACGCCAAACTCCACAGCCTTGAACACAGGCGTAGAATTGCTAGCCTCTCAGTATTCTATAGGATACATTTTGGTGAGTGTGCCCAGGAATTGCACGACCTAATTCCCCCATCCCCGTTCCTTTGCCGGACGTCCCGACGCACGGCGGGTATCCATCCCTACGTTGTGGACACTCCACCTGTCCGAACGAAGCGCTATGCTTCATCTTTTTTAGTGCGTACAGCGAAGGAATGGAACAATCTGCCTGCGTCGGTATTTCCGGCAAAATATAATGTGGGTGTCTTCAAGAGAAGAGTGAATAGGCTGCTAGGTTAATGCGCTTTACCACCTAAGACTACATTTCACTTTCCATCAGGTGTAATGTAGTCAAGCATTAACCTAGTTTTGTATAAAAAAAAAAAAAAAAAAAAAAAAAAAAAAATCTACTAGAACTTAAATGCTTTCTATAAATATTTATTTTTATAAACGATTCCGTTATTCACATTACAAGAATTTATAACCAAAGGTATATAAATCTAAAATCTCATTAAGTATTTTTGATAACTTCCATGTTTCATTGTATATTGATTTGCAATCATCTTTTGTTTTTATCTAAACAATGAGAGATTTTATAGTATGCTACGTGTCAAGTCTTCTTTTGTATTAATGTCTATAAAATATTACTATTTTATATATTTTTTTAATAAAAAGTCTCATTTACTTCTAAATTATGAAAAGAAACAAATTAAAATTAATTACAATAGCAATCACAGAAATTGTAACTTGTGTTTTTCCAACTCTAAGTTCCTTAAAATTAATTCCACTGCGGTACTTATTTTCTAACACTTGACCACAATTATAATAATACCTAGTTTGTTGTCTATGGTATTGATCTCTGCATTATTTACTAACTAACATCCAGTTCAACAACCTTTAGATATGTAAAATGTATTAAAACGGTAGCATTCGATTGAAACAATTACCTACTTAATTTAAAATAAATATTTAATATGAAATATCGTTTATAATATTTAATATAACAAACTAAAAATTAATACTCAATTAAAAAACATTCATTACAATGTAAATAATTGATATAATAATATACTTTTTAAATATTTAAATAGGGTGACGGCACCAATGTTCGACATTCTCAATCAAATATAACAAGGATATCGAACTGGTTTATTGAATGTTACAAAATAACCTTAGAAATAATATTTTTAAGGAAAATGTTGCTGTAAAACCTACCTACCTACCTATCCTAGGTACTACTACCTAGGATAGGTACCCTATGTAGTTTATCGTAACGTAGGTACGTTTATCAAATTTTGTATTATCTGCTTAATTTGTTTTAAGTATATTTTATGATTATTTTGAAATAATTTCTTAAAGTGATCGAGTGTTGATCAATAGTGATCATCAGTGATGATACATATCTATCACCAAAATGTTGATGATGACTTTTTGAAAAGTTATTACAATAATAAAGGAATGTAATCCTTCGCCTTTAGGGAATTTGGTCGATTTTTAACATTGATTTATCGATCCAGTAATAGAGTCGATTATTGCAGCTTTTTAATGATTTGAACCATTTTTTTAAAATTTTATTTTTAATAATAAATAGTAACATATTTTATCTTATGATGCAATTTGCAGATTTAAGACATATTGTTTACTGAACATAAAGTATATTTTTAATATATTTAATGTATGTAACACTAAAGATGTGTAAAACCTACTGGGTAAAATGATTAAATCCAAAAAAGGACAGTTTACATCTTTATCGCTTCGAGCAAGTAATCCACGGATTTACGGGCACGTAAAAAATAAGGAACCAATAAAAGCCGTCCATTCTTAGGAACAAGTTACTTACGTCCGCTTTTAAGTAATATTTAATAAGAGGGCGGGCGGCCGACACTCGCAGCTAACACAATTAGAAAAGATCAATATCAATCGTCTTATTAATTCAGAACTTGGTTTACCGGACTGATAGAAAACCGATGGCTATTCTCAGGTATAATTATTGTAAATGTCTGTCAGTCAGTGTCAGAATATGTGATTATGGTACTATTTGGAATTTTTTAAGACTTGGCCTTTTTTATCTTTATACAACTCTACAAACCTATTATAATTATATATTGATATAATATTTAATATATTGTATTATGTATTTTTTCTCTTTGTTATGATTGTCACATCGATTTTAACTCTAGGAGTATATAATAAATGAGATTCCTTTTGACAACAGCACAAATGTAGTCGGTATAGTTTTCAGTTAATAATATATTGGCAGGAAATCACGAGACAGAGGGTTATGTTCCGTTTGACGACGACACATAAAACAAGTATTTTATTACTGTTGATATCCACCTGACCCGGAAAATTGTAAGCCACAATCAAATCAGCATTATGTTTGTTTTATTCGATTTTTGAATAAAATATATATTGTTTTGAAACTCTGTAAAGGGTTTAATATTACGTGCGGTTTATTGTTTATAATATTGTGATGAAACTAATACAAACATATTATTTCAATTATTATGAAATAGCAGCAAGGAGATGTTTGAAAACTAAAACTTATTAGATATTTGTTTTATTGATCATATTCAATGTTCAAAATTATAATAGTTCAATATTTATTTAAAATAAAAATATATTGAAAACTTGAACTGAAGAGTCTTAATCATTGATAGTCGAGAAAATCCAATTATCACTTGCACAATGGGTCACGAAACAATCTGAACTAAGAAAATTAATCTTCTGACTCCAGAGAGCACTGTCTGTGCAAACTTAGACAATGAATTTATAGTTCATCGATTTTGGACCAATGGAAGCCGACCAGCGGTGATAATGCAGAATACATATTATATATTTATGTGTATGAATTATATTTTTACTTTCAATCAAATGTGAGATAGCCGCAGAAGTCTCCGTTTGTAATATTCAGAAAACAGACTGCTATTGTAAGAAAATGAAGTTCAAAATGATAAATAAAATAGAAGATAGTTTTTTATATTCCATTACTCACTTACCGATGACTTAGCTTTCGTCCATCAATAGCAGAGGACTACCTAAAAAATACTGTAAATTGATTGGATTAACAAATATAATATAAATGTGGACGTAACACTTACTGTGTGTTTGTTTTCCCCAACATCACAAATAATATATATTTAATAATAAAATGTGCTATGTATACTTATTCTTCATAAAATAATGACTTTCTGACCTATAGGAAATAAATAACATAATACGTTTAGCTGTAGTAATTTTTACTAAAATATAGAAGACAAATCTAAAGAAAATGACGCAAATCGTACGGAAAAATGTAATTTAGTTGTCTCGATTTTTATGAACTTAAGGAATAGATTCCTGGCACGTGTTAAGGTTGGTAAGTGTTCACGAAGGGACTTGTGGATTGTATTAGGATAAAATATGTTTAAACTTAACTAATATTGTTACTATGTTAATATAGTTTGTACGCTTAAATCAATCATAAGATTTAATTATATAAGTTTGGAAACTAATTAAAAGTTTAAATGGTCAATCTTCGTAAACAAAATCGGGGATATTTCCCTATTTCATTGGGAATATTGATCCCTGTACGTCTATCGTTTGTTAAAGTAAACTAGGACATACAAATTACGTCGATACATGAGGTAGCGTGTCTATCTTTTTAATTTGATTTGTACAAAAAATAATAATATAAAGCTTATTTAGTTAGCACTATCAAAGGTTATGGAGATTGTGTTTGAGATTTAGATCGTGTACGTTTTAGTTGAGGATAGTAAACAAACCCTCGAAACAACTTTCTGGCATTTAAAACAAAGTTAAATTGAGATGTGGTTTACCTTGTCACGATGCTCAATCGCTGTTTACTTGTTTATTTATCTTTCTACTAACCCGACCCATATGACGTCACTCGTGCAATATATATGGAAATGGAAATAAAATTACAACTGTCCCCACAACTACAAGGTCATACCTACGTGTTTCTAGAAAAACAATTTGGTATTCAATATTCACATGTAGAATTATTTTAAATGGTTTATTAAGTCGTATTGTAATGTAACCAATTTTGTATATGGAAGATTAAGAAAAACAAGTGAACCTGACTAGATCATTTTATTTTAATTCTATCTTTGTCTCATGGTATCATGAAAAATTACCTGAAATAATTTTTACAAGACAATTTGTGATCCGACCTAAAATCTACGTCACGTTTTACTTAATTCCCCGCAGTAAAAACAGATCTGGTGATTCTTAAATTTTAGGCGAAGCAAAAGGTGTCCAGAATCACGGTAGATAACTGAAATAAAAATGAAGAAGATATTATTTTAAAACTATCAAAAATAATCGCCAACGCTCCTACAGAGCAATTAAAACGAGCATGACCTTAAAAATCAACGTTATTGTATGCTAGGGCACGTTCGTTCGTGAAATTGTTTGGTTTCTGCTTGTGTTCGTATCATAAATGTTTCACGATTTCCAATGTTAAAGCCTCCCGAATGAGATTTTCACATATTGATGATGTCCCTATATTGCTGCCAAACAACGCGGTGGCGTCAACACAATTGTTTGATTGGAAAACACAAAAAATTGAAACTGCAGATAGTAAATAGTAATAACGTTTAAATGTTTTAGTACATTCGGTTTTAAATTGAGAAATGGAGTAAATAAAAACGTGGATACTACCGTCATAATTAAGATGAATGGTTTTTAATTGCTGTGCTTTTACACATCGTATTCCTCCAGTGCTATTTTTTATTTAAAAACAATTGTATTTCTCACAATTACGTTATAAAACATTGAATAATATTAAAGATATTATATTCGTAAAACATGATCCATTTTGATGTAAAACGCAAATATCAAATTAGTGGCTCGCTGTCCCACCGCATCCCGTCATTCCGGCACGTTTAATATTTTAGATATTCGCCTCACGCCTCGTCTTTCACGGCCGCCCTGATTGCAGTTAAATTGAACTAAAAACTTCTTCAATGTTCCCAAAACGTTTCAATTATATTCCAATATTTTCTTCGCCTTGAATGCAAAAGATTGTTCGCGTGTTAATTTTCTTTAAACCTTCTTGGCACTATTATGTCCCTCGAGCAAATATTTTAGCCGCGATGACGTACAGCTGCTTAAAAACACATTTCACAAGCAAAGTAACGGAAGTCATAATTTGGAAGCGTTTGCATTTGCAGATTAAATAAGTTTATACGATGAGTAGTTGCCTGGTTAGAATTTATTACTCACTGTGAAGAAGTACAAATAGCGTTAAGATGTTTTCAATAGAACGCCAACAACGGGATGTAAAGTTTCGCAATAGTGCGCTCTCGGATCGTGCAATTATTGCCAACCAAGTCCTGATTGAATTCTTAGGTCAAGTTTGCGGTAAAAGTTTGCATAAAAGACCCTTTGCAAATTAACAATTTTCCTTGTTAAGAATTTTTGTTTTATGTATTTTCGAGTTTCACTAATTAAAAGAAAACTAGAAACCTTCGGACTTTATGGAAAAGGAACCATTAGGGTATGATTTAATTTGTTACAAAATGTATCGTAAACTTTATAAAATATCCGTTGGAATTGACCAAGCGCCAACATTTCGTTAACACGCATGTCATGTCTGGAAGTTCCGTCCGTGTTTTCGGTAGACTATTCAGAATTTAAAATGGATTCGTTTATAAAGGCATTTACTAGGCTCCGCATTTTCGATGAGGGAGAGACGTCAGGTGAGTGACTTGTTTGCCGGTGGCCCGCTCTCTAACGCGATCAAAACGCAGGATGGTTTAGCAGACAGTGACGTAGACACCGAAGCCGCCCGCCCTATACGACTACGTATCCGCCATAAATCACCAAGCGATTGACGTTTGCCTACAGGGATCTATTTCTTTCCCGCTATGATACACCTCACTTACTAAGATTTTACTAGCGAAAAGGATATAAAAATGTGTAGGTACATGTAAATAAAGTTTGACTTTGAAAAATATTTTATGTCTAATAAAAAGCATGTATTTTATAGAACTACCTTCTGAACTGTACCTAAATAAATAATAATGAAACTTTATGTTTATATTATATTTTAGAATAACAGAAAACAAGAATGTGTTTTATAAATCTTATGCTACATTTTATGTTTATGTACTAACAATAGTACTAATGTTTATTTCTTGTGATAAAGTTTTAGAATGGTTTAGTTAAGTTATATTATTTAATGGTATCTATAATTTTATCTTGTGTATCTTTATTATTATTTTTTTATTTATTCATTCATGTTAAATATTCACTATTTATAAATAATTATTTTGTTATTGTAGTAGTTATAACAATAATTCTGTGGGCGTAAAACGTGCGTGTGTATTGAATATGCAACCTTACAAGCTAAGGTGAATGAACTTTAAAGATCTTGTGAATATTAATATAACTGGAGGACCTGGATGCCTGACCCTGAATAATGGAGGATTATCCTGAAAAAGAAAATAAGCAAAATGAATTGCGAGTTGGGATAAAAAACATTTTATGAGTAGATATTTATTTATATTTATAAGGTAATGTATTCTATACAAAAGTATTGCGGTATAGAGGTAAAAATATTATTTATATATCAATATTATGTCAGTATTAGAACTAACTAATTTACTAGATCTCCTTTTGGCTGGATTGGTATCGTATCATCCTCATACAAAAGAACCTTCGTACAATGTTCAGAAAGATATTCCTCTCCCCCACCCCTCCGTTCTAATTTTAAATCTTTAATATTTTTTAGCTTTTTAATTTCACAAAATCTTATGGTACTGATGTCTATGTGCATAGTTAACAGTTTGGCTTCAGATAGATCACCTGTTCGTTCCTTTTCTATCAGATAATAGAATGGAATTAAATAATGACAGTCACTAACTTATATACTAACGGAATAATGGAACAGGTGTATATTTGTATAACTAACCTGAACACTCATATTTAAATAATTGATATTATCAGTAATTTTTACTCTCTGGGCAAATATAAGTACAAACAGACAGTCAAACTCAACTGCTCAGATTACAATTTTATTATAATTGTTTGAGTCGAATACAAATAAGAAAATATAAAAAATTACGTCTTATATTATTCATATATGTAGGAAGATGCTATTATGAAGACTTATATAACATGTAATAGAATATAATAATAATAAATTTATTTACGTATATTAATATAAGTTCATCTGGTAGGGTAGTATATTTAATATTTTAGACAGTCGCCTCACGCGCCGTCTTCAACGGACCCTGATTGCGTCCTATCGAAATTATATTTCTCCACATTCAAACCTAGCTGGACAAGATTGCTTTACGTCGCTTCAAAAGAACTCCATACATAATGTATACTTTTCTGCAACATAATATTACTTAATATTATTATTTTGTTGTGGGATAATATTCTTTGTCGAAATTATAATAATAAAAAAATATTTGATAATATTACTAAGTACTTTTAGAGCTTAAATACAACTTTATTCATTTAAAAATATTAAAAATAAGAGTATATTATGTGTTCCATTCTAAAAAATATTTTTTTATTAACATGAAATTTGTTAAATTATATCATTCAAAAATAATTATAAATTCTTTAATTTCCAAAATCTGTATAGAAAATAAAATGTAAATATAAAAATAAAAGTATAAAGAAAAGCTCTCTTCTACTTTTAAATATAAACTTACCTGTTTTCACTAATATCCTCAACCGTGTGGTTATATCGCGTGTCAGGTAACCGTACCTCATAGAACCTGAACAGGTAGCCGAGTTATTTGTTAATCTTAGTTTCATTATACAAAATTCAGTTTTCTTAAACAAACCCACTCTAGGCTGACATGAAAGCCTGTCAGCTTAACAATAGAAAATTCGCACATACGAAGCAGCATTTTATTTTATGACTATGTTAACATATTATTTAAATAATAAAAGGGCTTTGTGTAATCTACATTTTATAATGCGAAGTTTATGATATAGCTTAAACTTTTAATTAAAATTATCACGATTAAATTAATAATCTATTAAAGATTATTATATAAAACCTCATGTTTTATTATGTAACATTAAAAATAAGTAGGGAGGTCTGTATGCGTAGCGAGTTACTAGAGTTTTGATTGGGTACATTGGAAGTTGCACTGCCAATTTACTGACGACATTATCGGTAAGAGCATCCCTATAGAGTAGAACTTGAAACTAACATATGCGAACATTCTGGAGCTAATAATGTATGCGCCGGGTAATATCAATCTGTTGCCATGAGGAATTTAATATAATGTACTAAATTAAATTACATATCTACTGTAAAATAAAAGTTAGTGTAATTAATTATCCTAACTTTTATTTAAGAATTTCTGTTTGATAGAAATAACTTTTTATTTTTTTTTTGCGAGTACTACCTACATACAATGAAGCAATTTTTGTGGTTGTTTTAACTCGCGTATGTTTACATTTTTATTTTAAACACGATGTAGATGTCTGTCTGACACCTCGTCTTTTCGAGAACACGATTGTCGTAAAATAATTGAAATGACGGGCTTTTATCGTTTTATTTGTATAAAATACTTGTATTTCAATCTCTAGTTTACATATATTCATTTATTTTACTACTATTGAAAATATTTAAAATTTAGATTTCAATTTAGATATAATATAAAACTCGCGAGAGATAACAAAAATTTAGAATTCAAGATTACGTCAAGGTCATTCTAAAAGCCGTTCGTTTATTAAACCTGTATCATTGTAGTAACTTTTCATAACTTTTTAGCAATTAATTATAAGTAATGTATGTACAGGCTGGTAAGCCGCAAGTCAAAACAATATTAAATTGCTTTTAAACTATATAATGTTTGTTTAAATTGAATATAAAAATATAAGTAAACAAAGCCACAAGTTTCAACAAAAACTATTATCTATAGAATGTTTGATTCATCAAGGTGGTCTCATTAGCACTATAGCTCAGTTGGCGTGGAGATGAGAACTGAATCTCGAAGGTTGCAGGTTTGGTACTGCTATTTGTTTTTATAATATTATATTTGGTATAATTGTAATTTATATTTGCTATTTATTAGCTTTAAATTATTATTTAATAACATGTTTTATGTAATACTATTAAAACAAATTACAACAAAGTATTTATTTAGTAAAATTAGCGTTAAACCTTTTATAATTTATTCCCAAATTTATAACCAACTTTTATAATAGATTGTCAAAATAAATTATTTAATCTGTCATTATCGCTTAAACTTGCTTCTAAGTAAACGAACGATCAAAGATCCAGTACTCTCAAGCGAGACAGACTGGATTCCAGATGGCGTCTTCAATGAATTAAAGTCAGTAGTTGACTCCGCTGAACAGATTATATAATAATACCAACTGGTGCGTTCGCTTCATTTGTATCTGATCAAATCTGAGATATCATTGAACATTGTCTGTTATAGGGCTTTTATAATGAATTCAAACTTCTTAAAATAATACGGCTTACAAGACCATTTATATTAAAATTGTATTATTAAATATTCATCTAGAAGGATGCCCTGGTTTTAATTGAAAATGAAAAATCTTTCCTACAATATGCTGTATGGTTATTAATAATGATAAACAAAATAAAGCTAAGATAATTAAGATTCATGTCACCAGGTGCAGAAAGCGGCCTAACACTCCAAACTGTGTAGATGTAACGATGTTCAACTTTACGACCGGTAGTGAGGAAAGCTTACGTTTATGAATCTTTAAGCAACTTTTAAAACCGCATCATGGTGTGTTTTATTTTACCAGTCCATAGATACAGTAATCGTTTTGGATTTACGTGATTTTTATTTTCCGGAATGTTGGCTTTATTGGGTATCATTTTTTACAGTAATATGACGTTTCGATTTCGTATTTATTAGGGTCATAAAAGTTGGCCGTTATATTAATATTTATATGTGAAATTTTCTATCTTCTGATAAGATAAGAGATAGAAAATAAGAAAAATAAGATAAGAGATTAAGATTTTTCAATTCCTTTAAATTACAAATGAAACTTGAGGCAAATAATATTTAATATTATTATGATTTGGATCTTTCAGTTGCTAAAATGTTTAATATATTCCATACATGTACTCAAATTAAAGTGCTTTTCATATGAAAAGGTTTTAATGCTCCATTACAGATTTAAATATAAATAACGAGAGTCTGGTTGCCAAAAAGTAATCAAGTAAATGGAAATCTCACACAACTTATTAATATTCCGCGTCGGGGAGTTGAGTGAAATATTAAAAGACAGTTCTAAGTTAAGCAACAAGTTAAATTCTTGGCTGTTCAAAATAATTATTTTGCATTACAAACAATGAAACTCATTTGACTTTTGTAGCTTTGATCTGTTGTGGCTCTTAAAATTCGGTCGATAAATAGCAAGAGATAATAGGCTGCGTAATTTATATTCGTGGTTAATTGCCATTCTATTTTCAAATGCAATTTATAGCATAATTTATGTAACGTGCTGTTGCTTTTACTTCCTACCAATATTGTCTGCTCCCATTCAGTGCGTTTAAATGAATGGATGTTGCAAAATTAGCAACATATCGCTTGCCAGCTCGTATCTCACGTGTGACAGCAACCGTTGTTGACAGAGATCAAGACAATTACTCCGTATTACCTGATAATATATTATCCCACACAGCAATCTCCTTAATCATTGCAAACGTGACGCTAAATGATATGGACAGAGTTGCCATTAGCATAAATGCGATAAAATTATATATTAATATGTAAGTGTTGGATGAACAATAATATAAGTGTATTAACATGTAATTAAGTGCATTTCATGTATATCTGTGTATGACACGAATTACAGATATTAAATTATAATCTGAAAGTAAAATTTTGTCACGATTAATTCAAATAAATGTTAATGGTGTAAAGTCACTTGATTTTGTAATTTTATAACGCAAATGTTTATTCAATCAAAACGATTCATGTAATAACAACATACAAGATGTTTACTCAAAGTAATGTTGAAGTTACATCACTGTTTATAATATCCAAGTAATCACTTTCTGTAAACTAAATATTTTCGTAAATTAATCCTGTGGTAACGCAGAACCTTTATATGTTAGAAGTTTGTTTTAATTGTAAATACAATTGTTTTGACGGTCGTTGTGCCGTGCGGTGACAGATAGTGGTTAAATCCGTGAAAATTATTAGGCTGTGTAGACAATCTTACGACTAAGTTAAGACGTCATTTGTATGTAATATCTGAGATGATATATGGAGTCTGTGTCGTCGACCGTACACATGCTCCGTCGCTGGCGGTTAGAAGATTAGTTGACAATGTCACGAGGAACAAAGTTCCCCAAAGTTCATCTCGGATAGAGCTTCCGGCGCTGTGTGCCCTTAAATTGAAACTGTACAACATCTGCACTGCTTTGATAGTTATTGAGAATAAATTACCCATCATCTTCTGGCGGCCAGGAATATCTTTGTAAAGTTGTGCGCTTGTAAATTTCTTGAAGTCCTCTTTAATGAAATGCAATTTCAACAAAACTTGTATGGTAATAATGACGCTACAAAGGATTTTAATTTAAACGTTGTAGTATTTTAAATGACATAAAAACATGTACGAATAATGTTACAATGAAAGTGTCACAACTTTTTCATTCACTTTCCGGTTAAATTATTTATCACATGTGAAAAAATACATACCGAAATAATTACGACCATAAGCGAACAGAAATAAAATAGCACAGAAATGATATATTACGATCGTGTATATTATGGGCGAATCTGAATGTGTCAGTCCGTAATTTATCGAAAGTGTTTTTTGTGGGTTCTCTTGACCTCATAAAAAACAGGGTGCGGGGGAATCAGAGAGTACTCGAAAGACTTCGCTCGCGCCTGTCAAAAGTGGAAAAAACAAGCGATCGCCACTCGACGGAGACGGGATGACACTTCACACGTAGTGATTTTTACAATGTTTCCCATTCACCATGCTTTTTGCAAACGTTTTGATGTAGTAAGGACCAGACATGAAAAGAGGTGTGTCAAGAGCACATTTTAATAATTTGCACCATAATCACGTTGTAGTAAAAAAAAAGTAAATAAGAACATATATATTTGGTTCAATAAAGATAGTTTATTAATATATAAGATGACTATAATGAATCTAATTGTTAATTTCATAAGACATCTTTCTCTAGCTATTGAGTGTTGATACATCTAAGAGGGCCTTAGAGATTTGCAGATTCGGACGTGTGGCGGTACGTGTCTGGCTCCCCGCCAACCACAATACACATTTAATGGCCCGACTTTATACGCAGGACACCATTTTAAAGTATATAAACGTTAGTGTATAAACGTTAAAAGTATCATTACGTCAGTATATTTCTTTTTGTTGATCTTTGTTTGTGGTTGACTGATTTTACGCTTTCCGATTGGCGAATTAGTAGAGCGTACTGGGTACTGCTGTTTGTAAATGTCTTTATTTTAAATATACCAAACTTAATTAAGGGGATAACACTTAGTTTTATAACATTCTTACATAAAAAGTTAAATAAGTTGTTTACTTTTATTTAGTTGATTTAGTGAACTTTTGAAAAAAAAATCAGTTGTGCTGATTTGTTTATGAAAGTATTCCGACAACAGTTCAATGGTATTCGATAACGTGTGAACCTGTAATGATTTCTATGAAAGGCTGATGCACGTTGCGCAAAGCGATTAGGCGCTTAATGAACAAGTATTCAATGCTTTTATTTTATATCTAAATGTGCGTGCATTTGATTTAATAGTTTAATAATCCGGCTAATTGTATGAAACTTTAAACGATGTGTAAAATGAGAAACATTCTATTTTAAACACTTGAAAAGTTAGTTAGATTTAATACTTGTAGCCTTTATATTTTTTATCTAAAACCAACATAAACGAGTAAATGGAATTACTCTGTAAACTAATTAAATCAAATGTCACATATAAATAGGATGATGTAGCACTTTCGAAACACTGACCGTAGATATTGTGTCTGAATTAAATTTTGATTGTGACAATTTAGTGCATCCAACGTAACTATTAAATACTTTTTTCATGGAGCACATTTATTTGCTGACAATAGTGAAAATTTGCGTCAGGCTAAGTGCCAAATTTATAACATTGGACTGTACTGCGAAAGGTTTTTCGCTAATTGGTTCGGTTAGGCAAGGATTGTTAAAGATAAAATATGCGACGCGAACTGCTTTCGTTTACATTCTGATCGATTGCTTCATTATTACTGCGAAATTGATTGAAATACAGATACATTGACACGTTACGTCAGATAATACGATAAAATAATATTAAAAGGTCATATTTATATTCTTATTGGTATATTTTATATAATGCATCGATGTAGGTCAGCTGAATAATTTAATAATTAAATAATAATAAAACAAAGTTAAAAGTTTTGCTGATATCTAGAGAAGAAATAAGCTTTAATATAATTTAATAATTACTTATTTATTATTGATCACAATACATTTTTAAACCACTTTATAATTTCTACAGAATATACAATAATTATATGTGAGTAAAATTAATTAAAATTAATAACAAATACCAGACACAAAAATCTCAGTAATTAAGTTCAGATAAAGTTCTCAAAAAGCTTCACATTTGTTCAATTAAATTTTCAAGCACCTTTCGTCCTCATTCAAGTGACACACGCCGTACCATTGCAGTTTCACTTAATCATGTCTGCGGAATAATTTTGTGATATCAATTATTTTTTTGTGACGCATGTATTCTGTGAAGCTTCAGCGGGCTAGTTTCCAATTTTATGGTGGTTGAACAACTGCCGTAGCAAAAGCCTACATCGCACAAAATCAAGATTGTATACATGGCAATATTTAATGTTTGTCAATTATTATCAAACCTAAAAAGTTTGGTAAAAATACATCACAATCACATAGTATCAAAATATATATTAATAAAATTAATGATATTATAAAGTGATATTTCATAACTTTGAGAAACGATAATTTTATTTCAAAATCCAATCATGTGTATTCAAAAATATATACCGTAGCGAGAACGTCACTGTATGTCTCGTGGTATCTATTTTTATCATTCCTACATGTCGGCTAGATATGTTCTTGTTCCAATTTCATTTTACATCTTTGTTAGCTTAACTAAAAGCTTACACCTACAGTTTTAAAATATAGAATTTCCAACGGATTGAGAAATTGTGCCCATTTTTTACATAATTTACTGGATACAAACGCTACGTCAATGCTTGTATAGTATAAGTGTATGTGTGCGTGAGTGTGTGTGTGTAAGTATATATGTTAGATCAATAATCGCCATACGAAACCTATGTCTGCAGTTGTTTATTAATACCTCAATACCACCCTAAGCTAAAGATCCAAACACGCAAGTCGTCCATAAAATTTCCCTCAAAAGAATAACAAACGACTTGTTTACATAATTATAGCACAATGGCGTTTTGAAATACAAATTAATTAAAATAACCATTCCAATCCTCATAATTTGCTGAAATACATTTATAAATTCACAGTTAGACGGTTTTGATTCGTTTTACCACCGACCACGACAAGTTGGTGCCTACTTTGTCGAGTTCCGTAGAAAAGTTAGTAGATTAAAACTGCCAATTAGGGAGCATTTGAATTCCAAGTTGTTTCAAAATTTCCGTAATTATTCTTCGATGAACAATTACTAAAAGGACGAGAATGAATATTTGACAATATTATGTTCTAGACTATTTTTTTTTTCACAATAACTTTTACTCAACTTATCTTGATCCGACTTTTGTTAAATACGTTTTATTATTCTGAAGATGTGCCAAAAATATTAATTTAATATTTTAAGAATCCAGACACTCACCTAATTGATTTAGCGAATTTGGTTCATTCTATGATTTATTTAACAAATATGAAGAAGTTTTATAAAAAGTAATATGATATTATAAAGTTATATTCTTTTTATAAATACAATCTACATATATACCGTTCAATGAATCAAATAAATGATACTATTATATAAAATTGATTCCTTATACAAAATAATTTAATTGTACTTAGGATAAGTCAAATATATAAAAGTCAGTAAATTATTTAAATTGCATTTAATAAATTTCAATTAAGCATTTTAAAATTGCGCATATAAAATTGTAATTAGTTCTTGAAATGCAACATATTGATATCGGATGAAGAACAGACACCACATTTGTCATGTGCAACCACCATTAAATTGAACCACTGTGAGCCAATTGCAACTGAAATTACAGCGTAATAAAATATGTGTGTGTATTTTTTAAATAAAACCACAATGATGAGATGAAGTCAAGTTCATTACATGAGTAATTGCAGGGTATAAAAATTCGTACTGAATGATGATTTTTAAAAAAGGAATGGTAATTTATAAATATATTTTGATGAAATTGTTTTTGATATTTTGAGTAGTTTATGTTATTTATATTTTAAAATATATTTTTTTATTAATAAGATTGTTTATTTAATGTTACGTAACATTATTTTATTTTACGATAAATATAAAGGTAATCAAATACCTTGATTCTTAAGTAAAATAATTCAGATACTTGTAAATAAATGAAAACCCTGCTCGCTAGCCAAATGCTAATTTTATGGTGGTTGAACAACTGTGCCGAGTCTGTACGCACTGTCCCTCGCAGCATTGCTTTGTAGGCGTAATCCAAACTTGTAAATTCGACAGTTTAAATGTTATTATTGTAGTTATTTCGACATTTAGTTGTCAAAACATAAAAAAATATTGTGAGATAATAAAATATATATACGTATATTATTTTGTGTTTTTTCAAGCAATTCATGAACCCAATTAATAAATACCCATGTCGAACGAAATTAATTATTACATTCGTGGTAAACATTTTTGTAAAGTTTTACATTTATCCCGATTGTTAAAGATATCGTATATTAATTACATAATATTTTTTATACAATTCAATATAAACGTTTTAAACATTTCGGCCTGTATTTATTATATTTCATTTCGTAAAAAGTTCCCGCTCGAAAGTTCTTCGCGTAAAAACAAATTGAGGTCATTAAAACTGAAAATAAAAACACCTAAGTTGCTTCATACACGGCAGAGCTGATTAATGGCGAAGTGGACATGCAATCGTTACTTTTCATTACTGTTTCGAAATGCGGTACAGAAACTGGAGTCTGGTCAGATTAGAAAAGTTCAGTCGGAAACAAGTCGAAAATCGACTTTAAAAGCAAGGCCCAACATTTGGTTTTAGAAGCGCCACGCTCTCAAATTGAAGGCAAGTTTAAATTGGAATGTATCCCACAATAAGCCTCTTGTGATTGGTCTGTTTGTTCTTAATTAGTATTAACCGAAAACCCTCATAGAGCACTGAGAAACTTAATGTTTAGTGAGATATCATTAGATGTTGAAAATTTATAGTGATCGATTATGTACTAGAAATAAAAAAGAGAGAAATAAATATAAATGAACATTTTATACATATGAAAATTTTATAAAAAAGCTCTTATCATTTTCAGAACACAAGTAAATATTGTTATCGGTCATTGCTCTCGTGAAACTAACATGATTAGTCTTCGTTATTTGCGTATTAGCCAGTGAGTAAGCCTAAGTCCACATAACTCGCAGCCGAACTTTAAGTTGCATTATTTACATTAAATACAGAAAAAATATATAACGCTGTAATTATTATTAATCCATTGGCTTAATGAAAAAGACGAATACACAATATTTCAAAATTATGAAAGGTATACTGATATTTTTGGTATCAAAGGTATTTAATCAAAATAATGCATCTGTTACTGACCGGAAATTATGTAAAATAAGCCTAAAAACACGAACGTGGGAAATCAGCATATTCATTTTAAAGGGAGCCTTCCCACCCTATCCATTAGTAGGTAATATGACGACCGCAAATCCCAACTTGGATCTTTCTTGCATATGTCCGAGACAGTTTAAGTGGATACAAAAACAAAAATATTATCATAATAAAATAATCTATTTGGTATGCCTCTAGTTATAAAAATCTAACATTTTAGAGTCAAACAAAAATAATATTCAAAATAATTTCCACTTCACATTTCATATGTATCAGAAAAAATCTAATAAAATCTGTCGTTATACTGAGCAATAGAGGATATAATCCCTTAGCAAACTGTAAAGCTTCTTTCAAACAACTAGGCTGGTTTTAATTAAACTTTGAAGAGTCATCTCAACAAACATTAATTTAAAACATAGAAAAAGAATATTATTATGCTCACTAGGCCAAAGTTTAATTTATACTTCTAAAATAATATATTCCATTGAAAAAACGTCAAAATGACATAAATTTGTAGAATTTAATCATTTATATATTTTTATTGTTTCTTTAAATATAAAACAACAGTGTAATTTTACTAAGGGAGTAAAGAAATATCAAAGATGTCTTGTCAAAGTAAATTTCTTGTAACATGAATGCCTTTAGAGATTGTGCTGTTGACTTTTGGTGACGGTTCTTCAAGTCGTTTTAAGGGAGCGGCTCTTATCGTCTTACTGTTATGAACTGGGAATCGAAAAGGTTTCAGCGTTACAACGAGACCCTTTCTATTATGGAAATGGTTAGGGGAGTACTTTTCCGTGACCATGGTTTTGTTGTTATATTAGTTTTAGAACGTTTAACACCTTGCAATCCTAATAGTTGGACCTAAAATATTACGATAAAAAAAAATATTTTAATATATAAGTTGCACTTCTCTTTTTGTCACATTTGTGACAGTTTCTCATCTCTAACAGTAAAAAATGAAATAACAATGAACTTTAGTGCGATGTTAATGATATATTTTCTTTTTTACAGAAAGCCTTCGAGACTACTTTAACAAATTTGGCGAGATCACAGAGGTTATGGTTATGAAAGACCCCACAACTAGACGGTCGAGGTAGGTGACTAAATATGTATATAGATAATTAATATTCCACATTGAAATCTTTATAATATCAGATGTTATGGGAAAATTATTATTTTTAAAAATTAAAACGTATCCTCAACCTCCTTTTTAATCTGATCCAACAAGCACACATAGATTTTAATTAATCACGCTGACGTATTCCTGAAATGTACAAGGGTTTATTGTTTTGTTTGATAGAAGTTTGGAACAAACAATGATCCGGGCCTAATATAGGGTGTTTTACATCAACGTAATCTAAAAAGGAATGCTTTTATACATAGTTTGTTAGCCGAGGTTGCTCAAGCCACGGTGGCGTGAACTGGCCAACTCGGGCTAAAAGTTATCGGTTTGCAAATAAGTTTCATTCTATAGAAGCATACTCGTTTCGAAATTTGCGGTTACCTTTGAATTGTAAGCAGTTAAATGTCGGACTTCAAATTTAGTAACTTAACAATAGGACTCGGAATTATTCCAACTGAATTAAGCATTTGGTCCAGTTGAATGAGTAGAGATTTTGGTATCAACTTTACAGGTTGCTAAACTAAATTCCTTTAATAACTCTGTTGCTTCGGCATTGTCCGAATATTTTGTTCTATATTCCTTGGATTGCGAATGTTTCAACATTGTCGAAATATACATATAAATTATTAATTTTCATCTTATATCATATTATAAAGTAGTTATTAAAATAACCACTACTAGGACATTTAGTAGCAATCAAGTCACTATGCAAATAAACAGAGTGGCTTTTCAAGTCTCGAGACAAGAAATAAGTTGTCAAGTGTCAAGGTAAAGTTGTTCTGTGAACAGTGTCTTCTCTTAGGTAAATCGTCGGTTTCACAACTCAATATTAACCGCGTCCCTCCACCCTGAAATAATATCATAGCAGCGATATTGAACCGGCTCAGCTGTGAATCTGAATGCAGCCTGGCAACCATTACGTGCTTTGCGTCTCAGCCAAATGTAACGTAAACGTCTTTTGTTTATGCTTATTGGTATATTGGGTATCAGTTTCCTGTTAACGCCCTGTTAATTAAATGGCCTGGCTTATTCGCTTTGTCTGATTTGGTCGAAGTTAAATTAAATTATGAGAACGGTTAACTGTTCAAGTTGATTTTAGAATGGATATTGCACCAAGGTACTCGTGAAGTCTCGAGTAACACTTGTGCGATTCAATTATACGTTGTTTTTACATTGCAGATTCTAGACTATTTAATTTATACTATAAACTATAAGTTTTGAGGGAAATAAAGTGAAACTAAACAATATAATTCTTTACTGTCCCAAACTGATAAAAAAGAGTCGGTAGACCGAAAGATATTTCGTGGATACAAAAAAAGGGAGAGATAATATTTTGTGTTGTTTTTCGGTTTTAAATCTTCCAAGACAATGTTCCACGTCTCGGGGCAGTAGGAAACTTTTTAGGTCGACACCTTATCGTAACCGTAAATCAAGTGGACATCGGCAAAGGCCGAGATGTAGCACCGGTGTCCTGAATGTGATAACAGTTTAGAAGTTACCGTCGTAAACAACAATATTAAGTGACAGGCAGGCCTACTCTGTTTTGTAATATTATATTGCTAACGTTTTTCGGTTAGTTTATTTTTCATTTACAACACATTTATTAAAGATTATCTAAGATGTTAGGTAATAGTTTATTGTACTGTATGTCATTCTACTGTAATAATGCGCTAGATGTAACTAGTTAGGAAGTGCTGTACCCAAAGTGTCCGCACGCATGGAACTTTCCCCTTAATTCTTCAAGTCAAAGACTGTTAGTTGCCGTGAACTTTACCCAACTACAACTTATGCAAGCAAAGTAAATCAATATCCAAAGTCAATGAATCAAGAGTAATATATTCGGGTACATAATAAATGTGCGCTACCTGAAGGCAATATCTGAAAAATTTGCCTGCTCGATATTGCTTACAAGGGAGTTTCCTTTCTCCCCAAAATTTAATGCGTCGTTCGCATTTTTTATAAAAAGAAGTAGGTAGGTAAGTAAAATAATTTGCGGTTGGTGCTTTATTTCCTTTTATTTATTTTAATGGTAGGTCTCCTTCCTTTTGTTTCTTTTCTTGCGGGTCCAAAAGGAACGAGGGGTGTCTGAAATAAAAATGTGTTAAATTCGAGTATATCCTTATAAACGATACTAAAGAAACCCTTATAAAAGCCGAATATTTGTTTCAATTGCAACAATTATAATTGCTCAAGGAAAAAAAAGCGTCTAGCTATCTTAATTTACATCAAAAATGGTATTTCTCTCAATTTAATACGTTAAGTGTTTGAACGTGACTTTGGTTTAATTATTTTACTCATGAAAACAAAACCCTTTATCATAATTTTATCGTTCAAACTTTTAAAACTTAAGACGCCCGTTTCCTGTTAGAGGGCAGAGCTAATGATATGATTTATAGGTGTAAAAAAATCTAATTCATTATAAAACTTTATCAAGTTTAACCAGGCAAAAATCAAGTTAATTCATTAGCAAATTAAAAAAAGAAGTATATATCACGTATCATGGAAATGTATTTACAACTTTGGGTTTGATATTATGTAGCCGGTTGAATGGAAGTTTATATCATCGTTGGAGCTTACATCGGCTTACGGCGCCCGTCTCCATTCACGCCGGTTTCATTCGTTTCGATTTCTACTAAAAATCTAAAATCAATAAAGGATCACGGTATAAATGCAAAGATTACCGGGCCCGTTTTTGCGGAGCATGAAATGTACGCTCCATTACATGAGCCGTCCGAAATAAAACCGCGAATCACTATGAGGCTGTAAGTAGTACCATAAAAGGAGGATCTTTCGGCGGAATCGCTTCGGCAAACACCTACAGAGAAGCGGAGTGGTGTTAAATGAGAGGGATTCCGAGCGTACCCCTCAACCCCGCAACCCCGCGACATACAGACGTCGTCTACCCGCCTTAGTATATCTTAACAGATGCTCGACCGGCTAAAGTACTTAATTCATGCTTGAGAGCACGACTTACGACTCAATGAGCAATGGCTAAAATGAACATCCAGCATGTTAATTTCAAAAAAACTGTCTAGACTCAGTAGTCCTAAGTCTATACGGAAGACATATTCCCCATATCAATTGTAAATACTATAAATAAATAATGTAGAGTTCTTTTTTAAAATAAGCATTATAAATTAATTTTATTGGAAATCATGACTATTTCCTTGATATATATAATTATATGATAATGTTAGTAACATGTTATATTTTAAAAATGGCCTGATTTGGTAATTAAACATGCTTAGAGATCAAAGTAAGATACATACAAAAGAGATAAACAGGCTTGTCTATGTATTTTGTAAAAAACTTATTTTGTAATATCACAAATGAGAGGAAAAGAATATATCAAAATTTTTGGACCAATAAGTTGGATGGGATTTTATCTTAATATTGTGCAGTGCAATTGTCCTAGTATACTAAACATTGTGTTCAACTGTTCACAATGAACTAATTAATTTAATGGAAAAAGTAAACGCTAAAATTCTTGTACGCTAGAGTAACTTCGAATTCTCTACGTACATAATCCCATTACAAGAGATAAGCTTAAAAGTTTAAGGATAAAAATTAGTGTAAACGCTAAAAAGCCAAATTTTGTATGCGGCAGCGTTCATTACTAGTTCGATAATCGGTTGGTACTGGGGATGCATAATCAAGTAGGGTAGAGATGGGGGTAGTCGTAAAACTATTACGGCAACTATGGAGCTGGCTTCATTAATCGGCCATCGTATGAAGCTATCCCCGTTATTATGATACGGTAGGTAGCTTCACCATCACTTATTACCTATACTATACTGAGCTATATACTTTGGTGGGATGACGACTTAGTAGTAGAAAACTCAGTAGTAGTCCGTTTATATGAATATCAATCAATATGAAAAACAAAATCAACTGTGTATTAATAAATTACAAATAGATCAATTCAAATTAAAAAAAGGAATAATCAATTATGTTTCAACTTCAATTCGTCAATATAAAAAAAAAATACAACTATTGTGTTTAATTCGTAGCAATATATAATACGCAACCCTTTTACATAACACAATATATGTTATTACGTACCTGATTGAAATGTTTAATTTATATTTTAGGGTAGTAGAAGATCAAGTTACATTCGATAGAAAAGCAATCTTCATGAGTGCTAAAGTTGTCGGAGCGATCAGGGCTAGCTAACAATACTGTTTCTGGTGCGTCACAGCCCGATAAAGCTGTTCCATAAGGCTGCATCATATTGTATTCGAATTTTTGCATGTCAAATTAGTTGGTTCAAGCTTTTAATACTGTGCTTTTTATGGTACTGTTTTAAATTTAAGCTTAAGCATTATGTGCGAGTATTTCGTAAACATTACTATTTTATTTTTGACAATTGTAAGTGTATAAATCATTGTAATAATTTACTTATTGTACAATTTCTACGGGAATTTATAATAATTATTTTAAAATAAATATTGAAACTGAGAAATTACTATTAACAAAATAAAGTTTCATTAGGTACATATTTTTTAAGATATGTTTCAAAAGAAATAATATAAATCCCGTCTGTACGCTGCCTTAAAACGGCGTTGTGCACCAGATTGGGTTGGTGTAGTAAGAGCGGCTACGGTGCGTTCGGTGCAGTCCGCTACTCACTCTTATTGCCTATTTGGTTGAATTTACCACCGAATCTAGCGTAAGTGGATCGTAAGCGGACCAATTTTGTTACATAACGTATGTCTGCGTATGTAAAATGTTATTAGATACCTGTTAGGCAATGTTGAATTTAAATTATGAGATTCAGTCTGTTTTCATATAAAAAAAAGAGTGTTTGTATACAAAAAAAAACCCGATCACATAAGTGAATACAACGTGTACAGATTTGAAATGTGATTAAAATCTTTAGTGGTAAAACAGCAAAATAATTACTCACATAAAAGTTAATGTTAATATTTTAATATTGTTATATGGGCACATATAAGTCGAGCCAAAAAGTGTGATATTCGTGTGTGTGCATACGTAATCTCCATCATGGATTATTTCATACGGACATGCCTTTCGTGGCTTGCCAAGGATTAACTGCAATTCTGGACAGGAACAAATAGCCACCATTACACATCAGTGCCTGATTGATTCTACGAGTTGCGTCAAAACGATCTATTAGACCCTCTACTTGTCACCGCCTTTCGTAACAATGTCTGCTTGTGTGGGTGAAACGTTCCAAACCTGAAAGACTTTACTTATCAAATATTTTTTTAAATATCTCTTTTATTATAGACATTTTTGGTAAGACTTACATTGAATTTATTGGTAATATTAATTGTTATTTGGACTGCCTAAGCTTCGAGGTTGGTGATTAATATTGGCCCTTGTCACATGTTTGTTTTAAAGGGATTATTTTGTAAAATGGGATTTCTTGTCAAATAACTTTGCGAATCATAGATTTATTTTTAATATGCTTTAATAATTAAATATCTTCTGCAACAGTATGGCTTTTACAGATACTATTGCATAAGTTATTTGTTTTATTACTTGAATAAAATATATATTAATTAATTTAGACAATATCGTAAAATTTTGGCGTATTTATACAATCACCTCTTTGTTTTAACAATCTTAGTGTATTGGAGAAATGCCAATAAAAACTCGTTAATTTTGCTAGTGGTTCGTACAAAATGAAAGCCCGGACTTATATTTTCAACTCATGTATTATGTATTGGAGTGTATATAAGCAATCCCACTATTCGAAGTCTAGACGCGGTGTGAATGAGATGAAATGAAATATCGTCTCAATACAAACTGGTTTAAGATTTTTATTGGATTTTCAAGGCGCATCCCTTGAATATGCCCAATGATGACGTTGAATTGAAATGTTTAACATTTTATTTACGCAACTTTATTAATGAAAAACGATTTTTAATTTTTAGAAAGAATTTTGGTTCCAAAAATTAAAATAGACGGGTAATATAACATTGAAGTTTTCAGGGAACGTATCTCAATGGATATTGATGTTTAAGCAATGACAATCCAAATGAGAATACTTGATGAATAACCGGTAATGGTTGTACTATAAAGACATTTTTTCATCCCTTGTCTTGGTTATTTTGATTAACTAGTTGTAGCCACCGCCTTTTTATATCCCTCCTTCGATTCAAGTAGCCATATCTATAAATATTTTTTATATATCAATTTTTATTGTTAACCCAAAAATTTAGGTTTTTCTATGAATACAAGAAAAGTTTCGAAGTGAACAGGTATTAAAAAATCACCCACACTAATTTATATTAAAAATAATTCAATAAACGTATTTGATATTCAATCTCGTTAAACTTCGAACAAGTGTCCATGTTTTGACGGGGGGCAATCAAAAAATTCTAGTGCTACCTGCACAGACGAACAAACAAGCAGAAATTCACTTGAAAAACAATAAAAAAGCTATAAAGCATTCTATTAATTAACTATAGCCCCTGGATTTTTTTATGGATATCTCCATGAATATGATGAGCATGGCCATGGATAACTATCCTTATATTTTTATTGTATGTAAATGTAATCCTTATCTTATATTTTAGAGCAAATATAATCCCTAAGTTATTGGGATCAGAAACTATGATCTATATATGCTCTGATATTCTAAAGAATAAATTATATATTAAAATAATATTTCGTACTCTCACCTTCACCAAAAATAAGGGCATTTCTTAAACTGCGAGCAGATTGTCGTAAATATATCAGAGGCTGTCACCGCGTAGGTACGTGCTCACCTTGCCGCGTACCCTATCAGCAACACGGAAACAAATGGTCCCTCATGGTATAAATATACGGTGGAATCAAATATTTTGAAAGATTTTATATTCCTAAATCTTTACGATTTTGAATTTCGAATAAGTTTACCAGTTCTGTAATTATTGTGTTTCTTTTTTGGATAACAGGAATTGTTTAAATATTATGTATAATGGTGATATGTACATTGAGAGTAAGTCTTCATTGCTTCTTTTGAAGTGATTATCCCATAACGTAGCAGGTATTTTAGCTACATTGTGATAAAACAAAAGTTAAATTTGCTGAAAATGCTGTAGTGGTAGAAAAAATCTTGACTAGAATATACGATTACGTGTCATAAGTTTTATGCCCGAAAAGTTTGAAAGTAAATTCAAACATCCATCGATAAATCTTGGCGACGCTCGGAACGATTTCATTTTCGAATTTCAGGAGCGATTGCCTCCACTGTTAAAGTTTGCCTGAAAAATGTTCGCGGACGATTGACTCGGTATAAACGAAAATAAAAAGTTTTGTGTTAGAGCAATAGCGTCGTACATTGCGCATATAAAGTAAAGAGAAAGCTGCAAAGAGGATCACAATTTGAAACGTTCCTGGATTTTCCCGGACCTAAAATGTGACCAAGTTTTTTTGCACCAGCCGGCTATTGTAAAAGTTTCTTCCGCCGATGAACTTGCATTCATCTTAACAGCGTTTAAACTCAACTTTGAATTTGTAATTCCGTTTTCTAGAGAAAGTATGTACCGCTGCGGTTAACATGAATTCCATGAAAAGTGTAAGTTAGTTTGAAAACAAACTAATTTGTTACGGCAATAAGCGTAAACGTGAAATTCATGATGCACAACTTTAATTCAGTTAGTAATGTGGCGTGAGCTGCGTTCCGTATTATCATTACTAAACAGCTTTTATTATTCCACGATATTTGGCTAGAGGGACCTCACAAGCCCGCTAATGGAATAAAAAGTAAGGTTACAAAGTAAAAAGATACAGAGCACCACCCGCGGTGGTGCTTCGTGCGAAATTCAACTGAAAATTTTATATGTTCAATCTATTTTAAGCGCCTTTATTTTGTGCCTCGCGATCTCGCCTTTGCGCAAAAGAGTTTCGTTTTCAATTATTGCCCACTTGTAGATCGAGATCCAATGGAAAAACAAAAACTTAAGCTAGAAATGATATTTTATAGACAAGCCGTTTTATTCGATGTTTACTGCATCTCGATTTGTTCTCGAGCGAGATCTGTGATGTAGAAAGAAAATTATTGACGGAACGTGCCGAGATAGAGTTGTAGCAAGGAAAATAGAAAAAAATGCGCAAAAGCCCTTGAATATTTTTTTGCTAGCAATTGTACAACGACTTTTATAATTCTGTGAATATTTAAGAGATTTTCTGTCAAAATCTCTTCATTGCTAATTACACTTTTTGTGGACTATAAAATTATATCGCGCCTCATTGCTTTAATTTATATAAAGCTTTAAGGAAATTAAAATTTTACAGACAAAATGAGGATAGCTAGATAAAAGTATTAGCCTTATAACTGTCAACAAACTTAGTACTAAATTCTTCAGAATGTATTTTAATTATTTAGGACGTATTTTTTTCTAATATTTCTTCTCGATAAACCAACCAACTGACCAACTTAGTGAGTCTCAAGAAAAATAGATTTCATTGAAATTTTGTATCAACAAAATTTTTCAAATTGCAACGAAAACTTTCATGAAAACAACATTTATAACATAAATTATAACCGCATTTATTTTAGCATATGTAAAAAGTTGAATTCCATGTCGCGAACCGAACCGTAGCGCCCATGAACGTGAACTCTTACACGTAATACTAGCTTTTTCATTTTAAAATTATGAAATACAAATACCTCCATAAAATTTTAATAAATTATCCTTATCGCGTAAAATGTTTATGTAATGTTTAGACTATCGCTACCTAATATTTATGTAAATGTTAGCGTGAAATATTTAACGTTTTAACTATAACAATACCGCAATGATTTAAGAAAAAACTAATTAAATCAAAAACATTTAATTCTATCATTAATATTAGTATGAATATTATGAATTATTTATGTACATATATGATAATATAGTAACAAAATATGTGTTTATTTGATACAGCTACCTAAACAATCGTTTTTGATGATAGACTGCGAATTTGGGGCGAAGTAGGAGGGGAGGCAATGAAATAGCTGGCAACAGCTAGTCTTTGAATAAAAATAAAACCAAATTGTATAGTTAGATTGATTTATTTTATCCTATCCGACTATCGTACGAACAAAGAGTGCAAGTTAAGCTGAAAAACAGTGCACAGTTCACAAAGCTTTGAATAGAAGGTGCGGGTCCAAGTAGCTACACGATTTTAGTGCCCTGTAATTTCGAGTTGACAGTACAGTGTTGCGTCAGTTCAGCTAGAAGCAATGAACGTTAAACGAAAACTGCACTTTATATATTTACTTAAAGAGTCTCTTTTGTGTAAAGTTTATTAAAGCGATATCATTATATTAAATAAAAAGGACTTACATGTACAAATACTTCGTACACAGCACGTCTGTAGTTGTTACTATAATTTCACATAATATGTTGATAGTTTAAAATAGTGTTGTTTAAAATACTTTTGGAACATTATATATTTTAGTGGATATACTCGTTATTTTAAATAATGCATTGTTTTATCTTGTAACACCTAACGGTAGAGAAGTAAATAATTGTCATATAATTACTAACATTAATAAAATTAAAAACAATATTATATTATATTCAACAGATAAAATATATTTAATAAATACGATGTGTTTGATAATGATCATGTGAAATATTTCAATACATTGTCAATATTGATACATCGTCATGACGGACATCATAGATGAGAGTGCCGATACCGGCCGTGTGCATGCCTACCCACCCGAAACAGTGCCTTAAATATAATAGCAATACGAGTACATTTTGCATAATTGAACCCCACTCATGACAAAATATTTATCCATATTCATGAATTTTATAAAATTTTTCAATCTGTTCCACCAGGGATAGTATTTACAGTATTGCTACGTCGTATTTGCTCCAATACAATCTGTGTAAAAGCTAAACTGAGTCCTCCGAGCACCGAACGACGATAAAGGTAGCCTCTAATACGATATTTTTGATGCAACTACTGCCTTACTAGCCGTTATTGCTCCACACAATACACGCTTTTAGATTCCACCACGAAACAAGCAGAATGTCCACAATATAAGTCTTCTGGAGTAAAACAGGATCTAATTTCTTAGAGCGAAATACAATACCATTTGTTAGTATCGTAACTCAAGTAACATAGAAATTGTTCAAAGAGAAAAAATAAAAAACAGTAACGAATCTGATTCCCAGTAGCGTTGAAGCCTTGGAGGTAATGGGAGATTGTAAAAGGAGGCAATAAAAGCTTAGTATTGTGTGTGAGATCCGTAGGGGAGTCCTCGTATTGTGTTCGGTCCGTGGAGGCCCGAAGAATCGTCTGACCACGAACGCGGTCAAATTGTACAGAAATGAAATTATCAAGGTACGCTGCCGATTTTCCGAACCAATGAATCAAGATCCAATTCCCTTTTGTAATAGAACATCATCACGAAACGAGCCCATGGAGTTACACTATCCACTCAGTGGACGCTTAGACACACTTTATGCCACTTTATGTATTATACTTCAAACGACTGCCTCCTCAAGATACATATAAGAAGTTGACTCACTTTATTATGAACTACTATGAAGGATTATAAACGAATTATTATATCAGTCTTAGTATAGAGCTACTAGTTAGTTTGGGTTTGATATTTTTATGGTCAGTAAATTTAAAGTAATATATTTTATTTTATATGTTGGTTATAAGTAATAATAATAAACAAAGTATTGTAAATGATGTTTCCAGTCATGTGGAATCGTGCCGAGTTGATTGATCATGATAATGAGGTGTTTAAATTTTAAAACATATTTTTTACATTTTTAATAGAAAAAAATGTATTTATTACCCAATGTTTTCAATTTAAATGATTATAAAGTTATAAGTATCTATCGTATAATTACATATTATATATATATATTATTTTTTAATAGATAAGATATTGTTGGATCTTAGGTTACTTATTAAATAAATAATAAGTTGATATAAAGGGAAACATATATTGTACAGAAATCAAAGTCACAATTTATCGAAACACAATGTTTCAAGCAGTTTAAAAGTCTAAAGCTGAAACAAAATTACATATGTTCATATCTTTCGAGTTATCTGAAAATATTCGTATTTTAGTAAGATTTCGTTCAGACGCTTCGCCAAATTGACTTTTCCGGAGAGCTGACGAGTCTTTGACTGTAATATGCCATAAACGACCCAAACGTATTGGACCCAGGACTCGAAGGTTGATAAATTTCGTTGATATTTGAATGCGTTACATTCTTCTCTTTTTATGACCGGCTGTCTCTATTCAATAAATATTTTGCAGGGGATTCCTCCGTACTTAAGATACTGTTGACGTATGCTAACTACTTCAAAGATAAAAAAGGTTTTTGTCGTGTAATTTTGGTATTACATTGTTGAGTATAGTAATATATCCTCTATGTTTGTTTTATATATGATTTAAAAACGTATATTTTTGCTATAATGGATAAAACAATTATTTGATTTATTTTACATAGAAGTGCCTAGATAATTTTTAAGATAGTAGTATTCCTTCGGCTTTACTCGGTTATTACTTATTTACGGAACTTTATTAGCTGGTTAGAAAAATGTCTAATTCTAAACTAATTCTCTAATCTCTAGTTTTAATATTCCCTTCTTCATTGAAAGCTTCATTTAAAACGTTATGTTCTGTTTAAAACGTTTGGTTCATTTGTTTTATAAATAGAATATTAAAAGATTGCGTATACTGGATATAAAAGATATATCTGGAAGCAGATATCTTAACTTGAACGCTAATTTGATTAAAAATGCCTAAACTTATAAGCTATGAGATTTCCATATCTCCGCTAAGTTAATACAAAGTAGCCTAAGTCTTTGGAGATAAATTGCGTCATTTCCTTACTTTTCGAAACTCCGCGAAATATTATCAAGCATCGACTTTAGGGCCATTTAAAATTAATGAATAATGTTATCTGATAACGATTCTAGAAAGTTTAATTAAAATTACCTTCTTGTCACTTTTGGCGAGTTGTTAATACCACAAATTTAAAATTTGGGCGTCCCCTCTGTAGAAAGACTAACAAAATCATAAAATATTATGCAAATTTATACCAAATTTGTAGATTATTTTTATATTTAAATTATTTTGTATAATTTATATTTTTATGACTTAATCTCAAATAATTTTTATATTCCAGACATTTTTAAATGGTTTTTCAAAATCGTAAATGTCATTTGATTGAGAACAGTGCATATTAAATGTTCGTATATTTTTTTTCTACGCAACACAATTACATGATAAAATCGTATGCAAAAAATACACACACATTTAAAAGAATAAACTTCAAATTTGTATGTGTTTCAAATACTTCCCCAGAAAAATTCATGGAGTAGTGCTTACGTACTTTATTCGTTTTTTTCAAACGCTTATCTTGCAACAGAAGAATTTAAATATTCAGCAGCAAAAGTCAAATGTAAATATAAAGAATTTAGATCAAAAAGAGTGAAACATTCGCGAAATCGCTATAAGATCATTCAAAAGAATGAGGAATCGAGAGCTTTGTTCAACTTTAAGGCAGAGAAAATAAATACAGATTCACATATGTATAAATTATTGTAACTGCAAAAATTTAATACACACAAATGTATGTTCAAAATAGCATGTATAGGAATAATTTAAAATAGCATAATGTACATGTATGTACAGACTAAGTTCATGATTAAAATCACATTAAAGCTTAATTCCGCATATGCAATATTTTTCCGTGTATGAAAAAACTATGAGCAGAGGGGGTGTCGCCGTAATTGCTAGCAATTTGTAATGGCCGTGTGATTGCGAGCGAAACGTCGGCTCTAAACTGCGCTATTAATTTCGTACATTTGATTAACGAAACTACTTGTTATGGTAATGAACGCAGGAAAAGAATGCACGCCAACGTGTTAACGCGACGCCTTGTCGACACGTCGTGCTTGCAATATTTTTACTCCGCTGGTAATTACTGGAGCTGTGTTAAAATTTAAAACCTTATTTATTACGAGCTGTTTCGAATATTTATAGTTATCCACTGAGGGATTAATCCCTTGTAATTGAGTAATTAACATTCCTTCCAAGTACATTTTTCTATTTTCTTATAGAAATTCATTAACTAGAACCATTACTTAGGTGTTATCATTTTAAAAAAATACGTAACAAGTGCGCGAACTTAAAATTCAGCTTATAAGTTTAATATAGTTATTGGTAAAGGCTATTTTTTTTTTTAATTTAATTCTTAAATCCTTAAAGTAATGGATAATTACTTATTATACAAATATTTCTATACCTATTGCAAGAAATTTCGTGACTTGTCAATAACCTGATATCGATTATATCTCAGACAGACGGTTGGAAAGTTTCGACACGGAATTGCTGCACGCACGCGAACCTACATGAAAATTTGTATTAAACACAAGCTAAGAAATATACACTAGTTCCGAATTAAAAAAGTAATTTTTAGTCCTTTATATCTGGACATCATATCAGTTTCTTATATTCATGCAAGTTAGTTGATAATTGGTTCAATTTTAATATTAATTTACAATTATTTCTGCATTAAAATAAAACAGGTATTAAGACTGGACCATGATGTATTTTTGGTATGTTTTTTTTTGGAATTTTGATCAACATGTCTTTTACATGATGGATTATTATTTCTTGAATTGTTATTTCGATTTATTTTTTATTAATTGTATTTTCAATTATTCTATAAACATGGAATATAAAGTGCTTAATTTACAATCATATCTTTCAATCATAAATTTGTCCCTACACTTATCTTTCCTCTCTAATAAAATATGAAATCAGTTATCCACATTTTCTTAAATAAGCGAATATTATTATTAATATTAATTCCTGTTCAGTAACGAATTCTGATTTATTTATCCAGCACTGATTTCTGAGTGATTTTATGCATTAATTACAACCACAGAGCGAGATTTACAATTACATGGCCTTCCATAAACAAACTTGATCGCCTTACAAAAACTCAAATAACTAAGCCAGTGTCTCAAGTAGAGCTTCATTTGAATATCAAAGACAAAATTCAAATTACGGCGTTTACAATAAAGGCTCAGCCGGTTCAGTATTACGAGCTGATGTAAATTTCCGATACTCATTTTAAGGATGAAGTTCTGATGTCTTTGTCGCGGATCGCGATCCTTCAATTGCACCAGATTTATGCGCTAATTTAAAAATTTTCCGTGCGTCAGTGTTCAAACAGTTCAGCCCAGTATGAACCAACTAGTATTCGAATCGTCTGAACTGCGTCTCCAACATAGCTATCCGTATAAAAAATCAGCTACCGTGTTGTCCTCAAAATTCGAAAAATAGTCTGTAAGTAGTTTTTTTACACAAATTGCATTTCTATACAAGACTGTTATAACTTGTTATGCTAAATACTCACAGGATTGGGTAAATCCATGTATGCAAGATGTCAAAAGTGCGGGTGACAGCTACTGTTTTATAATTTACAAAAATATATGTACATACCAAGTTATTTATATATAATTATATTAATTTGTTTTGGTTAGTTGATCGTTGGTTTTACGTGGCGTGCCTTAATTTCTACTAAAAACAATTCCTTCCAAATGTCACGACCAAAATTCTGGTAGGCTTGATAGGGGCGCTTAACCCTTCCAACACCAACGCTAATGACGAGTGACATATCAAAATAAAACATAAAACATTAAGCTGGCCTTTGATAGAATTATTCGCCGTTGCCCACTTTGACAGCTTACGATAAATATTTGCCATTTTTAATAACTTTGACTTGACGTAAATTCTTTTTTTATTTCGTTAAGCTTTCTACTCTCTGTTTGAGTAGAAATAAAAAAAGAGATAGTAAAATTGTAGTTCCCACAAATCATTTTTTTATTAAATTCTAACAGAACTTTATACTTAGGCATATTTATTAATACTAAGAAAAAATAAATTAACGATATGATAGCAGATGAACAAAAATAATCTTGTATCCAGTAAATATTCAACTGAATATCCTTAAAAAATAGCTAAGGAGACTTCTCTTTATCTGTCCCTTCTGACCTACAATTTATTCGATGCCTTTACGGTTGACTTAAATGCCAAAGCAAGGCACTTTAGTAGCAAATCAAGTCGCTACTTGTTTTTTGTAATGTTTTATGTTGCTTTTTTTAAATTTATTTCGAAATCTAATTTAGTATCTCTATCTTATTTTACTTTTAGGAAAAAAATAATCTTGTTACTTTAATTTTAAACTAATACACCTAGAATAATAATATATATTCATAATTAAGACTTGAATCTGTTGGTCCTCATTTTGAAGTGATAATCATCCTTTATTCTATTGATATATTTTTCGGCACATTGGTTGACACTTACGACTTAGTTTTTCTTATTTAAATCTGAAAGATTTTGATATAATAAAATGTTGATATAAATCGTATAGTACACGGATGGAAGAGATCTCACCTCGTTTTATGCTACATTAGAGATACGTAAATAATGACATGGTCTATAAAATATTGAATTGGTCAAGATATCAATCTAACTGGATTGGTTCTCATTATATTGATATATATATATTTTTAGTTATATTCCAAAAAAACTTATACTAATATATTCCAAATGCGAGATTTGGAGATGAGAATTTTCCAACTATTTACTGTGTGACAAACATCGGTTGCATCGTTCTTCAGTATCATGGTTAATGCAGACGTTTAATCAATTACTGTCAGTTACGTTCCTACTCGAATTGCCTCAGAGATAACATCTAGACCCGACAAGGGGGCCATTATGCGAGTAGCTTCTCTCATCTGCCGCGTGCGAGGGTTGTGGTCATGTATATTACAGAATAACACGTAACAGATATCGTATCATAATCATATTCACACATAGCAATCTCCAGAGGCCCTCGAAATTGTTTTTCAATACATTTATATCGCTATTTATTTCAATACTTTAATGTTTATAACATATACACTTGTTTTCGAAGATCAGATAGGTCGAGTAGGTCGACTTCAATTTGAAGAGTGCTTGTGTCGCGGCCTCCATGAAGAATGAATATGAGTGAAAAGGTTAAGATCTTTCATGTTTTATAAAAAAATCTATACAAATAGTAAAATCTATATAATCTAAAATTCAATGATATCATATAATCATAATATTTAATGGCGTTTCTACAAGTACCTACTTAATTAATTAGTTATTCTTTGGTAAGCTAGCCCTTGTTATAGAAATGGCAATACATGTTATTGAACAGGTATATTTAATTAACATACGGAATAACTAAGCTTTAGTAGACTATAAATATACATCGGTAAATACATTCTTCTTTATTTTTTTTTAATTTAGGAATTAAAATATGCAGTTAAAAGGAATGCCCTGAGTAATATTACGTAATGACTTATCAATTTTAATATATTAACTAGCGCTATTCCAGCGTTTTGTCCTTTGAATATGGTAGGAATTGTTATGCAAATATGGTGGTTTGGTTGCGCCAGTACAAGACAAAGCAACGCTGACAACCGACATCGGCTGTAGCTATCAAGTAAACATCCCATCTAGCTCGGTGCCTTTGAATTTTATGTACGTTTGAGATTTAGGCTAACATTGATTATACAAGATATTTGGTTGACACAGTATACGGATAAATAGATAACAATAATGTTCAGTTCAATTAAGACGTAAGAGACAATACCAAACCATATAATGTACAAATAATGAGCTTAGTTTTTGTTATAAACATGGTTTGTAAATTTTGAACATATATTTAAAATAAAACTGAAAAGAGTAACAAAGTGTTTTGTCATGTGCTATAAATATAACTTATTTCAATTCACATTATAAAAACATATAATTTTATAAAAAAAAAAACTAATTAGAATATCTCTTTATATACTGACTTAGGGATAAAAAGCGCACTGTACGTAGTTCACGCAGGTTAAATGGCATAGAATTACAAATAGCCTTTACATTTTTTCTCTAGGGGCATCTCGGTATCAGTCAGATGCAAGCCTTGAGATGCAAAGTGTGAGGCAAACGAGAGCTTTTTATATTTGCGGCAGCCACGCTTGGATTTGCATAATATTGCTTTCTTAACATTTGTATGGCATCATAGCATTATTTACATACCTAAGTTAGTGTAAGGCGAGCTAACTTGCATGTCAAAATTAGTGAAGTTACAGAATACGTTAAGTCTACAATAAGTGTTAAATAGATATTAGATCTCCGCTCCACCTATGAGATGATAAAGATAATATGTCCTGTAAATTTTAAACCACTATTAATAAGTTTGCATATTTTTATCATTAATTTATTGTTAACGCATTCTTTGTGTAATTGTGTAGTCTAATAGGAATGCTTATTGCCGTTTTTTATTAGAGATAGTAAAGTTTTTCAAAAATGGAAGTAATAAAGTGAAAATTGGAGAAGCTTAATTATGATTTCCGATTTCCAACGACTATCTTTGAATTAAAAATTTAAAGCTAATACCTAAGCCACTATTCAATCTGCATAATATTGCTTCCTTAATATGCCACCGCACTGAAGGGAGAAGTAAAATTGCTTTTTTCTCAGTACGGGAAGTCAATGAATTTAAGTCAATGGTAGATAGTAGGGTGAGGACGTTTGCCTAGTCAAATGTGATGGAGCGGGTCTCGGTGGCCGCCTGTGAATTTGTAGAATCTTTTTTATTGACTAAGTCAGAAAGAGTTAATCAGATATCACTTTCTGTGGGCATATAGGAATATGACATTGTGTTTTTCACAATAATAAATGATAAAATATCATCAAAATATTAAATAAAGTTAACAATGGTCTTTATTTCAGTGCATATTTTCATATTAGATTGAGCATTATTTTCTGTGACAGCGCACCTGAAGGTGATGTCGTTATTCGTTCGAAGTTTATTTATTCGAAACTTCTACCCGCTTCAGATGACCACTGTCCACTCTCGACCTGTCACTGTATTTTTGGACCCTTTATTTTCATTCACTTGACAAGAATATTCCTAGCGTCCTCCCAATATTACTTTCCGATACGACTTTTTATTCGTGATACATTTTTTCAATTGTCTCCGTTGCGCGCCTCCGCAGTGCGAACTAACGGAATAGAATTTTCAAGCAGTTTTGATTGATAAAGGTAGACAGGTTTTCGCTTTCTTTGTTTGTGAAATTAGATTCGGGAGGTAGCGTGAAACTTCAGTTCCACTTGATTAATGATGATTCGAGGGGATCCAAGAAAAAAGAAACGATTTTAGGTTGCCCGATTTTCTATAGAAAACGAATTAGCCGCCGAACCGTTTTTCGGTGGTTTAATTTCTATCCCGAGGCAAATGTGCTTAGATTTGATGCAATAGCGCGATATTATCCAATTTTCCGAAACAACGCTCGAGCTCTGTTAATATTTGATATGTTCTCGACTTTTCTCGAATTTAACGCGCCGATTAAACAAAGCGGTGCGAAGGATTATATGTGAATATTTAAAGTGTTTTATCGGTTCTAGTTCTGTGTAGGAGCAGAGCAATTCATTCCAAACAATACCTTTTCAATTAATAATCCACTGTAATTGAAGTTGTTTTTATGATTCATTAAATTTAAGCTTCGTCGTTATTATTAATAGTATTCAAAAATCATTTTATATATATCAACTAAAACAGGTAAGTTTTATAAAAAATATAAAATAGGTATAATAATATATTATTATAGGTTTTATTAAACCTGTCAACCTACACTTGGACATATTGGTGAAGCATTCTAACATCAATAGTAGACTTTAGACAACCAAAAAAGATATGCTAGATAGCGATAGCATAAATAATTTTTGAGATGGTTGACTACTTTCAGGCCATTGAAATTTGTAGTCCAACTTAATTTAATTTACAGAAAAATACTACTTTCAATTATATTTAACTTAGAATTGATAGATGCATCCTACAGGTTTGGAATCTATAAAAACAGAAGGATTACTTTTATAACCCAGTTGGCCCGGTTCAGATAATATCGATTTATTTTATGTATGCAATAGAGTATTCGACGTTAGCAAGTATGTGATTGTACAACCCTGGGTTTTATTTAATTTCGGGCACAATTGAGATTCTTAAGTAAATATTAACCAATAAAATATGTAATTAAGTGTATATTTATAACATTGTAACAAGCTTTTCTACTTCAACTATTCTTTTACTACTTCTTCTTATCCTAAAAGAAACAAAAGGTATTGGATATTTTTTGAGAATATAATATTTATATTCAATAAAAATCAAAGAATTTACTTAAGAACTTCAGATGACCTTTTCATAATTTGCATAAATAAAATAAACTTTTGATTATCGCACGCACAAAAGATTCTGCTCACAAGAATAAGAACTTCCCAAAGTTAACATTCACACAATCAGAAAATGGGTTAATGAGATTCGTTCAAGAAAAACATCTCGTTAGGACATACATTATTCAAGCTTTCCCAAAGTTATTCCGCGTTCACGCGTTCATTAGATACAAACAAACTTGCGAATCGCGTGGAGCGTCCGGACCTGACACATCTACTTATCACCTCAAACTATTCTCAAGTATTCGGGGACTTTAGAATATTCCGCCTTGTTATTTAAATTTATCACTCAACTTTTATCTTCTAAATTCATTGGAACAGGTAATATTTCACAGGTTATTAATTACGCAGCGTCGGCATCCTCGGTGTAACTCTTATTACATTATGTCAGTTGCAAATTGAAAAATTCCCGGGGCGTGTGTCCCGTCTCCGAAGTATTTTGGCAAAATTATTCTCATTCATTAAGTCGAGAAGTGGAGGGCGCGCGAGATTGTCGACGTACCATTCAATTGTGACTAACGAGGTGACTTTCTGTATTAGTTGTGTAGCCATTATGAATGTCTTTTATACACGCTAAGTCTTTAGCTTTGATTTCTAAGCAAAAAAATCAATTAGCTCCTTTTGATTAAAAAAAAAATATATAGAATAGAATTTATTATATATAAAAGAATAATAGCCTAGATAGAAGGATAATTTACTGTTCTGTATTTTCCACGTAACTGTGTTAAAGTAAACACTGTCATTTATCTAATGCGATGATATATGTTTGCCAAAGCAAGGTCCTGAATCTCTACGCAGTGCTCACGTCTCTTAATGCCGATCCATTAATTAAAACTTATTTTGTCGCAAATACGACACTTCTCGTCGACAAATAGCGTTCGCAAGCCTATTTCAAACTTAAACTTAGTTACACTCTGTGTAACTACACGGGATTATTTTAATATCTAGCACAAGAGAGATAAAACATTTACTTCACTACTATTATTGTTTGAGATTTAGATTTGTGAACAATAAAACTTTTGTTTTGCAACAACACGTTTCAAAAATCTGTTGTATTCTTCAATTCAGACCCAATGGAATCTTCGTTTGAACGTCTTGAAAGATAGAAAATCTCTCAAAAGGATGCGTTTAACGGGAGACAAAGAGTGATTTAGATCTCTCCGGCGAGGCCCTTTCACGGACCACTATTTACTTTACTCACGGGGCCGCTTCCAGTCGCTGCACCCAAATCCTTTGCTCAATATGTAAGAAATACCTTTACTAGGGTAAAAGTGTATAATAAGCCTTTATTGTTTGAAAAGAATTGGATTTTAAATGTAATTTTCTTTAAATTCCATTACACTGCTAATTATATAAACGGTTCATAATCATACCTCCATCAAGATTTCATGAAATTTTAAGGGATTAAATGCTTAGAATATAATTACATCTTAGTACGTACAATATTTATATTAATTTGTATATTCAAGGATATGTTTAATTTCCTTCAGGAAATTATCTAAAAACGAGACACTAGATGGGGTAATATCTAAAGTAATATAGGTAGTATAGCTGTACATTATTCGTAATAAAGTTTAATGCTACTTTCCTACTGTGTGGAGGAATGTAATCAGTTGAAAACTAATACCATGTCACTTAAGAGTCTCCCTCGCGTATGGTAATGTCTTCAAGTCGTTGTTAGTTTTTTGGTAGCAGGTCTCCTTGTCAAATTAAATCTGAAATCCAGCCAACTGGTAATTTCTTTATAATTAAACATGCTCCAATTTTCAAACCTCCTAACGGTAAATATTAGTATGATTGTAGTTCGGTAAGTATCTAGCTAGATGTTAACATTAAGAACATTTATTTTAATTAATTGGACGCATTATCAAGGTGTAACAAGCGAGTGTGTTGAAAATCATTTATTTGTCTGCATTCCTCTGTCTTAGCTTAATTGAAATTCTTGAATCCTTAAACAGTGGGGTTAATACTAGCAAACAAATGTCACCGTTAAAACACACACAATGAAAATAAATTATAAAGTTAGAACATGCTGTTAACAATGCTGTTCTGTATGAGGTTTGATTGGAAGCAAATATTATTAAGTTTATTATATTTTTCATTTATATATGGAATGACGTTAAGTAACTGCATACAGACTGTAGTCCAGGTGTAGATCCTACTCCTATACTACATTCGAATGATCACTAAACGCGTCCAACCGTGATATTATTCTGCGCTCTTTACCGCTGACGCCTTTATTTTAGCCTGGATGCAAATTAAATTACACTCAAGTTTTGCTGACTTAGTAAAACTGGAGGAAAGATAACTCGTCGTTTGTCGCTCTTGCTTAGGGATTTACTATTTACTATCCACTTTATATAATGGCAAATATTAATTCTACATATTATTAATTTGTGAATGTTCATTAAATTATTATACATTATAAATTTTCTTTAATTATAATACGCTTAAATTTAATATCTGTTCCATTATTGGTTTTTGTAATTATACTCAGATTAGTCCTTCAAACTTTATCGATGTAATTGTTTGAAACTAACAAAAGACGCTTTCAAAAGGCGTACAAACACAACAATAAAGTTGGTCGGATCTGCTGACCATTGCAAAAAGCACATCGAGGCGACACACAATACAAACTTAAATTGTTCGTGAAAGCGTTATGCACTTGACGGTTTCAATTTCCTCGCGAAGTAGCCATCGCAGATGTTCGGACTCATAAATATGATTTGAAAATCGTTTTATGTGTGTCATGAAGTTTTATCTTTATTATTGAAATATATGGTTAATTTAAGTTTAATTTAATACCTTGTCTCTGTAAATTTCCTTCAGGTGAAATAGCATCGTACACGCTACCGTTGTAGCCAAATAATAACATCCTAATGGCTAACTATTGCCTAATGTATTTTAGCTAAATGGAATGGTGTCGCTGGCGGGCGCCACTTCCCGGTGAAACCAGCTTGCGATTTAGATGCTTAGTGCTAAACGAGATTGCATTCAATTTAGGATTATTAATTATTTTAATAAATTACTTATTTCACGTTTTGAATTGTTAATATAACTTTTTGTATTTCACTTTAAGCTAGAGTTTGAGAAAAGTTATTAATGAGGTAATTAGGCTAATTATTAGTAGCAGTGTCTGAGGAAAAAACTTTTACATTTTGTTAAATAACATAATAAAGCCTTAATGAGTTTAAAAATAGAGAAAAAAATTGTTCAAGAAAATTGTTAGTGTAGTTTTTGTGCTGTAGTAGTGAACGAAATTCATCAATCAGAGCACATAACTGACGGAACGAATGTACTTCCGAGTCGATTACAAATTGTACCAAGTTTTTATGTTATTTACATTTTTTTTATTATCTTATCAAACGTTTATCAAAATCACCGGTACTAATTCTGAATTTTAAGTTTCACGCAAAGTTGTATTTAAGGTATGTAATGTTTAAATAACTTTTCGACTCATTACGCTATCATTAATAACACCACCGGTCACAAAGCATTTTACCGAAAATTCGAATGTCACGCGTAATTATTCATACTTTTTGATAAGCAAATACTTACAGAGCTATAGAGAAATGTAATTAAATGAATTTGATATTTCAGGAATTTTATACACATACATATATCTATATATTTATAGTAGATTATTTTTCAAGTGTTATATTTGCTACATTCCATACAACGTATTGAATGATCGTTTAAAAATATACCTTATATTTCTTTTAAAACAAATACAGCCAATTCATATAATTACAACTGCATGCTCAACCCTTGCAATGGTACATTTTACATGCATATTTCTCGTTCAATGATTTAAATTGTAGGTAATTTTAAACTGACCATTAGTGTAAAACAAATGGGACAACAGGTGCTAAGCAAATGAAACATATTATATAATTTAGACATACAAAACCACGAGCAAAGCTAGTGATTAAATTAAATAGTCCAATTGAGTCCGGCATGCGTTTGCAATACACATACCATTAATCTACTACGAAGAGCTTTCAGTTACCAACCACAAATTAATTACATTGCAGAGCATTACGAGATTATGTAATAAATATGCATCTTTTTAAATATTTATGGAAGCTGTTAAGGGTGGTATAATTTCAGGTATCAAACTAAAGCTGTCATTGCGCATGACGTTCTTTGTTTGTTTTTCTAATACAAACAAAACACTACAAAAAAGTTTTGTTTACTCATTTAAAATAGTGATATAATGGACATATTGTTTAACATGCAATCATACATCAAGCAGGACGAATGTCACGTTAATTCAAAATTCAAACCAATAATTTATGTGCCTAAAATACAACATTAATGAAAAACAAAACGCTATTGTTTATGTGCAGTTTATCATTAACGACCCATTATAATAAATGACCAGCAATTGTTTTGGTGACACGATTTCGTTTGCATTCAAAACAAAAATTGACAATGCACTAGTGAATAGATGACGATAATTTGTAACACATTCAAATACGAATATCATATTTGGAAAATTGTTTGTCATGAGTCGGGTCGTCATGAAATAATTACGTGGAGTAACATAAATATTGAATAGGTACTGAGGATATTTCAATTAATAATATTCGCTATTCACGCTAGAGGTATTTATTTTGAGGTTCAATTATAATGGAGTTACTGATAACAAACTGTCTGTGATAGTAATAAGCTAAATAGGTAACAAACAGAGAATAATGACGCAATTAGAGAGACGGAAATTTATGAATCTAATTTATATTTTTCGCTGATATTCAGAGATAGCGATGAGGTATAATGGTCGTAAAAAATCTGAGTATTTATCATATTTAACGTTTCTAGAATTGTATATTAATATTGTTATATATATATTTATCGGATTAAGAAAATCTATTTTAACATGTTGACAAGATGAAATAGAATTGTATAAATTTCCATAAGAAATTAGTTATTAAAGATATGATTATTGTATTGATATATTCACCGGGGTCAAAAAATCCATTTCAATGTTAAATTATGATTATTGACTTTTTCTTGGGGTACTTTGAAGAAAATATATTGCGTGTAATAGTGCGTGAAAGACGAGTGTAACAAATACGACAGCTGTAGAGGTCTACAAAATAAATCTTCTTATTACATTTGGCCTATTATTGCCGAGCATGTGATTTTGGCTCTGGGCCAAAATCCACCTTGACCATGAATCGAATTCATTCTTTAGTTAGGGGCTGACCTTTGACATTTGTTCACCTGATGTATACCGAGATAAGCTTATCGGGAATATGGAGATTAAGAAATTGAATTTATTTTATAAAACTCATTTCAGTCCTAAGCTTTGAATATATTTATTTTTGCTTATATAAATCATTATGCTTAAGTTATACATAAAAGATTAGGTATTAATACATATTAACAAATAATTAGTTAACACAGAAGAAAACTGTTTATTCATGAAACGTTTCCGTAAATAAACATATAGTTTACAAACACAATTATCGTAAATACATTTATAATCAATAATATCGAATATCGACACGGACTATGTAATTATTAACTGAGTACACATTGGCCTCTATCGCGGCATCCTTGTACTCATTTAGTAAACAATGCCCGTTGCAGACTGTAAACAAATAGTACATTATTGATTATTGGGCTTATTATTCATAATTAGCTACAATTATATATTGGCTGTGTCTAATCAAATCTGAAGTTTACTCCACTGAATTCCTATATAGACAAGTCTCAAGATTTCCATACTAGGCTACCGGGTTGGTAATAAACAAACGGCGTGTGCTGCAGCCGATAAGCCTTCGGAACATGCATCTACATTTGAGTTGCGTCTCGAGACAATAATGTTCAGACACATTAGTTTAATTCTGATAGCTATGCAATAGATTTGTATGTGAAGTGAAATGAATTCATTACTTGTTGATAGCACTGGGAGTTTTTTAGTCTTTATTTTGGTTAATAAATTATACATCAGTAGTGTATTTAACATAATTTTTGCGATTATTTTAAGGTATCACAAGTAACTATATCAGTATATAATAAAGCTCTGATGCGATGATTACTATGGACAGAACCCCATATCTTAAACCCTGATAGATAAGACCCACATTGTTCTCTATTACACTACATCTTTTATTTATGTCAGGTCACAAAATGCAGTGAGGCGGGACAACGACGAGATTAGGCCGTCTAAATTCGAGCTTAAATTTTAATCGGTGTTTAAGGATTACCTAACGGAGGCTGGAGTCGAGCATATTTTGGCAGTAGTTTCTTATTTGTACGCCAGACCTTAATTAGGTTTAATAATTTTAAAAGGAATGTGTTTTGTTATTATTTAATATCTTTTGTATAAACATAAACGATACATTAATTACTTATATTATTAAATTTAGTAAATCATATTAATTATTTACATAACAAAATATTTAATAGATTTCATCGTTTTATAAAATATTCTAAAGCTTAGTTTAAATACTCTGAGAGAAACGTTCAAATGAAAGTAAAAGGTAAAACCTAAGCATTACATCAGTAACGATATTACAAAAGGTTATAAAATATAAATGAGAAATACTAGGCTTGTAAGTGGCTACAGAAATCGTGATCAGCTAGACGCGTTATTTTTCACTTGGCTTTATTTTTACGGAGCTACGTCGAGGCAGCATCGAACGGGATTCTAATCAATTTAATTTATCAGGGATCCCTGGAGGCGGCCATTCACTTCATTTAATGCGCGTATTTTGCGGCAGGCTTGATTGTTTTGAACCATTCAGCTGTACGGTCCATTTAGATTAATTATGGGATTACTTAATTTTGCCGTGAATTATATATTAATTATGACGTTGTTGTTATGAAATATTGCTTAATTATATTGTGGTATTCTACTATTGTTAAATTTCATTTGCTTTTCGTAAAATTTCGGTTATTTATTTTTGCTAATTCAAATAAAGGATCAAGTAAATAAAAGCGATTTAGATATTTAAAACTAATAGAACTTTAATTTTCATAAGGTAATATGAAGGTAAATTTTACTGTTACTTCAATTATGTACCATAAATAAATAATATAGTAGGTATTTCGTTATTATTGATTGCAATTTACACAGATATTATTGCCTGAAGGACCAACTAAAAATAATGACGCTATCCGTCAAGTCCGACCGGCCATAAGAAATATTAATTATCATCAAGATTAAATAAGAAAGATAGCAATCGAAGAACAAAATGAGGGTAGAATTACGGCGGCAGCATTTGTCTCGGCAACTAATAAAGGAGACAATATTGCACTCGATACGTATAAATGCGCGAGTAACATTTGGGGCGTGATATTAATTCTGCCAGTAATTGCCATCGGTTTCCACCCGGGGCTGCAGCCATGAGCCATGAATACGGGAGTTACCGCTATTTGTTCCTGACGTTGCGGTTTAGGGTTTTACCTCGATCCCGTCCTATATTTATTTTCTTCGAGTTTTGTCCAAACTTAATAGCCGGGTGGATTATCGGGACTATTCCAATAGCTCATGTGCTTTAATGTTTATTGCCAATTACACTACTTTGAGGCAATTTCGGTCTCTCCTTACATATCCTAGCTCAATACTTGTAGTCAATTTAAAGCGGAGCATGTTCATATTGATGGCACCAGAAGTATTGTGTAATTCCCTTCACAGAACTTTTTTTAATATCTCATTTAAGTCCGTGTCTCTGTTTAAAAAGGTCGAGATTTCTACTTGGTTATACAATTTTAAGTTTTGAAACAAAATGACGTCAAGTTCTCCAAGTTTTTATAAAGAAGTCGTAAGCGAAATACTTCCTCGTTCAAATTCTAATACGAAACGCACTGGTCTGAAGCCAAAAAGTAGGCAGAAACTATATTTCGTAGCTTCAGTCATGAAATCTAATGTGAATAGTATTCAAAATAAGTGTTTTGATCTTGAAACCATTAGATAGGAGTTTTATGGCGAACTGAAGACTGCAGTATTGCGCAATGTTTCTTCTATATTCTGCCTAATTATTGATTTTAATAAATAGTTTTTATTATTACCTTATATTATTCTTAATTTAGTTTAGCAATATTGAAGCCTACTTGTCAAAGTAATATTAAATGTGAACTACCGTAGGAAGTTATATGTTAAAGTTCTATGATTTCTTTCCGGAAATCGATAATTAGTTAAAAATCTTAATTTTTTTTTGCAATATAATTTATTTACTAAAATAGAATTGTCGTTAAAATTAGTGTTAATTTTTTAAACTAGACATCCATTTTTAAAATGTTTCAAAATACCTACAACTGTTTTTTTTTCGGAGTTTAGTGAATTTAACGGAAAAAGTACTTTAAAGTTTTATAATTAAAGATTAAGAGTTGAAATTAACTTGATTTGGTTTTTAAGTAGAAAAATATGTACCTATTAAATCAAGATCTTATATTATCGTAGATTGTTCTGTGCAGTTCTGTATGTAACTGATTTCCTCTAGAATATAAGATATGTCAAATTATGTAAATTGTATTTGTGAATAAGTCGTTGGAGAGCCATAAATAAATAAATTAAAAAAAAACATTAATTTTAACCATACAAAATAAATAAATTAAAAAATCATTTTTAAAGTGATGGAGGAACAAAATTCAAATCGTATAAAAGGTTTAATATTAGTAGTATTTCAACCTCTCTTTTATTATTTTGTTAATAAGCCTTACATTAAATCTATCTCCAGGAAATATCAGTAAAATAACTTCCACAATCATAAGCTATTTGCCGTGTTTCCGAGAAAACTTTGTTGTTTCTTAAGAAAGTAATTCTTTCTTGTAAGAAAAAAATAAGGCATCCCCTCCTTAAGGATAAGTAGAACATAACTCCAAAAGGCCTCTCAGCTCGACGTTAGTATAGTACTACCGAGTTGAAAAGCCCTCCTATACTCCTTGTATCGGTGAAAGATTGGTAAAAATATGGGTTAGCGAAAGGATGCGGTAGGTCGATTATTAGTGTCAGTGTGAACGGACTCTCTCGTTATTTTCAATTTCCACATACGAGCGTTCCCACTGTGTGTTCGTTCTTCTCTACGACTATAAGAGTGTATTAACCCATGAATCTTATAAAGACGCAAATACGGTAACGAGATTTTTTATATTAGTTCTTTTGAATATCTCAAATAACTTTTGCATACAAATTTACACATATTTAACAAAAAAAATATATAAAAATAATAACATATACGGTCACAAGATTTTTATATTAGTTCTTTTGAATATCTCAAATTACTTTTGTATACAAATTAAAACATATTTAACAAAAACAATATATAAAAATAATAACATAAAATATAAAATATAAAAAATATATGCTATTAGAATTAAAGTTTTGAATCATGAATGCTGAATTACAGTGTAAAATTATTTATACAAATTAAAAGGATTCTAAATGCTCTGTTTTCATTTAACAGAACGTGTTTGAAATTAAAAAATAAAATTGGAGACGGTGTTATCATAACATTTCTGGCAACGCCGACACTTACAGCAAGACAGGGTTGGAAGATGGGGTACAACGAGAAAATTGTATTTCCATTTTAACAATTTCAATTTAGTATTAATGCTCGAGTCGGGCCGGGCATGCCACCACATGTAAAATATGGATCGGCTAAGTGAAATTAAAATGCTCTATAAATTGTGATTTTTGCAAGTCCTAAAGTGGAGAAGGCTTTTTATTATTTATCGCCCAAGCGCTCGTGGCCGACGCCGACTTACTGAAAATCGGTGTTATTATTCAATTTACTTGTTTAAAGTTTTACTTTGACGCTTGCATTCATTTTTTAAGCTTATGAAGATACGTCCTTTGTATAGAAAAATCTTTGAACAAACTTTTGCTTTGTTAAAGATTATACGACTTACTTTTGAATTTAGCGAAATGTCGACAATTTATATACCAATTAGGGCTTACCTTAAAATCATTTCTTTTCTACGATTACATTACAATTACAGTATGAAAAAAATAATCTTGTAATCGTTATGAAAATTTGTCAAAGTGTAATTGAATCACACGTTAAAAATAGGTATATTAAAAGTGGCTTGAAACATATAAAAATACTTTTTTATATCTGATGACTATATATTTAGAAATAACTTTTACCTAGATAAGTTTATACATAAGTGCGAACCATTTATATATTTTTAATCAGATAGTACTTGCATGATATTTTTTTTATCATTGTAGTGTGTCCACATTTTAATTTATCTTTATCTTTTGTTGCAGGGGCTTTGGGTTTATCACATTCGGCGACCCCGCTAGCGTAGACAAAGTTTTAGCGCAACCAACACACGAATTAGATGGTAAAAAGGTAAGAAGTTTTCATATCTTGTTTTGTTTTACATAAAATCTTTGAGCAAGTTAAAACAAGTTTCGGTTCATATTTTCTATCTATAGAGTCAAATTAAATTTTAACTTTCTATGTAAAAGAAATTAAATGTATATTATTTCAACAACCCTGTTTAGTGGGTTGATTTCAAAACGTACCTGATAAAATTTTTGTCATGATAATCAACTAAACATTTTTATCTCCACACAGGAACTGTTCGTAATATAAGTTCATTTTCTAAACCAGTCATATAAAATTGAAGGTCATGATTTTCTAAGCGTTATGACTTAAGGGAGTTAGTTTCTGATTTCTAGAGAGTTTATTGTCACATTCAGAGTGACATAAATTCACTGTCCTCCGGCAAATGTCTTTTGCTGCGGTCATAAACTTTCAAATCATGATAAGCTTTATATTTTTTTTTTAGAATTGCTATCACTTTATTGACATTTCTGTTACGCTCATTATTTTTAATAAATGAGTGGTTTATAAATGAAAATATACCTTCGCCTATTTACTACTTATTGTGTATAACTTAGCAATCTTAGTTATTGACTAATCATAAACCTCTGAATCTACGTCTGCTACGACACTCTATTATTACGTTGGAGTTTATTTTAAGATGTAGTTTCTCAATAACATACTACTTTGGTAAATATTCTAAGGGATTTAAATAGAAGATAAAAGTATGTATATCAGGTTATTGGTTTCGTTTATATTTAAACTTATGATTATACGTAAAGTAAACTAAAAAATATGTTTCTAATTTTAAAAAGATAAAAAAAAATATTATTTGATTTTAGAGGCAAAGCATCTGATCAGATATACATACTTTTTTATGTATACTATTGTAAAACCTCAGCTATTTTTATGTAAACACCAATTTTATTTCCAAAGTTAGTGTGATACACAGAACCTGCCTATGTGTGCCCATATAGCGCTTAAAATTAATCAAGAGCAATTTGAAATGGTCAATTGATTGAACGGCTGATGCTTTATTTTATTGAATTCAATGTCCATTTATCTTAGCTACAAAAACGTGATAGTATTTGGGAATAGTTCAACCGTCTCTATTACTATGAACTTCTGTTATCTCTACAGATTGACATACACTAATAAGTTCATCTATATATTTTATAGTATACATACTCTAAATAATGTAAGTGCAATCACGATAAAGAAATTCTCCGGGAAATAATCCAGACTAATTACAGAGCTGTCGTTATTTATTTTGATTAAATTATAGTCGACTCGTGGAAGATTATCCAAAGCCCCGCAAATCGACCAAGAAGAGCGTTTGTACTTTACATAAAATGAACTCGGAAGATTACGATAGTGTTTCTTAGTATACTGATTTATTATGCTGATACCAAAGCAAATAATTATGTAGATTGTAAATATAATTTTTACATATATTTTTTTTCTTTTTAGGGTTAATAAGTTGTCATTGTCCGTATAATCATTTTCAATCGTATAACTACAGAATAGAATTGGATAATCATTACAGCCCCGATGAACATGTATTTCATTATAAAAGGTGGATTATGTTAGGATAGTTATAACTATCCTATCATAATCCACCTTTCAAATATTACTAAACTTTTCCCATTTATATTTTATTAAGAAATGCTGGAACTTCTATCAACTTTGTTCCAACATAGATCGGCTGGAAATCGCTTCTAGCCGAAACACCTAAGTTATCGTATAACTTTTATTTACTCAAACTCGTATAAATGAAGTAAAGAAAAATAGTGACTGCTTAGTTATAATGTCTCAAGAATAAATTTAATTTCCTTACATTTTTATTACCATATTCATAAATTTGTTTCTCATATATTATATTTGCAAATATTGGTGAATACAAAATAAAAATACTGTATTATATTTGTATCGCTGATTTATAGTTGAGACGTAAAATCTATAAAGATTTCAACAACCTTAAAGTGGCCATTTCGACAAAAATAGGTCGTTATTTCATTTTATCATAGAGCAATAGCGTAATAGAAACGATATTAGATAGGACGATAAAAGACCATTGACGTATCCTGAATGTGACACAAATACCTCACATCTCAGCTAAGACGCGTTTACGATCCGACATTAATAAATCATGTTGACTTTTAAAATATGTAGCGGTGGAATTTTGCGAAAAATTATAATTTCCTCGACGCTGAAAACTTTCGATATTTTACGTGGTTTGATATTGGCACTGTTTAAAATTTTTATGTAGTTCTTTATTGTCCGGCTGGTGCGAAAATCGAATGTCTGTATTATCGTATTATTCATAACGTTTCATTATTTTCCAGGATATTCTTTAATAAGTTAACAATTATTTTCCATTTGTGTACTTTAATTTACTGTCTTTCCATACATGTTTTTGTATAAAAGATTATAATAATAATGGAACAAAAAATGTTTTATTCTAAATCATTGCTTGTTTTTAACTTACTAATTATTTATTACTGAAACTCAAAAGCAAATGAAATATTTCATGCTGAAACAATGCAAACCGAGAATATTTATTTTGTTTAACTAAAAAAAAATGTACATTTGTAACAAGTCAAAGAAAACAGCGGCTTTGTTTAGTAGGTTCCCTTTATACGTTAATAAGACCACAATAAAATTCGTCATGAAAAAAGATTACCATTCGTTACTTGTATAGACTATTATTTCGAGGCCAATTAAAAATTCCTTTTTCCCGCTATTCATAGGTCTTCCATGGTTCTCTTTTGTCACAAACCGTGGAGCAGCCACAGCGAGATGACTCTTAAATTTCATCTACTAAGACCTAACAAGACAACATAAAAGTTACTGAAATGAATCGTTACTGTAACAAGCTTTAATTTTTTCTTTAAAATCTTTTTCCGTAAAATAATTCTTAATTTTTCTACACATTGCAATTTTTTTATATTTTATATTTATTCGCTTTACGCTTACCATAAAGCTTATAAAATAAATTTCACGATAAAGCAATTCTATATTAATATTTTAAATTACTTAAAATAATTTGATTCTCAATATAGACATTACGAATGATTCAAATAACGCACGAACGATTTATTATTTGCTCTTTCCCTTGAAAAAATATGGAAATGCCGACAGTCCAATGCTTATGAAAATTAAATATTTACACGTACGTGTGTGATTAAAAAAAGCGACAGCGGCAGCTACTGTATAACGTAAGTACGCAGCCACGCGGTGGAACCCGCATTGGCCAGTCAAGTGTAAAAAACGCTTAATTAAATTCCGATGCGTATTTCGCCGAATCACGTCCGACTTTAACGCATTTAATTTGCAATGATCATAAATTCATATTGCCACCTAACACGTTCCGCGCTCTCTGGCTGAATTCAAAAATATGAGATAGGTAGTAGTCGCCGTCGTCCGTGGAAATAAAATGCTTTTCAATGCAGCCATTGAAGTATGTTACCGTGCAGCTGCATAAATTTGCTGTAGTACGCTATTTGAATTATTGCATAAGTTGTAAACACGCCTTAGACCGGGCGCGTTTTCTACGCAGACATCTTAATTTTTGTTTCATATCTGAACTACTGAATTACTATACAAATATGATATAACTATTAAAAAAAAATTTACTAGCCATGACAATATTAATACCAAACTATGCAGAACATACAATTCATAAGGTTAATATATATATATATATATATAACCCTTAAAAATTCCAGCGCAGCTGGTTCTAAGTAGCCAAATACACAATGTTTGCATGCATACGGGTTACGACTCACATTACCATCGGTAGCGCGCATCTAATCTGATCCTTACTAAGTTACTTTCCGTAGTTAGTGGTTAAGTCCTGAGGTTATTACGAAAACACTAAGTGATTTTTATCGTCCGACAATTAAGTCTCGGACACAAAGCAAACAACACACATTTGTGGTACCACTACATAATGTAGACTCGACGTGTTTTTGCGCGGGATTACCCGTTTAAACAAACCGGCCGAAACACCAAATAAAGGGAAACACTAACCGACGCTCGCGTTATTCTTCCAAAATTAACTCATAACGCCAAGAGCTGTTGATTTTTTTGGTTCGTAATCTGCTTTAACGGGCACGGGGCCAGTAGCTTTCGTAAATCGCCCGCACGCGACTACCGCGAAATGGGAATCTTTAAATGCTATACATACATTTTTAATGTCGTTTTAATGTTGCGCCTCGCCCGATTGTGGCAACAATTAACATTATAACGAGTTCATTAATGATGGACGATTCAAAGTAGGGCTAAAATGAACACTTAGAGAGCATTGAGATAACTCGACATTTGTAATATTATTTCCTCGTGACTTTAATAAATAAATATACAAAAGAAAGAAATATATTGTTGGAGAACAGCATGTAAGATATGTAATAAAAGGATGATATATATGTATATTAGAAGACATAGAAGAAAAACAAACGCTTTGCATGCGCCCCCAAATAATAAGTTGAAGTTGAGTGTATGTCCCGCGCACACCTGAAGAGATTGGGAGACAGGAATGCTTAATATAGAGTCCTTTACTACCACGGGGTCGCCCAATAACATGGCTGACTTTGCAAATGTGGACAAATTGCATTTGGCTGGTTCACTTTTAATATAAGTACATAACTTATGGCGCAATTTCTGTTGGAGTTATTGCTACAACATTTAAAGTGAATTTAAATCCTTTATAAAGTTTTGGAAGTTGTGATTTTACAAACAACATATCAAATATTTCGCCTCCATGTTTGTTTGGCTGACAGGCGTTTTCTATGCACGAAAAGTTTCCCGCAGTCGTGTCAGTTGGAGGCGAAGTTCCCCAGCTCGGACATCAGAAACCGGCGAGGATACAGTTACACAATGGAATAAAGTAGCATCGGAAGCTCGTTGGAGTTAATAAATAATACAGCAATGGAGTGACATGCGCAGACTGCGCGAATGCCCCAAGTCTGTTTTGACTGCAAATATCTGTGCCGAATGTCTATTCGTACATCCGATCATAGATCATGAACAATCTAGATAAGATTGAGAACTGAAACATAAATTGTCAGTGGGTTTATCCGGTATTCGAGAAACGCTTATAAATACTTATATTTATGTATTTTTTTTAAATACATTACTTTTTTTTTAATAACAAAGACTGTTACACGATCATACTTTACTACAAATACTAAGCTGAAAACGTATATGTATTTTATTTATTGTTTTTAAATTATACCTGATATATGTTAATTTAGAACAACCTCCAAGTCCGTCATCTAATAAAAAACGGTTTTAGTAATAGTGGTATGTTCAATGAATGTATCTAGGTTATAAACATCATTGTTCTATAAACGTTTGAGCCGAGCTCGGACTATAGAGGGCAAACAGTGCGTAATCTTCGTCTCATGAGACCGCTGGCCACAATGTGCCATTGCCGCTGCTTCTGGCTTTGTGCACTCAGCGTCGCAAGATAAGCTTTAACTTTGCAACGAGATTTAACCCGTCAATTGTTTTTAGAAGCTTTGCATTTTGCCGAAATGTTTTGAATAATTAGTATAAAATTACATCTTTATAAATAGATATTTATTAATTATATATAATCTTTTCTGAAAAATTTTAACATATCAACAGAATATATTCATTGTTAATAAAAAAAGTATGTGTATAAAAAATAATTTATTAGACATTTTTTACGGTTACGTTTTTCATGAACAATTCATAATTCAATTCCGAATAAGATAATCTTTTATTAACACACAGTGAACTTCAATACTGAATAAATAAGTCTTTTGAAATATATTATTACATCCATTCAGTATTTGCTCTTTGGGTGGCACAATTGAGAGGAAAGTAATATCTCCTAAAGTAGAGGAAAAATCCTTCGATTGCACTTAGGTGTGACCGGTAGGCCCGACCCGCACGCGTTAGTTCCCACGCGATCGTCTGTCTCGTATTACTCACTAGAAACTCATTTTTTCACAGAGAATTAAAAGAGCGAAAAAATTCTTGGGACGTCGCATGAAAATGTGCGTTACCTGCCTTGCATATTTATGTGTGTAGCAGTAATGACGTTTGTCGAGCCTCCATAGCTTGGTTTCATTACAGCATATCTCCGCGGGCGTAAAAGCAAACCCTACTTTATAAACAATCTGTGTCAAGTGTTTTTCGATCGTGTCGCAGTTTGTTTGCATATTCCTTTATTGAATGATTCAAAGCTGTAGCAATTAAGACAAACTTGAATTCTATACTATTTGTTATTCCGTATGTTGAAAATATTATTATTCGAAGGCAGTGTGCAAAGCTTAATAAATTTTGAAAGATCGAATCTAAGGTTTAGCAAACCTTAAATTTAGAAAGGTATTCTAAGAATGTGGATGTATAAGTCTTCACTAAACACTAAACCTGACTTAACTGCGCAATATCATATACCTTAAGACCGTAGGGTAAATACTGTTCTTAATTTAACTCTAGTTAGTGAGCGCGAGAGGGTGACAGCGGGAGTGAAACGACAGCAGATCGCAAGTCGCACACTGCACATCAACTATTTCAAATGGAATAGCCTGGAATATACTTGGAATAGCTCGCCCCCTAATCTTGAGCCAACTCAAGTATTGCACCTGCAGCCAAATTCGTTCCAATTAGGAGTTAGAGACCTCGTCGCTGACTGAACAGCAAATGATGCGGTAACCTCTTAACGGGACTGGCAGCCGACATTTACCTGTCTGCATGTAAATAAATTCAGTTACGATCTGCACTGAGTGCACGTCATTAAACTTTCTTGTCCTTGCTTTATGAACAAACTGACATTTGTTAATTATCGGAAATTCAACAATACGCCTGTTGATTGAAATTGTATGTAACCAACAAAAGTGGCGTTTCATCAGTTCCTTTATCAAAGTTTCGTAGAATAATTGAATGTGATTTATAATTTACTCAAATTAATTACTAAGCAAAGCTTTAAATTTATCAGATAGCCTTCCAACAAATACGAATAACTGATTCTGGAATATTTTTGTCATAAATACCACTGAACTCATTTAAGTTGAGAATGTTATATAAGCGTATACGAGGTATCTTGTAATTATTTAATTATGAGATAAATAATTGATATAAAATTCTAGGTACAAAATATTCCGATCAACAATAACATATTATAGAAACGGAAACTTTAATGCCATTATCGGTTACTCCTTCAGATATATAGAGCATGCTAGGATCAAGTTGCGTCCATACAGGGTATCAGTAGGAGATCATTGAATCCATTTGTACCGTGTTAGAATGCTTAGGTGCAACTGAATCGACACAGGAGCTCACACAGTAATCCTACTCACTGTTACAATAGGCATTATCGTTTTCCCACATATCTTTAGGTGACCGTCACTCTTGTTTCATATAAACTGTATATTTTGATCTTAACTAATTAAAAATGGTAAGGTTTGTAGATTTGTGGGTTTATATGCAGAGGGTAATCTTGGAAAATATAATGGTAAAAAATATATATATACATTGGAATAGAGCTTTACTTGAAACGTAGACTAAACATATTATCTAGTGTTAAGACTTGTTTTAGTAATACACAGTACTTGCACTTCAATGTTTAATATCCAACCATTTGTAATAGAATGGGCGAGAGCAGCCCTTACAACTCGTTTTATAATATTTTAACACTATAATATTTAGGCGAGGGTAATTTACAATTTCATAACCAACTTACAGATGATATTATTTATACCTTATAATAAGTTCTAATAATTAATAAAAGATTAAACATTATATTAAATATTCTATGCTTCTAATTCTTAAAACATTTAACAGTAAATATTAAATAATATTCCATAATTAATTATGTAGGTGGCGCTACTGTTGAAACTTATGAACTAAAACATGTAAATTCCAATGTATTTACCATTTAAATTATTATAAATAAATATGACTAACACTAGTTAAAATAAAAGGACCTGTCATCCAAAGCTATGTGCTTTTTATGAACAACTTGTAGAATATATCATGGTTTCAAGAGGCTTAAATTATTTTTTACTTGCCATAGAGTAGAACTCGCTATAGATAAATTTAATAAATGTGATGTTTGATAGTATTCCGTAGTATGTGTAATATTTTCGCGGTAAAGTGTAATGTAACCAAATTGTTAGACACTTACGTCCTTTTAAACTATCATGTACACTAATATATTATATTTTATAAATAATTTGTTAATTTTTCTCTGCCTTAATCACTCGGAACTAAAAAAAGAAAAAATAATTATAATAAATTGTTTTATTGAATGAAGATCATAAAACATAAATGAATATTTATATTTAAATAAACAAACAAAAAGTATAGTTACTTAATAATAATTAATATATACGAATAGATAGAATAAATTGTTTTCCCTTAATTAAATAACATCTTCTTGGATAAAACATTTGAAAATCAAGTTTGTTAAGCCTCGTTACCACCACTTCTTTTCGGTGCACGTAAAAAATATTATATTCTTCACTTTGTAGAATGAGTCTCTAGGTGCTTTTTACAATTTTATTATAAACGGTGGTTTATCATCAACTTCAACCTCATAATTTGAAAAAATAAAGTAATAGCCTATTACAGCCCCTGCACTAAATAAAGATTATTTTTCGGGATTCTGTTGCTGTTTCGAAATACTGTCATTTTTATTCAGTACACAAAATCTGTGCATTGGCTTGTAATTCTTTTATTAAAATATTCAGTATTACAACTAACAAACTATTAAATTATTCATTATCTCCCAAATTTCTTAATTTTTATCTATCTGTATATATTTAATATTATCTATCTGTACATATTTTATGCCTTTTTGCTACGTACTAATAAAATTTTACTAAGATGAAAATAAGAAATACATTTATTTTATGACATGTCTGTGTTTTAAGTGATTTAGACTGTTCGTTGTCTGCACCAAACTAAAAGTCAAATTTTTAGAATGTCATTCGACAAATATCCAACTAATTAAATTTTTATACAGAAATACCGTTTCCGGCGGTTTCAAAAAAAACCTTTATTCAAAATTATGAACACAAAAACCGCGAAATGATTCGTGCTATCTCAATATTTTAATTAAGATATTAGAAATGCATAGTTTTAAACTGATGATAGTGTCAAGCACGTACCAAATTACGAACTTTAATATCCACTTATGACAGAATTATATAATAAAAATATGAACATACTTTATCGATTTTGATGGCGAAGTTAAACATCGTTCAAAAACTTTGATGAAATCTATGGTCATATGTAATCTTATAACTCTCAGTGGCATTACGTGATTAGTAAAACTCTATATCCTCTCTTATTATATCTTATTATCTACATATTTATAAGCCAATACCTCATTACCTGGCACTTAGAAACTATATAGTGCTATAGACAGATTATGAATTTTGCGTTTTCCATAAAAATTTTTAAACTTTTATTTTAGTATATCAATTGATATAACAACTTCAAATTAGAGTAAAAACCAACAATATTATACTAACGATATCGTGAACGGAATATGAAACTATAGAAGACGTTATTGACTGTTTGCTTAATATAAAATTCAATATAATCGACTTTACGTCGAAACCATCATGCGAGTATATAAAGCGACATGCTCTTTTTCAACCAGCAGTGATATCCCACTAATGTGCTTTCTCCTGCAATCTTTTCTTGCGATGACACGCTAAAATTTACTTCAATATATTTGAAATTAGATTGTATTACATGGGATGAAGGTGTATTTTTGATTGTTCTAAGAATTTTGACTTAGGATAATTTGAAACTTAAAAGCAACGATGTCAATCTTTATCGCAAGGGAAGTTGTAGGAAGGGGAGGTCGGCTAAGGAGGGTGCGCCACTGCGTCGATTGTAATCACGCAAATGGTCCCATATCAAAATGTCACATTCGTATGATATCGATGTTTCTCTGTCAATTTTGCGTGGCTGCGGTTTTCAGAAAAAATGAATGTTATATGGAAAAGTTAAATCAAAAACACATTAACCCCACTTTAATATGCTGCGTATCTAGTAACAGTTTTAGAAATATTTAGTGATAAATATAATAATATTTAGTATTAGGCTTTTTTGTTAAATTTTTGATAAATGTTATAATTTAACTAGCTGAAAAAATACTATAAATTTTTAAAAATAAATATGTCTCAAGTGAAAAAAAAATTAAAGTGCTATAATTATTAGACGCTTCACTTTTATTAAATTATAAAATAGGAAAAGATAACTGAACAATTCTTCAAATCTTTTTGTCTAAATAAGTACCAGTAGAATCATGTCTCCATTACAAAACTCAGTTAACATTTCCCTCTACAAAGTAGACAAACGAAGCAACTTCTTATGCTACAAACAGCTTAAATTGTTTAATGTGAAAGTCGTTATCATCAAAACTTCTTAAAGTATCTTTAAATAAAAACGCTGGAAATCACGAATGGAGCAGTCTTTTGGTGCTTCGTTTTATTTTTCTATCGACACAGGCTGCCGGCTAGCCACTGACTGCCATCGCTTCCATTAAAATAACTCGTTAAAATTTATCATCGACCCGCTTAATCGCTTTAGCGCCACCATCTGGGGTTTTATGATTTTTCTGCTTGCCCCTGTATACTTTCGTGGTCATTTTACATCGTCAACAAAATTACTTGCGTGAGCTACTCAAAACCGTGTTTCAACTGTTCCTATAAGTAATAAACGATTAACGAACCCTTACATCTAATTACAATATCCTTGTAAAAAAATAATATTCTCCAGGGTGAAAATCCAATTTAATCAAATTATACCGGATTCAGCAGCTGCGTTATTCCGTGGCGCACTCAAAAGATAATTAAATAATTAAGAATGTATGAATGACGATGTAAAGCCGTTTCTCTGATATTGTAATAATGCAGTCCTCTTGGGTTAAATCTTTTAAATTATTCTCTCACGCTTGGTTCGTAATTATGTAGACGTGGATGCCTACAGATTGTATAACCATTAAGAAAACTTGATAAATTGCTTTTAAAAGGAAGGAAGGGTTTTATAAATTGAATACCATTATAATATTATATTATAATTAATTTAATATTTGTATACATATATATAATATGTGTATAAAAATTAAACTGAAATCAATTATTTTTTGTATATTCAGATAAAGTAATAATAAAAAGATTAATACAATCACCTTTTGAGAGTACACTGGATTTTATTTTCTGTATTGTGGATTATAAAACTTTTCTTTTTTATAATTTAGTTGAGCGAAGTAAGAGATAAACACAATGTTGGAAATTACATAGACAATGTGAATATTATAATAAAAATAAAGGTGTTGAAGTAATGACTTCACACCGCATTATTAATTTATACCGCAATTTGTTACGGCCATTCAGTTTAAATGAATATAATTTTTTGGGTAATCAAAACTTTTTATAACTCTGTAAGAATAGATTTAACTTTAGATAGCTTTAGTGATGATTTAAGCTTTGCAAAATAAGTCTACACCATTTTAATATTAGTCCAAACACCATGAATTAAAAAAAAAATAAAAAAATCACTTGAAAAAAAAGTAATTTAAGCTTGAGTTTAGATCCTTCTAGTTAATTTAAATGTAGCTTAAAACTGTTTAAGTACTTAAAAAACTATTTCCATTTTATTCGAGACATTTGGACTTTCATGTTGGTTATTCTGTCGGACAAAAAACAAGGAACGACGCTGTCCTCTTACAATACGTTTTAACCGTACATTAACTATAACAAAAAAACCTAAAAGAATTTAGAAACCGGTCTACAAAATGGCCATCACGAGTGGAAATGAAACGCTTTACCTCTAAAAATGTCAAAGGTAGCTTCTTTGGGTTTATATTTTGCGTTTATAACGGTCAACGGCGCGTCGAGATACGACGAAAAAGAGTACAGCGACCGCTCGTTGCCGGAGAAAATCTGAGGGCTTAAACAGTGCCAGTGCCACGTATGAAATAGTGGCGCTCGGTTACATGAAAAAGACGAGAGGAGAAATCGACTGACAGCACCACGGCGAAGGATTTTTAGTTCGATGCTTTTTTGTTGGTGAACTTCGGGCTCCAATTGCACTACAGCCGAGTGGAGGAATGAAATATCGATATACTCGTAGATCCTTGGATTCTCACTTTAATAATGACTGACAGTAAAATAAATACAAAATATTATCAACATATTAATTTCCGGTTCCAAAAACGAAAATTAATATAAAACTAAATCTAATTTAACAATTCTCTCTTGACAGTCTTGTAAAAGCATTTTACATTTTGATAAACATTAACTTAATAACTTTTATGTTTAATATTCATTAAACATTACACGTAACCCATTCGGGTTTAAAAGGAAATAGTTTCTCAAAATATTTTACTACCCGCCTGTCTCTGGCTTTCAGAAGCACAGCCTTAGCAACGGACAGAGAAGTCACTCTGGCGATGCGAATTTATCGCGTTCGCTTTCCGCCAGGACGTGCCGCCATGATTAGTTGAGGCGGAAACGCCTGAGTGATTTTTTTTATCTTCGAGTCATTAACTTAAAATTAACTAGCCAGTTCTTTAGTGCTGTTAATATAATTCACTTGACTAGTATATTTTAAGTTTGACTAGTGTAGTTTAAGACAAAACGCAGATATTTTTTCTTCTATTAATGTCGTTTTTAGTTTCGTTATTCGTAGTTATATTATAATTAAGTTTAATTAATGTGTTTGGTTTTACTAATTAATTTATAACATTGATAAGGTTGTTGACAGCCGTAAACAAAATATTATTTAATGAATTTTTCAATATAATTATAATAGTGTCAATAAATGTTTAAAAACAATAACTTACCACTGCATTCATAGCAAATATTTTCTAATTACAAATATTATTTTACAGATTGACCCCAAAGTGGCCTTTCCTAGAAGAGCACATCCAAAGGTAAGCCAATGGTAACAATTCATCAGATTGCCACCAAACATAAATTGAAAGTTTAACCTTACTTTATTGGGCTCATCCAAATATTATATTGCCTCAAAAGGCCTCCGTACATTCAACTTACGACGTATTATGTCTGTAAAGCACTCTGGTTGGACGTCTCTTGTTTATTTTCAAACATTTACACAAAATATTATTTTAGGCTGGACATAACTCTCGCTCGCTATTAAGATGTTAGCTCATGATGCATAAATAACTAAGGGCTAATAATTTAGTGTGCGGGCTACGGATCTTGAGACCGTACTCTAACTTTGATTGAATCGAGTTACTATATATTCAATTCATTTGCATCTCCCTTCCAGTTGTAGTTTTGATAACAATTTTTTTTTTATTCAAAAATATTTATTGTATGTTTTTAATAATAATATTCCAAGTGTTACGAAATATATATGTATTTATTATTGGAATAACTTAGTAATTTATTACATTTACATTATTTGTAACGTACAATAAAGTAAACAAAATATTAAATACAAATGATATTTTTAATATTTTGTTGTTTTAATAAAAATTTGCAATACCGGAAAAATATTTGAAATATAAAAAAAAAAGTTGTATTAAAGCTAAATTCTTATGCAATTAAAAAGAAACAAAATATAACAAGCTTAGGAATGGATTCGCAGACTTTTTGCAAGAAAGTCTTAGTATTTTAAAGTTTAAAGAAAGCTGGACAGTTCTTGAACGAATAAAATGAATGTATGAAAGTAGAAAATAGAGACAAAGTTTGATATAAACCGTACGACTTCTCGACTACGAGATTAATTCTACCGTATTTAATAAGAACAATTTTATAACCTCCTCTCAAGTACACTTATTTTTTAACGCTTTTACTGATACAATATTACGAAGAAATAAAAACTTACCCAACTTCAATTATCATGACTTTTATTATCAGGTTGTATAAAAAGTATTATAATACAAATTAGAATTTTCGTTAAACATTTTTTTTCATTTCTAATACTACAAGTATTTAAGAACTTGAGTAAAATGTAGTCGAATTTAAGGAAATAATACCCGGAAAAATTCAAGCGTATTTAAAACGAAATTCGTGCGTTTCCTAGACGAAGTGTACAATTTCCGCCCCAGACAATCCTATTTTGAAGGATTTCCTACATCATAATGAATATAAGAGGCTAAGCGGGGGACTACAAATTAAATAGGTTCAAATATAGCATTGTTTTATTTAATTAATGAATTTCCATAACATTTATAAAAAATACTACAACAGCACTTACATTTTTCCACATATAATAAAACCATAAAAGTATAATCATTTTGATTTTATCGCGCTAGTAAAAATGTGGGTAGTTCTGAGCATAATCTGGCTTTGTAGATTTAGGCAAATGTGAGGTATCACTAGAAGAGGCGGCCGCATTTAATGTAAATTGCTATCAGACGCCCCTCGCTAGCTAGTTTTTTGCATTCAAGTAGCCTGATGCCAGGGGTTTTATTCGTCTAAAGTTTGGTACGGCCATGCCTTTGTATTTTTGACTTTGAGTGCAGTCAATTGATAATAATTTGAGTTTATTATAGGAAAACGAACGTTTGTTATGCAAATTTTGTCACAAAAAAAAGATATCAAATTGTCACGCTCTGTTTATAATCGCTCTGGCAATGTACGTTGTATATGAAAAACAAAATTTCATTAAACAGTTTTCGACATTTTTGTTTTAATTCTGATTAAATTATATTTATACCATTAACATATTAATTAGATTCAGAGTTTAGGCAAATCATGTGTATGTAAAAGAAATTCTGTTAAAATGTTAGAAGATCTATAAAAACGATAGAAAGAGGGCATGCTAGCTACTTCTTTTATATGGACATTAAACGTGATGGATGGTTTTAAAACATGACGTTATATTACTCCATCCAGGCAGCCCATGCGGTGTTGCGTGGCCGGTCAAAGGGGATGCCGGCTATGCGAATTACATGAATACATTAAGGGAGCACTGCCTCATACATGTTAGGTACAATATAATGCTCACGAATAAATTTAGAGCATGTTCCTTTATCATAGTATTACCAAACGGTAACTATGTATGGAAATTCAGACGTTCTATAGATTGTCCGTTGATAACGAAGAGGCTATCGATTGTAAAATGTGATACAGTCTCTCGCCTACCGTCCGAGGCCCAGACTCGACGTTGCAGAAGTTAAATTACGATGGAATTAAAATAAGTGCAAAGTTTTCTTGAAGTTGTAGACTGCTGGATAAAATAAACAGCATTTTTAAGGAGCAGAATAATAGCTTTACTCTGCCTAATTATACACAATGATAAACGATGCGCAAAATCGGATGATTCCGTCACTGGCTGCAGACCGAATTTCAATTTTTTGATTATCGTTTCCCGCCGTTTCTGGTTCCCTTCTTACGCAAACAATAGAAAAAAGGGGACAGCGTTCTCCAGGCGCAAGCTAAGAACAAAACAAACGAATTTTTAATATCGTCTTTATCGATAATTGAGACTCTCGTGAAAACCTCTTATTTTGAAAACTTTTAGAGACTGTGAAAGAGGAATTGTGAAAGAAAACGGAATTGAGAGAAAAAACTTTTTTCATCTTCTTTGTTTGACATTGACAGCCACTAAACTTTTTATTTTCGCACTGGATCTATTTAATTTAGGATCGATCGGGGAATTTAATTGCTCGACATCTGGCAGAGAATTGAACGTAGAATTGATTTTTTCAATATAAATTCAAGTTTTCTAAAAGAGGAAAAGATATTTTAATTTTTTGTATAATTGCGAAGAAAAAACTCTGAAAAGCATTATATATAAAAAAAGATATTTTTTTACATTTTATCTGTTGCTAGCTTAGAAGTAGATGATCCTATACCGCATGTTGTAATCTACCAAAAAAATCTAACTAAAATTATTCAAGAAGATTATTGTAATTAAAAATTATAACAAAATTGTAAAACAATAAAAATGTATAACAATAAAATAGAGTAGTTTTCCGATCATGGATAAGAACTAACCGAAATAAAGCAGACACGAACAATGTTTCATCTCGATACTTTGAAGTTTATAAAAGTAAATTTATAATAGAATATAATATATATTACAGAGACAACATGTTTTGCAAGTTTATTTAGAATTGTTCCGATGACTGTTATCTTACTTTTATGCTTCTATCAACATTTAAGACAGATATTATATTTCAAGTAAATATATAGTGTATGAGAGGATTGAGGGAACAAAGACTAATATGTCATCGTGACCAAGTTAATTGACGCGGTTTCCGCACCGACGCGACGCGGTAGGACGGAGATGTAAGCTTTTCCTCCGCTTACATATTTATATCGAACGATTGTATTGACTTGGTATTTTTAAAGTTGGTAATATCTCTGAATCAAATTCTATATACTTGAGATATCTTAAATTAGGGACTCATTCTCTTTCGTTAGCATTTAAACGAATTGGTCTGTGGTGTGTTGCATAAAATAAAGAGTAAGGTGGTATCAGATAATTAAAATGTAATAATTATAAATATCTAAACAGATTGTACAACTACAGCAAAAAAAATATAGGAATATCACTGCACTTTCCCACTCGGTACATTGTAACCTTAGGAGTGTGCGTAAATTGTTATAGCATTATAGTTAATGTTTAACCAACATTAATTTAGACACAACACAAATAGAATTTTTACAATTCATTAAACATAAATAATAAAGTAGGTTTAACTTCTTTCGAAATCTTTTATCAATAAGAATACAGTAGTAGAGGTACTGTCTTAGAGGTCGCAAGATTTATTGTTCATTGTAATTTTTGTTATAATGTACATAACTTTATCATGCCTATATATATATGTTTATAGTGATTTTCAAACAAAATAAAAATGTATATAAGAGTTATGTTATACGAACAAGTACAAGCAAATTTTTTTTTATATTGCTTTTTTAATCACAAAAACATTCAAATAAATTAAAAAATAATAATAATTAGATTGGAATTAGGAAATAAATTAATTCTTTGAAACCTTTAACCAAAACATAAATTTTTAGACAAATCATTAAAATGAATATAAATTTTCACATACGTAAAATTATAAGAGAGCACTTAATTAAAAAATTATGTCATTCAAAGTTTACCCGAGAATTCAATTAAAAAGCTCTAATCGACCCCGAAACGGTCGCCGAAATCGGAAGCATTTGTAATCACCGCGGCGTGAGTTTATATTCCTTAATGGACTTTGGAGAAGTAGTTCCAACTCTCCTTACTGGTAAGATATTTGAGTAAAAACCACCTACCACGAGTCTAAGTACGTTGGATGTAGCATAGCGTGGCTGCGGACTCACTTGGCGCGATTTAACGTGTTTCATTAAACGTTTTGTCGGTGTAATCGCAAGTAATTTAAGTGAAGAGAGCCCGGCTTCCGACTTTGTAAGTATTTTGTGTTTTCTTTTTTAATTACTTCGTTTTAACTTTGTTGTCGGGCTTTAAAGGCTGACTGACAGCCAAATAACAAAGTTCTTTGTAACTATTTAGGGTGGGTTTAATGAAATTGTAGGCTTTTTATAGGGCAGCGCCTAGCGTAATAGGTGATTCGAATGTCTGGTTACACGAAATAGCACTCGTGGTGGTTTTATTGTAGTTTTTATAACCTTCAACACGCCTCTAAAAATATTACTTATTTTTTCGTAACGGAATAATATTTTTGCGACGCATCATGAAGTTTTTAATTATTTGATGCTAATATATTATGTTACTAATGACTGTGAGGCTGGTGTTATTAAATGTCAATAAACTACCAACACTTTAAATCACACAAAAAAGTTAAATTAAACCTAATCTTGTGGACACCCTAATCATTTCAACTTTATGTTTGAATGTTGTCTATCAATTTATAAGACATTTATTACGACATTGTAAAGGATTAAATTTGAAGGGAACTTGGTAATGGTAAAGTGCAATAGTAACTCATTAATTTAAGGTAAAATACGACATATAACATAGCTGTGAATAATGCGAGCGGCGTCGGCTGCAGCTTCACTCTGCGGTCGCGGGACTTATGCGCTGCTGGACGCTAGTTATGAGCTCCCTCCCACTCATAAGTCACTTGCTACATCTGTTCCATTATTTCAAACTTACCTTCATTATAAAGCAGCGTTTTAGATGATTTCCCACTTCGATAGCGCTCTCAAGTTGTGTAATCAGCTCAAGAAAAATGTGTAGAGCCAGCAGCTGTGTCCGATACTTGTACATGCAAAGTTTGATTTTAACTCGGGATATCGGGAACGCAGCGTTCACATGCTTTTATTTATATTAGAATGTTATTTGCTTTGTTAAATTTACTTTTAAAGCTGCTGTGTTTAACTTTACTTCTTTATCCATTTGAACTTGTAAGTATGGCTTACAGTGTTTATTGTATACCTCTATTATTAAAAAAATGCTTGCTTTATATTACTTTTCAATTCGTTTCAACGTTGAGTTTTAGAAAAGGTCTTGAAAGGAAAAGTTATACATAGAACGAGGAGCATACTTTGTAAAGAAATTGCATTTAATCATGTTGGGACCTCCTCGTAACTTCGTTTTCGCTCGTGTATTTTCAGAATTCCCACATACTTCTTGTCAACGATTACTTTAATACTTTCGGCATACAAGGTTATTGTTCAGCCTAACTATTTTAATAATTTAGAACAATTCTGAAGTTACGTATCATTTTAACGACTTTTGGATATGAGAATAAGTTGATAAACTTCATGAAAAATATATATACCCATATTTTGATAACTTTTTAAGACAAATAAAAAATTTATAATATTTATGTATGTGTTTAACAGCTTTTATAAACAATAGTTCATAATGATAAAAGGCAAGGGTTCAAACTTAAAAATATACAAAATCTCACATTAGCAAGCAATGTTTTATATTCAAGCTAAATAAAATACTTATTAATAATTGTTTTAAACGGTTATTTAGCGTCTTTCAAGCATTATTGAGAATTTACTTTTTATCAAAAATCTAAATTTACACAAACAAACTAAATTTACCTTCTAAAATCGGAGCAAGTCATCTTTTATTCCAAATTAACTGGAAACATAGTAGTCTTAATATTATTTTTACTTAAATCTTAAACTATTCCGGTACGGTATTCTAGACTGTTGATGAAAGTATTATACTACTTTTAGTAATTACTTCAAAGTTTCTACGAGATATTGTTAAAATAACTGACTGTACTGTCCGATAAATGTAAGGGATGTTAAATTCCTTATCGATATTTAAAAGTTGAAACATTACTTAATGTCTAGAGTTATATCGAAAATATGTTTCCTTAAATTTACTTCATTAAATGTAATATTGCTTTATTATTGTGTAAATACGACGGTTTAGGAGAAATTAAAACGGAGTTGGATCGAAGCTCCGTACAGAAATTATTCCCTTGGGTCCACTTGCAATGCATTGACTGTCGTATCAAGTGTTCCTGCAATTTTACCTCTTGTTTCATTGTTATTGCATTCGAATATTAAGATATTTAAAATATAAATTTTAATACATTATTGAGACTAAGTTACAGAAAACACGTTATTCAAAGTCAACGTCAAAAACTCTTTATTTCATGAAAATGTTTTACATTTATTTGGACACGCCAAGATTATTAGTAGTGCTCATGAGAAGATCCAGGCATGGAAACTCATGGCCACTCTTTTAAGATAATTATCAACATTTACTTCACAACTGATTAAATAATACTCATACTAACTTGTACAACTACCTATGAAAACTAGCGTAACAAGTTCTCTTACTTAAACCTATAGAAACTCCGTACGACTAAACAAAATAAATGACTTTGTTTTTTAACCCGGTTAAAATCGAAGTTTAAGCGTATGTAACGAGACTTTACATTTTTAAAAGTTCGACATCGTGAATACGTCGTTGATATTTTATTGTCTCTTTGAAAATGCTCTCAATTACGTACATGCCCTGTATCATTATGTCCGCCGGTTCGTCCCATGTGACATGAATTGTATAATTTGCTAAAATAATAGCAATATTAATTAATAACTTCAAAGTCAACACCCTCGCCCTGTCATTAGTTTCAACGGAGACGTATGAGTATATCAATCATTAGAGCGTTATCGCGTTCGCACACGACGTGCCTTCAACTTCGTCATCTCTTGTTTGTCTTATTTGCGCTGGTTTTAACTAAACCTACGTCAAATTTGTGTTTAGATTCACTACCGCTGTCTCAACTTGGTTCGAAGTTCCGTATAAGATAGAAATATTCTATTTTCATCTTAGATAGATTTGTTTGTTGTACTAACTGATCTGTTGTAGAATATTGAAATGCCCTTTAATAGAACTGCAAAACTTTTGTTCTCTCACGTGTTGTTTTTTATTTATAATTATACATAATAATCTCTTTACATGTGTGAGTAATATAGTTGTGTGAGTAATATAGTTGTGTGAGTAATATAGATTATAAAGAAAAAAGGATTAGTGTCAAGAAGCTTATTTTTGTATTATTAAAATAAACTCTATTTAAATTATCGAATTTAGTATGCAAGCATTAAATATTATTTCCGACGAGGGATACAATCACCCACCTGTATAAAAATTACATATTTGTTTACAGACCGGATGTGGCACGGGTTTGAAGCGAGGATAGGACGCAACCATTTTCAGGTCGAAATTCCGGACCGCGAATTTAATATTTAATCACGCTCGCTCCTAGAACATTTACCGGCCCCAAAATACTTTCCCTATGTAGAAACGTATCGGTTAGGTACAGTTTTTTTAATCGCTCGGACAACACTTGACGCTGACGTGATGGATGACGGGACAACCCTGGGCACGTTTTGTCATTTTATTAATGCTAAAATTGGTAAACAGTGACGTGTTAAAAACTTAAGATATTATATGTTTATCTTGTACTGTGTTTATAATCTTATTATTATACATTAACATTGATTTAAATATATCTAAACCAATATAACCATTGAATCATATGTTATCTGTTGTTATACTGTTTTAATATTCTAAGTTTAATCACAGTTTAATCACAAGTTGTAGTAAATAAAACTCTTATTTAAACGGCCGTAATACCCCAAGATAGTATGTCTAACATTTTAGTCGCCGGCAGCGAGTGGGTTAATAGGATGTCATCGTGTGATGGGTCGCCTTACAAGTTACTAGCTCATGTCACTACGGTATTGACGCTTCATTTTAAAATACTGTCGTTTTCCAATTATTATCTTTTATTATTTTACATAACAATATTTTTAAAAGTTATTTTAGATTAAAATAAATTATTTGATAAAAAATATATAAAAATTGTATAGTATCTATATAATTTTTCTTTTGCTTTTTAATATTGTATTGTAATTTTGATTAGAATAAAGTTTTCGGAATTAAATATCTGATAATGTTAATAAATGAATGATTCGCATTACTATACAAATAAAACTATTTGCTGTAGATACTAATAAGGTTTAAAAACCCGAGATATTTATCTTGCTTCACTAATTTCAAAAGAATTTAGAAATTTACTCTTTTGCTGTAAATCTGTGCGTTTGTGTTTCATTTCTTTAACACAATTTAGCTAAAATCTTTAAGAATTGGCAAGAGGCCGATTATCTAAACAAAGTTGTTCTAGCGTAGTGTGCAAGAATGATTTAATAATCTGATAATTTTTGTACTTTTAAGTTTATATTAATAGTTTCATTTACTTCAATTTTATAAAAATTATGGTTAGAATTATTATTTTTAAAATATTCTTAAAAGAGACTTAACATTTGATTATAGTTTACTTACTAATATTAATGTATTCTGCATTGATATTGTGTTTTTTTTAAATATTAAAAATGTATATTCTATGTCAAAAGACTGCTCGTGTTTCTATAAAATAAAAAAAAATAAAATGACTACTAGCCGGATTTAAGAACAAGCTAAATAATCATTTATAAAAAACGGAAAAAAAATACGTTTGTTGTATAGAACTCCCCCTTAAAGTCTTATTTTATTTTGTTTTTAGTATTTGTTGTCAGATCGTCAACTGAAATACATTATCTGTGAAAGTTTCAAATATCTAGATATCACGGCCCTTGATTTACATACAGCCTGGAGAAAGATAGATGGACAGACAGATAGACAACGAAGGCTTAGTCTTAGGGTTCTGTTTTTACCCTTTAGGTACTGTACGTTAAATATTGGCGCCCATGTCTTACATCTGCACTAGCTTAGCAACATTTTAAAAGATAAAAAATAATATTTCAATGTCTAAAGTGTTTTGGAAACAAAATACAAGTAAAAAATATCTTTAGTTTCTACAAAACGGAAGAGCTTTGTTTCAAAATATAAACTACTTTGACATCTGCCAAACCAATACAAACACTATCTTACGGAAGGCGGCACAGATGCGACTTAAATCAAATAACTGTATTGCTTTAAGCGTTGTAAGGTTTCAAGTGCAATAGTGACAGTGGCGGGTGTTCCCTCTGTCTCCAAGCTGTATGTAGTCTATGATATTGCTCCCCGCCCTTTACGTGTCGCGCGGGTCTTAAGTCGGCACGCACGCAGAAGCAGCGCTGACTTTACCGTCACCCGTCCCCAGAGTGGATTCCATGACATCCGTGACTTAACTGCTCCAGTTTATCCCTTTAATTACCTTTTTTTCTCCAGGGCGGCTTTAATAGCTACCGCCATATCTCCTCACGTCGCAATTACGGGGACGTCTTATGATAAATCTGCCGTAATTTGCATGAGATAGCATACGCCTTCAACTTTCACGCGAAGCTTCCTACTCTTGTCGTTTATTAAGTTAGGGAACGTTTCCAAGAATGCGAATGAGTTATTTAACTACTAACTAGATAACATTCAATATTATTTCTTTGGTATTCTTATTTTTTTGCCAAAAACGAAACACATTTTGTATTCAATTTTCTACTCCCTGGAGTTGGTAAAGATTAAATGAAATTAAACTTTTTGAGTGGTAAAGTAGGTGTCTTTTATTTGAAGCAATTTGCAAACAAGCATACAATTTTTCTGTGCGAAATTAAGATGTTAAGAGGAAAAACAGACGGCACAATTGCCGTGTTGCAACGCGGCAGAATCACCGGCAGACCCCCCAAGGCTCTGCACTCTTCGCCAATCTCGACATTTTTTTGTAGACACCGGTGCTTCGCAGAGCGGCAGAAATTGTAACGTCAGCGACCGCCCTGCGGACTGCGACGGGGCTATTTGTCGAACGTTGCGCCAAAACATCGCATCGCAATCACACGGATAAATTATTCCCCTCTACAATGCTACTATTCGCGTTTTGAAGTAACATTTACGTTTGCAGGTTTTATGTTGTGCGGTGCATGAGATAGAATTCGTATTATCTTGTTGGCAAGCGCTTCGATAGCGATTTTTGTTTCAATATGATTTAGATTGAGATTTGATGGAAAAATAAAGCTTGTGAAATTATTAAAACGATTCTATCTATTAGAATAAAATACCAAGGATTTCGTTGTATTTTTTTGGATTATCTTGCGGATAATATAATTAATAGACACATTTAGCATATAGCAATGTATTATATGTAACCCGATAAAACTTCTATAGCATTCTCGCCCTAACTTAGTTTCATGATGTTTGCTTGCGTAAAAGCTTTAGGATTTAATTTGTAAACAACGATCGTTCATAATCAAGCAGGAGTCCATCGAAATAATGATTTGGTTTATGAGAACAATGTCGATATGTGACATTCGATGCGGTAATTAATGCAAATCAATGGTGGGATGTGCGATTGATTCTGGTCTAGCGGAAAGCCGATCAATTACGTTAATGAGCACGAAGGATCCGTATCGCTGACATTTCACTATTATGCAAATACTTATGCTTATTTCTGAGTAATAACTGTGAGCAATTCAACTCTCGGAGCTCGGTTTGCTGATTATTTTGCTTACGTACTCGAATAACTTTATCGAGCATGTTTAAAGAAAACTAATATAATATATATTTTTTATAATACACTGCTGTCAAATTAATATATTTGTTTGAAAATAATTGAAGTATATATTATCAATTTATATAAGCATATTAGAATTAATTACGGAATTAATATAATTTAATTGTCCGTGGAATTTTGAATTGGAATACCGTAATTATATTACGACATATTACTGTTGTCATAGTATTTTCATTCTATGATATATGAAACATAATTTTAGCATTGATATGTAACAAGGTAACAAGATCATACCTGATGATGATGAGCTTTATCAAAATGGTTCAGACATTATGCAAATGTTATCAGCGATACTATGAAAGCATCTGTTCTGCATCGTCAGTGACTAACAGAGGCCTCGTCAATGAGATAGTTCCTCATGTTTATACAGATTAGGTTTAGGCGCTTTAAAGACACATTATCAGCTAAACTTATGATAACTAGTATGTTCATAACACATGGTAAAATGTTTGCATATATGAAATATATTTCGTATATTAGCGCTCGAACATTCTTAATATATATTAAATAAATAAATGTATATTTAATTAATTGTTATACTCAATTAAAAGTAAAAATAAGTTCAACTTCCTTTGATTCATAAAAATATATGAAATGACCTCCCTAAATCTAAGAGGCGGAACAACATTAGTTATGAGTAATGGAAGGGCCTTAACAAATGAACATTGAGAGTTCTATTTCTTAAGAAAAAGGACGTCATACATCTTTCAAAGGGATAGATTGTCAACAATCCCATACCTTTCACGTGCAATAAAATGTATCAAACAAATAAAGAACTACCATAAGTACTCTTATTGGACGTAATATCCCGTTAGTAGTCATAAAAACTACGCGAATAGTGTGTAAACAAGGGTAGGGTTAGTAAGACATAACCGCAATGCACCAAAGTATGTGACGTAGCTCCTTGTAGGGCGACACTGACGAGATCGTTTATCAAAGTCAATATCGACTGTCGACACTCAACCACATATTATAGCAAGTACCTATTACTCGCACACGAATGTCGTAGGCTACATTCCTGGTGATTTCGAATCAAATTTAATATAGTTCATATTAATGTAAGTAACTTCGGCTGTGATAAAATTTAGACATCCTTATTTTTCTTAATAGCTACAGTATTCTTAATGGCTGATTAATATAATAACAATACTATAATAATAGAAATTATATATTATGAAAAGGAAAAACAAAAATAATAGGTATATGTTCCATTTTAGATTAGATTTTTAATCTTAATTTTTTTTTTTACGTATTTACTTTAGATATACGTATTTACTTTACTTTGACTATTATAATAACTATGTAATTTAAAATATATACATTTTTTATTGCCTTTGGCATTAAATGGCAGTTTTAATAACAAAAACGAATAAAAACATGCACGCTCATAACGAAATGGAGGCGTTTGACAGAAACAGAATACACCAGCACGAACGGAGGAAACAATACAAAGAGGAATACTGACATAAATCAAATTTTTGTATTTGTACCGTCTCGATATTTCTAATATTAAAACGCAAGTCAAGGCGGGTCCCGCATCTTATGAGATCGCCGCCTGTAGCGACGGCAACTATTAAAAATAGAGAAACTCGGAAGCGTATTTCAGTTGTCATATTTCACGGTTTGGTTGATGTATAAACACGTTCTCCGTTCAATCATCCGACGATAGGCGGCGCCAGTATACGAATAAATCAAGCCTCTCACTTTTTCACCTGCCATACACAAAAGCCTTCACACTGAAACTTGATTCGGGTTATTTCTGACGAAATATCAGCCTATTTGTTATACTATTGATACGGACGCACGTGTGCTGCGTAAGTTTGTACTCGTTTACGAGAGGGATTGAGTGAAAATTGCTTTACTATGTACATGGAATTTGTTTAGCACGTGACAAACGATACGTCGACAGTACACTGCAACAGTATCATTGGGATTTCGATACAAATTTTATTGCACCTTAAACGATTTGAAAATGTTAACGTCATCAAAATTTTACGCTGTCGTAAATATCGAAGCGATTACCTTCTCGAAGAGTGAGTAATAATTCAATTATGGCGTAAAAGCGCGTCGCATAGACGGTGATAGCACAATCTTGGTGCTCGATCGAGCTAAGGAAGTTGTGAGGCATCTCATTGCGGTGTCGGTAAGTGCCTATTTGAGGCTACGTAGCCACTTACGAACGACGCGGGCCGATAGCGTAATCCAAATCGACGTGTATTGTGCGTTGCGATACCGCCAACGGAATACGGCTGTGCACCAGACTATTCCAAATCTATAATAGCCATAAATGGATTAAATGCAAATTTTAGTCCTTCCCTTTCAATTTACAGTAATTTTATGATGTCTAAATAAAGTTTTAGATTAAGCCATATCGCATCTTAATAACAAATATAACTCATTAAACAAATGAAAAATTATTTAATAATTAATGAGTTTTTGAATCAAAACATACAAAATTCTCCGAATAATTATTATCATCAGAAACACACTCCAATGAATAAGTACAATCTGATTTAAATGTTATAATTCAAGTTAAAGTAGAATTGTTAAAAGGAGCCAATTTACTGTTCTCTCTGTATTAAACGAAAATGATTGCAGTCTATGAATAATATTATTCGTTTAAACTAATGACAAGTTAAATGTAACTGTGAATCGAGTGGAGCCAACTCGCCTCCTGCCTAATCGCCTGTTGAAGGTCTAATAACTGAATTGAAATTTACATAAACAGACTACTGACTTGCGGCTGTTTTCATTTAATTAAATAAGATATCACTGTAACAAAACTACACCTGAGCAACAAACCTCGTCTACCCTTTTGATGATTTATTTTAAAGCCCAAGTTCGCTGAGAATACAATAAGTTTTATGAGTATTTTAACAAATGGTATTATCGTTCTATTTTGTAATGACCCTGTTTTAATGATGTATACTATTTTGAAGATCATTATTTTGTTGTTTCCTTCAAAATATGAATACGAGTGGTTGCTGCAAATTACAGTAAGATAATTGTTTATAATTACTACGATTTAAAATCATTAATTTTTAAAATTTTTATATTTATGTAATCCGTTTTCTGAGAATCCTGTGAATTAATTCGCGGTAAGTGGTTGAGTAATTAGATAATTAAGGTTTTATTAAAATTAGATTAATGTGTAAATTTCATTAGCTCTAATCCTTAAGTGAAATATTACAACATTTTAAAATTATTAAATTGAATTTATATAAATATAGACTGAAAAATAAATCGATCCAGGATTCGAACCTGCGACCTCAATATATATAAGCATGGCTAAACATGTTTATATATATTTTCCAACAATATTAAATTAACTAAAATAAAAACCAACTATAGGGTAATTAATAGTCTGTTCTTTGATGGTTGATTTTTAAAAGTAATGACAATAAGAAAACGCGAATGTTTTTATTCATTTTGTGGTTTTTCATTAAGTTTTAACTGTATTGAAGTAACTAGACTCGTGAAACGTTTTATAAATAACTTGGTGCAATATTGATTGATATTTAGATAAAAAATATTTTTCCTGTTACATAAGAATCTTACTACACCAACAAAGTTAATACAGTATTCATAATAATAACTCTCCTCTCGTTCTTTTAATTCATTTTTATTTTATCGGTGTTGACTTCCATTGTAATTAAGAACACACTTTATATTGAACCATTTTACGAATGAGGAAGTAACATATTTGAATTTATACAAATATTTTCTTTTGTAATGGTGAGAGATCCATTAGACGTGAATACTTCACTTTGACAAAGTGATAAATTAATTGTAAAAAATTACCACTTTACAGAAAATACGAAATTCTAAATATGAATACTTTGCATGTTCGCAGTTATAATATTTATTAGTAAATAAAAGACCTCTACAAAATTACATTAACAAAATTCCAGCTGTTAATATTGATAGTGGACATGGCACTGAATATTCCGGTCTAATGTAAAATCAGTTTCCATCTATTAATGCAGATTCTAATTTGCGCTTTAAATATCGCATGTAATATCAACCACCTATTAAAATGCAAATTGTCCGACCAATTGCCCATGCAAATGTAATGAATGAATGTGCAAAAATATATTATTATTTAAATTATTTTTGAAATATTTACTCCACATTTAATTTGATTACCTTAAAGTCATTACTGGATTTCATTAAATAGTTTAAGAGATATATTAATTATATATTTTATTTTAAAATAGTGACTGCCTGTTCTGTTACAAATAATTAAGCTGATATATCGATACAAGAAAGGGTCTTAACAATGTATTCAATGGGAGCTTTGTCCTAAATGGCGCAGTTTTTTCCTTCTATAAAATTCTATTGTACGTTGTTAGTAGGTCTCGAGAGTTTACAGACGATTTGATATGTCCCTCATATTCTCATACTGCGTTTACATCCAAGGAGGTATATGTATCTATACACTTTGCAAACATCTATGATACACACTACTTCAATTACTGTTGCACGCGAAAGTTAGACTGTTGAAAGACTAATCACTTTCCTATTTACCAAGCCAGAAATGACGTCTAAAATGGCTGCAGGCGTATTTTCTCTGCAATATACGGAGTGTAGCTATAACCACACTAAATCAGTTTATAGCACACGGAACGTAGTTTACATGAGGCGGTAATCAACGACTAGAGCAAGTATTGCTCGATCGTAGCAACGGCTATCGCGTCTCCAACGGGCGATCCTACTACCATTAATCTTATCTATTCACTACGGGGGCTTAACCATGGTATTCGGATAGAATTTGAATACTGTCGATGTAGCGAAGGGCGCACAGCGGTACGCCTCTCGACCTATGTACTAGTACGTGTTTGCAATCCGTAAATAGAAGTATACCGGGACCAAATTACGACTGGGCTATACTGTGCGTACTTATCTGGCCCATAGTGAAATGAAACGCAACAACATGAAATAGTAACATACAGGACTGCTTGTAAAAACCAAGAAACATTTAGGGTAGGCCATTGCTAATAAATTGTGGTTGTAATGGGCAAGATTTCGTTCGATAAACTGATTTTGTGTTGACTCTTTCGATAAATACATTTAGCGTTAACGGATTTACTTTATTGAATCATTTGAATCAGCGTCGAATGTAGAAGTGTAGGTAAAATGTACAGCGTAAAGACAGGTAAGTGCAACGACGAGGACGTAGAGAGCCAATCAGTTCTATTTGCATTTCTGTAGTCGCCATTATAGGGAGTCTCTCCCCGCATTTGATTCTGTCGATTGTGAATTAAATTCCCTCAAAATACATATACAGAGTAATTTTGTTCATTAAAAGCGTATAAAATCAGAAAGGCCTGAATAATACAACATTTGGTGTTTACTCTAAACTGTTGTTTTAATTTTGTGATAACGACGCATTTGCTGAAATTCAGTTATTTATTATGCTCATAATTTGCTGTGTGAATAAGTGATGCTTTTAATAAATGCATATTTAATGAATGTATTTAAATAAAGAGATATTATTTATCGTAAAATATTATAGGAAGGAGGACAACAAAAGTTTCTGAGGCAGGGCCTATTAATATTGAAAACTGCGCATAAATATCGCGAGTAATTACAATAAGAAGCGGGATCGTGGAAAATCACTGGGTAGCGAGTCGCAATTAGCGGGCGAACACCCAACGGAAATAAATAAGGATATTACGTTTTCTACCGCTGAGTCGAGGGGGATAAAAACTATATTATCGTATTCAGTCTTACCTATTAGGTTAACAGTAATTTGTTGTTCCCATCTGCGATCCCTTGATTAATCTTTTTGTTATATTTTTAGATGTACTACTTATATATTATTTTCTTGTTAATATTAAGATAAATAGTTGTCAATTAAAAGGGAAGTATAGTTACTTCTATGGAATTATAAAACCAAACAAAACTGCACGGGGAGTTTGTACTCTACTAGATCTTTTTTTTTTATTTGGCTTAACTTAATTTGTTTTCTAGTGTTTTTGGGTTTATAAATTTATGATTTTAAAGAAAAATGTAAGAAATAAGTACACGCCTGCATTAAGTATGGCTGCCGACCTGATTTTGCGATGCGGAAAAGGAAAAGACAAGAAGGCAAAATTCTAAAAATGCTGCGTGGTAAAAAGCTGTGAGTAAAATTTAAAATCTTTTGAGAAAATTGTACTCTGCGCATATAATAATAAAAAGGCACAAAAAAAATACTTTGAGTATAATTATAATATTTCGGCAAGTATCACAGCTTTTTCAATATCCAAAGCTAATATGTTCATCCGGCTCCACTCTTATAAATGCTAATATGTATTTTTTACTTATGAACTTGAAGGATAGTCTGAACTGTGTTACGAGTGAGTAAGTATCCCAAATATGTTCAAAACTAGTTAGATAAAGTCCTAAAAAAAATAACGATAGTAAATATGTAACAATAATCATCATTAACGAAAGTTGCAAAATAAAGATAGTCCTTATTGTATAAAGGTAATGAATAATAGTATAAAATATATCAGCAGTGACGGTTTTATTGGCCCGATCTAGATGGGCAGGCAAATGGCACGCGGGACCTCCTCGTGATGAGTTCAGGGACTGCACTAGCCTCACTTGAAATAGAGATAGATGAGAAAAATATAACTGAAATGATTGGATTTATTAACAGACACATGGATGTAGTGATAATGAAAAAGGTTTACCATAAGTCGGTACAAACATCATTTTAAAGAATAAATAAAGATGTTATTAAAGTAGTTTTTGAACTTACCCTCAAGTCGACTTCTCGGAAATATTAAAAAGAGCCAACAAATTACTCGGCATCTTCGTCGTCTTATTTGCCGGCGATGTACCGTGGGCACTCAAAATTTTTACTCATACTTCAGGAAGGTAACCATTATTACTGCGCAATGCTCTCTTTTTATTCAACAGTTCGGTCTGTGACGTTGCTAGTCGCTAAAACCAATTCCTTGTTACTTGATTTCTGCATTCCAAAAAAACGTAAATATTTTCCTCTTGGGTGCTTTCACACAGATGAAAAATTCACAGGACGGTTAACAGTTATGCATTTTAATTGTAAAATATAAGACCACCTCGATTATCTGTAACCGCTTTTTACAGGTTTTGTTTTATTTGCAATTCGCTTTGATATTACGATATGTGCAATTCTTTTGACAGTGACCTATGCTGGATGATAAACAACAAAAAAGGTATGTGTTGGATATATTCCAACAATTGACAAAAATATTTTTAAAAATATGTTGCAGCGACAATGACAAACAGTTTAAAGTATTTTGCCATTCGTATTTGCGAGTCGGTTCTTTGTGTTTAATGGAACTCTGGATAAGTATAATTCATATCTTCAGTGGCTTTATTTAAATATCACAGAAGATGAAAACGCCTCTATTCTTTCATTTTTATTATAACAGTATTATGGTAGCCAGCTGGATATTTTAATACACTTTTTCATAATATTGCGCATAAAATTTCATTTGTAAAGACGATTCGATTATAAATTGATGTGATATTTATGAAATATATTTATTATTGCTATAGTTACCCGGAACAAATGTAGAAAAAGTAAAAAAATGTGCAACAGAGTTTTCATACCTACACCCAAATAAAAGAACGAAATAAACTATCAACTCTGTTGTTATTCTCTTTTTTTGTACGTTGCATGAAATTGAAACATACATATTTCGATTTCTGGTAAAAGCTAAGTACATTTGAGGCTTTTTCTGTTATTTTTTTCTTTTGTAGGAGATTGCGCTAAGTGATCACATTTCGATATTAAACCATTTGCCGAAGGCCGGTGCCGACTACGTATTTCATTTTACTGAGTGTCTGACGTAAGTTTTGGAGACTCGCTTTTTGTTGGAATTATTTTCCAATTGTGTTATTACATTAAGTGTCACTTTCGTTATCGTTTTTTCTTCCTGGTTTTATTTATATCCTGTATGTCCAGTACAAGCTATGTAAGTCATTTTTTATTTTTATGTAGTATGATGAACATTGATAAATAAAGACTTATTGATTATAATCAATTAATTAATATTTACTATTAGGTACTAAATGCTACGTTAACATCAGATTCACTTCCAAATATTTTAAAGAAAATGTAACTGGGTTTAGTCCGCAGTAAAATAGAGATCCTAAAGGCAAGCAGTAAAAGCACGAAATGTTATTTTATGCAAACATGAAATTTAAATCAAAGGTAATATTATGGGCTAGCGAAATGGAATAGTTTTTGCCCTCTATTGAAAAGCTTGGCTTCCTTACGTCTTCTATTACGCACTTACCTTTATAAATAAAACTTTATAAGACTTTCTCAAAATATCATTATAATATAATAGTAAATCACTTGTTTAGGAGTTCGAGTTAAAATATTTTGTCGAAATATTTAATTGTAACATGTAAAGTAGATTTTTGTATTAATTATTTATTTAAAAAGACAGTTTGTTAAAAGTAAAATGGGAAATTAATTTGTGTCATTATTATTTATTAGTAACGTAATAAATGGTAGAATGTAGTTTAAATTTTATAAATTATTAAAAATAATTATCTACTCACACACTACAATGTAAATAAAGCTAAATACCTATACCTACATAAAAATAAAAGAAATAAAATATGTTTATTCAAAAATACATTTCATTTAAGTAGGGAAAGAACTTTTTATTTGTTAAAATAAAAACACTTAAGTTCATGAATAAGATATTAAGCCGTATTTATTTTATGATGCATTAATTTTGTTCGTTGGAAGTTGTGTGAATGTTGCCACAGCGTTGTAACAGCATTCTGGAATTGAAACTTGCAAGATGCTTTCCAGAACTTTCTTTCGCGATACAACTTTCAGATTGTTCACTCATTAAGTTCATTAACAAGACCCGAGGTCAATAATTTTGATGTTCTCGGTTCGTTCTCAATATTTTCTATTCGTGTAATTCGTTTTGTATTAAGACCGTCAGCGATGGTAGAAATATTTGAGAAACGCTTTGAATTTCGATGTTTTATGTTTGAGGCAAATAATTTAAGCACTTGTGAAAACTTCGTTCTCTTGATTAACGAGGCTCAATTAGATGATTCAACTTTAACATTTTCAACGCTTTTGTGTAATTGTTTGTCGATGTTTATTAGTTAACAAATGCTCATGACCGAAAGTTTTTTGGCTTTTTTTGTTGTATATACATTTTCCCAAATTGACTGAAACTTATTCGAGATTAGGTAAAAGATGGAAACTTAAGCATTATTAAATAAATATAACAGACAGCTTATGCTTAAATTTCCTGATTTTAAATATTACAATGTACTTCGTCGAACTGCAGTGCGGGCTCTGTAAATTCCATTTAGCTAAATAGCTTTTGAGAGATAAGAATCTAGCCATACAATACTTCCCTGCTTCGAGCGAGAAACTAAGAAAATTGAAAAGACTCGCCCAGTAAGACTGCAATGTCGATGGTCCGATTTCAGGAAACCTGAGATTTCAAATTACTAACGTCGTAAAAATTTAAAGGCGATAAACACTCGAGTAGAAGTTCAAATGTTTGGGCAAAGTTTTTCCATCGTACAATCCCTTTGGTCTGGCAATCTTGGTTTTAATAAGTATATAACGTTCCCAAGATGTACCTGTGAGGAGGCGATTTACATAATCATTACCATATCTGGCGCACTGGCGCGTATTATGCCCGGGAGGTTAATAATGCTATTTTCTCGCCACGTTTTCACGTTGCTATTTCACGTTATCGACCCACTTTATCTGCCTCGTCATTGTAACTAGCCACTCAAGAAGAGACTTCGTCTTTCCCATACTATATAAACTCTATCGTATATAATATCGCACGATAATGTAATAGGATGATTCTGATAAAATTATTATATTTAATCTTTTAGAAATAAAACTAGCTAGAAATAAAAGTGTTAAGTAAATAAAAACATATTTTCTTTTATGAATAAACTAGTGATGTAAAAGAAAATTAATCAAAATCAATGGATTGATTAATAACACAAACAGAAGGCAAAATATTTGTTTTTGTTGTATGTATGATTGTTAGTCCATCACACAAAAACTACTACAGAAAATTGAGCCGAATATGAACCGTTACATTGTTGAAGCTTCACTTTAAAATATTGTATGTTTCATTGTAATCTCTACAAGCTATATATTAAACTGGGCTATTTAGAGTGAACAACACTTAGGGCGTGTTTATAAAAAATTGAAACTGAGATTTGTAAGAAAATTTTGTAGTAAATTAAAGTAATGGTCACAATGTCATTACGCGGACTAATTTGTCGTCATACCTAATTATTGATAAAATTATTTATATCCTAACAAAAAGTCATTATATTCTTTGCGACTTTATTCAGTGCTATTAAAAACACTCAAACACTTAACCGACAACTAAAATAGTCATAAAAATAAAATTAAACAATTAAATAAAATGTTAAAATATGACGAGCTTCCGACAAAGTTTCGTGAACGATTTAGCACTCTAGGGGTTGAATTTTGAAAATCAATTTTTCTTTCTAGGGTTTCTAATCTCTATTTACTTATGCTCATAGCCCAATCTTCAAATATATATTGATTTCCATAACAATTTTGATTTCCTTGATAAAAATTACAATTTAAGTCCCTTTAGTATATACATTCCCACATTATAAAATAAAGGATTTAATTATTAGGTCTGCGTACTGATCTTATCTTTTTATACATAATATTAAATAGATTAAACTAAAAACCAGCAATAGATCAAAATAAGAAGTATTTATTTATGTTTTGAGAATTTAACATAATAACTGTTTCAATTATTTGAAGGAAATGTAATAGTTTAGGGGAAGGCTATATTTTTCCGGGATAGTAATTAAATTAAAAATAAGGTTGTGTAAGTGAATTCAAAATAGTATACAAAACCATCAAGTACTGTTTTCGAAATGGCAGCCAATTACGAATTTGTATTGAGAAACATTCAAACTTTCACATTAAGAATATTAACTATAATATAATAGCCAGATAATAAAGGATTTTGTGCGAACGGAAATCTTTCAATTTTAAAATTAGAATGATATATATTATACACACAAAATAATATAATAAACAATACTATAAAAGACAAAACCAAGAACAAAATTTCAAAATCTCTTCTACTCTACTTTGAGTTATACCATAAAGTTATACATGAAAATAATCGAAATGTATATATACATGAATGCCGGTTTGAGTTACAATTTAACAATTTCATTTATTCTTAATTTATTTTCGTAAGCACAATATAACGTGACATGACGTGCGACGTGCACACATGCGCGACAGTCAGCTTTACTTGCTAAGTCTTATTTAACGGATCACGGCATTCTGTTTTCAAATACTTTTATACTCAATTTATAATACTAGCAATAAACCTCGGCTTCACATGTCAGGAATTAAGAATGTATCGTCCAAAAGTGCTATAAAACTAAAAAGTTTGTAATGAAAAATAAGTTATTGACAAACATATTTGTTGGAAATATTTATAACAAAGTCACATAATAATTATCAATCAATTTTATTCTACGTCACTAGAATCTGTAAGGGAAGACTGTCAAAAATCTGTATGTGGACGGAAGAATTTGTTTCTATAAACTTGTTTTTTAATTATTAAATATTTAAAATATTGTGTAAAATAAATTTTAATAACGGGAAGATTCACTGGTGTCATGGTATAAAACATCAAATAATAAATCGTTTCATTTATGGGAAATTGAAACCAATTATTTAAGCACTTAAAAGGTTTTGGATAAATAAACAAAAATAATGCACAATTTTTTCTGAACCATGAACTGCTTAGGATCTGTTATGAAGTTCTTTAAATGTAACTTTATTTAATTAAAAAAGTTTATTCGCTTTTTGTAAATTACAATATTTAGATATCATGCGAAATAAACATTTCAACCATCTCTTAAACAAATTAATTCTTTATGGTGGAGTGAACGATAAAATTAAACTGACAGAGACAGTTCAATTCAAAAATAAACATGTAATTTGAAAACGATTGCTATTAACAATCTTAACTTTATTGTTATTAAATAATAATCATCTACTTGTTTGATTCAATATAATATATTTTTATAAAACAATAAGAAAATAAATATTTTTCTCTAAATCGTACTAATTTTAATAATCAATTTATTAAAATGATATCTGAATGAACTATGTAATTAATAGAGGTGGCAATTATTGATTTTGCCACATCGGTAGCTATTTAGGTGTTTTTATGATTTATTAGACGCGCAGGGAGTGGTACCTATAAAGCCTGCGTTGGATTTTACGATGATTAAAATATGTCGGTATCAAATATGGACGAATAAACATAGCATTTCTTGTATTTACATTTTGGGAAAGTTTCTCTAGTTATATTATAAATAATGCAAACGTGTTAGATAATGTTAAATTATTTATCATTTGATCATAATATCAAAATATTTTAAAGAAGCAAGAGGTATCTTAGCCCTCATGGTCATTGAATTAATGCTTATAAATTTTATGTAACGGTATAAACTTAAAACACAATAATGTATCTAAGGTTTGTAGTAAGTAGTAAAGTATGAATTTATACCTCATCACTAATATATATAATTGAATTATATAAAAACAACATAAACTCAGACCGAACATAACAGCCCCTGAAGTTCTGTTCATACAGATTTTATTCGCACTTTAGTTAGCCGTTCTGTAATTGGTAACTAACCCACAAACATAAATTTAGGATATTAGACCTCAACAAGAAGTCATAATTTTCCTATATTAATTTCGGCAAAACTAAAAATATGTTCCTAATAACCAGCGGTAGTCATACTCGAGGACATTGTATGAAACAAAAAGGCAGTTGTAATTCTCGTCAGTCGATTGCATTTCTTTGTGTATTTTGTATCCACGTGGCAGAATTGATCATACAGATTAAGCTCTACATACAATTTTAAATATATTCATGCCTACTTTAACATCATTTGATCAAAACCAAATGAAAATCAATAGTATTACACTAATTTAGTAGTTCTTACCAGACTAGTATAAAGTGTATAATATATTAATAACATTAAAAGAAAAAACTTTCTTAAATCAATAACAATATAAAAATAGATTAATAATTATAAAACTGAGTTGAAATTAGCTGTATTTATTTAGTTAAACCTGAATCAAAAACAGGGCTCCAAAAAGAAAAAAAGAAACGTTATGAAATTTTCACGTATAAAACGGCCGAATAAGTACAAACGGTGCGCCCTCCAAGCTGATAACAGAATTATCCGAATGGTGCTATCTATCTTTTAAATGTGCACCTTACTTTTACTTTGGGTCGCTATGCGTTGTTACTGGCGTGTCCGCATTATTTTCAATGGTTTTGAACCGAATATATACGATTGAGTTATAATCTTTTTACGCTATTGTGAACTTTTTGTTTGCCGGCAAAAGGTTTGCATGTTGTGGATTACGCTTGCCACATAGTTTATTTAAAATGACTTTTTGCATGTGAGTTTTTAACTGAATATTCTATTGTAATAAGAGAAAAATATAATAAAAAAAATTAATCATTTATTTGAATTCATAAATCATTATACAAAAATAATTAGTATTGATCAATGTATTATTTGTGTTACAAAAGCATTGTAATTTAACTTGTATCAATATTTATACAGTTTCCAACTGATTTGCAGGTTAAACCGCATAATGCATTAACTGATTACTCCTGCGATCCATCTTCCAATGCGTCCGACATGCTCCACCCAACGTCTTCTAAGACCCATTTACACTAGCAAGTAATCAGGATTAATATGAAAACATGATTCAACTATTTTATAAACTATTTTAAATATAATTCACAAACTCAACCATTATTGATAACTGCTAGTTAAGTCATCATTAGTTTGAGTATTTATCTAATATATGTAAATCATACACGATTTCCTAAAAAATATAAACGCATAACGGAGTACATTCATACAATATTATTACTTTAAGCTCCACACTTTTTAATGGTTTAAGCACTAGAATATATACCAAAGATAGCATAACACTGGCACACATAGGCTATATATGCTTATCTAAATGTGTTTCTTATCACGTTAACCATAAAGGCGTTTTTGGTGCAAATGTAATACTGCGTTATTTTGCCCACCGTACTTTGCGATAACGACCGTGATAGTTATACAACGGAAGATAGGTGCTTCCATAATAACTTTAAAGTGAGTTTAATTCGAACACTGGATAATTATGCGGGAGCGGTATTAATGACAATCGTGATGTATCGCTGCGGTGCACAATTTTATATTTTTGAATTGACAATAATTTATTGAGACCACATGACATTTCGATCAGTTCAGCAATTATTACATTCTTAAATGCTTAACCAGTAATACCTCCATGTATGATGATGTCACATTTATTTAATAATTTTATTTATCTGTATGAGCTGGTAATATTTAAACGCCATTACTTATCCTCCAAGTTAATATATGTACATGTAAGTTAGTAAACATTATGAAAAGGAAGAATATGTAAAATACATGTCGAGGCTTTTGTTGTCGAGAGGCATATTTAGAACGATGATTTTGTTTCGCACCAATGAACAAACATTTTTAACATTTTGAAGAAAACTCGTGAATAAAGACACATTAAATTGTGCCTACACTTAATGTGACAGTACAATTCCCAAAAATACCACTTTATTAAGAAAAAAATATGTGTTAGTCGGTTTATAAAAAAACGAGGCTATTATATATTAATATTATTTTTTACTTTATAAAATTTTACAAATAAGCTGTAATTATATAATTATATACATAGCTTGAAATACAAGTCTGTATTAGATTATATTATACAATATACATTAAATGTGTTTATTCATATTTCGATATAAATATTTTCTATTGAATTAAAAGCTCATAAAAGTAGCTAAAGCCATCATTTTTGTGTAGTAAAAAATCACTTTTAACCTAATTCTAACTATAAGTGGCTGTCAAATGATAATAAAACCAAACTAGCTTGAAGTTGACGGGAATCGATTTAACAATATGTTTTATTATTTGGGCAATCAGAGATGTCTGATTTAATCAAGATTTACATCAAGTAAATCGAATATCATTAATGAATGATCCCAAAGCGAAATACAAAAGTTTAGTCGGAGTTTTCTTACGTTTAATAAAATGGCTGTTTGTCGAACTTTGCCAGCTCACAAATTATAAGTAGGAAACACAAATAATAGTTGACGCGAGGCTCGGGGCTAGCGAGGTATATGAGTGAGGGGGCGAAGGGGTGCGGAGTGAGGGGAGGCAGTAATCAGTCCGGACAGTAATTCGGGGAGCCTTAAGGGTGTGATCGGTTAGCACAGACAAGGGTTCCACCACTAGCATCCTTAGAGAGAAGAAATACTTTAGTTCAACATTTCCAATGTGGTTTTGTTTTGTAGCTCTTTGAGATTTAGAAATTTCTCAATAAACATGCGACGACTGGGCAGCTGTTTTTCCAAGATGAGGGAGGTCTCCCGAGAAATTAATGTGATCAACTATAACTTATCCTAACATTATTATTAAATGCTTACACAAATAACCTTCAAGTTTTATGTAAACATTTTAAAAGACTTTATCTTTTTATTGAAAGTATAATATTAAATTCTCAATATTTTTTTCCGAACATAAAAAACAGAGGAATAATAGAACCTACGCAACATCCATCGGTTTTGAGTATACAGCCGACCATTGAAGAGCTCTCAAGGCTCCCCTAGTCGGCAGACTTCGGATATCTTTGCACCTTAATTACACTCAGCCCAGTCGAAGTACGACACGTAGTCTCAAACGCTGTATCCAAAAAGGAGTGAATATTTTTGAAGATCAAGCCTCTTTTCTTGTGAAGTGCGCCCTGTAACGATTTGTTGCGGTGTTCTTGTTTGAGAAAATGATAAAGGACGAGTTTACTTACTGTTATTAACTTATAATAATTTTATTTTTCCGTATTTTGTCCACGAACGTGTTACTATGAATATAATTATCAAAATTATGTATAATAATCATCAAATAATTTACTATTTAGTAGGTTGCTAATGTTGCAAGGATTTATATGATTAATATCTTTTATTTAAGGAATACAAATACAATTTAGATAATCTAAATTTATAGCGGATGTAATCGAAAACAGCGTCAGCTACTAAGAGGATAATAACTGGAGAAATAAAAAAATAATTACCTTGAGATTAAACTGAAAATGTGAAAAAGATAAAATGCTTTGAAATATTTTTTATTTGATTTTATGTGAAGCCAGAATCCCGGAGAATCCCTAATATGTATTTATAGTTTACAAATATCATTTGTTCATTAATATTAAATAAATGATTCAAGTATTTGCTTATATTATTATATATTATAATTATAGAAATGGGAAAACTAGATATAATTGTTCTTAATAAAATACACTTGTTATATTAAAGTAAACTATTATACCTATTTATAAATGATATTTCCATTTTATTATTTTTATAATAATCTGAAAAGAACATGGTTAGCCCTAATAATTAATATATAACTGAAAGAGATTTAAGAAGGCAACTTTTTTTTTCTAAAAATAATAATAACTCATTAGTTAAAAAAGTAATGAAAAAAGGTTATTTACCATCACTGTTACTTAGAAACTTATTCGAATATTGAAAACAGTATCTGTCCCCAAAGCGTTATAATCTAAACTTCCTAACTTGTGTTTCAGAAAACAGAATCTTCTTTTAAAATAAAGCAAAGTTGAATGTAATTGAATGTGTCACATGGATGTTAAAGTTATGATAACATTAAAACGAAACACATGTTAGCTCGCTTATACTGAGCGCCAAGCCCAGTAAAGCCTCTCTTATCTGACAACTTTTCACTATTTGCCGAACTCTTCCATAAATTTGCGCCCCTGAGTCTACTTACACTTATCAAGTCAAAACTACCAAAGTGTGTATTTATTTGTTTCTATTTTCCGTGTGATTGACTCCTTAACTTTCGAAAGAGACTCCAACGGTATGGGTTAGCCTACCAAAAGTTCGGCGCCTTTGATTCAAAATCTGTTAATGCAAAAGTTTATTTTTATAAGTAAGATTACACGGCAACTTGGGATGAAAGTTTTACGAAGCAGCTTTCTTTGGAAATCGTACAAGGTATGGAAGCGTTACTTGGGGAATTCGTGGATTAATGCTGAATTTGAAATAATTTTGCTCCTACATTTCAAGTAGTGATTTCCAAGTTACAATGTTTTTTAAATAACTGCAAAGATTTTTGATCTGAAAAAATATTTAATACAGTTTATAAAAAAAATCTATAAAATAAATACAACTCCTAAATTTGGAATATGTATTTTAAAACATGAATAGTTTTCTATGTGTAAAACAAAGCTTAATCAATTACCGCATAGTGATATTATCAATATATTTGTGTATAAATTATCGCAGTTAAACGTACAATTCTATTAAACTAGCGAGTTAATTACCACAAACATTTGTTTCAATGCTGTTATACATCGAAACGTTGGTATTTATGTCCGCTTCCCGATGGAGCTCATAAACATTGTAAAACTTCCGGCAGATGGCGGGGATGATTATTTCCCCGCTGGACCCCACGTATTAACATGACTCGTGAACGTTGGTATGTTATTATGTGAAAAATTAAAAAGGTTTATTTGCTTAGCTACCTTCAAAGCGAGCCCAAGCATTTTAAATATTTAAACTAAGCATCATCGCAAGATAGATGTAAATAGAATAGACGGCTATTTAATCTGACTGAATTTGAAATTCACTTTCTTATTAAATTATGGTGCAATTATAATTTTAACGTTGAAAAACTAAAATGGGTACATGATTTTTAGTAGCGACACCCACTCCGTCATAATACGCCATTAACGCTTGAACGACGCGGCCTCTAATTCACATTTAAAAGCCTGCACTTGAGTCAAAGTCAGCTGTAATTTCGTCTAAGCCAGCGATACCTAGTAAAAATCTAATTTGTCAAGAATTACATTGTGGCTACTAGCGACATTGAATATGATGTTATTTTTATTTTAAGTGTTTGTTATTGTAAATTCCATCGCTATGTACCTACAATTTTATTAAAAAAATGTTTTCGTTTTGAATGTGCACAACTTATTTGTCCAGTAACTTGTTAAAATATAAAGACCTTATGAAATAATATTCAGAAAAGACCAACAATTTTGCGGTGGACAGCGCAAACTGGTTTAAAATGATCTTAATATTAAATAAACGTAAACCTAAATACCACTCGAAGTTCATTATAGCACAGTAATGAACTTGCAAGTAAAAATCTTTAATAACACGTTTAAAGGTTTGCTTCTAAATTATTCAATCGTTTAGCGTAAACAAAGTTGTTGCAGTAATTAGTGACTGGTAAAAATGAAAATGAGATGAATTGCATAAAAAGATAAATATAAAATAATTAGCACTACTCTGCAATTATAAGATATATTTGATTGCAAATATCTTTTTCATATTAAATTATAAGATAAGTTAATTAGAATTTTATGAAACATTACAATTATCTCGAGAACAAATACAAATTGAATTAACATTTAACAAAGAGATGCAAACTAATTCGTATTAGTTACGATTAGTTTCTTAGCCCGTCAGAAGCAGTTGGGTAGTTTTACGGGTCCTTCCGGTCGACTGCACCCCCGTTCTTGTATTGAGTGAGTCGTGTCGTAATAATTTCACAAAATACTAGCTATCCTTAGCTTGGTTTATCGTTTTTATACCAAATTAAGCAAAAAGTATTTCTCTTAAACAAAAATATTTTATACAGTGTGTTGTAATACAAGTGTTATGGTTTATAGTTTTTCTTATATTAAATTTTTGGTGTTTATTTTGTATTTAATTCTGTGAATGGCTTACGTTTTATGTTCAGTTACTCTATTACCTTCAATATACATTACATAAATATATACTTCATGTTAATCATATGATAGCTTTAAAAGCATAAAAAATTTATTCTGCTTATTTTTTTTATAAATTATGTAATATATTTTAATCCTTTTCAGGTACGTAATACTAAGTTAGTACTGACTGCGAACGTAAGTACTATAACAAATCATATTATAATGAAAAACGACCTGAAAATTCAATAACGTTATGGAAATTTCACAAACTGATCTAATATCTTTTAATACAAATTTAATTTTAAAATAAACGCCGCTTACATTTTCATTTCATTTATAATTAAAATAAAATCTCACTTACATGCTGCCCGTTGAAACTTAAATATTTAGACGCCACATATTATAGCGGTTAGATTCTCATTACAATTACATTATGTAAATAGAACTTTGTTTAACTGAATACCTTCGCCGTGCTTGCGGAGCGCTCTTTCTATTAACAAATTTTGCTGACTTAACCATTCCGTCAAAATGTGTTGAATACGAAAAATCTTGAATTCATTCCACTATATTCAAATGAAGTAAAAATCCTTTATCTCAACGTTTATCTCTTGAAGTTATTTGAGTAATTCTAAAAGTTTTATAGATTTTAGAACGTTCAGCTATCCATGTTAGGGTCTTCGTTACAAAAGCTCTTTCATTGTAATAAACGCATCCGGCGCTTGACAATGTCTTTATTCGTAAGAATTATATCATTCATCCTTAAAATGGATTCCAAAGGAGGGAAGCAATTTCATTTGTGAGAACCTGCTCCTGCTTATAATCCGTCCGACGTAATAACATTTCATATTCGTAATAGAATCATTCTGCGTCGCCCGGAAACTTTATAGTCTCATTTTCATTGAAAACGTTTAGTAGACATAAACTTGTAGAATAATTTGATGCACAGCTCTGGAGTGGAAGGGCACAATCTCCGGAGACTTGCTCAGCTAATCAACGAGGCTGTTTAGAAAAATTAATACCGTGTCAATTGTCTCGTCACTACGATTTAAAAGTGAATTAAATAATGATAGTAAATAGTTTCAATCACATTTATAGGCTACAATATAACTATAAATATCATATTTTAACGAAAATAATTATGAATATATTCAATTTTGCTTAGTCTCTTGTGTAAACTAAACAGTTTCGTAACTAATAAATGAGGTCTCAAATGATTTGGCATATGAGTGACATATAAAGTCACGATATACTGAATCAAGTTGACATTAGAAGCCATTTTGTTGGTGCGTAAAAATCAAATATTGTTAACGTTAACGTTTATCATACAAAAATGTCACAAACATAATTGCATTTATTTTTTATTATAATAGTCATATATAAGTGTCAATATTATTTTTTTAAAAGACAAATTGTAATTGTATTTTTTTTTACATTATTTTTAATTATTTCATTGAGATTAGTATAAATAATATTACATCTTGAAAACGTGTTAATAAATCTGCATTTTATGGAATTCACATGAAATGCTGGAATAAAACTTTCATTGAATTAATCCTTACGGAATAACTGCCGCAGACATCGTAGAAATTACTAATTAAATGTAGAAGGATAAGTAAAAAGCGGTTTACCTTCTTAAAAGTTATTCTACGAATATTCATTCACTATGTAAACTGGAAAAGTTTGTGTTAATTTGAACATAGATTTTAAAGAAATGCCTCGTTTGTAGTCTTAACAATTATTAATTGAATAAATTTTGTTTATTTTATTATTAATTAGAAATATAAAATAATTATTGTTTTTCACTAGCAAAACTATTAGTATATGTCAAAAGACGTGTAATTTGTTGTCGAATTGTTTAAAAGCGAGAGTGCTAGTTACCTTTAGAGGTGAGCCGGCGCCGCCCGAGTTCTCGCAAGGACAAGATTTATGTAAGGACTTTTGTTTGTAGGAGTAGTTGAGCAGGGCGGGGGTGGGAAAGCTCATCTACATTCGCTTTTACTCACACCAGATATCTAACAAAGTACAGAGAGCCCTCCTTTTGTCTCTTCTCTCGCATCCGCTACAGTTTCTTCAACAAGGAGGAAAAAACGCCCCGTTTTAAAATTCGACGCGTATACGTATAACTTTTTTTCGTTTTGAAATTCTCACCATAGACACAACATGTCGTGGATGAGTTTTTGTTGAGATGTAGGAAGTCCCTTTGTATTCGCTATGAAAGTCAGAACAGTTGTAAGGAATACCCAGCTCTCGGGAGACTTGTGTGTAAGCATTGTTTTGTGAAAAATCAACACTCAGACTTTATATAGGTTTTCGAAGCACTAGCAACACGTGGCCGCTAAGTTAAGTAATGAAATCGACGCTAAATTAATTACAAGTTAAAATTACGTTGTTTATTAAAATTAAATATATAATATAAGTACGAAATATTTTTAAAAATGTTATTAAAAGTTTACCGTACTAAATATTTCAGATTAATAATTTTTGTTGATGTCAAAAAAAATTGCTTTACAACTATTTCTATTAAGTTAAGGTTATAACAATTAAATAATCAAAACATTTTAGTTGTTTGTTAAGGAGTTAAGCATATAATATTACTACTCACAGTGACCCTTAGCTAGTATATTTTATAAAGGTCTAAATAATGCAAAGGCCAGGGTAAAATTTATAGCGGTTAAAAGCGAAAATAAATTCGAAATGTAGGTAAAACACTTTTGTCATAGCCGGGGTTAGTACCCATTTGGATATCTTGTTAACGAGTTATTTAATGAGGTGAAGAGCAGAGGTCGCAATAAAATATTTACGTACAAAAGTTGAGAAATAAATTATTCGTAACTATTTTTATATGATTGTAATAACTTTGTTTCTAGTACGAGAGCTGTCAAAACTTATCCTTAAGATAGATTTCTTATGAAAACTGACTAGTAATTAATATGAACACTTTGTTATTAAATAATCTCGATTTGCTTTTTTATAATACAGTTTTCTAAATCGAACTATAAAATCATTACATTATAATAAAGCGTTATAACGAGGCAAAGTTGCGAGCGCCAACTAGTATTTCAACAATAATGGAGCATAAAATAATGAGAGTTTCCCAAGGAATAAATGCGTCGTCTAAGTTCAGCGTCATAGGCTCTTTGTCTCCCGAGATTTCAGCGTACAATGTAGCATAGTCTTCATATTATTGCCTCAATTAATCATAACTTTGTGTTAGTGAAATTTCTCTGGTGGGTAGACCATTGGTGCATGGGTTCACGACGGCATGAAATTGGATCGCGAAAGCCCAACGTTTGCCGCTTTCAAAATTAGGGCGGTGTTGATTCTGATATTAAAACAAAACTTTACTCTCTTTCAAATTAATCTTTATTAATCAAAATGACTGTCATGAATATTTTGCTAATATCCAAATGTATACCTATTTTAAAATGTAAAAATATAAATGAAATTCTTTATGCGTTACACTATAATTTATTCTCGTAATATATACTGACGTAATAAAATTCTCTGTTCCAATTAATTACTATTCGCTGCATAGTGCACAATTAAGTGCCTACGAACGAAACACAGGCGAGGCCGCCATGACAAAATGTGAACGTAGAATTATGATAATAGTTTTAAAGAGTTTAGAAGCACCGAATTATAGTTTAAGGTAACAACAACTGGCGTTACGGACGTACCTTCGTAGAGCTACGCTTGCTTCTACAACGCTACGCCATAGTCACATCTTTATTTATGTGTTGCATAATTTAGCATAGTTTTTGTTAGGAAATTTATTGTCTGAATATTTTAGTTCAAGTGTTAGATAAACATATATGTTACATTTTATGTCTTAAACAATTTGCGCTTTTAAAACTGTCATACATACTTTTCTTTGTTTTTTTGTTATTTAAAATTTAGTTAACTTTCAATAAGTTATGTTGGAAACATGAGAGCAGGAATAAAAATAAAACATACTAAAGTGAGCTCGTAACTTTCAAGTAGTAGGTGCGCTGCAATTAATTGGGATTAGTGTGTGAGGTCGTGCGTTTCGTCTCTATGTTATTTTTCACGTCACGAAAAGTCCGGCAGGTCCGGCGCGAGCGGCGTTGGATTATTGAATTAAAGTTGTTAAGTTTATTAGCCGATGTTGTTGCTCCATTCTCTTGATTAATGGGCGACCGTTGCTTTTTCTCTCTCATTTATATGATAATGAGTCAGCAGCCGCGAACGAACACAATTATTAAGTGTAAATGAATGTAGTTGGAAGCGAAATCGCTTTTTGAAAAACGACTATATACAGATTGAATTCAAAATGATCGGCGTGCGTCCGCGACTGCTGAACTGTCTGAATTTTAAAACGAATTGTTTAAAGTTTATACAAAATTAACTTTGCTTATTTCCAAACTGGATTATGTTAATTAAGCAGCTGCCGTTTCGGTTGAAATCGTAATCGAAAACGCCTGTAGTGTTGGTTTACCTAATCAGTTTGTTTTGTATCTCGCACATAGATTATCCGATTTATATTGTATTAAATTGTAAGGGATTCCAACTAATTATTTTGTGTCTGATTTGGTAACACAGTTTTAGTTGTTGTTTAAGTTATTTTTAGTTTTTATTAATCATGGAATGCCTTTTCTCTGTTGTTCGTAAAAACCTGGAACACAATTTCACACGATATAAGTATTTCATTACACTATATTCCTTTAGTAAATATCTGAAGTACAACTTATCTTAATATCAGTAAAATAAATTATCTAAAAATATAAAATGTTACTTGTATTTTTAAATGTGTGAAAAATTTTAAATATCACCAAATTTTGAATCAAAATGATTTTGTGTAACGTTTAGTATCGCACTTCATTCATCACATTGAGAACCAAATTTGGATTAAAAATATATATTATCAAAGATCTGAAACACTAAGAGTAACCTAAAATAGTTCTCCAAACTTTTGAAAGACCTTCAAGGGTTTGTCTTATCTATCTCGGTAACAATATTGATGTTTGGTAGAAAATTCTATGAAATTGGTAGCTTGTCAATCTCTAATAAATGTCGACAGCTATCAATGGCCGATCGCTGCGGGCTGCAGTCAGGTACGATAAAGGATTACTTTGAAGTCCAGGTGATTTTATAATACCTTATCTGTTCTAGGGTTTTATTGATAATTTATATTATCAGGATATAACGAAAATAAATCGTATATTCTTGTTTTCTTGGAGCGAATAAATCATGAAAATAGAAAATTTGCCAAAGCAATTTTTATTGTGTGATATTTTAGTTTTTAGATTAGTTTAAAAAACGCCAAAACTAGACTAAACTTCTAAAAAGATCCAAACCCAAATGCCGTTCTGTCAAACACTATCAAACTTCCTTTAAACAAGAAGTAAGAAAAAGGAAAAATACGCCACAAAGTCGCTCCAATACAATAGCGAAGTTTATTCAGTAAATCGGAAAAAACGTTACAAAAAATATGACGTCTGAAAAATTACACGCATTCACAAATCATACCCCTCTTTTGTTAAAACTTTCAAAGGAGTTTAACTCCTTCTTAAGCCCTCAAATATCTTCTCTGGTCGTATACTTGAATTATCTGTTTATTCTTTACAAGTAAATAATGTTAAAATTATTTCGTTGATGAAGTCAGGGACAGAAAGACAAGCAACACATAATAGGTTTGAAGTGACGCTGTATTTATTTCAAGTATTATATCAAATTCGTGCACCATCTGTCATTTAACAGTGTAACGTATTATTAAACTATTCATAATACAAAAAATTAAATATACTTTTTGTCATACCTATCATAGCATAAAAATAATATTTACTTTAAAAGTTAAGTTTCATCAACATTTTCGACAAATATTTTTAATATTGTACATTTGTAAAGAATTCAATTAATAAAATATCAATATGGACGGGCATTATATTAAGAACAAAAATAATAATATAATAACCTATATTTGTTTTGTACTGCAGTGTTATATTTTAACTTTTATATTTATAAAGCGTAAAAAAATGATATATATTTAATAACCTTCTAGAAGTAAACTTTTTAATAACATTTAAACGTATTTATAGCGTATTAAAAATATAAATATTTAATTATGAATAAAATCTATTTATATTATTTAAATCTAACTCATGAATGCCTAATTGACTGTATTAATTCGTACTCACGTGATGAATCAGTGTTTTTAATGTTTTTAATCATGTTTTTAAATGTTTCATGGACGTTGAGTATCCTAAAGGTTCCAATCATTCTAAACGGACGTTTTATTGCGTGAGGTAAAACTAGAATTATTACCATAATTACCATGTTGACTAATTAACTCAATCGCTACATATTACATATGTATATTTTATTTTTAAATATATATTAATCTCAACTACACTCATATTTCAGATTCATTCCAAAGATATTTATTTTTATTTTTATTTGTTTTAGTAATTTTATAATACGAAAGAAAGCTTAAATAAACCATGCCAAATAACCTCAAATAACCTGTAACATAAATTGAAAAATTCATAATCACTAGCAGAATTTGATCCTGCACCCTCTGGAAAACCTTCTCCTTGATCCATATAGATAGGTACTTGATACTAGTCGAGTACCGAGACAGTATACATTCTATATTGTATACATGTTTAAATGTATTAGATAATCCTAATATTTTAATAAATCTAAGCGCTTTAGAAATGGTTGATAGAATTTTAGCTATAATGTAAGTAAGAAAGTTTCCTTGACATTGACTACCCCTTCATTAATAATATTCCTATATTAATTTTATTTTATTAACTAGATCAAAGAACTGAATTGTATTGAAAATACTTTAGACTGTAAGCAAAAGTACATTTAATTAACCTCATGATAATTTTTTTTTTCATATTATTTCATCGTTGGTAAAGGAAAGAACTAAAAAGTTACAATTTCTCAAACTTAATAAAACGAACATTCCTATGATAATAAAAACACATATCCATATTGAATTGGAAGCGATGTCACCGGTGTGAATTGAGGGCGGATTTATAGAAGACTGCAGTTACGATTAGTTGATGATTAATACTCGCACGGCTACGCCATCTGCCGGATTAATTGGTTCATTTCCTCTAGACGGTTCGAAATGGAATTTTGTACTAACGTTCAATGTTTTTGTTTACACCTGCAGTTATCAAATAATTTAATCGAGTTTTATTTTTGTTTTATAACAGAATTGTTATTAATTTTTTACTGGGTTTCTATATATATTTTTATTTCAATATTTTTTATTAAAAACTATTCCTTAATTGAAATATGGGGCTTTTAAATAGTGTATAAAATATAAAGGTAAGCAATAATATGAAAGGTTTTGATATTAAAGAATAATGTTTATTAAATATTTGATAAAACAAATTTATTTATGTTAAGAATATCTACATAAAACAATTCAAATGATTAAATCAGTTGTCATTGGGGTATTAACTTGTTTTAGTCATTAATTTTCTCTTGAAAATTTAATAATGTCAATGAGAAGACAATTAAAAATGGATTATTCTTAAAAATGACCCAAGTGGCTCTCTTAACTTGAAATCAAACTAAGAGTGGGTAGATTAAGGCTTTGGCCGAAGGATTATAGAAGAGGCAAGTGGTAATGAAATTTGCCCGGAGGAAATGGTGAGCGAGGCCTAGGCTAATCCCTGTCCAGGCAACCACTGATTGTATTTGATGAGAGTTTTATCTGTTTCTCACTATCAGTCGGTCGATCGTCGTCTAATCACGCCGATTTAAGTTAGAGCCTCGGTTAATTGCCTGCGTTATTTTAGGCTTCAAACTTTCAAATTAATGACTTACGGATATATATTTAAATTAACTTGAAACATCTTATCTTCTAATGGCTCATCTCTTAGAATATTAAAGTGATTATTTGTAATAAATTAAATTTTCATGGAAGTACTCAATAATAGAAATGAATTTACTATTTTAGGTGTACTATAACTTCAGTAACTAAAACCTTAATACTCATGTGATATAACTGGCGTTTAATCATAAGAAGAACCAATACACCGGAGCACACATAGTTGCCTAGTATTGACAATCGAACAGAGCAAATCTCAAAGATAGACCAAAGGATAGCAGAGGCTTCATTGTCCCTAAGGGCAGCGGGCTAAAGCCTGTCGTTACGTCAGTACGGATTGTGATTCGATTAGGAATCGCTATGCGACCGCTTACATCCTTAACGAGTTGGAACAACCACACAATGGGCACTTGAAAATTGTAAAATGTCCGGCCGAATTCCCAATAAAGTGCTTTATAAAGGGAAGCAATGGTATTCTTTGATGAATGTTTCTTGAATCTAGAACTCTAATGACTATATAAAAAAAAGTGATTTATGTTAGTTGTTTAAATAAACAAGTTATTATAAATCAATGTTAAAAAAAATAACAAACATAACATAAAATTATTAAAAAATTCATAAAGGTTCTTTAAATAAAATTAAAAAATATTTTAGAGTTTTATTTAAACTCATTTTTCAAATTTTTAAAATTAAAAAAGTTAAACGAAATGTAATGTAATTTTTTTAGATATTTGCAGACGACAGATCTCGACAGTCTTCAACGTGTCACTTGTTATCGTTCGCCGTTGTCACTACACATAGCACATAATTAATCACGGCTTACACACAAACAAAAGGCGTTTCAACTCTTGTACTATCACGTAAGATTCCAGTACTATGTAATCCCAGTCTCATATTCTGACCCAGTCGCAGGTAGATGCGGCTTTAGGCTAACTATACACTCATTCAAAATAACTATATTATGACGTATCAAATATTCAAATTAAAGATTATTTTGTAAATGAATAAAAAAAAATGGTTTCTTTTGTATAATGTAAAATAAATAATATAGTTTTAATTTATCCTCCGAACTTACAGCAATTATTTTTAAAACAAATAAAAAGGGATAGTATCAAGGAACAGTTGGTCTAAAATGAATTTTTCGAACGTAAACTTACCTTTCGTGTATTTTTAGATGAATAGGTAGATATAAAAATATTGTTTCCAATGTTATGTAACTGTAGCCAACCTTATTTTTCATATCTCAGCTTTCGTGCCGCGTACCGGTGATTATTTTTAATTTCTACCGCTCCGTTGTCGGAAAGCATGTTGTACAAACCGTTTTGTAGGCTTTTTTAATGAACGCCGCCAAGTTACGACTTTGACGTTTGCTTTGACATTACACCGAAGCCATCAACGTATGTAACTGTCACTATAGCACTCAGTGTCAAATAAAAGCGTTATTATCTCGATAAAGTTATTGCGCTATTTACTAGCTCAGAGGCTTGCACTTATTCTAATGTGATTAAATTTACAATGGTTTTATTAGTAATGAAAAAAAAATAGGAATAAAGGCTCTAAGGCAAATCATTTCTAATGTATTTTACTTTAAATTTTGCCACTTTGATTATATTGTTTAACCTACATGTATAATTTTAATTATTTGCATAAAATATTAGTTGAATCCTGTCTATTTAGCTAAATCAATCATAAACATATCTTTGACCACATTATCAGTGAAACACCAACATCATCATAGGCTATTTTTTTTTAATTCAGAAATCAGAAAATTAAACCTCTAAATGTAATGAGATTTTGTTATTTATGTTACTATTGGATTTGTCATATTATTATATTTATAATCAGCTGGCATTCTCCCCAAATCTACTTTTATCCAATATATCGGACTGGCCTTCATCAGCGGTGTTGTAAATTTTAACTACAATATCTGAATTGATTTTTTTTTATTACAGAATAGTGTTTCATGTACACAGTAAAAAAAAAATATTATAATATATTATATTAATATAAATACTCAAACAGTTGAAACTTGATATATAGATATTTATGAGGTAATAAATACAAATGGTCTTTGCAAGATCTTCCAAAAACACTTTTGTAATTTTATTTTAAGGAATGCAGCTCTTTCTAATTTATTTTTAAATTACTCATAAAGTTATTTTTACACAAAATACAATAACCTCAAAGTTAATGTTTATTATATTATTGTTGTAAAAATATAAAACAAAGCTGCAAACTGCAGGGCACCGATTTTCAGAGTAACTAAGTTTTCTATTTAGTGTCACTTGTCTCTTTAGAATTTAACGACCTTGCAATGATAGATAGAGCTAAATCACAGACGATCAGTGAACTGTAGCAGTTAACAAATAATTTTATATTATTTGTGTGTTTCTTGCAATACTATTTTTTGAACTATTATTTCTAAATAAAATTTTAAAACATCAACTCATTATTTGGTAAGGTATATTTCAAAACATTCTTGATTTTTTAAATTTAAACACATACTTTTAAGTAATTAAAAAGAAATGTTATTTTCAATTAATTATTTTTAAAACAATACAATTCAAACCATAAATATCTATTTCAAGAAGTCTTTTTAATATAATATCTTATTTTGTATAGAAGAATTGTTTTTATTCTGTATCTTATTCTATTGAAGTTGTGCAAAGTTAATAATATCTCTCCGTACACGTACAATAGTCACAAATAACTAAGTTTGTTTCTCACAAGATATTGTTAAGTTCAAGTCAAGTATCAAAGGAATTATTGTGATAACAATGATTGTAAGTTCAACTTTGACAAAAGCGTAAGTACAAGACAATGTGGCCCTTAAATAAATGAAATTGAATAAAATAAATGTTCTATTTGTAAAATATAAAATGGTTTGTAAAACAGTAGGAAAAGCTGTAAGATATACTTACTTGTATATTAATTTTTAAAAAACTATCAAAGTTTTGCAACGTCATGCCAAGTCCATATAACATTCGTCAGTGTCTTAAACTTTTATTGCAACGTATGCAATGTCTACTTATAACACAATCTCGACAACATGGCTCTTCACAAAGCTAAAACGAAACCGCATACCGACCACCAAAACAATTTCAAAATGGAACAAGGGTGCCTCATACTTTGCATGAAAATACCGAGACGTCAACGTTTACAAATAACTTCTTGCTTCCGTTGAGCCACTTTTTGTTTTCCTCTTTACTAAAAGTTATGACACAAATATGGAAAACATTACAATTGAATCGCCGCCAAATATGTTAGCTGTTGAGTAGATTCAAGAGGTCGAGTGTCCGGCAAGTATAATCAGTATGTAACTGCAGCCCGGTATGCAACGCAAGGCACCAGGTTACGCCGTAGGCAGGTGCTACGCCTGGCGTATGCTGACTGCTACGTGCCCAAAATGTCTGATATTATACATCAAGTATTTTTAAAGTAATGATTAACCTTTTAAAATTTTAATGAAGGAAAGTTCCATAAGTTATTTATTTTATGCATTGCTCTGAAGTTTTAAGAGAATGTAAATATTGTTAAAATTAATTTAATCAGTCACAAAATATCTGTGACTGTATTGCAGCAGCAAGTATGCAACTTTTATTTTTAAATATAAAGCGCTGAAAAATTCCTTTGATAACTAAATGACAAAAAAATATTGCAGATTAATTATTAATTAATACCTAAAATATTTTCTTTTAGTTAATAGTAAGATTAACATATAATTGATATTTAAATTGTAGAGGATATAAGTTACATCATTAATCGGCCTATAATTTCGATAAATCAATGCTAATTGGAGGTAAGAGTTCGACAGCCGGTTCCATCGCAAGAATATTTCAGAGCCGCCGCGGTGATAAATCAAACTCGAAACCGTAATGAAAGCGAACGGATCGCGTCGCGAGGAGAGGGAGGAAAAAATATCACGGAAAAAATCAGGTGCGTCCCCCGGTCGGGAAGAGAAAAACAGTCGGGCGTCGCGGCGCTGGGTCGGGAGGGAGGGAGGGGAGGCGGTGGGGGTGGGGGTGGCGGTCGATGCGGGGCGGGCCGTGCGCGCGCTGGCTGGCGCGTGGGGCGCGTGGGGCGCGTGGGGACTCTTCGCTCGCGCTCACTCGGCCGCGCCGCTCCTCTCGCGCCGACGCCGGCCGCGCCGCGCGTTTTCGTCACGTGTCCGCTCCGACTTTACATGTCCAAAGTGCTCAAGTCAGTGCTCCCGATCGCAACCGCGCGAGTGCTCCCGCAGCCGATCTCCGAGCCGGACCCGACCCGCACACCGCTCAGGGTTAGTAAGCCAGAGCGTTCTCGCGTTTGTGACCAGCTATTTTGTCGTGATCGATAGCGCGCGTTGCGAAAAGTTTATTTCGGGAGCGTAAAGTTTGTTGAGTGGAGTGCGCGTCTCGGATGCACTTCGCGGGGCCACGAGTGGCCGCCGTCGGCCGTGCGGCGCCGTCGTGTCGCTCTCTGTTCGCTTTCGACCCTCGATAAAAACAACAAACAGATTAATCGACCTGACCGTGCAAAAGATTACAGTGCGGAATTTGCCCGTTTCGGTTTCTTCTTACGGATCAGAAATCGGCGACATACGGCCGTAATGTTTTGTATTAATGTACGAAATTTTCGATAAGATAAGAGCTACTACATTAATAGCTAGAAATAAAATTGTAGGATTGCATGTAAGCGTGATATTAACTGTGAATGGTTTTAGTTTACCTACTTTTTCTTAATACGGGTTCTTTCATAAAAAATAAATTTAAGACCATTTATTAACCAGAGTGAAGGTAAAAAAAAAATATTTTAAAATAAATCTGTGAAAGTTATTTCAATGCGGCATATTTAAAAATATTGTGTAAAAATATATAATAATGTTCAGTTATTTTTAAACGCAGTTCAAATTCGTCTTTAATAATCGTGTAGCTTATAGTAATTTTTATATTGCCCTATAACAGAAAAAATAAAAATCACCTGTAGCTTTGTTTCTTTCACGTTTATACAGACGTTCTGCAATCCCAACTACATTACTTAGATATGCGCCAAGAAATTCGTGTTACGAACATATTTTTAGCCAAGTGTATTCTTGATTTATCGCACTAGCGTTCGATTAATTTTAATACATGCAATCTATTCCTGATGTATTTCATCTTAACGGATGCAATAATTGAATAGAAATTTCATCTGAATCGTTGTAGTTACGGTAAATTAATTACGCTAACATATTTGGTAATAAAAAAAATCCGTCGCTTACGGGGTAAGTATAATTACATTAAAGTCTAAAAATTAAAATTCAATGTTTTATAAGACTTTACATGTCTACTGATAATAAGGCGATAAACGTAAGATACAACAAACATAAATATTCTATTATGTAGAAGTTTTCTTAATGGCATTTAATATTTGTTTTGCGTGACTTCTTGTCAAAAGTCAATCAGTATACGTGCTTTGAATAATCCAATAGCTTTATTGTATTAGAATACGAATTCATGGAACCATTAGTCTCAGTATTTTTAGTAAAAAAAAATCTTGATTTTTTTCAGTATATCCGTAAACTATAAACATATACGTCAGAATTTTAACGTTAAAACGTTGTTTTTTTAACTAAAATGTCGAGTAAGTGTCAAACTATACTGAGGATTACTTTAAAAATCTATTAGAATAATCTCATTTTTCAGAATAGTATAGTTTATTTGGTATACGAATAAAATAACAAAACCACAAACATTTTGTAGTGTTCACAAAGAACAATAACTTACGGAAGAACAGTATAAAGTTTAAAAGTTTTGTTCAAACTTAATATACTTGAGTTTCTTTTAGAATTCTTTAATTGTTACCGAAGTCAGTATTTTAGTAACGTAATATTTGTTTTATATATTCTGAATTTCATATTTAAATAAATTTGTATTTCAATTTCAAAAACTATAATTTTGGTAATATTTTGTATTACAAAAAATACGGCATCATCAAAAATTATGTAATTATAAAAAAAAATATACATAATTACTACAAATGTTGATATCAGTTTTATTTATTATTTAAAAAATATTTCACAACATTCTCTTTATAACCTGTGTCTCCAATTTCTGAAAAAAATATAAATATACAATATTAAAATGAACAAATATCGCTTTAGAAGTTATCGATAATATGAAACGCATTGGTACATACATATATACATTTATATTTTTACCAATAATACGCTAATTTTAGAATATTGGTCAAAAACATTATTTATATGTAAAATAATATATATCCTACCCGACTAACAATGTTGTACTTCTATTTGGTTCCCAACATCAAAGAATAATAATATAAAATATCTAATTAGAATAAAATTGTTCACAGAAAATATATTGTCGTTTGACCCGTACCTGTTGTTCTTAAGTTCCCTTAAATTGAAGGCTTTTACCCCACGTAACCCTAATAAGCCGCTACATAAATAAAGAACATTAAAATTATTTGAATTAACGTCAAAAGAAATAGAATGTTTGGAGTGATGAAGACAAAGTAGCTAAAAGTTACTACTTTTTTAAGCAGAAATAGAAATTCGAACACTTTTTTTTTCACTCAGCATTAGCTTTTTTAAATAATCTTGTTTTCAGTATGTTTTAAAGTCATTTCGATCAAATTAATTAACCTTGCTTTTAAAATTCAATTATTTTAATAATTAAATTTAATGTTAGGTGATATTACTATACATATATTTTTCCATAATAGTCCTTCGAAGATACATTATAAAAATAAAATCTTTCATACAGTATAAAACAATATTAGATTTTCTGTGTCAAAAATGACGTACAGCCACCACCTATGACTTATACCAAAAGTCGTATTAAACCTACAAAAGCTCACCGTCACTGTATCCTTTGTTTGCTCAAAGTACATTTTGTACACCTAACTGAAATGGTATATATATCCAAGATGTATACATTTTAATAAGTTTAAAAATATATTACAACATTTTTATAAAAAAAAACTAAAACCACTATTTTGTTTCTAGATGAAATAAATAATAAGTAATAAAATATAATAAAAAGTAAATTATTGTATGTAGATTAAAACTTCAACTACGAAAAATATAACAATAAAAAAGACGTATCATACTATAATAATAAGGGCCATTAATTCCATGGATTTTACCTGATAAAAGTTCAGTGAAGCCTAACAGCATTATGATGTTCCTGTCTTAGTAGGAGTAAACAGGTTAATGATCGAGCTGTGACAATGATGATAGATGAAACTTAAATATCATACGCAGTTGTTAAAGTGATGGCTCGTGTGATATAAAGTGATGGGTCGTGTGATATATCACGTGAATCCTGTCCAGTACTTCCGCTGCGTAGCCCATTTGTACCAAGTTTATGTCCGAAAAACTTTTCTTATTTCTTTTTATTAATACGACTCTGTTATTATTGTTAAGAGTATTTTTATGTGACCTAGTAATTTTTGGTAACAAAGATATCTTTACAGAATTTATTTCAATGCTAAAGTAATAATTCGATGGTTATTAAAAATGCTATAGAATAAAACAAATAAATGAAAACTCACAAAATAACCGCTATGGCCATAAATTATATTTTTTTATGTTTCGCTTGTATTAATCTTTGAAGGTGTTTGTTTAGTAAAAAAAATATACCATGTGTATTATTTCAAAAATCATTACAAGGCACATAAAAATATATTTACGTTTTTTTTTTTCGAACAAGAAAATATTTTGTTTTATAAAAGCAACTTAACGATAAAAATAAGCATATTAAAAAAAATGATATTTAAATTCAGAACAACATCACACGAAACCATAATATGGGTTCCATTGAAACGGACAATGAATAGAACCGATGAAATGTTATTAAAACCTTTGAAACAATACCAGTATGAAATAATATAAAAACAATCCATCAAAGATAAGTTAATTATGGCGTTTTAACTAAACGGATCGTTTGAAAGCGGCTCACTCGTTGTGTTTGCTTTCTAATTGACCGCTCTGTATAATTGAATATACAAGACCGCCATTGCCTTAAGCTGTTTGACGAAGTAATAGTTGTTCTTGTTGTAATTACTTGTAGTTTGTATAGAAGGTTATTATTACAGTGGGCAGTGTATCCCCTGAGAAGTCCCGTCCCCTGGTTACGCCTCTCTTTACTAATTCACAACCTTCAGATCACTGTTGTGTTTATGTATTTCATGTCGTCTTACCTCGTATCCGATCAGGTTAAGAATTTAACCCTCTGAAAACAACAACAAAAAACTATCTTTTATATATAATACTAAAAAAAAATGTCTTAAAATGTTACGTTACGTTAATGTTTTGTTAAGCAATTTTCTCTTACTTTTATGCAAGTATATTTAAATAATATAAAAATATGTTTCAACAGAAAACATTCTTAGTAAATATTACTAAAATATTACTAAAAGTATGAATATTACTAAAATATTATTTATGTTGTATCTGTCAAACTGTTACATTTCAAAATATTTCATAACCTGTTAAAAAAATAAAAGTTTTAATTGTTTTTTCGAATATATTAAGAAAGATATAAATTAAGTTTAAACTAAACGATAGAATTTTAGATATTAAATGAAACTCGTATTAAACCTCAAATTAAGTATTTAAAATAGTTTGTTGGTAAAACTTGAGTATATTAAAACTTTGGTCGGTGCCCGACCAGACTCTATTCGAATATTTCCGTGATCACATATAATTAATCGTATTAACATATTTTAACTCGTATTAGAGTTGAACTCAAGCACTCTCACCTCAGAGCAAACTTTCATACTTATGTAGTTTCAATACAGTTGTAAACTTTCTCTATGATCGTAGCACATTAATTACGAACCGTTGGCGGGAACGAAGCCGAATAGGACGCTGTATGAAGTTTAAATGTGTAGATTTACGATCAACCCTTTCATTAAACAGGTATTAAGGAGACAGATAAGTCTACACATTACACATTTGCTCATATAACTTTGAGGACTTTGTATGAAAGCATTATACGCACAATTGTAATCGCCCTACCAAATCTAATATGTATGCAAATATTGCGGGCTCATTCAATTCCACTTAAATTGTAGCAGAAATTACATTTATTTTAAAATAAGCATTTCGCAGTGTATTCATGTTGAAAACGTAAAATTAACATTTAACAAATATAATTTATGTCATAAAACATTTAACCTCTAAAGTATCACTTACGTCGGTTTAAAATCGCTTATAAGAACACAATTTTCTCCAAGAACGATGTTTATAAGTTAATAATATTAATCCATCTAATGAAAATTGTCTTATTAAAGCGTTAATTTAGCTGGGTACACGTTAGATAGCAGCGCTTGTTGTTTTGTTTTACACTTACAAAGAGCAATCGGTTTTAAAGCTCGCTGGATTGAAAATTATATGAGAGCCTTAGAGAGACGGGTGCGGGTGCGCTCGTGGGCTGCCAATGCGCTTGTCTTTCGGTTCAGTGGGCTTTCTTTAAATTGGCGACGGCTCCGGCGGCCGCACCGCTTATTGCATCTCCCGCCTCCAGCGTCACAACGTCCACGATATTGCCTCCATTCAACCTTTAAGCAAATAGAATTTCACAGTCCGTAAATAAGACCTTTATAGGTAAATCTTGTATACACTCGATATACGACAAAAGACAGAAATTCAATTTTCATAGAACGTCGACTTGTTTAGTTATTATCGGGTCGTTTTGTACCTTATTCCGTTTGGAGGAAATTCGTGCGTGATAAAAACTAATCTTTCAGAGCATGTCAGGAGACATCGCATCAGGGTTTCTGAATTCTTATTCGTGCTCAGTACTATAAGGCCGATCTTTAAGGGTAATAGAATATCATATAGTTTTTTTTTTCATATTTGACGAATGTATACGAAGAGCAAGTTGCGTGACATTTGAAAGGTTTCATGATGTACGTTCTAACATCATGGTACCTTTCAAATAATAATGAGCTCGTCCTAAATCGTAACTTGATCTATTGCATGATAATAGGAAACAATTCCCATACAAATTTATTTTACTTAATTTTTTTTATAAATAAACCCTTTTATAGATTCAATTTGAATATTGCTTTTTTTTCATTCCCTGGGCTATTTCGGTGTATTTTATATTGTGTTAATAAAGTATACTTCGTATATATCTTACAGTGACTTACGAGTAAACTTAAAAATACTTTAATAGTGAGATATACCTATCCTTATTCTATCGCTTGTAATATACATTATATGATAATTAAAAAAGTATGTCGAATTCTTAGTAAAAATATAATAAGTAACAATTGTAAATAAATTGAAATCTTTATCAACTTGATTTATTCGAACCGACATAATATGATGCATATATGTTTCCATGTATGGTATCTTGGGAGTGATATATCAGAAACGTTAGACTTAATAGGTGTAGAGAGCTCACATCTGCAATACTAGTGCGGCCGGCGTAAGCCTATTGTCGCGGTAGAGCCATCAAGAATTCCGCCCACGAACCACTCCACAGTTTATTGTAATTTACAAAACTGACGTCGGCTTTAACATCGTGTCCGTGCATGCTTATTAAGCGATTTCATCTCGTACCACTTTAAGATTTCATCGATCTTTTGGTAATTTACAGATCTTACAAGAACTCAAAAATCTTTTTAATAATTTAATTTGAAATTTGGGTCATTGACTCATTGCAGGGCTGATGGTCAAACATTGTTAAAAATCATTTACAAAGTGCAACTGTTGAGTGTCTGGCCAGCTCTTCTCAGCATAACAACATTCCGAGCTGGTGGTAGCTTCTCACAGACTGACTATACTGACCAATTTAATGTAATTGATGATTCAAAAGTGCGTGTAAATGCCTACTTGAATAAAGATATTTTGAATTTGAATTTAATTAAATCTGCTTTATTAACGGTCAAAACGTTATCGACGTAATAAAACAAAAATTTCAGTGAATAAGCACTAATGGCATAAATTGCAATGCGGGGAGAGAAACCAACCACAGAGTTTTACGAAGCTATTTGAAATTCAGTTTCTCATACTACGCCGGGCTACAAAGATTCGGGTGGCATTCGTTGTTTCAAGAATCACTACAAATTTCAACGTAAAACAGCTAAAGCGAACATTTTTAAGTAAAAAGTGATCATTATTAAAACTGCTTTACATTTTTTTTTAATATTTTATGCTAGTGCGGAAGGTTACAAATTGATAGTTTCGAGAAATTCAAATTTATATTTCATATTTGAAAAATACATCTTATTTATATATGTACTTTTTTTAAACTGATTAATTGCTTGTAATAAAATTATCTTATATAAGTGTAATACATAATTCATGATACAAAGTTACTATGTTCTATTACATAATATATAACAAAAACCTATGAATATGATACTATATTTATAAAGACTAAGTTTGTAATTTATACCCAAATTCTGTTCTCTATAGACATCGTTGAGGCTATTACAAATGCATTGAGTAGTCTGGGCGAGTGACAGGGGCGGGGGAGGGAGCAGGGGCAAGGCGGTTCGTTATAGCGTCATATCAATCACTATTGCCGCGAAGCAACTCGATCCCTTGGCACTTGGCCTAGATTCGAAATTACACAAATTTACGTAGTGGGCCTAACCGGCGTTAGGCGAGCTTGGGGATTAGGCGTTCGGGCGCAGCTTACATCGGATAGCCAACCTCAATACCACGCTCAAACGACTCGATTCAAACATTCTATTTTTTCCATCCCATTTACGATACCCCAATGAATACTTGTCAACGAAACGCTGTAAGACCGTTAATAGGCAAGTTAATAAGTAGAAAACTTTGAATAAACTCCTCTTAGCTCTTCAATGTGGCAGCCATCAAAGTGAGTGTCTACTTTAGTGAAAGTTACAGCTAAGTAGGATTTGTGTTAGACTTACGCTCCTCCAATGAGATTACAGAAATATCATATTGACAACATATTCAACAAAAGTAATTAGTTGATGAAAATCAAAAGTGCAATTAAGAAATTTCGCTTTGGTTATAAATATGTATTGTCAAATAAAAGCTTGATGTCAATTACTCTATAATTTAATTGAATAATATGACAGCTACATTCACACATATGATTTAATTTCAAAATTAGTTTCATGTCAAGTACTGACAGAACATATTAACTATGCGATTTAAATACAACACGAGATAGAATAGCGTAAAATCACATTAATAACACACCTAATATTAAAAATTTGTTCGCGTTCCAAATTTACTACCCATACAGGAGATATGGATGTACTGTATAGATTTTTTTTCTTGCCAAATTAAATATAAGCAAATATTAAAAAACCGTGTTAAAATGATTTATCATAAAAACAAAAATATTTCTATGTATATAACTTGTTCAATCTCTTAAATAATATTATTATTAATTAGATAAAAAATAATAAAGATCTTCTCATTACTTATTACTGATCCTATTAGTAACATTTTCAGTCAATCCGAAAATATATGTAAATTCACATGTTTTTTCACTTTTCTACTAAACATGCGTAGCACCCTTTCATTTATAACTCTCGGCGCGGTTCTTGATACAGGCTCGCCCCTAATTCCAACTCAATTAGTGTCACGCAACTTCCGTAATCCTAGGCTCGAGGATACGCCCGTTCTTAAAATGGAGATTAGTTGCAATATCTCGAACTATACTCTCTCATAAAGCCACTACACACTATAAAACGCAGATTTATATTTATTCAGATTTCAAAAAAATATAATTAAATTATATATAAAAAAAAAATAAGAAGTAAATTTATGTAAATAAAGAATGAAAAATAAAACTTAACATGGCTATACATGTTTAAATATATTTTAAAAAATTAAGAAGTAGTTTATAGATAGGTACTTTAATTATGTTATTTATAAATATTTTATTTTTAAGAATATTTTTGTACTGGTGCATTATTTTATTTTGTAAATGTAAATCTGGTCAAATAGGAAAGATATGCAGAAATACGCTTGCATACTGAGTAGTCGTGTCTAAAAGACACTGCGGACTTCACTTGGTCTACGGCGGATTACACGAAACTTAAACATGCCACCTTAATCTGCGACAAACCGTACGAACCGAAACATTAGTCTGCCGGCTTTTAGGCTTAATGCTATGTTGAATAAATACCAAAGCTTTTTGGAACTAGTCAACCTTGCAAGACTAAACACATATCCACTGTTAAAACTTTAATCGCTTAGAAGTAAACAATATTCTAAAAAATAAACTGGACTCGTCTTAACTTAAAGCCGTTGTTAGTTAATCTCATTAAAATTTTAATCATAATTTTCTTCCGCATCGTCCATCAAAAATTATTTCCAGACTATCTTTCGACATGTCTGTCAACAAATTAGTGCTACGGATTTGTTCGTGTCAATTTACGAGCGATTTTATTTTTAACGAGACATCAAACATTATCGAGGGCCCCAATACGAGTCGCTCAAGCGCCTGTTTACAAATAAGAAACGTCGAAGAGACGAGTGCGTAATAAATTTTATAACACGGAATCGATTTGGATTCGTACGTAATAATAATATATTGGTTCGAATATTGGAATGTTTCGGTGCGCTCGGCCCGCATCTCAAAATAGACCCTCATCAAAGACAAGCAGTTTTGCAGCTGTAAATCCATTTCAGTGTTGCTTGTCCGCATTATAAATTGGAGCGTACTGTGTACATGTGCAAGTTTGTTTGGTCGGTATTTATACAGAGCTAGCGTCGTGTGACGCGTCCTGTGACCCCACGCTTCTATATCATCCACATTCGTTTGTATTTTCTATTAACGTGTCCGAGATACTATTAGCCCAACTAGATGGACGTTGTAATTTGATTGTATACATTTGCCAAATTACAGACTAAGTAATAGAATATACGAACAAAATGTTGTTTTACAGTCATGTAGTGCAATTTAGTTTAAAGTTATCACGTATTCTGAGTAAACTATGTAAATGTTGTTAAAACTTTATATTACGTAAAAATATTTTGTAATATAATATTCTTATCTAACGTTTGATACTATAGATACCAAATATTTTGTATTCAAAAATGATTATTTAAATTAAATATAAATCCCATAAGAATGGCGGTACCCGACCCTTAAAAAGCCGGTATCTTTATACATTTCCATTTTTTATAAATAAGAATACTAAACAATGTTGAACGTTGCCGGTACCGCTAAGAACTTATGTATGATAATTCGCGTCAAATTCCATTTGAGGAATGCTAAGCACTAGACCACCGCACTGCATAGATTTGCATTTTACGGTTTTGATACGTGAGCGAATATTCAGTACGGTGTCGGCGTAGGTATCTTTTCAATTCGACGCGGCGGGCGCTGAGTGGCTTGTCGAGGACGCTCGACTAGCGGCGCGTGCTCGAGTGCCCGACCCGATGCGCCTGCGCACTACTGCCACCCACCCCCAACCCGTGCTCTCGTGAGAAGGTTATTACAATTAACTTCAACCCGACTTAAGCCTCAATTTGGCACTAGCATCTGATTTACTAAATATGAAATTGTGTTTCTATATTAAAAAAAATACTTCTTCACATGATATTTCAACTATGATACAAGCCCATCTTGTTATCACTTTAAGTTCCTAATATTTATTTAAATCGAATACAATTAGTGTACAATTTTCGATATTACAATGTCACACCACTCTTTAAAACATTTTTCTTTAAAAACCAAATCGTTTAAACAGTTTTTTTTATAAAAAAAAATATACGTAGTATGAGAATTTGCAAACGCATTCCGTGCTTAACTATGTTTTATATTTATGATTTATTTTTAATTTGTGCACAGTCAAACGGTCGGCGGGTAGGTACTTGCGTAGTCTCAAGTACACCGCTTAACTATTTTTATGTCCCACCACATAACTTGTCTGTCTGTCACACTATCCGCTTAATAATTTAATCAATTTAAACAGACCGAGATTAAAACATTTCTATTTTATGACATGAAAATGTAAAATGTATTTAATACTATACAGCATTTTTTTTATTGCGAAATGTATTATTACAATATTATTTGATCTTATATTTATTATAATTAATATTATATGATTTTATCTCATATTTTAGATGAGCAATGCGAAGCAGCTTTAAAATATGTAAAAAGTTACTCAAATTAATATAAAAACCCATATTCTATATTGCAAATAATATTTTACGAAGTACAGATCTTATTATTTAACAGTGAAATAATATTAGTAATAAAAACATTTTAATAATTTAAATTTATCAGCAATTTCCTTACAAGCATAACTAACGCATATACTAATCTAGTCGTTGAGATCTATTTAATTACTCGAATAATGTAAATAGTATTAACTACAGTCAAATTTGTTTATACCCGGATTTACAGAATCAGAATAAAGAATAAATCAAGAGTCAAACACACATCGAAGGGTGAGGGTGGATCCATCAAGGACGGAGAGACAAAGCACCCAGACCGTTCCATCCTACCGTATTCAATACCGCCCTGACTTCTAGAATAAGCAATTAGTGTCACTGATTCATTGACTACTTCAAAACAAATGATGAAGTGTCAATAAGTATATTAGAGAACAAAAAATCCTAAATATAATATATCTTTTTTCTATAATATAAATATATTATAGGTCCAATATAACCGATAGGTCTATTTTATGGGTCTTTAATATTTCAAATCTATAATAAAATTATATATTTTTTTGCTAGATGACATCATTATTAAATATCAAAGGAGATTACGATGCGGTAATCTTGAAATATAACGTCCCATTTCATTCAGCAAGCTCGTGTAGAGGAACGCTTAAATTTATTGACTCCGGTCTTCTCTGGCTATTAAATTGTAAAACTTTCATAAAACGCACATTTTACTTCATATCTCTGGAGTATGAGCTAGTTTTAATAACATTGATACGCACACATACAATGTTAAACGTGTAAGTAATTATTTCGCAAAAAGTTAAATTCTGCAATGCGCCATCGCCAAAAGTTGAAAGCAACTCAAAAACAGTACCAGATCCCAATATAATCCTTCCAGCTATTTTATAAGCACCTGGCTTACATTTGTTTTTCCCCAACATTAATTAATTATTAAATACACTCATAATATCATCACACGGTGTCACTTTCTACGTGTCTAATTTGCAATTCTATTTACCATTCACTTGTGTAAAAGATATAATTAACTAATTTCTAACTTGTGTAAGAGAAACAGCGCATTTTCGCAAATGGTACCTTTTGTATAATTAAACTGCGGGCAAACCCAGTTTAAGTTTAATCCTATAGCCTCTTGACACCACACTCCCACTCCGAGGGGAGCTTATTTAGTTCGTCAACACTATCGACCGATGTGGAGATGACGCTCAAGCCACGCTACAAGTGTCACACCAAATATTACTACCGATTCGTTTTGTTTTGACTGTAAAAAAAATAATTACACATTTTTTTGTGTTTTTAAAGTATCATTCGAAATATAATATTAAAATATTTTATATCCGTCTGTGGCATCGTTTCTCTTAAACGGATAAGTTCAATTCAAATTCAGTCTTTTTAGCTTAATGTACGTTTTGTTTCTCAGATTAATAATATATATAGGTTGGACTGTCTTTTCACAATGTTTTTTCCTTAAATATTTTCAAAAATCTCAATCAACTTATGTTAATTTCCATCTACATTTTTATTAAATAGCTTGATGAATATCAAGTAGAAACTATAGAAAATTACGGACATTTAAAAACACTATTAAAATATTTTACTTGATAATAATCTAGTTTTATACGTTACATAGGTATACTTGCGGTTAAAATGTACCCGATTGTCCAGCCTCTCAAAGTATAAATAAATGCTCTTAGCAACCTTGAAGCGGCTTACAACATTTCGGCCCTAATTACGCATTCTCGACATTTGCTTAATGTATGAAAATCTGAAAGAACGAACCATGTTGATGGTACTCGAAACAAAATAATTGCTTCAGTCGCGTGGTCCCGGATTCGGCCTCCGCATTCATTATTCACTTTTTATTTCACCCTCCCTTTAGCTTATAATTTGACTCGAAACATAAAATCAAGTTTTGATTATGTGTAAGAAATAAAGGAAAGGAATCCAACCTATACTTAGAAACGTGATATAAGCCCCAATAACGAAAAGCCGTACAATGGAAACTTTTCAGGGAGTTGTTAACAGAGAAATGTACATAAAATACTTTTCCTGGCATTGAATCTTTTTACACTTGATGTAAGAAAATTTCAGCTTCTCACGATATATTTAAGACAAAGCAGTCATAGTCAATCTTAACAATAGCGCAAGCTTGATACAGGCATAGTTTTTTGCATTAAGCAAGAAGGGGAACACGACAAGGCATCGTAGCGTCTCGCTTTCAACCACTCGCAGGGCGCTGCTGCATAAAAGAAATAAGTAGCTATACCTACTGTACTATGTGAATGGAACCCTTGTGTATATGGAGTCACTCCGATGTGTTTCGAATGGCTTTCGATGACAAGTGCGCGCAGCTATTTCTCTTTTTAGATGGCTAAAATGCGCCTATTGTTTCGTGAGCGCTCTTGCTTGTACATTTCTGAAGTAATACTTCCATTTTTATTATTTATCATTTATGGTTACAATTTTTAATTTGTAATTACATCTACAGGTTTTTTTTTGTTTTAAACATTACCACGCGACTTTTATTTTTTTTTATATCATATCAAAAAATATCAAATCTGATCTATAAATATTACGTTCGAATCTTCTGTTGTAAATTTTACTTGGCCTTATCAACTCATCGATCAGGTGTTGTTTATTCAGATCACATAGTAATACTGCGAAGTTTGTTCATTTACATACATTTATTTTTCTTTCGCATGTACTTGTTTGTGTTTCCTTTATCGGATACAGAGTGAAAACACACGGAATGCATTAATTTTTATTTACTCTCATACTCAATCATAAATTTAATACATCTTGCAAAAGCTTCAACGCTACACAAAATTCACTAATACTGTTTCTAAAAATAACAGCTTAGTCGCCCATTGATCAGTGCGTCTCTTGTATCAATATATTAAACCAAGCAGCTTCCAATATAACAATACACAGCTCAGTGACAGTGAACATCAGAGCAAGATAGATTAATACCATGCAAGTGTTGGTAAAACGGAGAAGCAATAACGTAACGTTAATGTCTGTCATTTAGAACGTACGCGGTTAGTGTCTTGCGTCGCTTGATGTCGAGCACCACAGACAACTAGGTACTTATTTCACGTCGCGAACTGAGTATCCAACTGAACTAACGAGACTGGCAACCTAAGCCTCAGAATCACCATTAGCTATCCGTGCGGTCTCAGTATTGTTACAAATGGGATAGATCTGTTGGCAGACGACCGTGAGGGACCTAATGAGCTGTGAAGTAGATAACGTGTGAGACATGAGAAGACGGGATCATTCCCCTATCTATGCGGAACATTGTTGCGCTGAAGCAAATGTAGTTACAAAAGGATATAAGATTTTCTCAATGACGAGTAATCAACGTATTTTGTTCACGTAAACTGAAGTTGTACTAAATGTACCCCTTTTATATTTTTTCATATCTTACCGACTGTTATAATATAAACATTTTCTTAGTTCATTACAACGGAATATTTGTGTAATAGACCATTTTAACCAGATATCGTGAACTGTAATCATTTCTTAAGAGCACTATGAGTATATATTGAATCGAACAGAGCAGTAATGGTATTAGCTGAGAAGAAATTGCGTGATTGTGCTCAATTTCTAATATTTTAACAATACAATAACAAAAACAAAAATGTTGTCGATAAATAAAAAAATCAACAATATATACATTGCTTTTGCGACAAAATTGAATACAAAATTGTATGTGGGTGAAAATGTAAAAATATTACCAGTGCACATGCTCTGTCAGTGGCATGTTATGAATTGAGTTACAGCAACTTGCGAGCATGCCGGCAAAAGGACAGGCAGACACTGTGTACCGTAATTGATGTGTGTAGCTTTTCATCTGCGTTCGGTGTTTGCCGTCGCTCGTGGTCAAGTTAGACTAAATTAAATTGTTGTATTTTTCACAACAAAGTGACTGCGAGCAACCGAGTCCAGTTAACGAGGGGGCGGTAATGTCATTTGTTCGAGCCGGACTTCGTGTTTACACGACACATTGGAAAATTTTGTTTCGCAATATACTGTTCTGTACAGTTATACCTTATTGATTATTACATAAAAAGATAAAATATGTCATGTCCTGAGAAATAGTTGTAAGACAAGCACAAAATGAATATCTAACTTTGACAATTTATTAGAAATGTATTATTACCTTAATATATTTCTTGCAATCAAAAATATAAGCCCAATAACTGCTGTATTCCATAGTGACAATAAAATCTAGGCAATCAGATAGCCGACTTCAATTTAGAGCGAGGAAAAAATTGGATATGCGGCGAATAATAATTTTCCCCGTAGAATGGAACTGCGTTGTCCACATTTAAGGTAATTGCCAACAGTTTCGGCTGACGTGGCCGACGGCAAACCTGACACTCGCTCCCAGGAGGCCACCCTTTACAATCCCATTAATGAATGCCTCTTATTCAATTTTTTATTTGCTATTATATTTTTGAGTAATATCGGTGAAGTGGATTTTATTTTATTTTGCTTCACGTTCATTTGAAATTAAACCAAATAGTATATATTTTTTAAACAATGTTATCTGTTAACATTAATGTTTTCATTGCATAAGTTAGTGTGATATTAAGATGATAGCAAAATAAAAGGTTTCCTTGATTATTTCATAAGAAAATTTGTATACGTTATGCTTAATACGTGCATACCGTCGAATAATTAAACGAACAGAAAACTCCTTGACTTGAAGAGTCAACGTGACTAGGGAGGTTGGGGGATGTTGTCGTACTCAAGATTTGCAGGGAAAAGGCGTGCTTGTGGGGAAAGATCTGCCACTTGGACACGTACCGCGAAGAACATATATTATCATACTATACAAGTCTTTAAAATTATTCGCGAAGGTGTTATTTTAGAATACATTTAACTTCAAGTATTTTTACCACATATCGTCCCTATGTTCCATTATTAAAATGTATTTTTATATCATAATACTGAGCATGTGTAGTTTAATATGTTGTCACAAAAAAATGAAAGGGCTTTTAACTCGAATCCTTTTTAAAATTTGAAACTAATTAGAAAACTTGTCTTTTTTAATACAACATCGAATAATCTCAAGTTACTTCAGCCAATATCTCGTCCATTGTTGTCCTGACGTGCTTTTTACGTCGTTATTTCTCTGCATAAATATTCAAGGAAAAACAAGTGAGGCCTTTGTAAGCGAGTGGCGGCGATATTGATATCATAATAAAATCCTTTAAACGTCTACGCTGTGATTGATAAAATATTCTTTATATAAATTACTTTTGCCATTCAACGATTATAATGGTTTTCGAAATTGCCAAAGATATCAAATTTTCGATAAAATAATATCACTTTCGGTTATTACAACGCCGTGAAAATAATAAACAAAATAGAAATATAGGAAAATATATTCGATCTTTCAAATGACGTGATTTTATAGATTTTTGGTTTGATATTTTAAATGGTATTATAAAATATATTTTCTATTACAGATGGTGACCAGGACAAAGAAAATCTTCGTCGGAGGGCTTTCAGCACCCACAACGCTGGAAGATGTAAAAAATTACTTTGAACAGTTTGGACCGGTAAGTTTTCTTAACTTTTTTAACTTCTGCGACTATAATATAAAGTCTTTGCTATCAAACTTAGATTTTTTCTCATAGTCTTATTATCGCTTCAATTATCTTAATGAGCTTAATCGTTTGTTTTACAAATTTAATAACGAGCACTTTATGAAATGCTCTAATATTCTTATCATTAAAGTAATATGGTTTATCTATTTTTGTGGTATAATATTACAGTTATAAGATTCTTATTATCATATAAATATAATTTTATATTTAGAGCAATGTTAACAAAACATAAATCATATACATATTGAAAATCGTTCATAGATAAAATATCTTAACTAACATCCATCTGTTAAAGAAAACTGATAAAAAATATTATTGTATACAAAATTATAAATATATCAATTTGCAACATCATATAAAACAAAAAATATGTTTCCAAAACAATAGTGTATCTTAATTGCACAAATGGTAAGGTACAATAGGTCACATATTCCAATTGTAAAACCTCTTTCTTCAATATTCTTTCAGTTGGATCAATATCGAATAGGAATCGTTTTATCATCTATCTATTTTCGGTTTCTATAAAGTATTATTTGAAAAGCTTCCTTATTTGAGTCGTTTGAAGTATGAATTCCGGTAGTAGAATGCCCACGGCTGGAAGACTGCGATAACTCAAGTCTTTGTCTGGCAGCCACGACTCAGAGTAGGTGTCTATCTACAAAAGTTTCGTCGTAATTAGCCCCGTATCTAGCATGGATGCGGACTAAGGAACTTTCCAGAATCCAACATTGGCTACAGGCGGGAGTCATTGTGCTTCTCAAAGTAATCGGCCCAAGCCAGCCGCCCGCGACGATCAAAACCTTCATTACCTATTATGAGAGTTTAGAATAAAGCCAACGAGTTTTTCGGAGTGAATGTGATTGATGCCGGGCGAAGGAAATATCCCGGGAGAGATAAAAGGAATTTAATGAAGAGTCTTTAAGAATAATGATTAAGGGAATGGTTATTCCTTTTGGTCGGCGGCCTAACGATGTAGTCTTTGAAGTACTTTTTGTCTCTATGTAACATTGTATTATCACCATTATTCCAATTAAAAATAGAACCAATAATGGAACAATCAATACCTGAGCCATAAATTATCCCTAATTGTTATAATATTTTAAACTAAAACTAATAACTTAACAATAACTACTGATGTCACAATGTAAATGTTTCTAGTTAAGATATCGAAATCCTTTATTATAGAACAATCAAAACGCCTAACAATCACATAAAAGCCTAAAGTGTATTTCCAATTACGATAAATAAATAAAAGGCATTATTAAATTTACTTCGATTGTACACTGAGAATTCTGAGTACAAATTAATTCGATAACATTCAAGCCGTGCACTGTGCTCTCGAATTGACATCATTTCGTAAGGGTGTCACATTTTGAGCAAGTTTAATTAACAATCTAGTCGCTTTTGTAGGTACCTTCATTAGTGTATTTGTATAAACATTGCGCAAACTCGAGGAATCCGCGGTGCGTATGTGTGCGTAGAACCAGCGATATCATTCTTCGTACCAAATCTACATCCGACACCGGCGTGTCACGTGCGATCGTATTCTCACTCGACTATTGTGACCGGCGTAGGTACGCAAGCAGGTACCGATAGCGATGTGTGCGTGACTACTACGTCTCGATACCGTCCTGGTTCTCACTACGTGCGAGCTTTTCGAATGCAAACTGTCTTGGAATATCAAATGAGCCACTTAAATACTGAATACAATGACTACGCCCACCTGAAGCAAAGGCCGCGGGGACGCGTGCACGCAACGCCGTCGTAAATGAAAGCCCGTCGGCTCGGGGCCGAAGGGTGGGCGAGGTTGAACCCCGGTAACGATTTCCTTCAGATAATGGAGAATTTTCTGATGAAAGCTGCTCAACAGTGCCCTTTCAAGGATTTAGGAAACGTCGGATTTATGGCCCGAACGGTCGGTGCAAATTTTGTTCGTCACGATACAACGGTCCCTGTCGCATGAATAAATCTATACGTGAAGCTCTCCATAAGCATTCTCCCGCACAATTCGTTTCATTTGCGAACCTTTGAGTTCTCTCGTGCTGAAGCAGTCAGTTAACGACCTCAATAATTATTTAATTAAAGTTAAATGCATAAAGTATATATTAACTCAATTTTAATATTATGTACATCAAATTTATGTAAAATAATTCTGAAAGTATATAAAATAATAAAAAAAACTGAATTTATTAATATTTACGAGAGTTAATAATATTTTTTAATTAACTACGAACTTATTTAAGTTATTAAATAATGTAATACATTCAATAAACATTTTATTAATATTACTTTATAATCAAAATTGTAAACAACAAAGGCTAAGTACTGTGTAGAAGATGACACAGTACAAAATATGAATATGTAAATCACAGTACAATTCCCTTGAAAGTCGAATGTCGGGAGTCGGCATCGAAATACCGACTTAAAAATTAATTAGCCGAACGACCGGTGTAATCTCTGAAGCCTACACCGATTAGGGGATTGTTGTTTTCCAAACTTGACTGTAGGGCGTAAAGAAGGTATCATTGTGATCTACTCCAATCATCATTTATGACCTTTTAATCGTCAACCAGACCCTTCGACATTCCGAATACCTATTCGAAAATAGAAACTAACCCTCAATTCCAGATTTATAGATATTTGTTTTTTTAAGCTCAAGTTAAATTCAATCTATAGTGATTTTGTCTATCTCCGTGTGAACGGTATATTATTAAATAAGACAAATTAGATATTTCAGTTTTAAAATATTTGAACTATATCAATATTAAAAAAATGAAAGAATATATAGTTATATAATAGTTAAATGCGTCGCCACATTTTAGATTTTTTTATTTTTTACAAAAAAATATATTACCGAAAACATAAAAGATCATAATAAATATTGAAACAGATATTTTAGGTATAATCTTATAATCTTAGTTCATGCTAAGGTGGATAATTTAGTAATTTTCTACTTAGATCTGATGCCTTACATTATAGGATCAATGGTCTCGGATAACGATAAAGTTCGCCAACCAATATAAAGTTAGGGAGCGGGCGCTTCGCTTAGCACAACACGCACGAGGGTGTCTTTGAGAAAGTTCCGTTGCATGCTTGATTCGCTATTGTTTTAGCCGTCTAGCGAGCCGAAACTCTGACCGTTTCGAGTTCCGTCGATAACTAGCACGCAAGACGTGTGCTGCCTTCCTTTGCAACTTGCTTCGATTACTTGTTATTATCCTAGCGTTTGCTCTTAACTTTGAATCGGCTATCGACATGTTCGCTTGAATGTCGCTGCAAGTGCCACTAGGTATTCACAATGTCGAATATTAATTCAATATTGTACATTAATGTTCTTTGTGCGAATACTTTAATAATAAAATTGTTCACCATACAACAATACTTTAATTTGGTCAATGAAAAATAATAATATTACATACTTATGAATATGATAATTATGTCTGTATTTTCGTAACTATTGTTCTTATATATATTGCAATATTATTTTTTCGATACCATCGAAAAGCGGCATTCGAGAAATCTACCCATTAATGTCCATCAAATGGCTGGAACAACCTAAGCGTTTGCATCGCTAAGCATCGTTTACTGTCAGCAGCACTCGGACTGTAACTGAGACGGGTCCGGAATTTGGCTTAACTATAGGTACGATATCATCGGAGGCCGTATATCAATCAGTTGTTACAACGATTCACGATTGTCGTTTATCTTCGGAGCCGTTCGGATCTGTCTGTCCAGATCCCTGCATTGTTCCGACATTAGCCAGCGCTGCTGAAACGGTGGATGTCTGAAATGCCAGTGGAGTGGCGTTCCCGTTGTACGGTGCATCGGGCGCCCGATAACGTTTCCAATTTCCTGACATAAATTGCTCTAATTTGGTTATGCACTGACGGCTGATCGAAGGTTGCTAAAGCGCCGGCCACCAACGACATTCGCCTGCGGTTCGTAATTTTTAGAGCATTTCGTAATTGGAAATGCCAGTTCTATTTTCTAAATTAAAGTTTCTATATATATTTTCTGAATACTGCTTGAGAAAAAAATATTAGTAATTTTAAATTGTCTGTTGTAATAAACGTAACATTTCTAATATAGTAAAACACCGCAAAAACACATTTCTGACATTTTATATGACTAACCAGTCATATAAAATTTCAAAAATTGTTATTTTAATTTAATGACATAGTACGCTAACTAATAATAACATCACATAGATATAAGAGTAAAAAGCGTTCCCATACTAATATAACGAGTATATAATATAATTACAGAGTATTTTTCCAATTAAGTTAGATTTTTTGTTTACTTTTGAATGGTACGAGCAGCACTAAAGTGCCAATATATTAAGCTAATGGCTAACTAATTACGCCCTCGAAGCATTTTACAGAACCACACAAGTAGTACTCAAGAAGCACTGCTTTTACGTTTCATTTGTAAAATCGTATTTATATTTGAAAGGTTTTCCTTTTTTAATTAAGAAACGTTTATTTAATTTAAAATTTTATTGATACAAAACTAAACACCTTATAGTATTCTAATAGTTGTCTCATCATTTTTCGAAGACAGTATTATCTATAATAAAAACTTCAACATGCGACAAAGTATTCGATGAACTCAATTCGTAGCGCCGGCAATTTATGATTTACTGCCTGTTTTCAAGGTTTATTTTTCCAAGTAAGATAAAAAGCAGTGGAGAAATAATGTAATAGTTTCAGATATACTAGGGGGGTGCTTTGGATAAACGTACCCTCGGGCGGACGATTTGTATTAGCCGGCTAGTACTGAACTCGTAATTGTTGATGCTTGAGGCAACATTTCTTTGCGTCATGCACTCAAATACGAGCATAGCAATAAAAATATATTGAAAATATTGAAAATTAAAAGCATTTGTATTGGAAATAAATTTCCTTTTCTAATTAATTTGCTTTATATGCCAGTTGTGTCGTTCTACTTATATTATTATTTTTAAGTACTGAACATAAACAAAAAAATACGTTATGAATTATCAAAAATTACTTTATTAATGTAACATATATTTTTGCCAAAATAAATAAAACATATCAATGATTATTTTATATATTAAAGCGATAAGTAAAATTATTATTACTCTCAAAAACTGTTCAAAACATATTATCATTCAACAAATATAAAGGCAATTGATATTTTATAATATAGCCCCAAGTAGTTAATCCTGTTACAATGAAATTGATGAGAAGATTTAAGCCGATCATTCAAAAGCAGCAGTAGCAAATTGCGTTTTACGTAGTCATCTGATTTACGAGACGTATATTTTTTACATTCTCACTGAAAATAAAAGAGAAATAATTTACCATTCTTAAATCAATGTTTTAAAAATAATAATAAAATAAACATATTGCGTGAGTTTATCTTACAATTTTACGAGGGGATTGACTTTGGGATGAAAATCGACGGAGGCTTTTCAATCAGCTCAGTACAAATTCCAAGGCATGGAATCTAAGTATCGAATCGCGCTCGATTCATTCATGTGTGAATATCTGCTATAAGTAACCACTTAATAAGCCTATAAAAGCTGAAATAAGGCCGACTAATTATTTTCCTTCTTTTTCTTAGCGTTAATTAAAATATTTAAATCTTCCAATCCTCCTGGCTTACACAACTTTCATTTCTGCTAACTTTCTCTGCTTAAAAAACGACTTTTGTGTGTGGTTCGTACTGTTAAAATATTCTTTAAATTTTGATTGCCTTGTAGAATTTTCGGCAGTATTATATAAAGACATCCTCGTTTTTTGTTCCATTTCAAAAGCCAATTAGGTATGCTAATTCATTTACTCTATGATGTCTTTGTGAAAAATCGTTAAGGAAGATCATTGCTTCAATATTGATGGGAGTGGGGGCGCGTAGGGAGGCGTTGAGGGGTTAAAGTTGACGTCTCATACGGCACCTTGGTAGCAATTAATGGATCGTACGCGACCCTTGTAAGTTCAACATAACTATACACATATATGTTTTACAGGCGTCGCCGTCGTTTATAAAGTACGTCGTAATCGACAAGGCATTAAATAAAATATTCTATTTCTTATCAACTTTACTATTTTCTCTAATAGAAATCAAAAATATAAAGCTTTGATTTTGAAAGTTCAAAAGTTGGACTGTAATCAGTCTTCTGCACATGTTAAAAATATTAGAATGGACGAGAGCGGTACGTTTAAGATTTTTCTAATTTAATGTAAATTTAAAATATTATTGTACCTACTTCTCTTGAATCTAAGGGAAATAAATAGGGATATAGTAAACACAATTAGGCAACCATAGAACCTTGATTTAACGAGACCTTGACGCTTTTTGAAAACAGAATTAATTATTACCAAATAAACTTAAGATGTAAGACACTCTCCACACGTTTTAAATACAATTAAAAAAGAAAAGGAAAATTGGCTAATACTTTATGTTGAAATTTGCAGTAAATTACCAAAAGCCTGTAAAATAAAGAGTGTTGCCGTTATTTTATCACGAAGTAATTTAGTACGAATGAAAAATAACAACAAAAACGAGCTCCAGTGACAATTCAAACTGTCAAATAATTCAAGGTACGGCACAACGTATCTCACAATCAGTGAGATCTACAACCTGAGCTACGGAGACTACACTTTTTTCCAACCATTTTCTTTCTCGTATCTTCTTATAAATATAAGAGTTTGGCATCCACACACGAATTCCCAAGATGAAAAGTATTTTTCACTCAAGGTGTACGTATTCAGACCGTGCCATCGCGGCTAAACTGTATTCTTTACTAAGCTTACGTTATCGATGCATCACTTATCACATATTTATTTTCTTTTTTCGATTCTAGTGTATATTGAATATGCGATGTATATAAACATACATATACAGTAATAAAAGAAACCTGGTAACATCCTCTCAAATATTTGAATCGAGAATCTTAGAAGAATTTGTGTCCAAACCGAATTGAAGTCTCGATTTTCGTACCGAGCTTCGGTTAACAAATAAGTCTTTATTGCTTGTGCGATACAGAATTTCATCGTTTTAACGAGTGAACCGCAATCTTTTCACGACAAAATGTCGTAACGTGCTGCTTTATACCGCAAAAGAAAACAAAAGAAAGCGCGCCCGAAGTAATAAAGCAGCTCGATTTCCGCTATTTAGAGTGGCGAAGAGAATTAAAGTTCCTTTTGAGGGAAGTTCACTACAATATAAACAAAATGTATCTAAAGTGAATGAGCAACAACTATTCCTTAGCATGGCGAGCAGAAGAAACTAAGATGACAATAATGCACAATGACGCTGAAAACATAAATTCTGTAACATTTTGTAAAAAAAAATTATTAGAAGTTAATAATTGTGTCCTCGTAAAAGCTTCCTTTTCCTTCTTTCAACTGTAAGTAGTTTTTCTTCGTTATCTTAATAAAATCTATTCTTTGACCAAGAAACGAATAGTGCAGAAGTTGCCTCATTATAGTCTATTCAGAATTTTAAACATCAAAATTAACTAAAAAAACTTGTAGATACTAACTAACTGCAATATCTATGAAGATAAATCCTTATTTAGATTTTACCTTATTTCCAATATATTTTTAATATAACAGAGCCTTAAGAATTTGGCAAAATATTATACCAACAAAAGGTTGTAAACAAACTGAAGACCTAATCGACTGTTTTCTAAACGACACATTCTAACAAATACTAACTCAATACAAACTGCGATAAAGGTTCGATTGTATGCAGTAAATAAAATATGACTTGGCCGTATTTCCGTTTTCATTTCTTTTCATTTTATGTCCTTTTTTCTGGGCTCCCTGAAAACCATTCATACAAAATACCTTTTCCATATTGCCGAACTTTATTAGTACCGGCGGGTATTTTTACATCACAAATATTTTTAGTTTTTGTTTCAAGAAAGTATTGTCTTCTGGAATAAAATATAATTCCTACCTTCTAGAAACGAAAAAATAATCAAAAAACCTACCTTACATACCAGCAATGAATTATTAAAATCTAAATTGCAATTATGTCAACCTCATTCAATCATCCAAAACATTTTTTAATAACACTAGTATAAATAGAATAAATACACTTCAGTATATTTATGACAGACAGTATATTTATAGTTTTGTAAATACTATATTGAATTAATATAACATTGGTAATATCAATTCAAATATTTCTATATATAATTTAATCTACCTAACCTTAAGTCAGCCGCGGATCGGGCTTACGGCGCAAATAAATAGCTTCTTCGAAAGCTATCGTGAAAGCAAATTAGAATAATGCGCTACGATTTGGCGTTTCAACAAACGAGAACGTAGAATGGCCCTCAGTGGATTATTCGGGAGTGCGGGTGGACCCGGGTAAATTTGGGTATAAATGGAGTTGTCGTGACTAGCCGAGGTTTCCTATTAACTAAAAGTAAAGCTTCAGTTCGTACGCTACCAGAATGCTCGATTGTGATTTCTTTTGCAAAAAAAAAAATATTTTGATTATAATGTTGATTAATCAATAATGTTATATCATGTTTCAATGTCCGATTAAAAATTTGTAAATTGCTTCCGAAAATAACCAAACTCAATGTGGTAATAATGGCATAATTTTAATGATTACGATATTCCAAAGCAATAAAAGTTGATAAAATTAATCGATTATCCGCTGAATATGAAACAATAAAATGCAGTTACGTACAGATAGAAGTTATTACTATATCGACATCTGGATGTTATTAAAATAAGGGTTATTTAAATATGAGGTTTTAAAGGTTAATGTGCAAACACAGCTTGTTTATTTATGAATTAATCAACGTAGTGTAAGATAAATAATAATCAAGTATTTACTTAATGTATATTAAGTAATTTATATTATTATTATAAAAGATTTCAGTTCTTTTATTTCAAAAAACTGTTAGTAAACAAAAGATCGTAAATCAAAAATGCCGATAAATAAGCTGCAATAAACTATCCCATCAAGCTGAGTCTGAGCTCATTTTTGAATTATTGGATGCTGGAAATCTCATACTGAGCGCAACATGTGTTTTATATCATCTGAATACAGTATTTCGTAACATAAAGTTACATACATAGCAAATTGAATACGGAATACTGCAGGGATTTTAATATAACGAAATGTACGAAATAGAAAGGTGCACTCGTATTCATACAAGTGTTAAAAAGTCGTAATAGGATTTCGAATCCAATTCCAATCGTTTGCATTTTTTATTACATTTTTGTGTACTTCGGGATTTGTAAGCTAAAACCGATAGTAATAATAATTTTAACATGCATATGTATGAAAAATGTTAGAACAGTTTCAAAATTATATTCTATTTTAATCTGGTATATTTTTTTGAACGGAGGCAATACGTAGGTCGTAATGATATTGCTTTATATATGTTAAAGGCTACGGCGTACTATCAAGAACCGCCAGTTCTTCCGCTCTTAACGCTTCAATACTTGTCTATTGGCGTTTAAATCTATACCAGAAACAAATTTATATAAAGATATACTGCTTGAACCTAAAAATATGTTTAAATTTCTCATAAAAATGTGTAAAAATGTTATATCTCATTATTCTTACATTGATTGTTGAGTAAAAATGCTTACATTTCCACTGGTTTTAAATTTACTCAATTAACTACGGAACATTAAACTTTTTACGTTCTTTAGGGTCTTAAATGCTTTTAAATTCCTTCTTTAAAATGAATAAAAGGTCTACTTTCATCAGCGTTCAAGCTATAAAACTGGTTTATAGTTATCCAGGACAATCAAATTAAATAATCTGTTTCAGATAAAATGATACAAATAAAATATCAAATATGTGCCCTTGTAACCTTGTATGATTAAAGCATGTAAACATTTTAAGGGCATGCAAGCATTTTAATTTTACCTTGTAAAGTATAAAATATTCCAAGAAAAACGGCACTAAGTCAAATGAAAATGAAAGGGTTACTCATTATTAAAATCCACACGACTTCATTTACATTCCTCCAGATTTTAAATAGTTAAAACGATGTTTTCTCAACACGTACAGATTTTCCGACGAATAATTCCGTCCATTGAAAAAATTCTTCAAAATGTAAATGCAAATTTATATTTCAATTAAATTAATATTTGCCATTTTAAATCTCGCCTGCGTAATTATAGGTAATGGTACCAATTTATATAGCACTTACCCAAGAGATAATATAGAATTTAATAGATGTTAAAAAATGTTATCCTTACCTACTCGCCCCGTATTGTCATAAAACTACGACACTGGTGCTATCAAAGGCGCTCTAATAAAAGCAAAGTAACAAAGCGTAATACAATATCAAAGTAGTCTTTACATACATACAACTGCAATCTGTATAGCTTTGGGTATAAAGCTTAAAGTCCGATGCATACTGCATACATAAAACCACCTTGTGACCGACTGTATGTAACGTAACTTTCTATGCATTGGTTTGTTTTTCATTGATGACTTTCTAAGTTAATTTATATATTCTTTATTTTTCAAGGGCTTAATTTTTAAAGACCCACCCTAAAAAATCCTAAATAATAGTACCTACTTCTCAGGCTAAATTCAAAATATCCGGTTTCTTACTTACGAAACGATACTTTTTAACTTAAAAAATGTCCTAATATCAAAAATATGAATTTCTTAAATGACAAGAAGTCACAACCGAGGCTGATGATCCAAAAAAACAAGACCGAAGTTATAGACGCTTTCCTGAAAGACAGTTTCAATACGGAGCAATGTTAATTGCTCAAATCTCTAAATACCCCAGACAGACTGCTTTTTGCTCCCTCTGTCAACCATAATTAGTTTTTTCCCCCGTAGTAATCGCTGTCGGTACAAACATGCAATGCTTAATGAAAACACTCGCGAGTGGTCGCGTTTAATGTTTATTTACTTCCACTTTGTTTTAAGATGTTTCCTACTCATGGTTCTCGCAGCCTCCTTGTAACGAGCCGCGAGTTACTCCGTTTGTAGCCTGTAGTGGTTATTATTATGATACTCACTTTGTGTTTACACTTTCTACGTCTTAATAAACAGGTTACTGTTAGAAAAGACTTAAAACTAAATATAATATGAAATATTTATAGCTTTATGATCATCTTTTGTAACTTTGTTATTTTGTCTTCAGTATCTACGACACGAGATTTTAATTTATTCTTTAAATATATTGTAGTAGCTTGAATAAGCCGTGAATAATCTTCTATCAGTATTTTACATATCAAAATTATAACAAAGATCCGGTATATTCTATTATATCTTCTACTTATCAAAACGTAAAGCTGGTATAATATTAAAAAACTTTTTATTGTGCTTTATATTTTTTTTTATTAAATATTTTCTTAAGTAAAAGTGTTCAATAATATTGAAAAAAAAAGGTGGAAACGGTTTAAGAAATAATTTAATGTAGAAAAATGTAAAAAAATAATAATATAAATTAATAACATCAATCTAAATATTCATTGTAGTAAATGGTTTACCTTTGGTTCGTTATATTTGCCTAATATTATTCGAGTTTTTAGATAGTATAGGTACCTTAAAAGTGTCAACACCTCTCAAATCAAACTGTCGTCAACTTAGGGTAGGGTGCGGCAAAAAGCAAAAAATTAAAGACCAATTTACATCAGGCCGCAAAATAAGCAAATTTTTACTTTTTTCGTTCCATAAGGACAGAAAAGAAAAGCCGTTCAGCTTTTTAACCGTAGTTATTTTATAACAAAATAAATTTTACTTACTGTTGCAAGACTAAAAGTAAACATTCCTTTAACAACATAACTAACCTACTACTTGAAAAATCTACAAAATTGTATGTCAAAAGTTTCACAGAATTATTAAATTAAAGTCATTCTTTTATTTGTGTATAATAAACGTAATAAGAAAAATATCTTCTTTTAATAAAATTGTTAAATATTAATTGTAATAGAATGTCCACACGTTTTCACGGATACTTATAAAACATTTTTATAGTACCTTGGACACTCCTTGTTTTAATTTCGCGTAAGGATGAACACGTTTTCCATCGACGTCGTCCCTATTCCGCCGCAAGCCTAATGTTGCGAAGCGACGAAATTTATCGCACTGCTTGTAATTTGGTTCCAGTTCTCCCCTCTCTCCTCACCCGACACACTTACATGTAACATTTTCTAATGAAATTGTCCACAAAGCTCGCCACAACCCTCAGGCCCGTTGACGCCGCCGGATGAACCGAAAAAAGTACTGCTCGCGTTACTAATGGCTTCATTTATCACAGTCACTAACACTGATACGCCACAATGTTTTATATTTAATTTAGCGCTGTGCGGAATAAATTACGGTCGTATCGGCTCTCTAACGCTGAAGACGAACTCTTGAATTATTGACAGGTCACTTTGTTGGGGAGATTCTGACTCTGAATTAATTTATTAATCAATCATAATTTATTGTTATAAGATTTATCATGGTATTTTTATTACATAAACATTTTACCTGATATTTATCTTAATTATAAACAATGTACAAAGTTTTAATATTAAATTTAACATTTATGAAACAAACTGAATAATAAATGTAACAATTGTGTGGCTTACAGAAGTGTAGCAAATTAAAATAATAAGTGTCACTACTAAACTTGGAGGGAATTGTGTTTACCGCACTTGTGTGGATGCGCAAACAAAAATGATCTTTATATATGTAGGAAAAAGGACTTCTTGGAATGTTGAAATAGTTTGAACTATGATTCTCCTTAATGTTCGCTTTATGCCTTAACTCGTTCCAAGCTCATGTTACGCGACTTATCCTACAGGTTTACGACGAACGATAAACGTATCCTGCCGATGCCTGCACCCCTTACGTTTGCGCATACGTATTTCTCGGGACTCTGTAGGCTTATCTTCAGAATTAATTTCTTCTTTCTGCCGTGGCATACATTCCTGAATGTGACTTGAAGAAAATGTATATATTTTTCAATCTATGTTGAAAACATTTTCATGTATCTACCAATAAAACGTGAACTTAATTTCTAGAACGACAATCAAGCTTTCTAATAACAGAAGATTACACTAAGACTCTCTCTAACATCCTAATTTAACATATTTTTATGATACAAGATATTAAGAAACTTAAGGAAAACTTTACACAATTTCCTGCGAGGTTTTGAATATTCGTACATCGCATGAGATTAAAGTAAGACAGCATTTAAAAGCGAATCGCGTAATTTGGCAAGTCAGCTGTGATTAGATAGTGCTTTGGCCTCGTTAGGGTAATGAGAATGGCATAACCTTTGCCTGTACAGACATCATTTCATTAAAAAAAACGAACCAAAACTGGAGCGATAGCGCTTCATACGCCACAAAGAAATTCTGATGTAAATATTTGCATACCATAGGACTCACGCAAACATAAACAAATTTCAATTAAAAGCTACAAATTACAATATTTTTTCATATAGATATTAACTTTCAAAAGTAGCTGGGTAATGTTTGATATTTCTGTTAAGTGAATTAAAATCCGTATACGTATTTGATGTATTGGTTTAAGTAAACCTAAACCCATCATTTTATGAACGACGCTTACATTAATTTTACTTTACATAGGAATATGAAAACACTGTTACTAAGAAACAACATAGTAGCAGATATAAATGCAAATATTTTAAACAAAACTATTCGTGCAAAAGTTACGTGTTCCGTCTTTGGTTAGCGTCTACTGTTTGGCGAACCTCACTATTTCGGAAGCCATGTAAATCGTCGGGCCACGGCAAACTTCCCAGATATCTCGCCAAAGGACAAGACGCTAATATATGCAACCCTGCATTCTACGTATTGTTGCTTAATGCAGCAAGTTCCTCCCCTCACTGTATTTATGCGTTCCGTCTTGCAGATTTGTATATTTAAAGTTATAAGCACTGCTCTGTTGCATGAAGTTCGCATTATGTGATAATAGCTCCAATAAATGTATATAATATTGACTGATGAATATTTAAAATTATGATAAATTTTGTAGTGTTTATCAGGCCATTAAATATAAATCAAACAATCTGATTACTGATGGAAATAATGAAAACATTTCACCTGCCTACACTTTAATAACAATTAAGATGGTATATACTATACATATGTAAACAACAAGTACACGGAAAATTATTAAACAATAACAAACTCCGACCCTTTGTATACACCTTTGTCTTGGCGCTATTAAAATAGAAACTCGGATCCGACCACACAGCCTAGTAATTTCTTAGACCCTTTTATCTTTAGTTAATTTAAATTAATTTATTCTCTGTCCTAAATTAATGTTTTCATGTAGGCTATTGTAGTTTCTTAAACATATCTAACAACATAAAGAATCAACACTTATTTTTCTTTGCAACCCCTTGAGCTTTCTTGACATTCCTATGTAAATACTCGCGGATTTTCCTTATAAAACCCGGTGCACCGTAGTTGACTGAAGGATACTATTTGTTTTTCATTATCAACAAAAGCTTTGTTGAAAAGATGATACTCAGCAAATTGAAGTTACATCCAACCGTACATACCGCACTAACGGTGCTGGGGCGAAGATATTTCGTAGTCGTATTTACTCAGGCGTACCAAAATTGTTTGCTTACATGTTTGACGCGCCGCACGCAACGCTCATTACGGCAAACGGGCTTTGTTCAGCTTAGAAAATATATTGTTATATCCGATAAAGTATTCTTTATACTTTTTATTTATCATTTTAGGTAAGTTACTGAAGCCCTCAGACTATAATGGTTGCGGTTGAGTGAGGATATCTCTTTGAATGTATTTTTAGCTATTTGTACTTATCTCTACGATAAAGAAAAATAATTATGTAATCTATATTCTTGTTATTTGTCGAATCCAAATACACAAATAAAAAGGAATATCCAGAATTTACTAAAAAAATATTGTTAATTTAATAATTATATAGGTAAGGTAATAATTTAATTCAATTACAATTCTTCATGCGGGGATAAGTCGGCACACTTAATTGTTCATACAACAAGCCAGCTGGGAATTGTCTCTAAATGTTTCGTGTCCGGGACATAGTTACACCACATATGCTTTGTGGTAATCGTCGGGAACTTTAAACAAAATATTTAGTAAAACGAACCTAATTTCCTGGGTCCCACGAGTGATTTTCGCGTTCAGCACATGCGGTGGAAACGAAAGCGGAGGTCGGTGATGGAAGGCGCAATAGACGGCCATTTACACCTGCGATTCTTCTTCATCTTCCCTAAACTGGCACACCTTTTTGTCGAAAGTAATTATGCTACATAACGTATTAGTCTTTTGGGAGCGAACACGTGTTGTAAACGCTTAATCACTTACTTTACATTTGCGTACGCAAATAATCCGTTAATTTAATTTTGGTGCGGTATTTATGACGTTTATTTAATTTATTATCATATCAAAGTGTAGGCTTCATTTAGCGGATTTTGTGTGCGTGCGAATAAACGTTAATTATATAATCATGTTTTACCATACACAAGGGAAAAACTGAGCATTTTAAAATGGTTATTGGTGAATGAATTGTCAGTTTTAAACATTTTGTTATTCAAATTGCCCATTGCATTAATGATACATGAATAATAGTTGAAAATAGATACAAAGCTTTTACAAAATATATTTGTAATATTTTGAATCAAATAACTAATGCTTTTTATTACCTGAAAGTCAGAAAAGTTTTGATTATAGAAGGAATATGTTATTGATCATATCCGAATCTCGGTAGTATAAAATAGTATAGGCAATAAAACGCAAGGCAGAATTCTTGCCCTTCTAGTTCAGCCCTTCTCGCCATTGATATTTATGCTTTCGGGCTTCTTTTTGAGGGTAATTTGTTTTGAAACTTTCCTCTTTCGTAAAAATGGGTTCGGAATTAATATAACTAGAGTGTTGTAATTGGTTAAGAAGTTATTACTCTCCTGCTTTTGTACGCGATTTCTGTACCTACGTGATTTATTATTAGGGCAGAAACAATGGCTATGCACTTAGAAGAGCTTTCCCTTTTGAAAATCCATTTCCAACCAAAATCAGGAATTATTGTTTTGTACTTAGAACAAATATATATATACACATACATTTTTTCACTAACATTTTGTGTGCTTATTTTTTTTTTTTACTTCACTTAATCTTATTGTAACAAAATTGTAAATAAGTTAAACAAAATTTATAAGATGTTACAAAATTAATAAAATTAGACAAGCAAAACTGAATTCCTTGCGGTTTCCAACCATTAACAAATATGTTTTGACTTTTATACTGAAAATATCGTGTACATAAAATAAGGCACAAAAGCCATTTTATCTGACAGGGTCTTGTTTGAAATCATAACAAATAGCCCTTTAGAAAACCGCATCCCGACCCGAACTGTCCTTCGGAAGGGTGAACCCTTTACACATTACAAATCTTTGCCACAGAACGAGCGCAGTTAAGAGGCTGTCAATGAAATCTCTCCCTCTTCCGACTATTCGTTATGTATCCTAATGGATTACATGAAATAAAGTACGCATCGTCCAAACAAAAGGTCATGCTTCAATAATCTGACCACATACTTGGTGGCCTAAAACTAAATTTATTACGTTTGACCTTTATGACTCTAGTCGGATCAAACCTTAATATATAATAGCGGTTATAAATCCTAGCATCCTTGTTGTTTTTGTTTTCCAATAAATTGGGCTCATCTATAATAATAATTCATTCCTTTGACATCACCGGCATATATGGAAGTTTATGAGATGAGAAGTTACTTACTTCTTATCTAGGTTAAGAAAACTTGAATATCCCTTTCTTTCTATCTTTAGTCTTTAAAGAAGGACAAACAGACATACTAACAATGGTATTAAAATACGTTATTAAACTTTATCAATTTATACTGTAATTATATTTTTGCACGGCTATCTTGATAGCGATTAAAATTTAGGATATTTTTTATTTTGCACAGATTCTATATTCTGTCTGGTAAATTTGTAGAAACCTTTCTGTCTGGAACATTTAAGGATTTGAGCAATTAACATTTCTCCCTATTGAGACCGTCTTTCAGGAAAGCGTCTATAACTGCACCCTCCTTTTTTGCGATCATCTTATTTAAAGTAACAAACATATTAACATTTTATATTTTATATTTTTTTAATTACATACGTGATTTAACTAAATATTGTTAAAATGCTTATGTCAATACGACTTGATCTCAAATCTCAAATATATAATAAGATATTATATAAGATATAATATTATAATAAAATACAAGTGTCTGCAAATTTAATATTTTTCCAAACAAACTGACAAGTGGCGATTAAAGACGAGTAATAAAAACCAAAAAAACATTTTTTTAATTTTTTATCTGTCTGTCCGTCTGTCTGGTATGTTATAAAGGCAAAACTACTCAACGGATTTAAACGCTGTTTTCACATATGGATTATATATAATCTGGAGCGTTGTCAAAATTATTTAAGCTAGAATTTCTATTTTGTTTCATGCGAAATTTAATAAAATAATAAATTGAATATGAGCATGTGCCATTTCAAATTTAGTTACATAAAATCTCAACAGATGGCGCTGACTTTTTTAAAACTCGCTATGATTATGTTTTCGCATATGCTATAGCAGTTTGAAATTGTACAAAGAAATTCTTCAATTGAACTGTACTCAATAACATGATATTCTGTAAAAAATATTTCGTATTCATATGCCTTACTACGTATATCTGAATAATGTCCTAGCTGTGTGTGTGTGTGATGTGAATGTATGTTATTATTTTCAGTTTTATATCGTAGCAATGTAAAGCCTATTTGTGTAAAATTGCCACGGGAATAGGATACTATAGCATTAACTATAATTCTATTATAGGTCTGGATAATTGTAGTTTCTATAGATTACGCGAAAAGTGACCTACACGCGAGCGGAGCCGCGGGAAACAGCTTGTATAATATAAAATACTATAACAGTAAAATGTTTTATTATAACAAGCCTTTTGTCGCGTATAAATTACGAGTATGTATTATCTACTAACTGTTTTAATCGACGTCATTTCCTCTACCCTCTTTCTACATCAAATACAATTTGTAGAAAATGTTTTTTTTTAACTTTTTTTGTTTCAAATTAGAATCAATAAGCATTTCTTAGACCGCGAAAAGAGATATAAAAAAAAATAACATGAAAGTATTCATATTTATCTAAAACGAATATAAATAATAAAATAAATTACATATTTTTGAGAACCAAATCGAAAATCCTTTTAATATAGCACATGAGATGGCATATGCGAAACATCCAATCACTGTATGCCATTCAGTGCCAGTGCCCATCACATTAAAACTTATTTCTGCACCGATCGTTACGATTACCTGCCCATACCCGTCCGCTCGCTAGTTATTCGAATGCGTTTTACTTTGAACGTGCTCATTTCACGTCCTTTGATGCCCTATTTAGACATTTGATTTCAACTCTTCCGTCATTATTCACTTTCAGAACCATGCTAACGTTAGCTTTGAATTGAAAAACAAATGAAGAGCAGTACGAAAACTTTTTTAATTCGCCTAATGCACACCCTGTCTCATCGTCTTTACTACTTAAAGTGCAATTTTTCTATGGATTCGTCGCACTACCTATTGGTAGCTAGCGTACAGTCACATCAACTTTTGTGTAGACATTTTATTTTAGAACCCTCTTGAATGCTTAATATTTCTCTTGAGATGAACATTCTTGGAATGCATATGTTACAGTGTTGATTACTTAAGAAAGTTGTAAGCTTTACATTCATTTTGAATCGTAATGACGCTTGAAGAATTTATGTTTAACATTAAGACACATAGCACTAAATAAATTTCTTGTAATTCCTGTGAAATTGGAGAAAGAAGATATTACAAGGGCGATTTGCGCGATGCTTAATCAGACTTAATGATTACTATGATTTCCATCTCCCGCCCGACGAAACGAGAAACTTAATGAAAAGTCAAGCAAACTCAGTCGAATACAAATTTAGCATTAGTATGCAAGAGCAAAGTTTTTATTCAATATAACTTGCACTGTTTAATCTTTCGTTTGTCTTTTTCGCATCAGTAATACACGAGTTATCGTAACTTCCAATAGCGCTAATAAAGCGCTTGAAGTGGCTGTTTTATTCCAAACGCAGTGTTTACCTTTTAATTAAAATCATTTGTTACAGTGATCGTAATTTCAAGTTTGTATTTGTTTACGCAAAACGAATCTATTAACACAATTAGGTGAATGGCAAATATTAAATACCTAACATGATAATAATAAATTATTGTTGGTTTTTATTTTTATTATGAGTATCTTTATTTTCAAAGTGATTATTTATTCTATATAAATAGTTTTATAGCATCATTGACAATGCCGCCCTCAACCCACCGTATACCTAATTCTGATATGAATATGAAATTGTATGCAAATGTCGGCCAAATGTTACCACAACTTGACAACTCGACAGCGTTATAAATATACGGAAACGTTGCATTGAGTGTATCAAAACATGCGAGTTTCTAGTTTATGATCTACCGTTCAAATAAATCGTTTTGACAGTCGTGCTTCCTTAGCTAGCATGCCAATTCATGTATAATAATCCTATAAAAGAATATAATAATTTAATATTTCTTATTTGAAATGTTAATGTGATAGAAAGTTGAATACCATTTTCTAATACTTTTTATCGGTACTATAGTAGTAATATATTCCCAGATTCTGCAACTGTTTGTCAAGAATTCAAAAGTGGACAGTCGTTATACTGCTGTTACAGTCCAATATCACCTAACTGTATTCAACATGAATGCTCCTTTTGTTTTAAACTAGAATCCATTTTACGACTCTTAAGTCCACAAATGCATTTTCTCGAATAAAGGGTGCCACAAAGTTAAGTGTTACCACTTGCCATAATAACCAATAAACCATGCTGCCGTTGATAGCACGTCAACGAGGGTCGCATCAAATTATATTGTTAGCATTTTCCGGCCTGACACTGGGTTACCGCTGACATTTCACTCTGATTATCTTTAATTAAAAAGTTGGTTTAGGCGTTCACAAAATTTGAAGATATTAAAAGAAATTGCCCTAGGCTCATCAAAGTGGTAACTGAGTGAGTTGTCATAATTAGATTAAAAATGGTTTAAAAGTTAATTTATTAGTCTGCAATTTTTTGTAAATAAATTTATTCTTTGTCAATGCGTTACTAAAGAACTTTGAACGTATCGTATGCTAAAGGAATATTGACAGATATGATCACTTCTCAATTGGAGCTTATCCAACGAGCGTCTAGATTTTCTGTGCGATTTGTAACTCGATACTATTTTAGCTTCCGTTTAGAATAGATATGCCATTTTAAAGTGTTGCGTTTTTATCATATTCGACATGCTATGGTAGATATATTCAGTTATTGAAGCCAAATATTATGAAGTAGGAGCGCTCTCTTCATACCTACCTACTATTTTAGTATTAATAGCATATTTAGGCAGTTAATAGTGCATATGGTTTTGGTCAGCTGTAACAAATATAACAGGATGATTGGAACATGGCTACATTTGTCTGTGCTGGGTGATTTGGAAGAGTGGTGGCTCTAGTGGGATATGATACCTTTTATTTGTTTTAATCAAATATGCCAGTTGTTGTTTTGATGCGGTGAGGTTTGCTGTAGCGGCAGTTTTGTGTGTTCTATATTCGCCCATGAATTCCAGCGTGCGGGTAGATGAATATTTTAACATTTTACATAATATCTGACGAATGAATTCATTTTCAGAACGGATACAAATTTTCCATTATTTGATATATTTTATGTTTGTTCTGCGAATTACATGCATGCTTGTTTCTGTCAATTTAAAAAATATTTTTTTTATATTGATAGTAAATGATAAGACTTTGTATAAATTGACCTATGAATGAAAATGTTAGTAAAGTTCTTTGATTACTAGGTACGAGTTAAATTTAATATAATCAATAATCATATTTTAATAGTAATAATAATATAAAAAGTTAAAAATTAAAATTAAAATATCCACAACAGTAATAATAATATAAAAAGTTGTAACAAATGACACAAATACCAATGCATATCAGACATCGGATTACAGTATTATGAAAAAATATTGGTCAAATCCGGGATGATGAAGTTCTTCGTATTTCTTTTATCTAATTGATTCCACAGTCCTTTGTGAGGCGGTGCGTGCGCTCCGTCCGATTGTGCAGAAGCAATCAATGGTTATGAGGCAACGTACACACAAAGCGACGTCAGCACAAAAATGGATTTATTAAAAATACATTGTTGCGTCTGAAATTTCTTACATAAAAATAAAGTTTATTTAAATTAAGAATAATTTTCGAAATACAATTATCATATTTTTTTTTCTTCTTAATATTTTATTTATTTTGAACATTGTATGGAGAACAGTATTGACTTTTGTAATTTAATTTCTACTTTGTAGAGTAATGTAACGCTACAAATATGTCAATGTTTCAATGCTTCAGATAAATTCTACTCTTGAAAATTTCAACATTCGATTGAATATGTAGAAATATTCAGATTCTTAAATTTAGTCCCCCGTTGTCTGAACGCGCTGGCCCCGGGACGCATCTGCACCCTTGGGGCGGAGGGGACAGTAATCATTTAAAAATGGCGCGCATTCACTGTAAAACGCATATCTGCAATTGCCGCTTACGTTCTACAATCAGATCGCCCTCTCTCATATCGACTTTTTCCACTTCGTTTATTGCGCCCGGTTCGGGAATAGTTTTTGTTTCTGCCGTACTAATCAACGCCTGTACATGGCCATCCGAGTGAGATTTTCCATTTTGCGATTCTCAATAAAATGTTTCCCCATATTGTTGTTACCAGTTTCCAGTTATAGCAGCTGCTAGTGCTCAACGTAGATTGCATCCTTTAAAAATAGATTTACCCATATTATTAAAAAAAAAAGTCTATTCATTGTTATGAAGAAACTAAGGATCCTATAAAATAGGAACACAGCAATGAAACACTTACAATTTAAGTGAACAGCCGATACGGAACCTTAGAAATGTAACAACAATGTAATCAATTCGTCAGAATCTGCGCATAATTCCGTCAACGATAGCCGTAAGCCACTAATTACAATTGCGGTGATTTCAAGACCCTTCAGTTACAATTCCGTTCATTCTTCGAATGATTCAGGCTGCTGCGGCTATGCGGTGCGAATATCGATTTACATGCCACTGTATAATTCAAAGTTTGAATAATGTATCGCCTTTCATTAGCACATTGGGCAGTCCCGAAGCGTATTTGCACATAAATTCGATAACCCACACTCCTGAGAAGGCTTACGTGTGAATGATTACTCCGGCCGAGACGCTAAGTCCTTTGTTTATACAAAAATATTCCTCCTACCTACCTGCCAAGTGTGTATTAAGAGGCTTTGGTACTCTATCGTGATAAGATATAAGTTATTTTATAGTAATCCATTCAAAATTAAATGCTAGAAATATATCTGAAATATTAAGTTAATACTATTTACGTACACAGTGTACAATAAGCCTTATTTTACATTACCCCGGACTCATCGTATATCAGTATTCATAAAAGTTACATGATATCGGCAAACATACTTGGGATGTTAAGAGAAACTTCTGGCAAACTACACAACTTCATTCGAGATAATAACAACAATACGATATTACAAGATTAGTTACGCGAACCTGTATCGAAACCAATTCCAAAAGGGAAAATACCCCAATAATAATTAAGTCTAATAATTGCGAGTTTAACCCACGCGTACAATTACCTCGGGCTTGCTCTCAATCATTTTAATTTTAGCAATATTGTTCTTGTAAAATCATACATGAATTATTTTTAAATAAAAATATGCGTTGTAACCAATTACTATGATCTAGTTATTTGCATTTATTTATTTTTTTACTGAAATAAGAGAAAAGAATTTGTTTTTTTACTGAAATAAGAGAAACTTTCATTCAATCACTTCTAATATATTTCATTTCAAATCACACAACACGCACTTGTAGGTTGCTTTATTTGCAATTTAGGGTTAGCCCTAGAATTTCATATGTGTGTATTATGCGGAATTAAACACATCTAACCTCAGTCTAAATTGCGACTATTCGCCATCATTAAGGGAGGTAACCAGACTGACCGACGTAAATAACAAAGAGTTTTACACTGATCAATGTATTTGCAGAGTCGTTTTAGTTTTAATTAAGCTTCAGTAGGCCGTTAAGTTGAAACTCGCAGTAAATTCGACGACGCAGATCATGCAACCAGATAATAATCCTTTGCAACTTAAACGTTGGCTGTAAATGGGGATCGCTCATTATAATGAACATTAGCGTGATTGTTTTCGGTTAAGTGTCCACCCGCGTCGCAGGTGTGGTCATAACAATGCGTGGAATCTCAACGACTTCAATTATTGAGTGTCTACCGAAACCGAACCCTTTCGGCTCCTCGAGGGGCCGAACTGTCCATTTTACCGATGATAACACCGCATCGCAGGGAACGCCAAAGTAAATATATTAAATAAACCATTACGTGGACGTTTCTGACCCCTTTTATTCTACTACATTTAATTTTAATTTAAGAAAGTAATAACGGATAACGAAATCGCTTTGAACAATTCATAACTCATTTAGTTAACTGAAAATAATTGTTAATAAACAAGTTGTGTAGTGAGAGTTTTTTTCTTAAAATGAATACAAATACGGTAATTTAAATAAGTGTAAATATGCATGACTCTTTTTCTTTTAAAGTAAATAAAATAAATTATGAGAAGTGTACTGACGACGTAGGCACCACGTCGCTCAGACTGTACCGATTAGATGTACAGTGGCAAGGGAACGCCTAATCCAATTGAGGGCTTGCATAATTCGCACGAACTGCCTATTGCGCTATGTATTGTAGTGCATTGAACTAAATGCTTATACCTTGTCTAACTAGACAGAGCGTTTAGCCAAATATTTACTAGTTTTGACGTTTTCAAAGGTTTACCGTTTCGGCTATTCTCGAATATAAATTTATTCGTTTATATCATTTATTCCTTTATATTTATTTATTAATTTATATTATAATTTTAATCAACTAACGGTATTTCTTAGGTCGAAATAAAACCAAAAGAATGCTAACGCAACCATATCACGTTGTCACTAATCTCAACTCTTAACGCAATCTCTAACCAATCCAACGAGAAAACAATACCACCTTTCACGGGGAACAAAGACTAAATAACAAAAGAATGGACTAGACGAATCGGTGCACGGCACATTATCGCCCCCCAGGCCAGGAACACACATGCGACTGCCGCTGACCGGCTTTTAAAGAGAACTTGATAAAAAAAACTAAAAACGCTATTCAATTCGAACCGTGCAGCATTAATGTAGGATTTAAAAGAAGATAATATCGGATTTATGTTACACTGTCACAATAGTATCATTTATTCACTTCAATAGAGACTATTGTTTGACAGGTTTTATAGCTGCTAAAGTTCACACGTCCAGTTGCACTTCAATACTAAACAAGGAGTTAGCCACTGAAATTTTACCAATTTTTTTATGATTGACAGCACACGGGCCGTGTTCGGTCGCGCGTTCCATGCCCAGCGGGGCGTGATCCACTGCTAAGAGACCTACCTATCTACTGGCTGTTGTGCACACATTGTCACACGTTGCATAATACAATAGTTCACCGAAACCGCCACAATTCAGAACACTTTTGAGTTATCGAACTGTTCACAAAATGCAATGTCTCGAAAAGAGAAAAATGTGAACATTGAAAAATCGTGGTAGATTTGCTTCTTATAAAGATACCTACACCTAACAAATTACATAAATAAAAAAGAAAGATACTTTCATTTGTATCTAAATGCAGATAGAAATATGTGCTCATCTCGTTAGAACTTTCATCTACAAATATAAAATTCAATTTCTGAATGAGCACAAAAAATCTTCTACTCTGTTTTTCGCGTTCATTTTGCATCATCCAGCGTAGAATCCTAATTATCTTTCCCAGTTAAGCTTAAGTGAATTATTCCAGCCGCCCACTGTAGCGCACAAACAAAACGGCTCGGAGTTCACAACCTCAGTCGAAAATACTAAAACATTAAAGAGAATTCCCGGCGCACGTATTATATCCGCTAAGCAGTATGTACGCAGCGCATAAGCCTGCTATCTTGGCGGAGGTAACAGAGACCCGCTTCAGCCGGCTCAACTTTTAATAACGCCCGCAAAATCATCTAATTAATCTGATTACGGACGGACTCGTATACTAAGGCACTCCACACTAATGCCAACTTCTGAGCATTAAAGTAACTTATTTGTCCCATGTAGTGCTTTATGGATTAACCAAAAAGGCCACGGCTTATGTACTAAGATAAGCATCGACTAAACAAAATCCCACGAAGGTCGTGATGGTACTAAATTTTTAATATAATATTATATTGCATATCCATTATATTGTTATCAGTCCTTACAACAGTCAAATGTTTCATCCATAGTGACAAGGATTTGTATCCGTAATAAAATAATTATTAATTTGTTTTCGTTTGATTTTATGAAAATCGAAATAGGCTTCAGCTATTCAGGAATGAAGGCTAAAATTCAACTAACCTAAATAAAATAAAAAAACATGATTACTATGCTTATCTTTGTCTGGAATAATGAAGTATACTTTCTCCAATGTCAGTAAAAGGAGAATATCGGATTTCGTTTGCGTATTTCTATGCGGCCCTTATAATTGTAATTACCTAGACCCCGGTCCTTTAGCTCACACACACGATGAATGAGTTTTACGTCTAATGGAGATCTTATCTTTGCCTAAGATGGAGTAAGGTGGTCTTTACAGTATAAACTGGGTTACGTTTGCGTATTATAGGAGGACTTATCTCAACCAAAAAGGACCTTCCTGTCCAGGTCATAAATAAAGGCTGGCTTTGATTTCTGTAGTTGACCCTCACATTTACGCTTCTTATGGCTTGGACCCTTTTAATAGTTTGTAAGAGAATCTCTCCCTAATTCGCATAATGAACATGATGTGATTACGCTTGAGTACAATTTATATATAACGCTAAATGACTTTAACCACAAATATAAGGTCCTATTAAGGAAATGTAAGTACCTAACAGCCTGTTTTTAATTGAATCACGTGTACGAAGTATACTAACCATTACCCGAATGACTTATATAATCGGTGATAATCTACATAATATTCTATGATTATTACTTTGTTTGACGACATGACAATATTTCATCGCATTCTTATAATTTGCCTCATTTTATTAGTGTTATAATGTTGGTCTGTGTATCTCAATATTCCTGAAAATCGTTTTAGTTTCCTAATTGTTTTGATTTGGTTACAAAATATGCAAAATAATTAAAATAATATTGAAAATAACTTATGCTTAATTGTTTTAATCTTCACGTAGTGATTGTATGCTTCTGTTATTATTATGATACGATTAAGATTGCTATAGCTATGAATTCTTTAAATTCAAAACAGATATAAAAAGTTTCAAATCTATGCAATGTAGCAACAGATGTGCGAAGATTTTGAAAAAGTTACCGTTCACGATAAAAGGCAAAGCCCATTGACAGCGATCTAACGGTAGAATACAGAAAGAGGCTGGCGGGATGCGAGCGCCAGATAGGCAGATGGAGCGACACGAATGCGACATTTCAATTTGAGCATATATTATTCATGGTAATGCGTTAAAAGCAGCGCACACTTGCTCACAGCGACGTAGGCGAGTAATCGCGTCGTACGTGCGAACACCACATACGTATTATGTACATATATTCAATGTTGCGCTTTAAAATTGTCGTTTCGCACCATTTGCAACAGTGCCCGATGTGCTTCGCTTATAAAGTAACACTACGAAATGTGGGCTCCGTTTTTATTTATTGTACACAGTACAAAATCGACGCTTTTTACCTATCACGAGAAATTTCCGTCGGAAAAGCAGCGTCCATTGAATTTAGATATCTAACAATTTAGCTGGTAGTTTCGAAAAATGTATTTACCGTCCCAAATTGTATAGAATATTATTTCAATGAATTATATTCAATTAGAGAGAACTTTCTATAAATAGAATCACAAAACTATAAATTACTCACTTCAAAGACGATATTATATTCATAACGAAATATTTGATTATATATTATCATACAGACAATCTACATTACTATCATTAGAATCTATTTTTTTTTATTTCGGTTTTAATATCGCTTTGTATAGTGATATAATTTACCGGATTTATAAAAGCCCTACAAACTAAACCCCAATACTCCCCCTGTATCGTGAGGTCGCAGCGACCAACATCTATTATTCATCGTCGAAGACACTGAACGAAATTTGTGTAAGTGCGTTGTGATCCAACCAATCTCACAATCTTTATTTCATTCGCAATAAATGGATTACTCTGTTCACAAAACGCGTTTCGCTATCGAGGTTTTATTTGGCTCCGTAAGCGATTTTCTCAAGTTATTGTTTCGTTTTACATTGTTTTAAGTTTTATATGTAATATGCATTATTAATATATTCCTTCCTAATAAGCAGTCTTAATAGATGTAGTCTTTATATAAAAAGCTTGAACATAATCTAAACTAAAACAAAATCAACATCGCAAGCCTTCCTTTATTCACGATATAAATTTTAAAGTGGAAGTTTCACTGAAAGTATAAAGATTTCCATTTTATATCTTTTGAATGAACTATTCATAAATATTAGTAGAGGATGCTAAACGTGCATAGGAATACTCACTGCGCTTTGATGGATGGTAATCGATATATAACAATGAACTGCGCTTTATTGTTGTCTATCAAGAAAATTGATAAGAATTCAAGTTGTAAAATATATAAATATATCCTTTTCAACTGAAAACTAACTTTAAAAATTTGCTCTCAATAGAAATAATAATATAAAATATTTGATTGTTAATTATTGACAACACAGGTTTTTCAACTTTATCCATCATTGGGTATGAATATATATTTTATTGAGCAATAGCTAATGGACTTTATACAAATTCGAAACACTGGTATTACTAAGAGCTTTATTCAGAAAAGGCAACGGACTCGATATACCGAAGGTCGAAATGGACGGAAAATTGGCCGTCTCATCTCATTATATTGAAGCTCTACTAAGAATTTCTTCTAAAGATGTAATGAATCTCGTAAGCCTAGTTACAAGCAATAACCTCCTTAATTGCCAATGATATAAGCTAAATAATGGCAAACTATTCTTAGCATATCTAATTTATGACTGTACTGTTTATTTATAATGCCAATATAACAATAGACAAGAGTAATAAAAGTAAAATATGCGCGATTTAGAACACAGCCATTTCTAGCTTTGCAGGCACAGTAGCAAAGCAGAGAATTCTATAATAAAAACATTACCTAAAATAACTGCTACGTATATTGCGGTATCGCGCAAAAATAGGGGTTTTGATTGACGCCAGCAATCGGCTTAATGTAACCTCGAGGCAAGTTTTGCGCGTCGCACAAACGACTGGTTAAATTCAGAGGTCGACGCAAAGCGACGCAATCTCTCACACGTCACGCAGAAGGAGCTTTCCATATAATTCATTTCCCTATTCATATTTGTCTTAGAAGTTGATTCCATCGCAAGGCAGGAATGTAAAAGAAATCCAAAAAGGCTAAGGAAGGATGTAAAATGACATGATATTTTACGGCTCGAGTGTTATTGAAAAAGTTTTGCGAAAATATATTTCTCTCTCACTTTACCATTCATACAAATTGAATAGAGTCCCTTATTTTAGCAGCAGAACTATGCTCGGCGTATGGTTTATATTCGTCGTTGAAGATTACGTGACTGGAAATAGTAAAATCGGATGATGATGTTGATAATGTAGGTCGTAATGGGCCATTGCCAATAAAACCTTATAGGTAAGCGATGGATTAAAAGGAACTAGGTCAGGGCAAGGCCTTACAAAAATAACGCATTTTTGGAAGCTCTTGTCGAGTAAGTTGATGAACGCTTTGATGATGTTGATATTATTGGTGGTAGTATAACAACTTTGCTTCTAAAAAAATAATTAACAATCATTGATATATGTTTTGTTTCTAACAAATATATTTAAAATGATCCAATATTGAAATTTATCGAAAGTAACGAACAATAAACTAGTTATTCAGAATTTTTATTATAAAACAAGAATTAAAAAATATATTACTGGGCCTCACAATCGGACACAATTACAAAGTTTTAATCACAATCATGCTCAATGCTAATAAAATGGTAAGCAATCTTCCATTAAAATAACTTCAATATATAGCATAATACTAGAGAGTAATTGTAGTAATACAACAACAATGTCAAGAGAAAATCAAGTCTAATGAATAAGGAAAAATTAATTCTGTTATTCTCTAAATTTCGTTCGCTACCGGAAGGAGCCAGGAGCATTTCATACATATATACCCATGATTTAGGTAACTCTGTACATTTATATTATCACAATGGACCAAATAATTCCAGAACTTGTCAAAACTTATTAAACTAAAGATATTCTATGCAACTACCTCCGATCCTTCAAAAGATAACGTAGATCAATATCATAACTTTATGCCGGAAACTTAGTGGCCGCTGTGGCCATCCAAAACTTTCATGTGGCTGATAATTTACATAATAGAAGACGGTAGGTCTATCTACTATCGGGGTCATCCAAACTTCTGTGGATTAGGGCTTTCACGGGCAGGGCTTATCGGATTTTGAATGAATTTCGGGATGCTTGCGATAGTGATGTCATTATGGATACTCGATTTATATGCAGATTGGAAGCGAAGTAGCGATTGTGGCATACCGGCACGCGCTGGCCACCGCAGTCACAAGATGCATCACCCAATTTCAAATAATAAATTAGTCAACATTCTTTTATCACATTATCCTAAAAATCAATATTATTTGAATATACGTTTTAATGTAGGTGAAACGATATTTAAAAATTAAATTGTGTCTTTTTATATAATGATATATGATTAAATCTAAGAGCAATAAAATTGATTCAAATTATACAATCAGATTTTATTATCAGAGTTAAATAAAAATTCATGTCACATCACATTTTATAAAATAATATCAGATCATGTTAATGAATTCATAATAAGTACAAATTTAATGATAATGATGAAGTCTTGAATACAAAATATAGAAAATGTATTATATTGATTTGGTTTATCACTCCTCTATTTTAAAAGCCTGGACGAGGTTCAACTTGAAGTATTCTGCGGTCTATTTTATTTATCTCAATATTTTATTTATCTCGACTACCAAAACATATTGACTCAAACATTTAGCACCTGAACCAATTTAGCAATGCGCTGGATTTCAGTATACATTCGATTTCAGCTCCTCTTAATTAATGACCACTTTATCCAGGATTTTAAACTATTGAAAGGGGCATCTATCTTGTAGTTGTATTCAGAATATAAAACGATACCCGACGCTGAAGTAACATGGTTTATGTAAAATTATAACAGTATCGCTTTCATGAATTTATAATTGTTTTTACTAGTTTAAAATTAAATTATTACTTCGTAAAATCTTTAATGTTTGAAAATTATAAAGTTTTATAAAAATCCCTAATAAAAATACATAAACGGATAGACAGTCTAGATGATTCGTCCCTTTTAAAGTTACGCGGAGGAATACAATATCCATAGAGGGCAGAACCCCTTTGCATGTTTTATACAAGCCAGCTGTCAAATTCAAGTTGTTTTTGTTCGTCCATTTTCATGAAAGTTTCGACAAAAAGTGTAATGAAAAACCCAACACATCATTCATCTTTCACCCGCGCTGTCTATTATGAATTGCAGTTTTTTAAAGTTGGTAATTAACATCGGGGTACAGTTCAAGCCAGGTCCCAAGTTTTAAGTGGTACAAAGTTTGGAGAAAGCCCTAATCGTTAAAAGCAAGGGGCTTACTTTCTGTGATAAGTTTATGCGGGTCACGTGATGCCTGTGGTGATGCTACTCATCTAATTAAATGACAGAAAAAAACATAATCTTCATTTTTGACAATTAAGCCATATTAAATTATATTTAAAAGATTGATTATTATTTTTAATTAAATTTTAATCCAGTGTCTCTTGTCCCGGTAACAGTATAGTGTTATTCGATTTTCCATAGACCGGTCTTCCCGTCGTCCGAAATTTGTTGGGGCGATTTAATATATTAATTGCTTAGACTATATTATTTTAAAATCGATATTTAGTTATTACAAACGATTTACACATTATTAAAAATATGTAAATAGCTCGGAAATAAAAAACACAAGAAAAACAATTCCAAATTTTATTATCACGCAAAAGCATTATAAGGTAAAACGATTACTTCCAAAATGGGAACGGTATTTAGATTTAATATTTCAACTTAATAATTTAATATTTAAATTAACGTATATTTTTTTATAATGTCCTCACATTTTCATATTATATTCCCAAGTACAGGTTAATAAGTAATGAAGCGGATTCGAAGTTTTGTTTGTTAAAGTGATTATTCAAATACGTAAAACGTTTTCGGCTTTTCCTAAACTTCTTTCATATTTTATTCATCGATCCTTCACGGTTCAAGACATTCGTAATCGTTGATAAGATTTAAACTGTATACACAAGAACAGTGGGTATGTTTCAGAATAACAAGACGCTAGCTTCCTAAAAATTTAAATATCGTATCACTTTTTTATTTATCTGCAAAATATTCCTAATTTAAATTTTATGTTTAAATGAAACCTTATTAAATTTGCCTTTCAAATAACAAATCGTAATATTTTTTGTTACTGTATCTATTCGTAAAGGAAATATTTATTTTATGAGATTAATTTAGTTCAGTATTTATAAGTTAATAAGATAGGAAGAGTTCGTGTTTCTCACGAACTTCCAAAGAAAACTAATCCTATTTCGATATTATTCCGGACGGTGCCCAATCAATTCGCCTATAAAAACAGAGGGATAAAATGCTGCTATCCTTTCCCGAGAGTTCACTCCTTGGAGAATCATTACGTAAATACGACAAAATTGTACTCGGTCCTCAAAAGGGGTATTATTTATGGAGGGCATAGGGCGGAGTGTATCCAAGTGGCTATATTAGCTCAACTAATATTTTCTTCTTCAAGTTAATTGTTATGTCGCCTTTAAGACCAGGTGGCTTCTCCCATTAGGCCGCCACGGGCAACTTAATACCGGCACAAAACTCGAAGAGCCACTGAGGGAACTTCCTCCCGCGGAAATATTTAAACAAATTAAAACTTTTTCTTTATGCCATTTCCCGAAGTCTCCTTATTCTGATTCGTTTTTATTGAGTTTTCTCCCACTTTCAACTGACTTGCCGAAAGTAAGGCCGTAATTCAATTTGGGTGTATAATGCTGTGTGTCCACGCGTACTTCTCAAACGAAATTCTGTTGTCCGAAACAAATTTGGATATTCAGAAAAATATCTGCCAATCTTCAGCCATTTATTGACATTAAAAGATTTGCTAAAATATTACTTACATTTTAATACAATATCATATTTCCTTTATAAAATTGCTAAGCCAAAATCTTTTACCAAAAACTTGTATCTTCAAAGTAGAAGCGGCGATGTTCTTAGCAAGGCTTTTAACATAGAGTAACGCAACCTGTTGATTCTGCCGCTATAACATGAAAATAACAGAATTTTAAACAATAAAGAAACTTCAGCAACTCCGTTCTCCAGACGAAAATAGCAGAAAAAAATACTTTAAAACATTTTAGTAAATAGACTTCTGCAAACTTGGAAACTATGTAAATATTTTTCATATTTTTTGTATCGTAAATGTAAAGTTATTCAATTAAAAACTTGCCAACCCAAATGCCAACGTATTTATAAGCTTTTATTTCAGCTTTATAGCTGCGGGTTGGTAAGAAGCATCCCTTGTCCGCGTGTACCTACGTCAAACGGCTTAAAACCCGCTCTGACAAACGTCTAAAATACTGCACAGAAGTTTTTTGCAAGCTTCAAGCTGGATTAACTATATAAGTCCCCAAAGTAAATAAGGCAACCCGTTATTATATGCAGGAGGTTTGTTATAACCTCGTTTAAGGAAGCTATGATATAAATTTGCGAGTATATTTATTGTTATTAATGTCTTGTGTATTGTATTTATATCATATGAATCCAAAAGTAAATGTTCATATAAACAGCGTATTATAATCCGCAATTATATTAACTTAGCGATGTGGTAAGTAACTTTCGTCCAAATCAATATATTCAAGACAGCGTAACTTTTGGGCGGGACGCATTGTTCGAGAAATAGTTAGTATTTGATGGACGCAAAAGCTGACCATTACGTCGGACTGTTTCTGAACTGCCAAAGTAACCACTAAAGTGACCACAGTGAGAAAACAATCGCATTGTTAGAGCATTTCTAGAACAACTAGAGTTCCAATTTAGCAGGATGGATGATCGTTAAATTCATTGTTTTTCCTCAATATTCTGAACTGGAAATATAAACTATTTTAAATATACATCTACACTTAGATTTGTATAAACTCTTTATACAGCTGAGCAATCTAATAAGTAACATAGGAACACGTTAAATAGATTTTATTGGGCTCGAGGGAGCATCGACAAACAGTATCTGTAGCTAAGCATTATCAGCCATGTTTACAAATCAATGCGTCACGTCCATATGCGTCCGCATAGACTTGCACACGAACAAACAACACGACAAACATAGTGATTGTGCAGATACTAGTTCCACTGACAAATGCTGGGTTCACAAATAGCGATATCGCATGCTTGCTGTGATGAATTGTGCTGCCGAATGTAATGCTTGTAATTTAACAATTGTGTGCTTTACCCGGGATATCATAGATCCATATTGGTCGAATACGAATAGAAATATAGTTTCAAATGGAATAACCATTTTATACACTGAATAAAGATATTTTATTTGAAATAATTTCAAAAGAAATAGATATATATCAGTTTCTATACATTGTTTTCCTTCGACAGAAAAGTTGTTTAATATTTAGAAATTGTTAGGTTGTAATAAATCTTGTAAACGACGAAGAAAAATTAAGGTTTAGAGATTCTCTTAAACGTGCCTACATCGCAAATTAATGCGACAGGTATCTCAGGGGACATAGCGGTGTCTCCCCTTAAATAAAGTACCTAATAATAGAACGAATACTTAGTGGGAAGGACAGACATTAGAGATTTTTTTACAACTAAACCTTCATTGATACGGCTCTTTAGGTGACAATTACTTCTGAAACATTTCATTAGAATTATGGCTACACTTTTACCATAATTGTTATTTTTAAATATTAGTTTGTGGTCTTAAAATGTGAATTAAGTGATTATTATACACATATGTATAATAAAAATAATTGAAAAAATATCCATATTATATTTTTTAACTTCTGAGCCATAGTGCACAATTTCATTTTCATTGAGACAAAAAATATTTAGAGAGTAGCATGAAGGAAGTTTTAGCAAATGGCAACGCCGCACATCGTCAGAATATTAAAAGCATAATTATACAGACCTAACCGCATAAATGATCTTATTAGGACCCACTTGTTATAGAACACTTGAGGAGACATGACGCTCAACTTTACCCCACTTTTAGGGACTCAAGTTTTACTTCACAGAATATCGCAGTATTGCCAGTTGCAAATAATAAAGCGGGGAGCACTTTAACTTACATATAACGGTCATAACTTTGCTATAAACAAACCAAAATGTACGCGACACTAAACAGACGTTTAGATTAAATATAAACTTGCAAAGTGCTTAAGTTGAAGTAAAAATAATACGCTGGTTTACAACATAACGCGCGAAGTCGTTGGTGCGCCATAATGAAGTATTTTCTTTTAAAATCTTCATAAACTTGGTAATCTCGCTTTGTTATATTGCCTGTTATATTTCTGCTACTGAGATATATTAGAGACTTTCAGCAACATTTAAAAAATAAAAATGAATTATCCACACTTCCCGACTTTAAGCTTTTTAATTTAATATAACCTTATAACTTATTTAAAAGTAGAATACTTGTAGATTGTGTAACGTGTAAAAGAGACCAAAACCAAACGGCACCTAATGTTCCTCTTGGGATAAACTTTGATCACAGGTTCGAACTTCTGTTTTGTTGTTACACTACTGAGGGAATCATTTCCCAAAACATAATGTCTTTTCTGTTCTGACTAATCAATAAACTAAAAATTTGTTTAAATATATTTTATAAAAATGTTAATCTATTAGACTCTACTTTATTTAACAAAAAGTTCCCATGTATACTTCCTAGTGTTATAAAATAACTTTGGTAAAGGCGGCTTTATTGTTCCATGTTCATTAATTTGTAGGATCTTGGTTAATTTGGAAATATTTAATAGATTCTCGTTAAGATCTATCGTGGTATTGAAACACGTACACCTACATAAATCACAATAAATTTTCATCAAGTTTTCGTAGAATCAATGTTTAATTAGCAAATAGCCGCCTTTATCATTTTCCATAATGTTAATGAAATCGCTAGTCCATTTAATATTCCAAATTATTAAAGACAAATTATTAAAAGCATAGCTTTGTTTCAAATAAATTTTATATTGTACAATGCATTTGATACAAACTCTTAAAGGACTTTAATAATTTCCATTTCCAGAAAAAAATCAGTCATCGTAAAAATGAATTTACCGCGTTTGATGCGTGCCGAAACAATATCATAGCAATTTCCTCTTAAACAAATCGCTTTCCAACAAACATTTCTACAGGTAAGAATAATTCAGCAAAAGGTCACCTGTTACGGGTATTCGGCATCGATCATCGGGAGTGCGTCGTGGCGAGGCTCCCGCGTAATATCGCCCCAGGGACCGGCCGAGCAGGCTACTATGACACCAGACAAAACCCTCGAGGACTACTGTCATACTAAACTTACCCGTTTTTTACAAACATACAATTTGAGTAGAGGTCGTTTGTATATCCTTCGGGTATTATCTCCATCACACTGGACAAATGAAGGGAAAAAAATGGGTTTTTTAAATGCTCTTTATTTAGATTTTACACTGATTCAACATGAATATGAGATTGCAATTTGGCGCGATAAAGAATATTTCGAGCTTTTGTAGCGGGGAGATTTAAAAAACAACAATAAGCCAAATTTGGTGTAACATTCGGATCCCAAGCCAGGCAGTGACAGCGCATCTCCGTTCGCGTGTATTGTTCATGTCCTAACCGCCGACTTTCCATTTATTTCTCTATGAATACGTTATTACCTGCTCGCCCCCGCTTATCAAAGTTTATTTGCAGCGTGTGGTTTACTCTGTACCGGTGCTTATTCGTTATTACAGCGCCGGAGTGTTTTATTGCTAGGGCGAGGCTTAAATCGTGCATGACACCCTTGTTTTTCTATATTTTTCCTCAGGATCGTTTTAAGGGTTGAACTATATTTTATGTTTTCTTTGTTACAGATCGAAGACGCCATGTTAATGTTCGACAAACAAACTAATAGGCACAGAGGTAAGTCATAGTTATTAATTTAATATTCGAAATATTAGAAAATACAATATTTTATAAAATATAGAAATAGGTACTATTTAAATATATAATAAACTAGTAAAGTAAACTTTATCTGTGGTTTACAATATAATAAAGTCTAAAGCAATATAAGCAATATCTTTATTATTAGGCAGCCGACTTTGTAAGAAACGCGGTGACAGAATGTCGTTCCTTAACAACCCGAAAATAACGTTTGCAAGTCACATAAGAAAACATCAATATCATATTTGTACACGATTCGCTTCACTGGTCATCTAAGCCCCCAAGTTGATGTTGGTTAACTAGCAATGGATAAATATAGGCGCCGTCCTCTTAGTAAGTCTCGTCCAGTATATGAAGACACGTTTACTATCTGCTCCGATGATCCCTATCAACAATAGGTAATATTGAGATAGAAAATGCATGGGATCTCAAGTCAAATTGGTAGGTTTCTGGTAAATTGGAGGCAAGTCACTAAATAGGTTCACTGTTTTCGATATTGTGTTTCCTCCCTTTAGTGGAATAAATAACAAATCGACACCCCACAATATATTATGGTGTTTCTTTGAAAACATATCGCTATTTTGTGAAAGAAACTAAAGTATTCGTATTTACAGTTGTGTTATAAAAAATAAATAAATAATACGTCTTATAGTAACACGTTTATTAAAACTTTAGGAACAAAATTTAATTAATTGTATTTGTAAAGTAGCGTAAATACAACAATTGAGGGCTTGCAGAATCAGTTGCTTTCATTATGCGTACAACGCGTAAGATTTTAATTAAAATCCTCGATTTCGTATCAAGGGCAACCATCTTTTGTAGGCAACGAAGGTTCCCTTGTAGCAATTGCAGCAAATATAATGTTAAATTTACTTTTGTAACCCCCATTACACAAAAACAGGTTGACCCAAATACTTAGGCTGGGTAAAATATCGTTAGCCGTCATTTATGCAAGTTCGCAAAAACGAATCGTACTTTATTATGAGACAAGGGAAAGTCGACACTGCCATGATCTCTGTAAGATATGATGACGCCCTTAGGGCTATATTCGGGTAATATTTGAGCTTATTTATTCTGTAATTATAATGAAATATATTGTAGCATATTCAAAACTTGTCTTGTTTTAAAATTTTTAAATGACGACTTTTGAATAAAGTATTAAATAAATGACTTAGTTAAATTGGATAATTGTGATTAAGTAAACACTTTTTTGACAAGTACTAGTAATATTATTGAAAAAAAAATACTGTTTACTCTCAATAAGATCTTGCGTCTGGTGTCAATGTAATACTAAAAGATGTAGTAAAATATTAAGTATTAGTTCTATATTCAATGGATGCTTACTTGTGACACTGCTTGGTATGAAACTTTATAGATGCTCTCATACATTCTATAGACAGTTTTTATCAAATTGTTAGTAATAACCTCACATACATTGATAAATGTTTTACTATCATCATTTTACCTGAATTATCTTAACTAAGCAATTGTTTTTACAATGTATATTATTTGGAACATTTTTTGGTATATAAAAATCCTTAAACTTAATCTTTATCAGATATCAAGGAGATAATAATTATTGCTTTAATTTAACAATTTTAATTAATCTATTGTGATTATCATACAATAATACAATTGTATGACTCTTCTAACAATAACTGTTAATATCTTTATTTGGTCTACAGGTTACTTTCTTGAATATCTATAATGAAATTCAATTTAAAATAACTTAATCAATCCTTTCAAGATGAGGCAAATTTAGGAATACTTCCGTTAGTAGGAAACGATTCGAAAAGCTTAAGAGATTAGAAGCGAGATAAAAGTTCTAAGCGTCTATTTCATTATTATCCCCGAATGTAATCAGCTGGGTCGGGTGATCCTCGCAAGTAATGTGAAAATATCCCCTGTTTATTTGTATCAGAGACGGGATCGAGGCAACCCAAACGCATATTCAGTCTGAATATGAATGCAAACTGCCCGAGCCAACGGGCGGAATGGCAAAAATCAAATTAGGTATGGCGTGAATACTTTACGGCGACGTCGGGAAAAAAATTGAAATCAAATATTCATTGACTTTCAACCGGATAAGCCGGCCCGCAGCCATTTCAATACATTTTATTATCTATTTTTCGCGGCCCCCTTCATAACCCGAAGACTTTGCCCATTTGAATTATTAATTTGGAAAATCAAATCATGTAAGCGCAGTATGGTATTGTACCCTCTTTAGACGTTATGTACATTTATTTTCTATTATTATTTGCTCTCAGAATCAGTTTTGTTTTGATAAACAATAAATTATTTTGGATATTATGAGTGAACGATATGTGGATGGATAAGCCATGCGTAATTTATTTAACAGTATGAGTGTACTTATCTCAAATTGTTGTCTACTGATAATACAGTTTCAATCAGAAAGTACTTACTATAGGGATGATATTAAAAAGGAATTTAATTTAAGTAGCTTTAAATAAAGTTATTGAAAAATAAAAATCCTTTTAACCTTTTCGGTACATTAAATATGCGCGAATAATGCATTTAATGGCACCCTTTACTTTTATTTACGACCTTTCCCTGTTCAAAAAAATAATTAACGATGTCCCCTTCCAAAGTTTTCCATTGTTTTACTTTTCATATTTATTTTAAATTTTTAATACCTGTGAACACACCCCTAAAAATATATGTTACACCACACAAAAACATATTAAATAATAAGACTATAAAATGTTTTAAAATGCTATACTTACAAATCTTTTTACGCCAAAAATTCTCATCGACTATCCTCAAAAATAAGGTGAACGATCAACGTATTATAAGCACGTCAACTTCATTAGATAAGCAAAGAGCAATTTCCTACTGTTTTCACGTTGGTTCCACTAAAAGTGCTAGCGGGGGCTCGAAGCAAATGCCATTACACAAAGGTAAAACGACACGTGAGACACAGTTCATAAATATTAAAGAAAAAAAACTGTGAAACCAATCTCGGTGGGGTGGATTCCATTTGGGTCTCACGCACGTCAAGGGCTGTCGGCTGTTATTTTCGGTTTGGTTTCATAATATATCAAAGTCGTCTTAATTAATCTTAGTTACAAATAAAAGCAATAAAGTTACAATTATACATTAAGGTTTATAAACATTTCTCTATCTGTAATTGGCGTTACAAAAGAAGACAGAACTTTTAAAACATTCTCACTGACAACCCTACAAGTACTGATGGAACCAGGAACGCGTTCCTACTTGCGTGCCTTACTACCGTGTAAAGTTTTGATTGGATAAAAATAGCGTTGCCTGTAATACGTTGAATTTTCGTAACATTTGACGCCTAACGCGTTATTTATGTAGGTACCGATTATCGTCACAGGTAGAGTATATTTTTGACCTTTTTGTACTTACTTTGTCTTATTGTTCCACGACATCACGATTTAATGATAAATATGACTTAAAAATAATAATAATCTTTTTATTTGAACAGAATTCGATGACTTGAATGAAACGGAAATACCCCATTAGAACCTGTTCAGTAGATTAGTCTGATAAAATGCCATTAAACAGTCTGATAGTCAATATATATAGGCCTAATTGTCATAAAAGTTTTGAATATATAAATACCAGACGAACTCATTGCAATCTTGTAGAAATTTTAAGTATTTTTTTGAGGTTATATTTATAAATCTTAATGTTTGAAAATATCTTTAAACATGTATAGCCATGTTAAGCTTATTTAAATTTATAGAAATAAAGAATGAAAAATAAACCGATACGGGCAGGGATTCGAACCCGCGACTACTGGGAAACCGTCCCGTCGCTCTACCAACTGAGCTACCGTATCTACGGTATACGGTACGGTATACGGTATACGGTAACGGGACAGTTTCCCAGTAGTCGCGGGTTCGAATCCCTGCCCGTATCGGTTTATTTTTCATTCTTTATTTCTATAAATTTATAAATCTTATCACGGTATCAACAATATTATTAAGTAGTTACTTACTAATTCTTCAGAATAAAATAATATATTATTTTACAGTTATATAATCTAAAAACAAATAAACAATTCCAAACTGCAATTCTAAAATAAAATTTTAAAATACGATTCAATCTACAAAACACTTCAATTCGCTATTTTTGTACATGTCGAGGCAATTCTTATACTCCTAAAGCTTCTAGAGAAACTCTTGCGATTCTATCTCGCCCAGCTTAGTGCGGGGAATTTTGATCTTTATTCCTTCACACGAAGGCTTGTTTGTGAGTATTTTATAAAATTCTAAATGTGTATTCACCAAGTACTAAGTGGCAGCACGTGGCAGACTCCTCAGGGATCGTGGAGTGTACTGGGCTTAGGTGCATCTTGTGGGGACCCACCCTTGTTAATATTACGTCTATTACTATTAATTTACTTTAAACAGTATTTATTTTAAGTACACTACTGTAACTTTTTTGTTTTAATTAAAACAAACTCTCACATAAACAATTAAAAAGCGGATTATTATAACTATTGAAAATTGCTAAAAAAATAGCGGTATCTAGATCTTACGAAACGTAAACACTTATTTTGATTAAATTCTTAAAAGTTTTACAAACATTTATACATATATTAGTTTTATGATATAATATTCATTATAGAACCAAATTTCAACCATAATTATCACATCAACGGAGTTTCAGTTTGCTTTGAAATAAAAGTTAATAGGTTTTCCCTTATTATAATTCTAATTACTAATCAAGTTAGTTTAATTACAAATATCAAACTAATGTTGCGACAGTTCAGGATTCTCTTCAGTAATAGAACAGAGAGTGCAAAGTTAGTAACGTCGATAAGATATCGGGTTCCGTTCAAGCAAATCCCCTGAGGAACCCGCGGCTGAGAATGCATCTCATAGTACCACAAAATACATATAAACATGAATCCAAAACTCGAGGGAGTGTTCTGTGATCAGTATTATATATTTATATGTATATTTATTTATATGTAAATTAATAAATATTTAAAATGAGTAAGTATTATTTAACATAGAAAAACCAAGTTATGTTTGTTTTACGTAAAATGTTAATAAAATATTTTAAAAAAATATTCCAACACGTCAATTAAGATGCTTAATAATTGACAATAATTTATGCGGTGTTTCAAAAAATATTAAAATGGAGTTCACTTAATAATCTTGATCCGAACATAAATCGACTTGTATTAATATCCAAAAACCATTTTTCACAATGAGTATCCATAAAAATATTACCACCCAGCATTTTAATAATGGAGCGTAAATTCAAAATAATATGTTGACCTAAAGTTGTCATTTTTAACGCGCACGATAAGCTACAATTAATGGGTGCGTTCCGTTAATTTTGAACCGGTAGCATCACGTATCACCGCTACTCAATTAATATCATCAAAAAGGTGTATATTTATCTTACCTTTAAATATTTACCAGATGGTATCCCGGTTGCAATAAGTCTATACACACGTTAGAAGAAGATTGTTGTCCCAGGAGAGAGCGGCGAGAAGTGGTATAGAAAATACTGGCAAGCATTTTAACACTTCTCTGTTTTGCGTTAGATATCTCTGCTATATGCGAAGCTGTCCGCTTCTCTATCTATGGGTATTACCTCTGGGGTTTATGCGATGGTGGTTCTGTATAAATGTTAAATATTGTGAGCGGTAACAATGCTGAGATGCTTAGATTGTCGAAAGTGTATTTTGTGATATTTTTATTTTTGGTGTAGATAGATCTTATAAGTTGTTTCTTTCAACAAGATTGGTAAGACGTTTGAGAAGTACAAAAATACTAGTACTTTATAATATAAGTCTATAACAAGGTATAACGAAAGTATATGCACTCGGGTTTAAAGAATTACGTCATCATCGTAGTATAGATATCCGTTACTTTGCTGTGCGCTATTATCCATATTATCATAATACAATCCACTAGCAATATACAACAACCTAAACTGACATTTAATAAATCCTTTCGAACTCAATGATTCCTTAATAGCGGATGGCAATAAATCGGACCGCAAAAATAACACCAATGAGGCATTAAGAAGCTTTAACAATACGTTAAGAATGTGTTCAAAAGTGTTTTATCAAATCACTTCCTTGGGCCTTCGCCACGAAAAAGGAATACCTAAAAATAGTGAGTGCGGGAAATGACGTAGTAGAAAACCATTCACGACCTCCTTACTTGGTAAATAGAGTGGCAACAATTGAAAAGTCATCCATTCTTAGACCGGGGAATATTGAGTGCAGCCTTACATTGTCAGGTTTTCGAACAATAATCGGAGCACTCGCCCAACAAATAAGTCTATGGTATTGTAATTATGGAGGCAATGGTTCGCGTTTGCTTTGTCCTATTTAACGACTTCTTTCACTGTTAGTACGTACATACTTGGAATGTGTAATCGATACTTAGGTTCTCGTCCCTCGATTCACGACAAGTTTTAACTTGGAAGAATATATTCTTTAAGATATTAGATTCATCATAGACATCCATAAAGATTAAAGTCCATTTCTCTATTACACAATAAGTTATTCTGATTATTAATAATTACTTATATATTAAAAAATGACATATCTACTTACTGAGTTCAGCGAAACACAGTTATATGTAACCACCAAGTCTTAAACCTCACCGCGAATTAACTTACCCGCTTGTTTTAGTTATATTAAAGGAATCCTGGCGTTATTATCTTGAAGCATCTTACTACGCACCCATTTATTAACCATCTTAATTGCTGAGACCAAGTTAATTACTCCCGGTAAAACTTAGTGCCTAAAGAGCGTTAGCCGTTAATATAGTATAAATTGAACGTTGAAATCCTTAATATCATTTCACAGCAACATCATTCCTGTGGGAACTTTATGTCATTATCCACTGGATTATCGCTCAAGTTGTACATTCGGAATGGTACTACTAATGGGGCCTTAACTTTTTTCATAATAAAATTATGGAAAATCTCCGGCTACATGGAACAATTACTTTTATTTATAGCCTCAATAATTTACTGTCAAAAGCAATGTCGTTACGTGGGGATAAGGATATTGTCATCCTTATTGGATTTCCGTATAATCTATTGAAAAGTTTATATAACTTCACAACGGTAGGGTCTCTGCTGGATGGAACACTATCCAGTCATACTTTTTTGACAGTTATCATTTATTACATAAAAAACAACTTATTCCACACTTTTGTGTTTTCATTCGATCATTACAATCATTTATTACCAATAATTTATTAATTACATGAATAGTTTTTTTATTTTAATTTGATCAAAATGTATAATAGTAAGAAAATTTCAATCACATTTTTAATTGTTATTTTATATTAACATTAAAAATAAATTTTAATATGCAAAGATAAATATTTTTAAATAATGATAAATATTTTAATTCAATAGAGACGTTTTGTTAGGTTTAGATAATAAATAATGTTGCCAGAACTGTATATAAAATAAGAACTAGACTTGACTAGACTACTAACTTATAAGATCTCACAAAAACTATTTTCGACTTGTAGGTACGTAAACGCTTAGAATAATAAATGCGATATAATTTAGCTAAAGTAAGGCACATGTTTTATCATTTCTTCGCCCCAATGGAATCAAATGACACGTATTTTTATATATAAAATATTATACCATTTAATTCTCATGAAATTTTGACAATTTACTATTAGAACCTCAAATAACATAATAAGTCTGTAATTGGTTTAATTCACCCAGTTTTACATAAATATTATCGTACCTAAATTCCTATTTTATTTATTCAGGTTTTATAAATCAATTATCATCACAATGATAATTTATGTAGTACTCGTGTATTAAAACACAATATCCTCATATATAATAAGATAAACATTGGTACAATTAGTTATTTAACAGCCATTAATGCGGACACCACTGTCATTGTGGTTATGAATTAATCGAAACCCTTTCAAATTGACATTTCGTGCAATAGTGGCACTTCAATCGGGTGATAGTATAGCACCTACGTACCAGTACAATTGCAATCAGTCTAATATGTTGAACACTGGATTCATCTCATTATCATGGGTGACCACAGGTGAATGATGGCGTGGCGCGAGTGCCGGCGCCCGTTTTGTTTGCGGTCCATTTAATGCTCACGACAAATTGCGTGTTTGCTGCCACAACCGAGAGATCATTCCAAAGCTGAGAGAAATAAATCGAATGATTACTTTTGTACAATTTGGAATATAAAGTGAATTGTTGCGAGCACCGGTGACTCGCTCGTGTAATTCGGACCGCGGCTGCCAGTAATAGTTTCTTTTTCAGATTTTTTATGACAGATCCGTAATGACTTTGGAGTGTTACTTTTAAGAGAAATAATTACAGAAGTTGTTTTTCGTAACAATACTATCTTCACGTTTTGTTTTTTTATTGCACGGAAATAGTTATTTCTTGACTTAATTCCTCATTGTGGTTAAAATATATTTCGAGTAAGAAAAATATAATCAAAAGTCTCTCTTTTAGAAATTGTAATTTGTAACGAATAAAAGTACGCTTAAGGTTATTTCATGAAAACGAACTCTTGTTTTTATCCTCTTAACAAGAAAGTAATCTGACGAGCTCGGTCGCGATAACTGGATTTTTATGTAACAAACTCGACTTGCGCCTACCCTCACCTAGCCCGAGGCTCTCTTAAGAAATCCCTGCATTGTCAGCTTCTGAAGATTCGATGTAATATACATTTTTTCGTATTGAAATTACAGTTGTATTTCGTTCGTGGCCAATGCTCACGATGTCGAGAAATCCTATACGAGTAGACTTTATCTACTATATAGCGATGTAACTACTGAAAGTTTTATTATCTATGCCAGCGCTACAGTTTCATAAGCGGAACACCGTAAAGTGTAACAGGGTTAACGCCATGATCCTCGTCTAGAGACAAATTCGCCGGCTACCTTATATAGAACCATCTTTGCTTACTCAACATTAAAGTAGCAGCTGAATAAAAACTTTTAAAAGATTTACGACGTGACTCGGATCGCACTCGACGATTTCAGTATTAATGTCTAACCTAAGTTAGATATATTATAATGTTTCATCTATAAATAGGCTTTAAATCAATATATTGACCAACAAAGCGACATGCAATGTTAATATTGCGAGCTAATGGCACCAATCAATATAATTTCTGGATTAGTCATTGCTAGACAGCAAATAATATCTACATAATTATTTATTTAATTTAGGTTCCCCTTTTATTTTCTTAATTTCTAATAAACACTACAGTAGAAATAGAAGGTCAAAAGTAATTTTACTAGATCTTCTTTCTAGAGCCCGAAATCGTCAACTTGGTCAGCTGCCCCTAGTAATATCGGTTCACCGAGCAAAATTATCTACAAGTGTCGCAAGGGGGTAACACGTATGGCACTAAATTTTAGTTAAAGTCATTCCAGGCAACAGGTGCACGGGATGAGTCCTCTTGAAACTCGTAATTATGACCTACGCTCTGTTTAAATGTACAAAAAATCCACGTTCAACCGAAATTTGATCATTAGATGAATACATTTAACCATCAAAAACGTTGATTTATCAACCATTGCATAATATATGACAATTCCGTTACACTCTCATACCCAAAATTAATTAACCAACCACATGCTACGCTTGCATTCAAAAGCATGAACACTATTGATAGGGCCAGCTCTTGAGGCGAAAGGGATTGATGAATCATAAATTGAATATATTATTCAAACGTCAGGACATAACATGAACTGAAATATTTTGGCGCCAATATCGCTACATTTACACATTTTACTCACTTGTCAATTAAATGTCACACGCGATTCGCTGCGAATTTACTCAGTCGCTTGCGAATATCAACCGAGTAAATGAAATTTGCATAAAAAACACATAGTTTCACCGCGGTGCTGTCGCGTGTAGGGGTCGCCGTGAAAATGTAACTCTATCTTTTTAATACACCTGAATTTTTACTGAAATAAAGCTTTGGAATAAAATGCTAATAAAGCTCCGCTTATTTCATAATTCATTTGAGGTTCAATTAACTTGGTCAAATATTTACACATTTGTAACGAACGTTTCGAAAATAAAATTAAATGTGAAATATAAAAACGTAGGCTATAATATTAAAAAGTATAGTTTGTTTCGCATCTATTTGCAAATATATTGGGTTCCAATCAGTACTATTATTGTGTTGAAATTAAATGATTTGTATTACCTTTTGTGTTCGTAGGTAAATACTAGCAAACATAGTTAATACTTGTATATACATAAATGACTACATAATCAACATTATTCATTATCCAACAAATAACAAACAAATTGCCAACCACGTATAGATTTTCTATTTGAAATTCCAACAAATTTCTAATTAGTATATTTGACGTAGAGCGCTATCAAATAGGCCCTAAGGGTATTTAAAAATCACAGCATTGGCGAGATGTGATGTATCAATCGAGAATTAATTTAAACTTTGCTGGCCAAAGCGAGCAGCGCACCGCCCTGGGGACTCAACGGGCATCAAATCGAATAGAAGGTTATAATTGACTGGCATCAAACGAATAACGGCTGAAACACCGCTTAGCTGTCAATCAAAGTTGGGCCTTAAACTTTAAAACATTATAGCAAAGACCCTTTGTGAGAATATACCCTTAAAACATAAAAGTTATTGAGCGAATGTTCCTGAAATCTAACATCAGATACTCACCAAAGTAATTAGGATACGGAGATGATTTGAATGATACATTTGCGTGCATGATTAATATTCGTAATTATTCCAGAATGTGTATGCAAAACAAGTTTCAGTTTGATACTTATAACTGGATTAATTAACGATAGAATGGTAAAATAGTCGTAAGTCGTCAATTATGGTTCAGTAAATTAAGCCCGTTATGCTACATCGTTTAATATTATTGTTACATGGTTGTTGAGTGGACGAGTTCATTTTAACCTATACAATTTTTGGATTCTGGATTCATTACTACTGATGTTTTCTGACAGATGTATTACTAACTTTCAGTGTTAAATGAGTCTGTAACACTATGTCACACCCAACAGTTTGACAATATCGTTCAAGAAAAATGACTTTTTTACGGCTTCATTTACCTTACTGTGACAGTATTATTAGAGTTGCTTTTAATATAAGTATTTTTTATAATAACATTAAAGTACATATTTTCAATTAAAATCATTTTCAATTTCATTTCAACGACTAAACTTAGATTTAATGCTCAGATATCTAAGTAACTACTACGTCGAAACAGTTTGTGTCAAACTTGTAAGCAAACTATCAACGCCTGAGGATCTGACCGTTTCCTGTCTAGCTATGACAGGGCCAGGCGCCTAGTCTTAAACTAAGCTTTATGGAAAATTAAAAACGTCAATCAGAACCTATGTATGTCTACCGCCAGTCTACCACCCGCTATTACGGATCAATCAGCAGTTCTATTACTTGCGCCTTGATTGCGTTCCCCTTAATTCACACACGTACTAATGAAGGTGCATATTTTTGATATGAGGGGTCTTTTGTTTTATTGATTAAATAAAATAAATGTTATAATGTAACATTATAAGATAATCATATTTAACAAGAAATCCAAACACTTCAAAGTGTGGAACAATGAGTGTTTCTGTAATAAAAACCTTGAAAAACATTATTAAAATCTTCTTTTTAACAATAGCCTGGGGTTGTATTAATGTCCGCTAAAGCCTCTAGATTAATTTCATAATAATTCATATCAAGTAAAAAAAATATAAAACATTCACACAAAAAGATTCCATTCAAGGAAAAGGTTCGGAATTTTAAATAACAGATGTTTTGATGCATAACAACACACAATCATTATGTTCTCTTTACATTAAAAATGTTCTTCCCTACCATCCTCTTTCATTTACTTCTTATTTTGCATAATACTCTTTTCTTTGAATAAGAACGTCATTCATTCATTATTTCAAATGAAATTAAAATATCAAAACAGCTAAGATATGTAGAATACTAAATAAAGTAGATTATTGGCGCGCTTCAAAAAATATTAATAAATCCTCTTAACTAAAAAAGGAATTTAAGAATTTTATTCACATGATTATTGCATTATTTGAAAATAAACATGTGTTAGTTGAATACGAAACACAGTCAGAATTATTAACAATAGTAATGTACCTCTCTCATCTGACTTTTAACCTACATTCGATCTCAATCAAATTGCTAACAAGTAAAAAAACTTTAAACGTAAACTAAAAATAAAATAAGTGCCGTAGTCATATTAATGGGCAGTTAGATTTTTCCATACATTTGTATTAGTCTGCCCTAGAATGTTTTATAGCGTTTGTTTTAAGTGCTTAGCAGTTCACGACCTCAAGTAGCTATTTCCGTTACGCTTTAAGTCAGTCAGTTTAAAATCAGATCGCAGCATAAGCACAAGTGGCATCTGCCATTAAACATTTACGTCTTAAGATAACGCCTGCTTTTTGTGTACTACGCGCTTTATGGCTCTTTTATTGTACCCTGATTTGATCGACGATGTGTCTACTTACCTAGTTATTTCAAGGATAAAGCCGATTACAGATTGATTGCAGTTAAAAACTTTTCTACTTAAGCGTCAGTTACAAAACAATGAGTCACAATTATACCAACGTAACCGTCTTCATTGGCACCATTAAAGATTGTTTTACAGTTTTCCGAGTAGTTTCTAAACTTAGATATAAGTTTAACGAACATTTATGTGCTTAATGTATTTTAACACGTTCGTAGAATATTTACACACCTCAAAGATTAGTTTATTCGTGATATATATTTTCATTTAATTTATACTTCGGTTATATTTATTAGATAACATACAACACAAAGGGCGTTATAATGAATAGTCTGGAAAAAACGAGGCTTTCGTTATAAGCTACATGCATAAATGATACGACGAATCTGACAAATGGTACGACAGACTATAACAATGGTGGTGCTTCCAAGTGGCCGTTCAATTATGCAAATAGGAGGAGCGATGTCCGTCCGGCAATAACAAAACTGTTTAACAGCTGACAAACTCCGTTCGTCCGTGTAACATTTTTGTATTCACACAGCCTCCTAAGCAATAAAATGAAAACAGGTACATCATACGTATGACATGTCCGCCGTTCATATTAAATTAGACCGCTCCCGGCTATCTACTTTATTTTTATTTGAATCCCATGAAAATATGAAAAGTGTTTGCTCTTTCGCGTTTGGGAACACGGCGCCACCATTTTATGCGAGAGTCAATGTTTATGAATTTGTCAATAAACACCCGGACCGGCGTAGTTACCTTTGCAATTTAGCTGCCGCAATATTTGTGACTTTTTTATTTGCATACGCATTCTGTCTCTAATTGCATTTAGCGTGTGAGTGGCTCATATAAACAGAACTTGATTATAAATATAAGTATTTTTAGCTTTTAATGCTGTGTCTAGTCCGTACTTATTCTTAACATAAATGGGTTTCATGCAAAGAACACATAAAAACCTTTGTAGAGCGTGTGTCACCCACCAAAACATTATCGTAGTGTCTTAGTATCAGTTATAGCACAAGTGTATTATAGTGCATTTACTCAGGATATTTTATTTTTAATAGATGCTAGTTTCATATACTTCAGGTATTATTAACATTACTAGATCAATTAATGACAGCCGCTAATAATGGAAATGAGATTTTAAATTAATAAGAAGCAATTTTTCATCCGTAACTCCTCATTAAACTGATCCAGCGCTCTGGGTGCTTTATCACTCAGTCAAATTGCGTTTTGCTTAATTTTCTTTTGCCGGCAGGTGTGTTCGACAGAGCAATTATTTACACCGTCAGTTGTGACGTCACTTCCTAACGCCCTCCATACTATGTGGTTCTTCGACTAAAACTTTTGTATGGTTGTCTAGATAGTTTACTACTCAAGTTATTTAAGTTTTCCATTCCACATTCTTTTGAGTTTATTATTATCAAGTAATATTTCATTAAATTATTCAATCTTTATTTTGTATATTTATATATTATCTTGCGTGTACATACATAACTGGATACAATGTAAGTATTCGTCCTTAGGGAAATTTATTTCTTATAATAATTAACATATCAATGTGTCACTCAAATGTTGTATTTCAAGCCTTCCTGACTTATCTAGAACGACGATATATAATTAGAATGGAACCCTTCTGCTTACCCGACATTAGAGCCAAGGTCGCTTAAATGCTTGCTAAATATCACATCCATTTATTTGTTCCCCTTGTGTTTAGAAATGTCACTGTGGCTGATATGCCTATGGTTTAGTGTCACTAATTTGACACTGAAATATAGGATTAAATTAGAGTATAATGCCGACGCTTAATAAAATGAATATCAGATTCGATACTTGTCTGTTGTTTTATTAGATCTTTGGTTTGATGAAAATTTAATAATGATATTCATAAATTGAAAGATTAATTCAAATTCAGAATATGATTTCTCACTTGCTAACAGTGAAAATGAATAAAGTGTCATGCAGTGTTCTTGACAAAAGCACTCTTTCACGAAGTATGTAACCTATTTTCGATGTGAAGTACGTGCACTCTATATATGTGAGTTTTCAGAGACCATTTTTTGGGTTGTTATAAGGTGCCATTGATAATCTAATAGTTCATGGGAAACAAGCCGTAGCATTGTAGCATTTTGTAAAAAGATAAGATAAGTAGATAACAATAAAGATAAATATTAAATAATATACAAACAAACAAAAGGTAGAAGAATATGTGCTACTTTCTAGTAAGCATTTACGAAATAGTTGTTTTTAACCTCAAACAAAATCTTAATATCAAAACTTGACATTTATGATGGTAAATTGACAATATGACATTTAGTATTCCATAGACCAAGGAAACCTACTTTACCAAGAAACCATCAAATAATCGATTACAATGAATAACCTTTTACTTTTAAACTAAAAAAAAACATTTGTTTTGCCGTCACGCGATTCCGGAAAATGTTTTTATTTTTACCATTATTTTTGGACATACCTGAAGATTTTCAAGTTTTTATTTTTACTATCGTTGATAATCATAAGTTTTGTTATCTTTTGCGACTACATTTTGTTAAAGAAAAGGAATAAACTATGAACACCTAAGTAGAACATCTAAAAATGGTATTTTTATCTACACAATCTAAGTACAGAAACAATACATATAGAATAAATATTAAAATGCAGCTGCAAATATTAATAAATAGATTTCTATGGAAACTACCTTTCCAAATTGATCAAAATGGCCGTATTCAGTGTCTAATAAACTGAACAATTTCATTTCAATAAAGTCCACAGCGTAATAAACGAGGGAACAACATAAATATCTTGCCGCGCCAACCGCATCGATAACATTCTGAATACACCGGTGCATTTTAAAGCCTCGGACGAAACCGTTTTATAATAAATTCTCCCTTCCAGTTCCCTGTGGGATTAATCGTCTTACTTTTCTCACTCGGTCGTAAACCTCTCTGGGAATTATGAGCTAAGATCTACTATGACCAGTCCCATGTATATCATATTCACTTGACAGAGTAATGCTCATAAATAGTAGAATATATCATAATAAAAATGAGAATGTTTTTAAACATATATTTTTAAGGAGCATATTCTGAAAATTACTTATTAAATTTATACCAGTTGTATACATGGGCTTTACCACATCAAAAAAATGTATATTCTAAAAACCTTATAAAAGACTAAACGGTAAGACCCTTTTCATATCTTATATAAGAAACTGGTTAATTTACTGTTTTAAATAAAAATAATATTATATTTCTTATCATAATTTTTATTTTAATAATTTATGACCATTTAAATGGAGTAAATCTTATTAAAACTTCAGAAACCCACCTGGGTACTACTTTTATAAAAAAAAATAAACGTCAAAATTAAACCCCTTGTCAAGCTTATTTGCTCTGAAGATGCCATTTACCGTTTCTCATTAAAAATCTTATTTAGGGTATATCTTACTTAAGACAACGCAACAGCTACGTGAAGTTAAATAATTAATTGGCAAATGATGGTACGGGATAAGAATATTTCAAACATATAAGTGAAAGTTGTCAAATTCATTTATAACCATGACTCTTGTACGATGAAAAATTATTTACTACATTATATCTTAATTTTTTCATATTTAAAATGATGTTACTAGTAACGCAAAATGAAATCAAATCTATTTGTGTTCCAAAATGAATCAAATGAAGAGCTACTCCGGGTCTGGACAATATTAGATAGGGCAACTAGCACCTGATGGGTTTTACTGGTAGCAACAGGGTTTAGTTCATGTCACAATCGGCCGCCGCACTGGAATTAACCGCCACACCCGGCTTGCTCTAAATGTCAGTCTTATTATCATCTGACACTCTGGGATTACCTAGGATAAATTGTTTTAACGTTTTGGAAGCGGGCTTTTCACTGAATGTCGACAAGTGTTATCTTTTCAAATTAAAACTCCACTCCCCGGATCTAGTCTAACTTTGACTTTGCTCTTTTTACGCAAAACTAGTTTACAGTTTCATTTAGTCTCTTTGAGCTCACCAATTAAGCTTTTGATTGGTTGCAACAATCACTTACCTGACACTGTCAACTGACATACGAATCAAGTTTCATGGGAGACCGGTCTACAGTACGCCTGCTAATACCATTTTCCGTTTGGCTAATAAGTTTAGCATGCGCTATTACCAATCGGACTCGGGCTTGATGCTTGTCGAGCGCCTCTACACGGCAATCAATTTGTTGCATATTCGAACGTTTTGATTTTACGAATTTCGGAACACGTTTCTTGCTCGTTGCTTCGATCTTTATTTGAAGTTCCAAATTTTCAAAATTTTAATAACAAGTATGTCAACAAAATTATAATATTATTTATCTATTATTGTTCATACATTATTTAATTTGAGGACAAACAAAGATTTCTATGTTTAAATTGTTATCGATACAACATAGCAATCTGTAAATGCTTGGTAGTACCGACAGGTCCAAAGGTCTTGGCGAGGGTGCCGTTCAGGTTCATTTGACATTCGGATCACGAACGCCTCGAACGATGTCCCATCTCAGCTCGCTAGCGCCGATTGCATTAATTTAACCATTTTATAAGCGATTTAATAGACAATCATCTGATTCAGCTATTAAAACACTGACGAAAATGTAATGTAAGTCACGTAAATTCAGCTTTCTTCACCTCCTTTAATATTATTAAATGCAATGTTTAAGTTATTTCGATCTTACTGAATTTGAATTATTATGAATATGAAATATTCAATAATAATATTCACTAATATTATAACAAGATAAATTATTCAATATAAAAATAAATTTTATAGTAATCTGAGCTAACTTTGGCTACTTTCGATGTATCCTCTAGGGTATTCAAATCAATCTCTGAACATTTTCAATTTATTTCAGTGTCCTTATCTGTAACAGCCTCAGCGCTGAATTAATCTAAGCGGACTCTTCCCTCGCTCCGTGCCTCTTACCGGAAATTAAACGAATTAACGCCACCCAAATGTACATTTTTCACTTTGGAACTCGCTCATTCTATCGATGAATCTCCATCTTTTTCATCGAAAGCGATCAAGGGATCTGTGCGTTTATCTGTCTTCGCTTAGATGGAACAATTGATACGTTGGTGATGTACATTGAATCCTAAATGGAATTCATGATATTGATTCGTCTGCGCTCCATTTATTTGTCGAACGGTTTGATTAAACGAAGTTATATGATTACGTCTCGACATCTGTTTCAGATATTGTCATTGTGATTGAACACAAGCTAATTAAAAAAATCTATATTTTATCTTGAATGTGTTTTTTATCCAACACAAAGCTCCGATTGTCCGCAGTCAATCGCTCTAGCACTTAAACCTCATGTATCTACGTAATGACGTTGTAAAGCCCACTGCACACCTGCCCTATTTCGTACGATATCTGCCAATTAATTCAATAGACGTTATTGCTATGTACACAATACCTAGTAATACTCAATTAAAATCAATCTAGCTCTTATTTAAACGTCATTGAAAGTAAAAATAATTATAGTTAAAACTTTAATAAATATTATACGATATCTGTTATTATAGTAAGTGATATTATAGAAACAGTAATATCATTAGTAGGAAAAAATATTTATTTATATTATTCTGTTCTCATATGGAAATACCTCTATAATAGATGTTTGCGCTAAATGAGATACACGCACATAATTTAAGCGGAGGGTTTTAGCGTTCATCCTCTTAACGAGCTCACGCTATTCGATAAATTGCTTGAAACTAGCTTTAGAAAATTTTGATTAATATATCTTAACATATTTAGCGCGGTACTGTTAATTTATAAAAACCTATAAACAAATATCACTTCCATAGCATATGAAATTATCTTGAAGATCTCTTAACGATGTATACATATAGAATCCGTCATATTACGTTGTACTAGAAGTTGTAAGATGTGCTACAAAGTTGCACTGATTGAACTTGTGTTTCAATTTACCGCAACAACTTGAAGGCTGTGCGAAATTCTGCAGAACACCTTAAGTGTTATCGCGGTCTGGAAGCAGCTGCCTCTCTAACTAACCGTGATTGCCGCCCCCTCCCACTGTGTATCATTTTTTTCAACCCTCTCGAGAACCGACTCATCGTTGTCTTGAAATTGCGATACTTAGCATTAAATTGTGAGCCACTTAAAGGGCATTTCGCCAGGATTACTGCGGCTTAGGCGTTTTTCATTGCGCTTAGCTAGAATTTGCTTAGCTGTTTTGTTAATATCCAAAAGGTATCGGGTCTCGTAAAATGCCCTGAGATCCGCGTTGACGTTAATGAGCGGGTCTCTTTCGTTATCTCCAAGACGTACGGTTCTATTAAAGATACTACTGGAGTTATCTCGATCAGTGTGGTTTCTTTTCTTTTACTTTTTACGTCTATTTATGAAATTTAGCGGTTTTAATGGGGTATCCAGTTTCATATTCAACATTATAATGCCTTCTCATCAAGTAAATTACGACTTTAATCTTATAGAAACTTCAGCTATGAGTTTACCCGAGTTTACTTTTAAACTTCTCCCTCACTGGTATTCAAGGTTCGGTGATTTATGGAAACTAGAAAATTTTAAAGTGTATTATAAAGTATTTTTCAATGCTTTAACAAACTTAGTTGTCATGTTTAAAGATTATTCTTGACATTTAGAATTTAGTAATATAAACTGAAATAATAAATTACCGAAATGTTAATCTTATATACTTTATAAAATACTATAATAATTATAACTATATCTAACTAATATTAAATACAATTTTCTTTATTCATTTTCTAACCACAGTTGATGAATATCCATATCAGAATCTAACATTTATTTTTATCAATGGCCTCCTGCCTATAAGTCTGTAATCTTAACCAAACTATCTATAGCTATCTCCCCAATCTCCTAAAGATAAATAGCGCGGTAGACACGCAAGCAGCGATTGATTAGGTAGGTCCGCACTGCCCTGACGGGTTAATAAAGCCTCCTACGGTCTGCTGATTGCCTTGTAACCCACCCTGCTGCTTGCCGTCGAATTATATGAATCGATCACTCCAATCTATCATAATATAAGCGTTATTTGATAGACCGAGGTCAGCAGTCCTTAGAGGTTTCATAGAAACTTACCTACAAATTATGTATTAAAGTTTAGTACATAACTATCCCATAAAAGTACTTTCTAAAATTAGTGCTAAACCTAAGCATAATAAATTAAAATTCATCTTTCACTATTTTTAAAACTGGAAGTATATTTTATACTATACTTAAACGTTCCTAATTTTTTTTATAAACTCGCAGTAATTAACATTTGATATCTTAAGGTCAAGATATGACATTTGTTATTTTAACCGGTATCAAACAGTACACCTGTGCGTCATACACACTGCTACATACGTAGCCGCCCAGACTTCTGAAGTTCACAACATATGCGCGACACATTTGTCACATTCCTAATAATATACGACATGCAAATTGAAAGAATGATTTTAAATTAGTTGAATGAAAAATATTCTCTACCGATTTTTATCTATTCCACATTCTAATTATTTTTACAAGCATCTCAACTTTAAAAAACAATAGAAGATAATAAGATCACCATTTTTGTTTTAAGTGTAACTCATATTACCATATTTTAAACAAATGTGTGATATGATAAAAACGCAATAAAAGATACAGTTCTTTTGAGATAAAATAAAATTAAATGTTAATAAATGGCAATTTTCGTAATATCATCAAAGATAAAAAGCGTTACCATCTGTCCATTGCGTGATGCCAACTTTGCAAAGTTTGCCAAATTGACTACTTGGCTACATTTCTTGCATAAAAATGACTCTCATTATGTTACTCACTATATACACTCGCCGCAAGATCGTTTCAACAGGACATATGATTATGCAAGTTGCCTTGATTTCTCAAACATTACCCTATCGTAATTTATAACCCTATGCTTTTTAATAAAACTAGCTTTGCCAGCGGTTTTGCCCGCGCTAAATCTAGTCTTTTGCTATGTCATAAGACCGTCAAAATATTTTTTTTCCTATACCTTGGAAACAATACTTTTATTTGCAATGAAATGTAAATGTATGTAATTTTCTATGTCCCTCCATGTCGAATAAGTTCAGTATCTAAGACGTAAAAGCGTAACAAACAAACAAAATCAATTCTAATTTATAATATTAAAGAATGCTAAAAGTTAATGATAAGGGTAAAATATTTTTAAACACTATAATGGTCGTGCTTATCAAAGTGAAACTATAATGGCCCTTATAATCGGCAACAAACAAACGGTCAGGTTTACAATAAACTTCTTTGAGGTATTGCAGTAATCCTATTTATACAGGGATCTCGTTTCAGTATACTAAACTTTGTTTCGCTGCGGTGTGAATTAATCAAAGTGTTTTGTGATTATAAAACCAGTGAAGTAACGGGGACAAGTTTTCAAAACGGATTGAAATAGGGTGCTTGCGGTTACAGCCAGGTCTAGTGAACACGGTATACGTTTCACAAACTTCTCCGGCGGAATTAGAAAGTCAGTCTACCAAACAAATCTGGATTTACTTCGCCTCGTGGAAATGTCATTTCGAACTTCTCAGGTCCCGGTTTCACTGGACGCATGAGCGGGTTAACCCAGACAGAGTCCGAAATCGGATTATGCAACAAAAAATGTGCGTAGTTTCTTTCCGTTGAGCAAAAAATAGGACGGATTTCATTAAGTGCCGCTCCTTTTGGACTGTGACGCAGTCATGTCTAATGTGACGAAAATAAATGGTACAATAAATAAAAGAACTTTACGAATTCACTGTATATTTAAATAATACAATAATTTAAATTGCAATTGCAATATAAAGGAAAAATCATGGCATTAATAAAAATAAAAGTGATTTAAATTGAAATAAAAATGTAATTACAGTCACGCTTTAATTTATCGTCATGCTTAATTTAATGAGACACGCATGTGAATAACTTATCTGAACAGCCTTTAAAATGAAAAAACAAATGTTCAACAAGCCTTAATAGGGTAATAAGTCAGATAGACATAGAAAATAATTAACTTGTATTATGTGTAAACATGAGCCCATCAAGAAGATTGTTAACACGCACGTCAATGTGGGTCAGAAATACCACAAGTGCAAGGTGGTTACACCTACAAGTTAATGACTTCACAATTATTTTTAGTCCCGCCTTCAAACCTGTAGCACGGTGCAAATACAGCAATTACACTTTTTTGCAACTACATTTTAGTCATTAGTAAAAAAGTTAGCCCAGCATAATAGTCCTGAATTTAGCTTCTACTACTTTTATCTTAATCTGCATGCAAGAATTCTGCAAGATGCTAAGTGCTCTCAGCGCTGAAGTTGAACCACTCGACCTGATCTTCGAAAATAAGCCTAGAATACAGAGCTTATTTTCTTGGATATTTTTAGGTTTTTGATCCAGCAATATATTTATACAAAAGAAGATACATTTTTGATGAGAGCGGAAGGGTTAGGAGTTTTACGTGTATTCTAGCGGCGTCTATTATAAAGACTTTAATATATGTAAAATGGGCCGGTAAGCTTCAAAATCCTTCAGTAATTCACGGGGCTTACTCCATTAAATTATCACACAATTCAGGAAAACCATTAAGATATTATGCTGCGCCAACATTTTTTACTTAACATGAACAACAATAAAATTTTACGCTCGCAATAAAAGAGAATTATTTCAAATGTTTTTGTTCCATGAAATATTCTTAACTTTATAAATATATAAATTCTTTATTTTTAAAACTCTGAATAAGCTTAATAAATCGCTAAGTTTTATAAAACCTTAAAGATTTTGCTTACGTTACATTCGGCTCAACAAAACTTGACCGTATAAAAATAATTTATATTAAAATTACATCGTTGACTAAAGGTTTTTACGAACTTAATAGGACATTTAAGTAATATTTAATGTTCATTCAGATAACATCATCACAACTATTTGGATTTTCTTTCGTTTTCAATAACATATAATTTTTAAGCATAACAAACTAATATCATGTTTATTTTTATATCTAAATAATAAATCAATATTTAATTTAATGTTCGTTGATAAAATCCGACTATAGCCACATAAAAAGACTCTACAATTAATTAACAGAGACTTAATTCCAACATCGGGCCAGCCTTTGACTCGCGTTTATTTATACCGAACAATTTATATTGCTTAATCAGACCCAGATAGTATAATGTAATGCAGTCGCAATATTTATCGAATCGCGGTCGTCACCGTCACTTTACTAACAGAAAACCACGCGACGGTAATCCGTCTTCATTTCCTATCTATCCGAATGGCGGTCGAGCCCAGTGGAACGAAGTGGTAAAGCATTAGCTACTATCAGGCGACTGTATTCGTGAAAAATGATTTTCTACCACACCTTAACTTGCTACCATCCTTCACTGTTTACTTTGTATTTTAGGAACGTTATCTTTTGTTTGTAATGGCTTGCGTGCTTCGCTTACGTGTAATCCGTATTGTTATATGTTTCTTTTCTTTGATTTTAGGTTCGTATATCTTGAGATAACATAGGTAGGCGGTGAAATAGTGCGACTCGCTGACAGGATTCATGAATGATCACTGTTTCAAACGCAACTCGTTTAAGGCCAAATTGCTATTATGTGATTATCGAATTAATAATGTACGTGTTTGTTTTTGTTTCCCATCCCTACAAATGGAAGGTCATAAATTGCAATAGACCGGAACAAGTACGGAGAGGGAAAAGGGGCCTTTAGAATTTAGTAGGCTACTATATGTTAATAATAAACATTATAGTACAGAAGTTTGCCTATTTCAAATTTAATGAAAACAGTTTTTATTATTGAAAATATTTTATTAAAATATAGAAATAAGAACTATAGATATAGGATAGTATGTTTAAATAATATGACAAGATTATTTTTTTAAATCCGTCAGTATAAAACTACAAGAACCTTTGAGTAATTTAAAAGCACATAATATGTTCATCTAGGGTACGAAAAACTGTGAACAAAGCATGGTACATAACAATAATATAGTTATCTCCACACGACCGGTACTTCAGGAAGATGTGAATTTTAATTACATTTTTGCGATACTAAAGCGGAGGCACTTAAGTATGTATGAAGGGCAGTCAGCCCTCATTCGAACTAACGCTTCCGGCGTGTGCATACAAAAACACAACCCTTGCTGACTCCAAAAGCCTCATTCAAAGAGATATTGTTGGGTACACTATCTTCTCGGTTGTTATTTATATGAAAATTGCTTATACAGTCAGAATAAACATGAATATTATATGTTCTGCTTTACGGTTAATTAATTTAAAAGTTGACTTGGCTACTGGCTACTGTAGAGAGATTGTTTTTAAAAGATATGCCATTTTATGCATTCGCTACAGTGATTAGCGTCTTCTATGTAAAATTCTTGATGTTTAATAATACTCTTAAGTTTAGATAAAATATACTTAGTTTTAATTTTGTTTTTATAATGGTCGGAAAATAGTGACTAAATAATACACGATACAGATTTGTTTTTATAAGAGATATGTAAGTTAGGTATAAAATCCGAGAACTTACTGCAAGTACTGATTCATAGGATTTCATATCTTATTACGTTCAATCTGAGTCGAATATTTACGCGCACCGAAAGATAGATTCGCAATGCAAATAAGCGGTATTTTCCACTAAATCACGTTTATGGTTGAGCGGTGGCAAATGGGCATTATCCTTCTTTACATAACCCAAAACAACCACATTTCTTTGGTGTGCATTAGTCTTCCTTAGCGAGTGATCTAAATCATCTTAACGTACGTGGAATGCCCACTGTTTTCTATAAATCTTATCACCAAAGCTCAATTCTTCTGTAAAAATAAATAATTTTGTATGCAGCTATTCCGTAATAATTCAGCTATTCCGGAAACCTCATAAATAGTAAAAAAAAAATATTATCGAAATGCAAAATAACAATGAAACCTAGTTTACATAAACAACGGAGCAGGCTTTCGTTGCGGATGTGGGTTGATTTCGTGAGTTCATATAAAGGTCGAACCTCGCCGGTAAACAACAAGATACATTTAATTTGTGAAATTTAATAGTGAACAAAGTAAAATTACTTATACTTTTATTGCGCGTGGATTGTAACTGTTCAAGTTACAAAGGTACTGGTCTGATATCGATATATTGACCGAGACGAATTAGTATGCCATTCACGGTTGTGTTTTGCTCGGTAAAATTTTGCAAAAAGGAAATAATGATACCGTCAAGCGAAGATAAGCCTAAGCGTGCCGTTCTGTTTATCACGTCGCGCCGAGATTATTCCAACGGCAGTTTGATGGGTTTATTAAAACATTAACATATTTTGTTTTTCTTTCATTATACCAAGAGCGAAATAACATGGAATCTCAAAATATACGAATAAGTTTTTAGAAATCGTTCAGGCCACTTACTGAACATTAGGCGTTTTGCATGAAGATTACAACGGCTTTATGAATTTCTAGCAAGTAATCGGTTTACCTCCAGCTCTGGCAGACAGGCAGAGCTCATAGAGTATGTTTGCTGATGTTGAGAATCGGTCCTTTATACATAGTTTAGTAAAATTTCCTAGCAGCTAATTTAAAATTCACCCTATAATGACGGTAGTGAAACGAAACCCATTGTTAGGATGATCAGCTAGATGATTTTGTATGTATGTAGATAGAAATCTTTATATTTTTTGTAACATCAGCCAAATCGCATCTTATCTAGCAAAAGCCCTCCATTACATTTCTTATAGACCTCTTTATGTGTCCCCGACGGGCAGTAATAATAATCTGCATTGTCGTTTACATGGACAATATTCTTTCATTCCTCAAAAACACAGTATTACAAATAACTTGCCGGCTATAGTGTTTCAAAGGATAGGTAATTATTATTATTTTATTGGATATACCGTTATACCGTTTATATGTTCTGTATTGTACATTATATTCTTTTTAATTAATTACATCCTTATTTATAATTGGTATAGGAATATAATTAGGTTTGTAACAGACTTTCGGTAATTTATCAAACGATCCGGTCGAAAACATTTTCGTTCAAATGGGGAGTTCTAATTAGGTTTTTAAGCTTCTATACAAAACTTTGGTTCACAGTACATTTAGAATAATAATATCAATGATACATTATTTTCTAGAATAAACTCACAATGCAATATATATTAAATAATAGAACAGTAATACATAGAAGCGGAAAGATAGTAGATTAGGTACGATCTTTTCTATCGTGATGAGACTTGTACGGGGTGATGTAGAGATAGCCGCAACATAATATAACTGTACCCGGATCCGAGCTCTTATCTTTTGTGCGGTAAGCGCTGCATTTGATCCAATTTGCCAATACAATCAGATCTTGGATATTGCAATAGCATTACCTCCGCTGTTGGCCGCGCCGTCTCTAATGCGATTCTGACTAAAAGTAAGACCACTGAGCGGACATTAGATATATCTACTTATACGGTGCAAGCTAATATAATAAAAGAATAGCCGCCTATTACCTTTTAAGTTTTATAACTGTGATTCCAGTAATAAGGTAACAACAATCCATTTTTAAAACCTTGTCATGTAGAAATTCTACGTTAATATAAATAATATTTCAGATATTTCTTATTTATTACCACGTAAATGAATTCAAATAATATATTTTTTAATGCAACCCTACATCAAACAAGGCTTCCATCCGAGGAAAGTATTAAAAAGTATCCTAAAGGGCCTATACGCATAATAATTTGAAATCCAATCGACAAACGTTCCATGGCGCCGAGGGAAATCCTTTGAGGTGAGAGGCCGGACACTGGAAAATCTCTCCCTCCTTCTGATAAGATTGTCCAATGCAACTCCCTTAACACCGAGGGATTGAAAAGTTCCACGAACGAAACCGAACATGCGATCCTAAGGGATCAATACGTTCCAAAATATTATATCCAGATAGTTTTGTATTCTTTCTACAGAATTGTTATTGGTTTAAGCTGAGACTTAGCTATATAGTATTTTATGGAAATTAATTAACGCTAAACAAGATAGTAATATATAATATACAGATAATCATTTTGTAATGCTGTATAGTAAATGCTCTTTATGATACTACAATATTTTTTCCATTTATTCAATGTAATATATATTTACTTATTTTAATAAACCAAACAAAGATAACGACATTAAAATATAGTATTTATTTGTATATTCATGAATATGAAAATAATATTACCTTATTAAATCTAACCCACGAGGAAGTATTAAGGGAAGATGTTAAAATATTCAAATTGATCCAGTGTAAATAAATTCCGCGCGACGGACGCCACAGAGTACTTTTATATTTTATTATCGTGTCTTATAAGAATTGTTTGGTGTATCAAGTACGTTATATAGTCGTTGTCGGTACCTTAGGGAGCTAAATAAGTGGGTTTGCGAATTTTTCCTGGCAAACTTGAGTGGTTGTTTGAACAGAAAGCGGAGTCGTTTACTTTGGGAGGGGATCACTAATGTAATTAGTAGTCTGCAGTGTCAAGTCCAGCTTGCTTCTGACCCTTGTAGTTATTTCTATAAAATAATTATATGAGTTGCAACTCTTCAAATATTTTTACAATACTACAATAAGAGTTTATTTTTAATTAGTTTTAATTTTTACTGTTCCATTATACATTAGTAAATAATATAGACTAATCTATAGAATTGGACATGCATTCCTTTTTAGTTAAAGCTTCATTTTATACTCTTTTAGGTTACAGTCATTTTTAACATTACATTTACTTTCTTAAATGTTTTAAGTTACGTACTAACTTCATAAAACTTAAGTGAAACATTTCAATAAAGCGCTAAATCAAATAATACAAAAAAAAAATGTTCATTTCCTTAAAACGAATTCGCAAAATAACTTGCAAAGGAAAAAGTCTCAATACCTACATTCCAACATTCCTCAGACTCAAATATTGACATTGCTAGGGTAAGAGAAAAAAGATAAATATTTGACAGTTCGCAGTTGGGATATTTTTCTTTACTGAATGATTGACAATATCCATCGAGCTTTTCGCCGATTTGCGGCTGTAAATCTTCAATATCGTATTGAAGAAATGAGAGTTTCGACTCCAGCAATTTATCAAAGGGTTGTTCTGCTACTTGGATTCAACGTTTAAAAAGTTATAAACAAACCCAATCATATCTATAAGAATAAACAGAATTGGATATACAAAAATATTAACATGTATCGACTCCTTACTTCTACAATTTTATAACATTCTAAATAAAAAGCGCTTGTCTAAAGGGTTTAATTTTGAAACTCACCAGACTCATCGACGCTCCGTGAATCGTCGCCATTTATCATTAGACTCATTTATTTTTGCGCCTCGGAGATATGATTTATCACACCAAGACTACGAGCGTAGGTTTGTTTTTGCTGCAAAGATATTAATCGTTATCGTACGCGTGCCACCCGTCGTTTGTTTTCGTTACAGTGGCACCACCCATTAATTATCAATGAACGTCCGGCCACGCTATGATGAAGGTAGCGTTATGTCCCGAGCCTTTTGAGGTGACAAGGCTATTGCCATCAACCCTTTTTAAGCTGCCGCATTTAACGCGGAGTGTCCGATGTCATAAAAGTGTCCGATCAGAATATCTACGTGCGTGGACGCTAACGCCCGCGATTAACTTGTTTCTCTGACCGGTATTAAATATAAATAAAGGCTTTTATCCAATTTACACGTTAAATTTTAAAACGGTGAAACAAAGCCCCGCTTGACTTCACCATTTTATAAAGTGCCTAAGCATTTGGGACTATCTATATCAACCGTTTTCAATTATTTTAAAAACTACAGAAATATGAGAGCTACAAAATATTGCGTGACACATTTCTCTGCACTAAGCTTTTAAATCGATTGCACTATATTTTGTTGAAGCAACAAATAGATATTTTTATACTCAATAGATAGTGTTTGACTTCGAACTACAGCAAATGTACTGCTTTTCCTCGTAAACATCCTCGAGACATAATCGTTACGATAAAAGGTTATATAAAATAACCATTAAAGTGAATGAGGATGAGAATGAAAAATATATATTTTAAAATTGTTGTAACAGAAGTTAGTGGAAATTGATTTTTAATATCTCTCGCCGCTGCTGCCATCTGGTGTGACGTCATCCATGACGTATTGATAGATTGTATTAGTCAGTTGGTTGATTGATCGCTGACGTCTCCGCAACTCCGTCCATCTCTCATCACACCGTGCAAATTTTGGACGAGGCATATTTTTAATATAAAAACCATTTTGACAAAATTAAATCCTCTTTTGACACAAAAATAAAAGCGTTCTTCATTTATTATATCATAGTTGACATATTTTAAAATAGACATACATAAATTAGAGAGGTTTATACATGCCCATTTTAATATTTATGGTGTATTATAAGATCTTAAAATTTAAATTGGAAAGACGTGTCTAATTGAAGGTTGTCGGGTCGAAGGGACCAGGGGAACGCAATTTCGGCGGTTAATGGCGCGAACATAATCCACCTAAGCAAGGCGACAGAAGACATCGGGACGCTTATCAAGCATATATCTTACTAACTATTCTCGAAATTTCCAAAACTTAAGTCACCTATGCTAATGTTATTCCGCTTAATTAACTTAACTTCTGAATATATTTTATGCATCTTTATCAAAACATAAGAGAGTTACAATTTTTTTGTCTTTTCAATTAATAATACCTTATTCAATTTAAAGTGGTAAATTTAGTTCAATTATAATAAGATATTGTCATAATGATACAGTATATATTACATAAGTTTAATTTGAAATTTCCCATTAAAATCACGGAGCATTCTAAGACTGCTTGTTATGTCACTAAATTAAATTCGTATCATTAATAGAACTCATTTAAAGGAGATCGAGTTATCTTAGTAGAGGCATAGGGCGGTTCATTAGCCCGAGCATATTATCTTGCCTTAATTATTTCACGCTTGCTCAACATCGTTCCTTTCGACAACTTTGATGGTTGGGGATTCTGTAATCATATCGTGAATTACGATTAAACTTTCGGTTTTATCTCCTGCTTGTTGATTACTCGAGCAGAAGTTTCATTCAAGTGTTGTGCTTAAATGACGTCATAAGTAGAAGTGTTACTTTGATAACTCGATTTGAGTGTATTTATTTCATTTTATAAGATTGTTCCATATGATACAACTACATTCTTCATATTCCACGTGTTGTTTTAATTAAAATAACAGCAATGGGTGCTCTAGTTAAAATATAAGCCGATTACAAAATCAAAAGCATACGTTACTTTCGACATTTCATTGTTTCTCACATGTTCCAACTACGTGAAGATTACATACAAAGTAGACTTAGTAACCGAAATAGATGCTTACTTTAAGAACAAAAGCAAATTAGCGTATTATATAGCAAGTGGCAACTTGAAACGCGTGGGAACGAAAACTGAGCGCCAGGTGACGCTCCCGTATTACTTTATTTGCTTACTCCAAGACAATCCCCATACGAGGCAATGTTCCATGCACGTTTATGTCGAATAAGCCTTTATTTTATCCTCAAACCGCGAAATAAGTCCTCTTTTAGTAATCCTTGAGATATAGATTTTGCTAATGTACCCTTTACGACGGCTCGCATATCATGAATTCTTAATACTGATAATACTTGTGTTGGTCTGCCTTAATTACTTAATGGAGTTGTGTTTTCAAATGTATTATAGCCTCTTGCCAAAATCCTGAAGGCTTAGTTTTGGCCTATAACAATTTATGTGCTTTCAAAGCATTAAAAGTAATTGAAAGTAAAGATCTGATTTGAATAAATAATGTATAAATGTTATTGTTTGTTATTATTAGTTTTGCTAAAAGAAATGAATTGTTTTTTTCTAAAAATATTAAAGAAAGCATTGAGATCTATTCAAGCTAATATTCACACTGTTATCATAAAATATTTTTACTAATATAAAAGTTAAGCCGACTCTTTTGCCGACATTATTTTTCTATTTACGTAGTTGAGAGCTATGTAATAAAGCGTACTAAGCCGTATTCTCGGAGGATACATGTTGAATTACTGGAATTTTATTTGAAAGAGTGGATTACCTTTGGGTAAATTAGATAGTTGGGCCAATGACACGTTTTTGCTGCGAATGGAGAATCTGAAAACATAGGTTACGAGACCTTTATCAATGTCACATGAAGTGTCATGGCTACTGACAATGTTATACGCTAATGCTTTCTATTCATAGATAATCTCCGTTCCTATACAGTATCAATTATATTAATAATCGGGTATTTTTTATTACGGAATCTTCATAGATTAAAACTAGTGTTAAATATGCAATATAGAAAGTTTGTGTATGCAGAGAATATTTAATAAGTCCTCGTTTAAGATAACATTCAGCTTGACTGACTTGTAATTCCAGAGAATATGATATTCCGTTCTTAATTAATTCCTTTTTATTTCGAAATAACATGTACAGTATCCTTAATTAACATAAAACCTTATAATCTACATACGTAGCAACAGGATCTACGAGGTGTGAGCTGTAGCACCGTAGCACAAGCCGCAGTGCGTTCTCTACGGCTTTATATAAATCTTGAGACTAAACAGTTTACTTAGAAGTATATTAAGAGCTACAAGTAATTCATACCTCATCTCGTTGATTCAATTACATTTTAACAGAATTATATTATATATGCCTTACTTTCTTCTTAAAACTTCTATGAATTTAATAAGAATTCTTAATCTAGTCCATTTTAGAAAATAATATACATATTATAATTGGTGTTATTATAATTCTCAGGTCTATACGTTTACGAAAACTAAGGAAATTACAATCAATAATAATTTAAATTATGTCGAATATACACACAAATTAAAAAAACAAGTGCATATTTAAAAGCTAATGCTATCTTAGAACGATATATTTCGTTGTTTGCTTAACGGTTGAAAACAACGCGATAGAGCGAACACCGCTGTTATTATTTACACTGCTGCCTTTAACTTTAATGGTCGGTTACTGCCAGAAACATCTTTAACCGGAGACAGTAAATATTTAATATCTTACTACAACCATAATGTTACAATTTTAAATAAAAATGCCTTTTAATTTTTAGTAATATTTCTGTAGAGTTTAAATACAAAAGCCATTATAAAATAACCTATGCAAAAATCAAATAATAACAACATTGCGCATTATAAATGTTCAATATTTTTCCATATTAAATTTCGTATATTATTATAATTTTCGAAGCCAAAGTGTCGGACAGCTGTCCGGCGCTCGTCTCCTCGGGGCATGTAATAATCGTTGAAAGGTAATCTGGGTCACTTTTTATCTTTTATATTCTATTTGAATTCTCTTACAAAATAATTATCAATATTAAAAAGTATTTTGTGATTAGCATTTGATATATCAGAAGAAGATATGGAATTTAAAAAACTTTTTATTATCTGGTGTTTTTTTAACAGACATGTTGTCATTATCATATAACTAAAATATAATTTAAAATTCATTTGCTAAGTCCTAATTAATTTAAACTAATTCATTTCTTAACACATTATAATTTATGTATAGTTGGGAGTAAAGGATGAAGTAGATCGCTTCGAATTACAAAATCCACTTAACATTGCACATAAATAAAGGCAGGATTTTGTCGGGATTACCGCGTATTTTAGCAGGAAGGTCTGAATCCGAAGTTTCCGATATAATTCCGGGTCTAAATGTAATAGTTCGTGTTCAATTACTGATAAAGCTCTCCCAGATACGAACTAAAGGAGCATACGAAATGTTATTATTGCCATTACTTAACCCGTTTACTTTGTTAATTTAGAGACAACCAATTAAACGTTTTCTCGTTGATTTAATGTAATACATTTATATTAAACTTATTTTTATTTATAACTATTTATAGCGTTCGTTCTTTTATTTGCTTTACATTTGATTTATAAATATGGTACGTAGTATTCTACATTATGAAATATGATTCCATTTCATAACAACTTAAAAAATATAAGTGACTACTAGTAATATAAATAAAAAACAAATAACCAGTTACAATGTAGCATTTACACTAAATAGAAGTTATTTTGTCGAGATAAGCGTCATTTAGCAACAATACGCACAAACAACTAAGAATGTGGTATTGTCTCTTACATCCACATTAGTCGGAAATTTCGCGCTACTGATTTACGACTGCGAGATTATTTATTCCCACCGCCTGTCTACTACTCAGCCAGTAACTACGAGCTGTGATTTGTTTATGCTAAACCTGAAGCCGAACTACGCCGCACACTCAAAAATCATTTGCATATTTAAATAAAGCATGACATCTCTCAACGCCATCTAGCGATCAAACGTCAATTTAGTTACTAAACTGTACAACAAGTCCCAAACAATCTTGTAATAATAAAATTCTTTCGTCGATATTATTCGGAAAATAAAAACTTTTGACTTATAAATATGTGAATAAAGTCATATAAACAATGTTATAATTAAAATAATGTGTAATTTATTTTAACCGTTAATTATAAGGTTCCACTTTTAAAAGTACAATAAAGCATAATTTAAGAGTTAACCGTCCTCCGACACGATTGTCGTTAAACCAACGGAATTTTAATTCGCCTAGGAGTTTATTAAGTGCGTAAAGTTTTAGCGGATCTTCAGCGGGCGGTAAATTAAATAAATTTGATCGTAGACTCGGGTAGGTCGTACCACTTTAAATCTGATCATCGCCATGTATCCAAATATATATAATAAGCATTCTACTTTTTTTTTTGATACTAAATTTTATAAGTAAATAATATTTGTGTACTTAATTGTATTTCTTTCATTCCAGGTAAGTGATGCTCTCAGTCCCATTCCGCATATCTTAACACCCGGACTACTTTACATTGAAAATAAGGTTCCGCATAATAAGGTAGGTAGTAAAATGAAGTGAAATGAGCGGGCCCGGTGAAGCTCTTTTCATACAATATTCAATAGAAAATATTTTATTATACTGAGATTTCAACAATTTCCCGATAAATTTATGCTATATCTCCAGTTTTATATCCTTCTATATGGCAAATTTGTTTCTTTTTCACGTGATTCAGTTATAAATCTAAAACGCGTACGCTTCTTTGGTTACGAATCTATTTTATTGCCGTATATGCCGAAGGTTAACAAATAAAACCTTTTAACAGCCGTAACTATTTCGTTATAAGATCTGAGTACGCAATAAAAACGAGGAAACAGAAATAAATCTATGGGCACAATAGTTGCCGGGTGGCACGAGGGGCAGAGTCTCGAAGAAATCAATCACGAAGGGTACACGCTTTAATCACTCCAATTTAAGTTTTTCCTCCCTCAATAAAACAATTTAATGAAAATAGAAGAGGTTTTAATATCGCTGTTTGTCGGCTCCGAGAAAACAAATTCTTGGTTCGTGCGTTTACAACGGGCGATAAATCTTAAGCAGTTTTGTACTCGCCTCCCAACATCTTAAGCCATAAACGCCACGTGCGCTGTTATCTTTATATTACCTACTAGAGAATAAATGATATTGACGACTATCCATATCCGTTTTGTTGTTGCCCCGCACAGGTAGACATTGTTCGGATTAAGGTTCGGCGCCATCATTTCAACGGAGCCAAACTTGGCGCGTCATCGTTTATATTCAGTTATTCACACGCAGCGCTTCATCTTCCCTTCGAAAACACGTCCCTGAATTAGAAATAAGCCTTCGTCCGTACGGTAGGAGACAAGCTTCTTTCTAAACTAACCCAAAGATAAATTATTCCGGCACATTTCTCATCACGATTCTTTTCTCCCTTGACAAAGCGTCGCTGAATCCCCGGGCCATACGAGCCTTCTTATCCACAAAATAAAATGACGTCTGCTAGCGCATTTAGTAACAGGGCAACATATTCATGTGTTTTTATGTGTGTGTGCGTTCTATGTAACGATGGTGTGTATAAGATGTTAGTATGAATCAGAACTGATAAGCAAAGTGTTCAGATTTGCAGGACCGCGTATTCGGTGCCAAGTTTCTTGCACTCCCACATATTTGAATGCTAGAAACTCTTGCTAGTGTTATTACACTTTAATGTGTGAGAATCATTTAAATAATGGCTTTCAACATACTAATTAATTGAACCATAAAATATCTAGTTCTGGTATGTAGAAAATGTTTGCATTTTTAATATAATTTTAATATACCATCTTAAGGTATTGCATGAGACATGTTAATTATTTAAATGAATGGATGTCGCTAGCTGAATTTCATATAAAACAATAACAGCCAATAAGAATATATAAGCAATAAATGGTTGATAAATTATACGAATCCAAATAAAGGGAGTAGTTGTACAGAGCTCAGCGATAAATCAACGTTTGTTGTGAACGCAAACAACCGCAACGGCGTTCCGCGTCCAATCATTAGTCAAAATACAGAGTGCAGCAAAAAGCGAACTAATTGCGTTCTTGAAGGACAAGGGCCACTCTGCTCTGTCGCAAATCTACTTAGTCACGTTTAATAGTTTTTCTGCTTTCAAAATGTTTCTCGCAGAATCTATTTTTTATCATTATTTCGACGATTTGTATCAATTATTATCAGTATCTTCAAGAGACATTGCTACTTCAGGTATTAATAAATAAATAATATTGTAATTTAAAAACTAATAATATAAATGCGCAAAATTTTATGAAATAGATATAATAAAAATAAATGTATTTCAGCTTCTCTCCACAAAACTTGGATGTACTGACATTTTCCTCGTAATATTATTAAAAAATTAAAATGTTGAGTAGAATTTCTTTTACATTACCGTGTCGCACTCTCGCGAAGTAAACACTTTACAAGTTGCCTCCCCGTCGGATCTGAGAAATTGATTTTTTAACTGGGAACAAGTTGCTTCGTAAAAAACCTGCGAAACATGATAAAAACTATTCTAACACAAAAGTTGGAAATGAAATTAGTTTAAGCGACAGGTTCATTTTAGTTTTTTACCGGCGACCAGGTTCTGCAATTGCTAGGAGATTCCGAAGAAAGTTTTCCAGTGCAGATTTTGATTACACACGCTCCTTGAAGAAACTTGCTGTCGGCTAGGAATATTTAATCTTATTTAACTTAGACCTCCGCGGTTCGTTGTTATTTCAAATAAGGTGCTTTATAAACTGAATATACTAAACTTCAAAACATTTTACTCGCCTAAACAATTTGTTTCAAGTAATATTACCTGTTGACATTACACTGTCTATCTTAGCAATGCGACATTTTTACTTAGCATTTTGTGCTACTTCAATTTCTCTAAGAAATCCTGCTCTTTGTCGAAATCACTACCATATATTCGTAAAACAAACTTACTCTCGGATTTAACGAACACCCTTTTCAGTTCGTTACGCTTCGTTGAGGTGAAATAGAGTACTGCACAATCTTCCGTACAATTTTAAGACCACTTAAATTTTAAATGTGTAGTAAAAGTACGGTTATATAATCATTACGGGGAACAATACGGCCCGAGCCGACTTGATGTGGGACTCATTGCCTGAGTCCCGTTACATGCTGCATTTGGCTAATTACAGTTGGACTCACTGGTGTGACAATTCGTGATTACCGAAATTGTATTTCAAGAAATATATATACTTTTCGACACCCATTTTTGGTACATAATTATCATTTTCTTAATTTCTTGACGTTATCTTATTAGCAATCCAAATTATAGTATTAACAAAAACGTTTTAAGCAGTATTAGCGGTAACTTTTAGAAACTAGGTTTTCAAATATCTGCTCAATCTTACTTATCTCATATTTCTGAAAGTTATGTTTAACAAGTTAGAAAGTTAATAAAAGTCTGTCCTGGCTGGATAAGGAAGTCGAAAAATAGAGTTAGTGCAGTGGAGCGGTAAGAATCAATGAATGGCGCCATGGAGGCGATAAGGCCTGAGGCTTGTAGCTCGTGTATTTTGGTAACGGGGAAAGTTTCACACCCCTTCCGCCGCCTCGCCTGCATTCCAGTCGTGACATGATACCTAGTGGCACATAGACGTTAAAGTTGCTATGCTTCAATAATTCTATGTGACAGTTTGATTACATTAAAAACATATACCACTTTTCAACACGCTTAATATGTTCAATGCTTTGCAACTACATCTAAATATTAACACCTTGTGAGTTTTATGTCTATTTTTATAACAACAGTTTATCACTATATAGACTACGATAGGTTTACCAATTAAGTTAACCAATTAAGACTTTTGATAGGTTTTAAACAATTAATAACAATAAACTTATTATAACATTTTTCTATATATATGAATGATACAAAATTGAAACAATGTATTGTAGAAATAATGTTTATTATCTTTTCCTTAACTACTATCTTCAGATAATAAAGAATTTATTATATTTCACTTCAGAAATCAAAACATACTCGATTTAAACTTTTTGCTGGAGTCAAATGAAAATTAGAATTGAAATACTGTTGCAGATCTACCGTAAACATTGAGAGGGGCCCTACTCGGACTCGGACGTTTTAATTTTATTAAAAATCTCGCAGTGCCGGAGATAAAGTAGATTTCTTTTGCTGCCAAGTAAGAATTTCGACTCGTATAATAATTTAGATTACGTAGCAAGCAGTGAACGTTCATTATCGTTCTTTTGTACCTGATTTCGTCGAGATCTCATTCGGATAGAGCGGCGTGCCGCGGCGCCAGCGCTCTCTCGAAATGGAAAGTGCGAAAATGAAATTATAAAGCCCCGCGATAAAAATAAATTAAATCGGATTTCACGTTTCCCAGTAGCCAGAGATGAGGAACATTTTGTAGTCTGTGAATTCCTTTCTCTTTTTTAAATATTTGTTTTAACAGTTGATTTGCGGTATAATGAGATCATTCTCACTGTGTTTATTTCTGCCCTTCAGTGTTCCTCGTTTTAATTTTAAGTTAAATTGTACTGTGTTGCTATATTGATTTCTTATTACAATTAAATATCTGATCTTCATAATGCACTTTGAACATTCACAAACCTAAAGCCGCGGCAAATCACTCTCCATTCTCACCTGCGATTATTCAAATTAGGAAACAGCATGACAAAGACGAATGGTGCTAATATCGTTCCTCGCGATCGCCGGTGCGATAAAACGGTACGTGCCCTACACACGCGCTATAGATTTTGTCCGGCGATAAACCCAGATTGATCCCTCGATACGCTTTTTGCGTAAATACCTTCCCAGGCTAATTTTATGCAGTCAGAAAATATTTTGTTACGAATATACACTCCGTAGAAAGAAATTTATTAGGGTCATTAATTATCTTGTATAACTCTGCTTTTTTATACGGATCACGTAATTTAAATATTTTTGTAATGACAAAAATAGAACGCTGTAATTTAGAAAAACAACAGATTTTTTGAATTAATAAAATATTTTTTTTAATTTTAAGCTCATAATCTCAATCTATAATATAATGGTTGAATAGTAAAAAATCCAAACTATGTAAGTTAACAAACAGATTTATTATATCACAAGTCATATGTACTCCAGAAATATTACATATTTTTTTCACTTACAAAATTCAGCAATTAGCAATATAGAAAACAATATAAACAAAAGGGCAAAGTATCGTTAACGATTGAAGGGTAATTTTATTTCATTATCCCCTACCTTCTTTACTGAAAACAAAACAATGTATATAATTATTATTTTTATTGCTCATTCCATGTCCCGTAAATCGGGTTTGTGATCCCCGGGGACGTTTTACTGAGCCGACCCCACTTAATAGTCTCGACTAGGGGTCAACACACGTTGTTCTACCCTTATAGTAACAGTGTTTCGTTTTAAAGGTTACATACACGTCAATATTTACTATTATGCTAGTAATTAATTGATAACAAGTTACTATACCATTCAATGCACAGACATTTTATCTCCTCAACAGTCTCGGCTATAAATAACTTGATATTTTAAAGCCATCACGTATTGTACCTGAAAGTGCATTTCCAAATTACTTACACCTTTTGAGGATGAAAGAATAATTTTACGGAAGTGACACCTCAGTATCATCTTGGCAGAAGTTGTTGCAACTGGACGATGTCGCCGTCGAATCTAGGACAACTCTGAAGATTTTAAAACTAAATAACAGATACAAACGTCAGAAGTGTTCAAAAGTTAATTTTGTTCTCATTTCTTGTAAAGCTGGAATCTTATTTTTATGTCAATTTCAATTTGTTCCACCGTATCTTGTTATTTGAGTGAGCTTTCAGACTTATTTATTTACACAATATCTTACTTTTGATTGTTTTTTTAAAAATCATTGTATTATGTTACTTAGTATCTTATTTCTCGTTTTCCTAGTTATAAAGAATGATTACGATATATTTTTATGAAAAATCATGATTCGAATATAAAAATTATTGAAATATGGACAGAGCTGTCACTCTCACACGACCTTTGATATCGTTCATCAAAACCTTTCCCACAATTTAATTCCAAAAAGATTTAATATATTTACTTTGATAAGTTGATGTAATATTTATGAACATTTTAATATAGTTAAAGACTAATTTAATAGTGTAAAGCAAAACTTATTTTATAATATAAAAGGTTTATTCATAAATCTTCATTCCGTTTCTTACATCGTTACCAAGGCCTTAATTTTAAATTTAGCACAGGGTGAATAGGGGCTCGGGCGCGTCACTAAGAAAACGTGTCTCTTTAATCTTGTCACAAAAGCCTTAGCTGAATCAGCGGGGCTATGAGCACTCTCCGGTACAAACGTGGAGGAATGAAGCGGAAGAGTGCCCGGTACTCTGAATTACTTCCTAATGAAAAGAGCTGAGGAGTACGACAGAGTGGGATGGAGAGTGTTCGTCACGCGGATGCTAACGAATGCGGTGTGCTCTTGACTTGCTCGAGAGCCGTCCTACCTATATACTATGTCTCTTGCGACTTTGCGGCTTATTAGTATTGTTGTGGGCGAGAACATTTTATCGTACGTTTTCTCTGGCTTAACTAAATTTATACAAAAATGTTGACTAGATATTTTACTGAGATATCTTTAAAAATATAATTTTGTTGGTTTGAAATTTTTATTTATTATTTAAAAATATATATTTTTACTTATTATTTAAAAAATATATACATATAGTGTTTTCGTGTGATGGAATGTTTCGTACGATATATTAAACGAAAAAATTCGAACATTAATTTAATGCCCTACGGTGAATAGAAGTAGAAAATAATAGTAACTATAATTAGTACTTCCTTATCAATAACATCGCGAACCGTTACGAGATTACGCGATAACAATAAAACTATTGTAGAATAAAATGTAAGGCAATTAAAATTCACGCAATTTCACGCCTACGATAAATACCTCGATTTGCCTCGTATAATGTAAAATGGTATTTAAAATTAAATATAAAATTTTACAGCAACTTTTATTTTACATTGCACCAACATGAAGCGCAATACGTACAAATAATGATTTCGTTTCAGTTTCCTGAATTAAAACTTAACAATAACCAACGTTGACTTGACCTCTCTCAATATTTATTGAGGACAGATCCGCTGTTCAACAATAAATGCAATGTTTAAAAATTATCAAAGCTTGTCAAAATTAAGTTAATTATATTTTACTACACATGTTTGTGATATCAAGAGAAGTTATCCACTGTTTATTAGTACCGACAATAGCAGCTGGAACGGTTGAACGATTGTAATGATTCGAATATCGTTCCAGTTGTATAACCATTGCGAGATCAAACATTTTTATTTGTTTGCCCACTAGACCGCGCGACTGAAACTAATGAAGAGAAGTTTCTATTAAATTAATACTGCTTTTATTTTCGATTCGATTTACATGTTTGATGTGTTTTGTATTATCATACCATCCATAATATGAAGAACTTTAATGTATCTAACAATATTGTTAATTCAGACAGTAAGCTTATAAGGCCCCTGGTTATGCTGCAATTAATAAGTTTAACTTAAAGTTCTAACCCACGAGTTAATAAGTAAAGATACTGCTATCACAATTATACAGCAAACACGAAGTTTAATAAGCATCAACCGCAAGAACGGCTTCGTGAGAGCTAACGAGGTGTGCACTGGGTTTAATAAAATGCTTATTCTTTGACGGGATAATTGATTTCTATTATTGCAGTGCTGCAGCGTGTTAAAAATTGTGTTTTAATTAATATCTTTCGTAATACGAACGTTAATAATTTGCTATTTTATTAATGATTCCATCACTCAGATTTCAAATAACTATCATACTTATTACATATTTTATTGATCACGGAATTGAATTCAATCTCGAAATGTACTTATTTTTAAAATGTTGTCATATATACGCAGTTTCATGATTTTACATAATGAAACATTTTTTTCAATAATAATCACATTAAAGTATTAAGTGAGAATACAAATTTATAATAAGCCCTCGGGATGTAATTCTTTCAGAGCTTATTTTATATTTCCTTTCACGAAGCATCCACATTATTATTTGTATCAATTACTTTCTGAAAAAAAATATATAATTGATTTTCAGTGCAATATTATACGCCTATTGCGCCTATTGAGTTAATTTTATTCTTAATAGTGATTTAATATCATTATCTCTATTTATTTAATCACACTGTTATTTTTATAGTATGTTTATTGTATTGGCAGTGTTCATAATTGAATTACCTATCATTAACTTTTGAACTCAACGTTTAAATTGGATAAATATTATCGCATTGCATTACGAATAATAATTAATACATAAAAATAATAATTGCGTAGTCATATTGTATTTTAAAAAGGCATGCATTATTAACAGAATTGGAAAATATTAAAAAAATACCTAAGCCTAAAACTTTTAAGAATTTATTAAAATGCTATTCCTAAATTAAAGTATTATAACGCTTAAAAGTTAAAGTAACTTCATTAAGGTCACAAAGAAAGCTACTCATTAAGATATATCAAAAGTAATCAGCATAAATCAATAATAAGATATCTTTATATCTCATTAACGCAAGTGCCGCGTTCTCAATTCCGTTCCCGCTTTCAAATGATTCAATCGACAACCGTGATATAGAATTAACATTCCTTAATCTTTTGTTCGTTAAAATTTAACGGACGTTGCAGGGGAGTCAGACGAACAGGCGCACGGCGACAGATCGATCGCATCCAACGAAACTCCGTGCGAAATCGAACACTCGTTAATGAAACTTTCCGTGCGCAATTAGGTAACCGTCTTGGTTTTATTAAATTTAATCAAGAACTTGTGTAATATTACACAGATTGGGCCAATCGAGCCGTGTACAAGTTTCGATAACGTTGTAGTTTCGAACTAATTTCGGAAATAAGCGGAGTTATCTCAGTTTCTGCACGATCGCCTTATAAAAAGAGGATCAGTGTTTAACGAGACGAGCTGATAAATGGCGTTTTGATAGGGCGCTCGCTGTCTCTTGCACGGATTTATTTTATGCGTAGCTATTTTAACTTATTATTTCTGTTTGTACCAGGTTAATATATATTTGTTAATAGTGCTGATTCAATTAAAACAAATAATCAGCTATTTTCAAAATGGGTCATGTGTAATACGTACAATAAAGGCAACCAGTACGTATGTAGAGCGCGTTATCGATAGTGATAAGCCGCTCCGGAACCGACATCGTCCGCCCTCGCCACCGCCGGCTATATCTGAGCTATATAACATCTACCTCGTTGCAAAATCATTTCAGCTTCAGTGTTTGTATTTAAAAATATATTCGGATTCAACTGAATAAATAAAACATTTTAATTGTGTTCCAAAAAGACTCCAAAAACAATACAGCTTACAATTCCGCAAACAAAGATTCCAAAACTAACTTCCCCGCCATTATGTAAGGTACCTGAAACCCACGAGCGCAGTTTTGAAACAAATATTGCACAATTTTGAACAAAGCTATAGACAGGAGGACAGGAGCCGTATTATCATAAACCGCGAGTCGGTGGGATCGCGAAATTGCTTTTTTGAACTACCACAACATTACCACTATTAGGAGTTAAGAAAAAGTTAAATAAAGGTGGCGAAGAGTCGACATTAGGTTCTGACGACGTAATCACATTTTGGCTTGAAGTTGGGTGAGTTGAAGTGGAACGAAGTCACCTTTGCGCTGTTTACAAAGCTTGCGTACAACTTCGCTCCGAGACTAAGATTAGAAGTATTTACGTAACTCAAGTTAAAACCTGCGAACGTGCTTTTTAGCAATTCTACGACTTCTGCGCTCCTTATAGCATACCTATCTAGTCCTCTCGAAATCTCCTTACGATGCATATGATCTTACATTAAGGTTTTCTCTACACTCGAGATGGTTCGAATGAGAATTTTATATCCCAACACTGAAATGTTCAACAACTTATATTTTTAACGTACCTGATAGGTAACCCCTGTCAATTCACGCATAACAATCCGGAACGAGTTAGTTCCGTTCCGTGAAGGCGTGCGTGATCATATATTTCGTTCACCACCAACAATTATAAGTACGTGTTTCAGAGCAATAACACTTACCCCTTTCCGACACTCAGAGATTGAAGATAAAAATTCATACATGATTCTAGCTGTATATTTAAAATGGTAATAAACAATCGATGTCGTTGTTATCAACATTTTAAATTATATATCCTTATGAAAGATAAATACAATTCATGTTAAATATCAATTATCAATTTCTAAGCACATTAATTATTTAACATAGAATAGTACAATAATTATATTTAAATATTAGATTTCTCTGGATTCCAGAATTAATGTGATACTATAATTTAAACTTAATTATTTCTATTTGAAATTTAATACACATTCGCTTCAAGCATAAATATAAAAATAATTTATTCTGGAAAATCTTGCCTTCCATCTTACCTTGGCCATAACACAGATTTATAACATTATTATGGGTCAGAGAATATCTATTACATTTGTGTTCATTAGTGTTGAAACCGACCGGCATCCTGCAATTAGGGGGAAAATAATTATTTACATAAATAGCTACAAGAAATTGTCGATAACTGTACATGTAATATTTACTGGAGACATCGTTTATATTAAGTGGACCATTATGGTAATTGCTTTACGGCACTGGATGGTAATAATTGAGTTGAGATCGTCATTACAATTCCTCGGAGAGTTGAAACATAATGACTTTAAATAATTGTGTATTTTGATTGTTTATGTTCTTACTCAAGATGCTCGTTTCAGAATGATTTAGATGTTTTCCGAAATAATGAACATACTTTTTATCTTTTATATGGAAATTATTCAAAATACTTCAAGAATTGCCAAATATTTTATTATTATTAATGTGTTAAATACGAACAAATAAAAACACGGGAATAAACGAAAATTATTCCCATAGACAGTATTACCAGTGAGATAATATTATGAGTCTATAAACAGAATTAGTGGAAGAAAATAAACTGGGTTTACTTAAAAAAATGTCGGCGTGTTCGACGTTGGTGAATAAAAAAATATATTTCAATCCGTTACACGGATAAGGATATTTATTCAGCGTGTAAGCGGAACAAATTGTTTGCTTGGAATCCCTCTTTACCTGAGTTTTCATAAGCGGGTAGCCGCGGGCGCACGGCGACAAATTGTGACTCTCCTTGCTGCGGATTCGCTGACGAGCCTTAAATATATTCCTCAACGACGGTGATGTTTCGTCTTTGCAACTTACACAGACACTTTTCATCCTTATAAAGTTATTACTTACCAAGAACTCTGGATGATACCACACCTCTCTTATATTATTCTCAGATGATTTTAATAACATAGCTGCTTCGAATTATTAATACGAATTTGCATGAATATTGTTTGTTTAACTGAGCCTTTCAATGACTTCCGTCGCAGAGCCTACATTGGTACGCAAAGCTTCAGTTATGAAAATATCTGTAGCCGTGTCGAGTGCGAAATTAACTTGTGTAGATTAAATATTAATATCACGACACTCGACATCTGCCGTCAAGACAACGCCTCGCTCATACTTCGTGAATACCATATGTTGCCTTCAATAGCTAACTTTATAGCTATTTGTACTTACATGTATTAAATATACAGACACAAAGTGACTAACTGATTTATCATTAGCAGGAAAAACGTTTATCTAATTCTATTTATATGTGACTTGAACCGTAAATGAACTTAGTGACAGGATGATTAAAATAAATAATGATTTGATAGCACTATCAAGTGTTGTTATGCGCGGTATATCACGCCATCAACCAATTAGAAAGTTAACTCCTTTTAAAACCGGATGTAAATTAAATATGTATATATTTTAACAACATTTTCAAATTGTTTATTTCAGTACATTTTACAAACCCCACGCCATTTATTCGTTTTCAATTTCTTGTTAACGCGTTGTCAAACCCAAGACTAAAAGTTTTCAAGTCGGTGTAAACATGTATCGACTCGTGTCATATTTTCCACTGTTTCTACATCATTTCAGTGTTTATATTAGGGAACGTGCAAATACAAATTTTGCCTGCTAAATCTTGTTTACCGTGCAATTCAAAGATGCATATACACTTGCAAAGCTGTAAATAAATATAACCTTAAATCTTATAACTATAATATTCATTTTATTATTTCTCCAATGACAACGAGGATTAATGATAAAGTGGAAACAGTATTCGATAGGAATAACTAATATGAGGGGTCTAGAGCTGTTGAAATATGTATCAGACATGGGACCTATTGAGTGGTGTGCGTTACCACTGAATCCCAATCTCATTTTTCCCTTTTTCCTTCATTACTTATTTACTTTGCCCGCCCTTATCTTCTATTGCAACCGAGAATAGAATCCCTAAATTTACATGAAGCAAAATTCTCAAATAAGAAAAATGCTCACTTACCTACAAGTTTGTGAATTGTTCGCGATGTTTACAACTTTTTACGATGTCTGTTGCCTCGGGTGGGGATCAAGACTCATCGCATCTGCGTACTGTTTGAGTGATCGTGTTTTATCTCAAGCTAAATCCTTATGGTAATATTTATACAGATAAATGTGCTTGGAATTTCGTAATACTCAGTATTATGATAACTTTTTAATCATTTCTCATTTTACATTGCGGAATACAAATTATAGTTTGTATTTGATTAATTATGGTAACGACATAGTTATTATTATAATTATATGTAGCATATCCAATTAACAAAACAACTTACTTCCGAAAGACATTAAAATAGAACATAACACTACAACATAACCACGATATATTAAAAGCGAGTTAACAACGGTTCTGACAAGTCGGGATTTGGTTGGTCGCGAGGGGCTTCATTAGTGGCAACCATTGAGCAACGTCACTTGAAGCAGGGGTACCACTATAATAAATAACTTGTTAGGCTACACGTATACAATTTACTTTACAGAAACCTACCAATTAAAATATAAAGACGAGAGAATATTGTGATACATATTTTATTTTTTTAGATCTTTTCCCACTTTCATTCGATACCAGAGACAACTTGTAAACGTTAAAAAAACCTGATAAAGATACACATATTAACACATACAAATTTTTATGTCTATCTGTATTATACTGTCATATTCAATTAATAAAAACCTAATCTCCAACAGTTTTAAAATAATGGTCTGTTGTATGTTCATTGGTAAATAAAAATCGATAATTTTCACAAACAGATTCTAAAGAATGATATCATTCTCAAATATATTTTCTAATTTCGGAAATATTTAAGGTTCTAGCATAACAAAGAATAACTATTGAACTGTTGAGTACAGTAACCAAATTGAAACAATTTAATTATAAATAAAGATTATAAGTAAATGGTAAGGTATGTTTAGTCAAAATAAAGAGAAATGAAAACCTCAAGGAACATCAGATGATTAAGTTTTTTTGCCACAAAACTTTGTAGCATGTCTTCAAACAGCAATACTACACTGTCAAAGTAAACTACTTTAAGTTGAAAAGTTTTATTGTAAACACTTTTAAACAAATTAGTGCCAAGTCTGCATAATGAAAGCTGTTGAGGTGCAAAGTTTATGCTTCATTACGTGCCATGTAATTAAATGTTTTAGCGCCCTTTAAGGTACTTCCGCCAAATATAAATCAAACATTTTATTTCGTCGTATGGTATTTCTATTGTCAATGATAATGTGAAATTATAAAGCACAAAAACGGAACTGAAGCTTTTTTACTTAGAAGTAAAAAAAGCTTTAGATTACATATCTATTATCCTCTGCCTAATTATGAACAAAATTTATGTTAAATATTTTCTTAAATAAAACTGAACGTCTATGCGTCTATGTTTCCGAATGAAAAACTTAGCAGACAAAAGTGTCTAAAATTGCACATCCCTTATTTTAGGCTTGCGTATAGCCAGACGCATCATTATAGGAGAAAGGGGTTGCGGTAAGTACTACAGCAGATAAGGGCTAGACATAAAAGAATATCTATTTTACACCTACACCTTTGTATACCCAGCCTAATATACCGCTACGAAAGTCACGTACAAGCCATTCGCTTATTCCTCCTGTTTGAAAGGCTTATTTTGTGTCACTAAAGTATTGAAGTAGATTTATCATACTTTTTCTATCTTATACAGATTTTTTTGCAAAATAAATGATTCGATGCAACAGTTGTCTGAAAAAAAATATATTTCATATTATGAATTTTATAATTCTATAGGTTATATACATGAACACAGTGCTATAGAAATGGTTTATGTTTAAAAATATTAAAATAATGATCATTACTTTATATAAAACTTAAAACATACAAAACATATGTATCTTTTAGCTTCATTATAAAGATGAAAATATTTCATACCGAAGATATTTCATCCAATAAAATATGGTTTATAAAAAATAGACCTTTTCCATATTTCGTAATCATTAAAACGTTCCGAGTTATTGCGCTTATAAGAGATGCTATTGACTTCCCTCTCTGTAATTCAAAGAATTTTAAATCAGAATTACGTAAAAATAGATATTATCCCTCCATTATTAATACGTGCTCATCCACCCAACCTCCACCACATTTGGTTTCGTTGAAATGGAAATAAGATACAAGAACCCTTAATGATTTCGGCCTGCAAAATAACCACTTGTAATACGATTAGATAATAGATTACAACAGTTACTGTAATAACTGCTAGTATATTATAAATTAAAACTTTTTACATAATATACAATACAAGAAGAATACAATTTTAAGAAATATTGTTACTCGCTTTTTTATTTATACCATTATTAATTTTATTATAATTGAATCACCAAAAATGTATTTTTGAAATTAAGTGACCATTAATTTAATATATTAATAAAAGTTTGTTTTCACTCATTACTAGTGCATCGACAATGTTAATTCACGTTCCTATTTGCTCAATCTACCCACTGCGAGTGCATCGTAACGCTGTACTGCCACATTCTCGCGGATTAGCCCCATATCTCTGGCTTGTAGCCGAAGACGACGTCATAGAACGTCATACAACGTCAATCGGAGCAAAGTCATTATCGTAAATGTTAAAGACCACGACAATTACTGCCAGCTTCGGCGCTTAATCGAGAGCCGAAATTGAACATTCCCAATCTATATTCGATCGATCTGTCCCTCTATAAACTCCTTCCGATAGAGAGGATTTAATTAAAATAGTTTCACAAAAAATGGTTAAAGGAGAAACCTCATCAGCTCGTGACCTTACAGATTTTTAGGCTTTTCCCTGAAGGTTACAATTCAATCAGTGCTTAATGTTTATTGCGTAATTTAAATTTGCTTATTTGGTAGCTGACCGTTTCATTCTGGGCATTGAAAGCTTTTACTATCTCATTCGTACTGAATCGGAAAGGAAATTCGATTTTATTTTTTGTTATTAACCGAATAAAAAATATACCTATAATTAATTAAAAAAATACTTTCATAGTATTCTCTCATACGACATTTATTTTCAATGACGATCATTAGTTAAAAGGCGAGAGAACAATTTGTATAAACTTCAAATTAGATTTTACTCAAGCTTGTTTTGTTAAGGAGGTACGGAATTATTAATTTATTACAAAGCGTGAGAAAACCTTGCAGCTGAAAATTTATTTTGACTAATGATTTTGGTTCATAATTTTTTACTCTAATTAATTCTTTATTTAATTTTTACAGACAATAGAAGATTATTAAAAATAATTTTCACTTTAATGTGGCCTCTGTGACCTTTTATTCCATGAATAATTTAATAATTTAAATCTTCAATCTTGCTGGATTGTATAAGGGTGTTGATACTCTCGGGATAACAACGATATAAATAAAATGAGTGTTTGTAATACCCAGGAGCAACTAATACGTTGGTGACTAAGGTAAATGAACGAATCGTTTAAGTTTAGTTTGTTTTTGTAACTTTGGACATCTCTCCCTACCGCGGGATTCTTTATATTTATGATGCACGGGGGAACTCGAAACACAAATGAAAGAAAATCTAAGTTTTCGGTATGTTTACAAAAAGATCTTATCAATTAATACCATTAGGAATGCAGTTTTAAATTATCGTCCAATGTTTAAAACTAAATATATTTATAAGAATCGATGAGTTAGTTAGTACAACATTTAAACGCCTTAAGAACCGTTGCAGACGATAGAAAAGAGATTGAGTATCAAAGAACCAATATAGTATTAAAGAAAACTTTTACGAAAGGAAATGAGTAGTTCATTTCCGTAGAGAAGTCGACGTATAATATACAAAGGCGACCACTCAAGAGACAATGGACTCAGCGTAACTTTCAATATTAATGATGCGCCTAGGATGCACAGAGGCCGGCGAGTTTCAAAGCCCATTGATACTCATTAACTATTGATTCATAAGTAATACTCTTCTACGTTACCCTTAGCTGTGGACAACTTTTCAAATTTAAATACGACTTTTAAATCCAACGTTTAGCATATTGAGAATACTTGTATAGGTTTTATTTTATCTTTGTGCAATCGAAAACACTTCTTCGATAAAAGAATATTTATAATATTTAATATTTTTTCAAATAAATGCTATTGTTCCTCTATCCGAGAGTTGCTTGGTTATTTTTTAATATATTTTTTTCTGTTAAAAACTAAAAGTACAAAATAACAGTTTTATTTAATATTTACATGTGGCTTTTTTGTTATATCGATTTTTATGTTTCATGTTAAAATTAACAAATTCCATATTGCCATGCTATAAAAAAATTATTTAATAAAATGTGAAAGGCTTTCACAGGGGTCTATTTGTAGACATAAAGTTAAAGTGAGTCCGGAGTTAGATATTAAATACAATAAACCAAAGTTCGGTAAAAAATATTTATTTTAAATATCAAATTGAAAAAGTATGGACCAAATCTGTTATCTCTAAACATAAAGCAACGTGAAATATCTGATGCCGAGAATTATTTATTTATATTTTTTAAAAAACGTAGTGAAACCTAAGCTCGAACAAAACATTTTAGTTCAATCCAAAAAGTTTCCATGTAAATACTCTACATAAAATACGTCACAGGCTTCGCTTTGCGTTTCACGAATGTGTTTGAAATTTTTAAGCTATTTCTCAATTTTTGTGGCTAAGCCAGACTAACAGGTACAATTTAACAAACTCAACGGTGCTCTTAAATATTTATGACATTATTATACCTCAGACGTTGCTTCTTAGATGGAATATTTTGAAATATACAATCCATTAAAAATAAGTTTTAAAATATATACATAATTAATTATTTTTTTTGTTTCACATTAGCATAAATATATTGTTAATCGGAAGTACTTACACAAGTAACAACTCAACTCAATACCCATGCGATTCAGTTTTATTGTTCGAACATCTGTCATGATATTATGCAAAGTCGGACTCGTAAACCAACCCCGGCCTACAATTACTACACGCAGTTAACTCTCTCTTATAACAAATCTTTATAGTCTACCTGTAAACTTGCAATATTTGTAATGACACTTGATTACTATATCATTTAAAAGCTAAAAAGTATTAATAATTTCATTACAGTTTTAAAATGCAATTGCAATTTTATTGAATTACAGTTTCATGCTGCCCTCCAACATTTTATTAGAAATGATTTTATAAGATTTTTGTATCGCAGTTTACATTTTCATAATATTGAGAATTTATTTTCCCCTTAATAATTTCTTTATCTGCTTAGTCTGTAATATTTTTATTAGAAAATCCTGAATACAGTTCTGGAGTGAGCCTGAACGTGTATCTCATAAATAGATATACTATGTGAGATTTGTCGCATACTGTACCATCAGTCACTCATCGCTCGATCTCGCCTACAAGCAACGTGCAATCGCGCTGCGTAAATACATTCTGCACTTATTGTGCTCCCCTCGTATCAGGTGCTTGTGTGCATAAGCCCTTACAAGTGTGTGAGAACAAAGCAGAGGATAGAGCGGTATTGTATAAAGAATCGACTTAAAAGGCCGCTCCAGCTTTTTAATAAAACTGCGCACTGTTGGCATATTCAAGAGCTGGCGGAAGTTGGGGTACTCAGTAGCCACCTCTAACGTTGTATATTGTTATTAGCACTTACATGTTTAAATGAAATAAATATCTAATAGAGAAATTGTTACTTAATAGATGTTAAAGAGTTTTTAAGAATGTTAGATAAAATTGTTTTTTATATAAAAAAAATAAGTTTTAAAATAATATGATTTTGTTATTATGTGAGCTTAATTTCTACATAGTCCTTATTATTTTCGTATCTATATCATGAGATTGCAAATCGTGAATAAATCGATCCCACAAGAATTGTTTTACATAGCTCCATACAAACAAACGCAATTTAATAGTATTGCGGTGAAATAGAACAACAATATTGCCAAAATCAGCCCGAGAAACGTTTTGTAGTGCTCAGCAAATAAACGTGGTAGCAATAAACCGTCCGGTGCGGGTTGGTCACTCGAAAACTCAGAGGACAACTGGAAATACGACTCCCTCAACTTCCAAAAACTTCAAGACGGCTCTTTTTCGAGAGCAAAGTTTTGTGTTTCGAAATGCAATAGTAAATATTTGAGCTTCTCATTGCGGTCTTCCTATTTAAGTGAACCGTAGCGTACGTGAGATCAAGGTTGCGCTGTTTTCATTGACCACCTGCGCAGGTCCAGGACTCGACCCACTCTCTTCCACCCAATTAAAATTATATTATGAGAATCATGCACTCCACAACTTCCATTTTAAAGGAGTTTTCGCAGACTTCGAATAAATTTAATATCGGTACTTGTAACATTCATGAGGGAACGATCTTTATTAAATCGCGTTCGTGTTTTAATATTAATATAAAATTACAGAATATCTTCTGAAGTCACCGGTATCAATCATATTTTTTTTTGTATTTATTATATTTTGTGATTTATAAACAAAACATCAAGTGGTAGTAAGCATTGTAAGTTCGTATAGATATTCCGTTGTAGTCGGCCGATGATCCCGCAAATCCTATCTCGCGCGTCTTGAGCACGTCTTCCCGATGGGATTACGCGCTCACGCGGCGATCTTCAAGAGATCCGTCCTGACCGCACCAATCATACCGGACTCTACACTCTATATCATATACATTATAATTGTTGTTCTCGTCCTATCAGCTATAAATAAGAGGTGATTAAAAAGTACAAATCTAAATAAATAGTACAAACTGGGTATAAAATTATAGATAACCCACATGTGCAGCCAGATGTGATGCGATAACACGCTTAATTGCACTAATTGGCAATGAGAAGTAGCGGTATCACAGATTTCTCTAGCTCTATTATATTAATTGTATTGATAATATTCTCAAATAATTCCTTAACATATTGTACATATACTAATATATATGCTATACTTATGTAGGTACTTATCGCTATAAGACGAACTTATTTATGGAGCCAAATAAGTTAGGTTGCCATAAGCGGTTACCGTTCCATGGGGTCCTAAACTAACAAGGGAATACTCAAGGTTCTTCACCGTACACGGCTTTAGTGGAACAATCCACAAGTAAAACATAACACTAACAAAATCTTAATTCACGCTTTCCCATTACTGAAAGACCGGGCCATAAAAGATTACGAATGCCCTCACCAAATAAATTATTTTTAATTTAATGTTCCTTTTTCGGGTAATAATCGCTTGTAGAAAGTCCTAAGTACGCCCTTGTGGGAAGTATATGCAAATTACATGACGTGGGTACGTAGAATTTCTATTCGCTTACGCTCTAATTTTCACAGAACACTCATTTATTATGTTCATCTCATAATCTATTTACTTTAAATCCCTTTTTATATTCACTGTTTTCTTTGATTTGTTTTCTTTATTAAATAAATAATCAATTTTGATGAATTTTAACTAAAATATCTACAGGCGTGACATTTATGATTGGGTTATAAATGCGAATAAAAGGGATAGAATGTTATTAATGTAAATATTTATGGCATTGCCATCAACCGATTGGACAAGGGTTCCGTCACCCTTGATAAATTGTTCTTTCAGTTGCGGCCAGCCGACCACTTTCTCAAATATTTCTTATACGACGTATTGATCTGGAGTGAGATGGCCTTGATTTATGATATAAATTCCTTTTATACTCTTTAAAATACACTGGAACTTGATGTGATGGGAGTATTTCCTCGCTAGCAGACTTTAAAAATTTAGGGAAAAAAACAGAATAAGATTGAAGTTGGAGATTTAAAAGTTGCACAAGCCGACGCACAAAGTAGCGGGCCAATTGTGTTTCTACTTTATTTACCTGAGCGTAGACAATAAGGGTGTCTCCACACAATCAACTCGACGAGAAAGTTGATTGTTTGTGTTCCATTCAACTTCACAATAGAGAAAATGAAGAGGAGCCAATTCCTTTTGCAACAGCTTTTATCCGCCATTTTCTTCGCTTGCCGAAAGTTTGCATTTAGACTGCCTCGCTTGGAATGCATTAGCCTCTTGTCACATATTTGTCTTGGAATCAAGCGCGTATTATTCTTGGGAACAACAATCACGATAAACTGTTTGCACTTATTCCTAAACATGTTCTCTCCTTTTTGTAACAATGTTTATCTAACAGCTGAGCTAAGGCCAAACGTAATGGTGGCAAATATTTGATGACAACTAAAGTACCTATAAAAGTAGAATCAACTAATATGGTAGAATTGTATAACGATGTAGAAGTATAATAATAATCAATTTAGGATATTTTTAAATCAACGTCTGAATCTTTTGCAGGTTACAGATATGTTAAACTATTACCAATAACAATTATTTCTATCACATTTGTTTTCTTATAAAGAAATCGAAGAATGATTGACTTTAACATAATATATTATTTAACATGATTGGCAAAATTTTGATAAATTAAAGATATAATTATGTTATGTTATCTCGAAATCTCCACGGCAAAGAGATTATTCATAATATTACCGCGATAACAAATGAAACAGTTAATAGGTTTCTAATAGCATTGATCGTAAACGACAGCCCCGGGATTATGTGGTCTATTTCTTTTTTCAATACAAAGTCCATTCCAGCTAATAACTATTGTTATCAAAGATGAACCGGCAAAAGCAATCCCGCATTCATTTATGACGTAAACATTATATCATGACGTGAGTTGATGATAAAAGTTTCGTCCAACTATTACATCAGATGGGACAATTCCCTGGCATCTCTTAATTATGGCGCTGCGTATTTCGTATTACAATAATGAAGCGAAACAATAACAAAAGTTCGAACGTCGAAGCGCGGCCGGCGGACAACTTCGCCGCTGCTCAGCTGAGTGCTTGTTGAACTCACTCCTAATGAAAACTTGCTTGTTACCGCGAACATAGAACGTTACTTTTATTTTATACAAAACAAGGGCAAAAATAGTCGCTGCAAATTCCATTCATTTACAACAAATTTCGCATTACTATAAATATACCTACCGAAACGAAACTATATTTCATGCCTAGCATTGTATAAAACCCGGTATCGACGCCTACAATAAGTCGCGTTTTATTCGGTTATTATAGCGTCATAAACGCCACCGGCCGGTGTTTCATATAGTGCGGGGTAGATTATACTGCCTCTCTGATAGAGGCCCGCCCCACTGTCAAACCCACGTGCCACCCGACAGATGTCTCCAGATAGATATTCGATATCGGCAGACACATTCATAATCTCAGCTGCGACTTCTCGTTTCTAATATTAAATCGAAACGTATTTCAAATGCAGTTTCTACCACAAACTATGAAATATTTTAACAATAAGAAATACAAAATCTGTCTAATATAAAAAAACAAATATTAACTTTATAAAGTTGACATAATTAATGAGGTAAACCCTAATCCAATCTGAAAAAAAGTTAATTCATCAAACGCCGCTAAGAACTTTCATTAGTGTACTCCACGGTAACAATTGCGAGTTTAAATAATTATATTTACGAAATCCTTTTCTTACGCAGACATTATTTATCTTCCCCATTGTTACAAGATGTGACGAGGACGAATTTCACGAAAACGCCCCATTTATCTACAGAGAACACACAAAGACAACGTGAAACCCAAAACTTTTTACGTGGTCAGTGACAATGCTATTTCCCTCTATTCTCTTTACGTTTCATTTTCCTTTTCCACGACTATTGTGTTACAGTTAGAGTTAATACATTTTGCTAAAAATGATACCTTTCAACAATTAGTTCAACTGTCTGTTTTAATATTTGCCAGCGACGTGCCCGCAGATAACTTTCCTCGCCGGACGCTCGTTGCTTACTTCTCGCCTTATTCCGTTGACAGACCCGCATAAATAACGGACGAAATCAGCCCAACCCTCATTTCAAGAAAACTTTTTTGTTCTTAAATCTTTATTATAAGTTGTTTTTTTTGTTATTTTTAATTTTCAAGTTTATAATTGTCAATACATAGATAAATACAATTTCATAAACACCGACCCTGAAATTTAACAAACTTCTACCTGTCTTTGTCCAAATTCATCGCAAAGTGACCAACCACGCGTGAAATACGAAATTCGTCCTTAAATAACGAAACGCCTGTTTGTTTAGGCTATCTCATCAGTCTGGTAAAAGGTAGATCATACTGGATAATAGCTAAAAGCCATGTTCATTATAACATTTCTATAACGTGTCGAAACGTTATATTAAAACTGTTTTTTCCTTGAACACCATTACTTCCAGACGTAACCATTTACTTATACCAAATATAAAAACATGGTAACGTTATAGGTTGATAAGGGATAAACAAGTTTCAAAGTGAATAAGATGGAACGCTTACGGTCATCTACTGTTTCCAAAAGCTCCCTAATTTTGTTCACAATTTATATCCTTATTATTAGAGAATGATAACAAAAATACCTTGTCGTATTTTTAATGAAATAATTTTCATGAATACTATTCAAATTAAAGATTTTTGGGTCATTTTATTCTTGTATATGGAAGAATCGGCCGTTTTAAAATTTGAATTGGAAGTTATCGGTTAAGTTGCTCGTTGCAACAGCCTCGTGAATATTGAAACCTTTTAGAGAAAATATTGCAAAAATTTCCACAAATGGTTGGATTATTACATTTTTGAGAAATGGTTTTGAGATAACTTCAGCTGCATTTAACTTTAATATTGTCTGTAGTATCGTTGCGTATTTTGCGTTGTTTAATACAAGAAGACAATAACATTTAATTAAAAGCTAGGCATCGCTCGAAACTAACGAAGTACCTTCTTGAAATCGACAATTAATTCTTGAAGCGATTGTTTTAATTAAATAATTTCAAATAGATAAAATTAAATACCTTTTGGCGTTCATAATTAATATTACAAGTTATAATACACTCAAAATGTGTTTAAGTAAAAGTATAACAAAAAGCTATGAAAACTTAACCAAAATTATAATAACAATATACATTTTCATATATTCACTTTACTTTAATAAGTATTAATCTTTTTTTCTCATTTCAGGATTCGGCTTCGTCACATTTCAAAGTGAAGACATTGTAGATAAAGTGTGCGAAATACATTTTCACGAAATCAACAACAAAATGGTAAGTACTTATACTTTTTACATTTTTTTTTACACAGCATCTATTGAACGATACCCATTCAATCACATATGTTAAACTCGGGACATATACCTCCACATTTGAAATCAGAAAAAATTATAGCTTACATATAATTTAAATATTGTAAAAATTATAACTAAATCATATTTATCACAAATAACCAATGTAGGCTCTGTTTTTTTGGGCTAAATCTTTACACAAATTAATGACAAGATTTTCCCATTAAAATGCATAAACAACTTTACTTCCTACTAAAATAAAAAAATACACAAGTCAGATTTACCTTAAGCCAATTAATGGCTCAATTCAACCAATATTCTAATAGCGTACACTGAGGCAATCAATATTAATTATACCTTAACTTAGTTTCGTAATAAACTGCTAACTAATGTATTACTTGTTTTTATTAAATAATATTAAACTAAATCCTAATGTTAATATTATCGGCCAAATATCAATTAGAATATGAGACCTGGCGAGGCTCCAACAAGAGCCTATAAAACGCCACTAAAGTCGCTTTTAGTGTGTTTAGATTTTTCTCCTTAGGGACTTGACATGCTTATTTGAGATGTTCCAAAATTTTACGATTGATTTGAGGTTTTAGTTTCGGTATTTACAAAAAATATATATATTTAATTCTATTCAACATCAGTTTCCTATATTATAACCGAATATCGATATAAAATAAAGTCTAATATTTTTTTAAAATATGAATAACTGATGATTGCTTGCTTATTGAGTAGATTTCAACACGCAACCAATTTATAACTTTAATGTATGTTTGAAAACTAGTTATTAATAAAACACTCAAACACTATTAAGTTGTATCTGATATAATGTACCTAATAAATGTTTACTAACAACGACACATTCTATTACGATGGTGAGTTATAGCATAATACCGTCCCTATGCTGCCATACATTACAAGCCGCCTTTACGAGACTATTAGAATCATATGTTGCAGTCCTTGTATCATATTGACTTATCATTAAATAAAACGTTATATTATTTGAAAAAAATGATTACTTAAAAATACAATTCGTTTTACGTATTAACATTACATTATATAATTTATTCTTATTTTACATGTGAATAAATTGACTGATACCTGTAGGTCCTTATAAAAATATTAGAATGGAATATAAGATTTCATTTATGCATCTTTATTTAAGCGAAGATTAATTATAAATTAATTTCAATTTAAAATTTAATTTCCAGACGAACTTCGCTAACTGGTATATAAAACAAACAGAGAGGTATTTTGTAATAGCGCCACGCACCATAATGCGACAAATCTAATCAAGCGGCTATGAAATAATAATTACTTTAAAACAACAAACATTATAAGCCTTTAATATGCCGCCGGATACTATTGCGTTCGTATGATAATATTATTGCATAATTCTAATGTTGGAAATTAGAATAACCAATATAATTATTATAGTCCGCAGTATTTGCTGCTGCCAATGGAAGTAGCTACACTGCAATTATAGCAATTAACAGAAAATTACAAGGTTAATAAATGTGTTAATATGCCTGTGTTAGTAAAATTAAATGACAACTTGAATAACATTGTGACAAACGTAAAACAAAGTAATTTTACATATTAGAGCGGAGATGCGTTTTATAACTTTGTCAAGTTATGGAGTTTGTTTATACAGCATGCATAACTAAATTTTCATTTGACTGCAACTATTTTGGGTAACTCCGCGAATAAATATTGTTATTCTATTTCTATTACTTCATTTCCATAATATTATATAAAACGAAAATACAATTTGTATTAATTTATAGTTTCACTAATTTGTTTTTAAATATCATATAATTAAAATGGTTATCGCTTTTATTCGTAAACGTTAAAAAACACGAAAGCCACATACTTCTACGAAACTGAATAAAAATCATCATATATCTTTAAAACCCTTTATCAGACACCTCCAAAATCGTAAAGGCCTTGGATTGAAGCATTATCGAACCCATTTAAAATTCTACATGAAAACTTTTGAAATAGCATCCATTGCTGTCGCCCCACGCTGTCGATGCATACTCCTGATTGTTAAAGCTTGTTTTTGCCTTACCAATTGTTTGAGCTATAATGGCTGTACGTTTTTCGCTGTGTGCGTCGTATAGTAGAAATCGGGGGTGATGTTCACCCTAAGTGGAGCAAACAATGAACAAAGACATCAAACAAATGGGTAGTGTTTTAGAGTAATTACGGTTTGCTTCCGTGCGAAGCGAGAGGTGTGCAGAGAGCGCGCTTTAGCTGTAATGTATTCGTCGCAGTCGTTAATAAAAACCCGTCATTTATCCTTACGTCTTCTCTATGACACTAATTAGGAATTGAATCCTTTGAATACTAACCCGACCGTCTCGTGCTATATTTCTCTAATGCTATGTGATTAGTTTTTTTTCTAAACTTTCCTTTGCTTCAATGAATCCATTAAGATAAACTATGTTTTTAAAGTAATCGCTTACCTGATTTTGTTACGTGCGAATAAAAATGTAATGATACATCTTTGTTTTATTTCGTAAACAATCTGGAATTTCACTTACAACACATTATTTAACTTGTCACGCAGAATTTATATAGAATGTTTAGACACTGGAGATATTACGATCATAATACTAGAGTGTACCGTGAACCATAAACAAGGCCAGCTATTAAAAATTTGTGTTAGCATATCACAAAGACATTTAATAGTTATATTTTCGGCAATAAACTAGATAGAGGCGTCACGTCAGCGATGTTTATGCTGTGAGTAGCTGCCCTCGTAAATTTAATATGTCATCTCTTATATTAAAATGGTCGTTAAGCTAATAGCTGCTCCGCCTTCATGGAGTGATAGGGTGATGCCGTGTTTTATTTTGAATAGGAAAATTACTTCCATTAAAACTTTAACACGGAACCTCCAAAAGTATTCACCTTTCATCGATTTTTATTACTAACAGCACATCAGAAACGGATTTGTTGATTGCTGTATATTATAATCATTACGACATGACACAACATCATTACTCGTGATAGTTATCGTGAATATAATTAATTTAATTGTAGTGAATTAAATACATGAAACAAGTTTACAACTCGAGGATAGTTTCTTTGGGAAGACGGATGAAATCTGTTGCTTTTAGCATTATAAATACCGGCAACCATTAAAACGCTGCAACAAATTTGCGTCAGTCCATTACGTCCGTATACATTACTCTCTTAATTGCTTCAGTTTATTAAACAACAAAGCACGGAGGAGGTACAAAATGTGTGAAATATAGTGTATTTTAGATTTCGCCACCGACATCAATTTCTATTTTCCGGATTTAAGCAGCCGGGGCTGACACCTCAGGTGCTTAAATCTTTACCTGTTACGCACGAAATTTCATAATAATATCCAAGTCATCCCTTTTGTATGATACGTGTAAGGTTATGTGTATATTGAGTAACAACCGTGAACGAACCGATCGTATATGAGATGTTATCCTTAGCGTCATATATTTCTTCTATTGTATTTTTTCATATCTCATAAAATCATATATAATAGTAACAGGATATCGTATTTATATTGACTTCTATATTATATTTTGCAACACTTTTAAAATTTAAATGGTGAAAGGAATATAAACGATACAGAATGAAGAATGTAAGTAAAGGTATAAAAATGCACTCGCCTTAAAGCATTCGTATTTACACTATTGCGGAACCATTTGGGTATTGCGTACATTTTTCTTCTCGATAGTACAAGAAACAAACAAATGGTTTCCGTTTAGGAAATAACACTAAAAGTAGGCACATTTGAAACTGCCACTTAAATCTTGAGATCCTCGATCGCCATTTCTCTCAGCGTCTTAACGGGCTAGGAAAGCCGTATTGCGCACCCTGGTCGTAGCTACCATTAAAAATAGTCTACACATCCTTAGCATTGGCTTTGTATTATATAATATTGCATGATAGTCAAAACGAACGCTACAAACCTATTTTGGACTAAATATTTTATTCATACTAAGCCCAAACGTTGGTTCAGCACGATTCAAATCCTCCATTCTCCCTGGCCGCAGCTCGCGTCGAATAATAAATCACGTGTTTCTCTATAGACGTGATTACCATAACCTTCCCTTTTAATAGAAACCAGTGCTTTTTCTAATCTACATCGATTTGTCCGAGCCTATTTTTATACTCTATATATATGGAAAACTATTTGTACCAGACCCTTTTCATTATAAACATAGAATCATCACTTCTGCGATAATATTATATTCTTGCATTACTTAAATTATATATTCATTTTTCGAGAACTTTGTCAACTTGAAGATTTTAGTTGCTTTAATGGTAAGTTTGAAATGTTAATAGAATGCAAGGAAATGGAAAGCGTCTCCGCCACATCGTGTCGCACTGTCGTTAATAATACAAGCCCAAACCATAATGGGTACTAACGTCGAGTTTCGGATGCAATACGTGTTTCTAACCGAATCTGTGCCTCCACTTTATTAGATTTCAATGTAATATTAAAGTTAGTTTCTCGTTGTAGTTAGAGTTTGAAATATTCCTCGTAATCCTGATTAATATTAATTTTATAATCCTTCTTCATTATTAAAATATTTCTAAAATAAAAAATATTTATAATCTAACAATTATTTCCGTTACCATCACATTCTCAAAGTTCCAATTTTCTATATTATATAAATTGCATGATTATACTGCACATACGCCAATTATCATGGGATAAAACTTGAAGTTACTTAAAGTTAGTTAAGCTCTACAAATTACGGCTCAACAGGCTTTTCCGATAACGATTTTGAACTAAACTAAATTCGAAGTATGAAAGTTGAATAATTACGTTTACCTAATCGATTTTTTTAGTGGTCTGAAATATATTTTTCTATAATACTTAGTAACTTCCTCGAAGGTTTATTTTGATTATTGCCTTTGAATTGTGTAACGTCATCAAATTATAGACATTGCTAAGTCAGGGAGCGTTATAACTCATAAAATTACTGTGTAATTAACCACCTGGACGTGTTCACAAAGAAATAAACTTTGAGACGTTTATTAATATATCTTTTTTTTTGATACTTTACTAAAAACAAACAAGTATCAACAATGAAAGCAAGCCTCATCAATTAGGTCCTTGTGGTTGGGTCAGGCTGGTTCATTACAGCGCACCACGCGTCGTCTCCACGTTCCCATTACGTAGGAGTTAGGTGACGCGAGCGGCGATAAATAGAGGCGAGGAGTCTTGCTTTATTTATCATGCACAATTTCATTTACATTAGAGGTGCTGAACAGAATTTCCTCTCGGGAGTCATATAAAAGTCGTGTACAGATTCATACCATACAAGTTACGAGCGTCGGTTCCGCAAACCTTAATCTACTCCTCTGCGGTCTAACAAGACGCCGCCGTCATCTACATGTTCACGTTCTATCTAAGTTAATTTCTAATAATCGCCACAGATTATAATATTAACCTGAATAACAAACATGATAAATAAAACACTTTATCATTTATTACCGTGCATATAAAATATGCTTACATTAAAAAGGTAATCCAGATAATAACATTGGCCGATAAGATTGGATTTGCCTTTATAGCTCTCGTCCGTAATGTAAACTTGACCAATGAATTTTCATTACCTAATGAAAGCAGAGGGCGTTTGACAGAGAAAAGAGATACTACATCGCCGACCGTAGAAACATCCAATTTTGCAAATTGAAGCTGCATTAACGCATACATAACAGATGCCGACATTTCACAATTATGTACTTAAATGCAAATCGCTCTCATAAGTAGTCTTTAATACCACTTTTTCAGATTCAGTACATCGTTTGCATTTTCATTTGGGTTCGTCGAGGAGTTCATTCTTGAAGCATTTCAATTCGTACATGAAAACACTTTTATGGAGGTTTGGCTCGGCGTCACCACCTAATATTATACAAATTTAATTATAGCACGTTTCAATTGACTAAACGATGAGGTCGCTGTCTGTACTACCCGTTCGCAACCGTTTTATTCTTTTTCCAGAACTTTCGAATGGTTCTTAAACTTGATAAGAATAAGTTAAGCAATCTCTTCTGATTATAAATCAACCGATTACTGACACTGCTGATTACTTGTCAATATATATATATTTTTTTTTCCTAAACTGTCAGAATAGATTACCATTATTAATCTTCTCCATTTTTTTTTTGCTTGTCAAAAAAAAATGTCAAATCTACAATACCTTGAACTTAATCTAAATAAATATTAACGAAATTGTCCAGATATACTTTGAGTAACTACTGTCTATGTTTCACTTGAAGTTAAATATATCATGCTTTAAACTTACTAATACTTTATACAAATACTATTCGAAGAGTATATCGAATTCGATCGATTACCTAGAAATAGCTTTTGGCGCACAACGCGTTTTACTGTGATGAATAGTTCAAGCATATAGCGGTACCACAATGCCTCTTAATATATAATGATATATGGCTAACATTAATATACCGTCGAATGTTCTTAGATCATTTTTAATTCAATACTGCTCATTCAACTCTCTCCGTGAATCTTTACAAAGCTTTTTTTTTTTGCGGGAACACTCTAATCTCTTGAACTACCATTCAGGTTTCAAAAATACTTGTTGAATTTCAAAGCCCATTTGTCGGAAAGATTATATAATATAAAATATTTAGGTTTTACACTCCAACTCTTAACAGTATTAAAAATTGATTTTCATAAATTTTACAAATATGGATAATGCTGCTTCCTTTCCGAGATCAAAAGTGGAAAGCTCTTCTCTATATCAGTCCACAAAAGAGACAGAAACAGAGTCACAGTAACAAGTAGAATCTCATACAATTTATATATTGTTATTTTTTACTATTTTTTTTCAAAATATGTAAATATTCCAAATTAGTACAAATAGATCAGAATATAAAATAAATTATCATTTGACAATCTAAGTATTTTAGAAATAAAATCTTCAAGACAATTTAAATTTATATCACTCTCTAAAAGTAAATCAATTAATGTCAATAGCGTCCTTAATATTTTGTTAAGTCGCCGATCTAAGTCAATCTAAGGAATATATTTGGGCCGTATTATTAATAATACTGATTTAAGACAATCTCATAAACAATTCATTAATGTCAATATATCTTTGATATTTGTCTCATAAATAAAAAAAAAATATAGTTTTATATGTTTATGTATGTAAAAATAAAAAAGTAGTCAGCGTTACGGTTACCAAAGCAATTTTTTAAATTCCAATTCGTTGCTCCCAGTCTTTCGCAGTCGTACGTTAGGGTCTTTTCATTTTTTATTTGCTTTTTATCACTATTTAAAATAGCAAAAACTCCCACGTAAGGCCATTTCTGAATTTATTTCCAACGTTTCAATATAAAGCGAACGAAATAAACGAATAGCTTGAGGGCTATCTACGTTGCAGGTAAAGTTACCATTTATCGAAGACGACTCCATCCCATATCTGATTTTAATTTCGCGCGTTAGATCTCGAAACCTATTTCACCATGCCCCAAGTACACACGTATGTTATATACAAAAATAATATTTCAATAATTTGTCTGGAAACCTTTTTTTAATGTTTAAACACAATAATTTGGAATTACCTAACAATGCACCATCCAGTCTAGTGTTTAAAAAAAAAAATTATAATTAAAAAACTAAATGACTAAAGATATACTATAAATTCGAACGTTTACTTTTGTGAGAGATAGAAATAAATTATAAAGTTTAAATGAATAGTAACATACATCATTCTCGGACTCTATTTGTAGAGCTCTTACCTAGTCTTCGGTTTCCACGATCCGCCTTCCGTTGAGCGGCAATCAGGGCCAGCCTGCGACGTTCTGTCAATACAAATTGAGCTTTCTGATAAACTTACAAACCTCCTCCCTCTTATCCTCCAAACCCTCTCACGTCTGCGTTTATCTCACGTACATAAGCACGCTCTGGCCATATTAACGCCACGCTTAAAACAACACAACTATATTAGATTTATCTTTAAAATTAGTAAATTAAATAACAGAGTAAGAATGATAATTAATAAAAAGTATAGGTATGTATTTAGACATTGCAATGTATTGCAGTTTTATAAGAGTTGTCCGATTGGCCGGCTGCCCGCAGTTCGCCGCAAGAATTACAAAGAAAACAAAAAATTCAGTTTTAGGTAACAAACACAAAATCTTATAAAATGCAGTTAACGTCAAAATATATCCGAACTTTTTCTTCTCTAAACATACTATGTATTCTCCAAAATTTGCTTTATTTTGTGTTTCTACTAAAATACTCACTTTTAGTTCTTCACTTTTAGCTTCAAATTCTAAAACGGGCCTCATCTAGTGATTGCAGTGAAATATATATAAATATATATATATAACAAGCTCAATAAGCTCGTTTTACTGTTTAGTCACATTTTATACCTATGTATAAATATTTATTTTATTATTGAAATCGAAACGCCTCTTAATTCAAAGTGATTATTTTTTTATTTATTCTAGTAATAAAATAGTATGGTTAAAAATTAATGAACTATAAATTTAATGATTGTTAAGGCGAGTAATCGAAGGTGGTTGTATATAAAACGAGACGCTTTCTAGCGAAACCATTAAATTTCACACACACGGATGGAATTAGGGACACAATTGTTGAGCAAGAAGGTTCAAGTTCTGGCGGCAGTGTAGGCTTAAATGTTCTTAAGTTCGCTTGGCTAACCCGACATCTTCGCCTTAATGTCGTATAGGACTGAATCCAATCCGATCGATATATAACCTCGGGGCGCGTCTACCTAGAGGGGCTAAATACAATTTACCTTTGTTATTTTTCGTGTCATTAAACTGCGTCGAGATTTGGAACGCTTGATCGAGATCGAGAGCTGCGCTGCGAATTGTTTGTGAGCTTTTGTTTCTCACTCCGCTGGCCAGCGACGATCAATTAACGATGAATCTTGAAGTGAATTTTCTTCTTGGCCTTTCCTATTGTTATAATTATATTACAATCGTTTTTCATTATATTATTATGATTGTGTTTTCTATTGCCCGCGTTGTAAAGTTAACTATCAACTTGGCTTTTGTTTTCATAATGGAGTTTTGGATAGAAAATATCATTTATGTACTATCAGTCATGGTGACATTTGTCAAGCATGTCCCCCCCGTTTGCGTGCTGTAGAACAAATGGGGTGACCACGGGACTAGCATAGGCTCTGCTTCATTTGTAAAGCTTTATCGGCAGTGACAAATTGCGACATTCACTACTTTTATATTGCGAACGATCGAAGAATACCGATTGTGTTATGGAAATGTTTTAAACTATTGTTTTCACAGTCCCATTTTTAATTTAGGGCCGAATTTATTGCATAGAGCCATTAAAACCTGCCTTGTTTCTTTCTGTATTGAAGATTTCCGTCACTTTAAAAAGAAGGTTCACTACAACTTTCATTATAAAAGTCCGGGTTGGTATTTTCCTAATCTAAATATTCAACTTCAGCTTTGCATGATTATTATTCAGTCTTATCTAAGCGTAAAACTTCGTGGAAAGGCTCTCCAAATAGCAAAATCTTACACTCATGTTAATGCAAAAGCATGTAGTTTTATGTCAGTGCAGAAAGTTCTTGAAAGTGCACAAAGTGCGCGAACGCCGAGGCAAAGCCTTCATTTGTCGGCTCATGACGTCCGCGTGACAAATGTGGACGGGACTTTATGTACCGTACCTACGACGAGAACGCGTCGCGATTATGCACGCCGATGAAAAATGTTACTCGGAGTTTTAGTTCGTCTGCCAAGCGGTTTTAAACGTAACAATTTGTCATGAGGAATCTATGTGTTGTGTGCACATGTTCTTTTAAAACGGCATTGTTTTAAAGAATAATTTTGTCTCCATAAGAATAGTTTAGGTAAATTACTTTTATTATGATTTAGCACTTTTGTTTACTTTTTAGTACAATATACATTTGAGTACATAAGTTGGTCTAATAAATTTTAAAGAAAAAGACGGTTAAGAAGGTAATCAATTTCAGCGGCTTTAACATAATTTAAGCCTATGTACTTTACATTGCGAATTTCACTTGGTAGCGAAATTCTATTGCTAGAGGTTTGGGTTAACGTAGATTGGGTAATTTATACTTGCCTCCAACCCCCTCCCTGGTGGGGAAGGAGATACGAGCACTGAAGAGAGCCATACCGTTCATTAAAATTGCTTAATGGATCGATTAAACGTAGAGTTTAATTATAAGATACATTAATTTACCTTTCCTAGTCGTCTGCACTTTTGATTCTAAGGACAAAACTATTTAGAAATTTAATTATACACAATATACATACATATGTATATATACATTATGTTATTTCTAATAGTAGGTGTATGTAGACCACAACATCAATAACAGGTATCTTCTTACATATTTTTGTTGTTCTATAATGGCTTCTCATTATTAAGTCTGATGTGATAAATTTAAAGTACATTAAAATTCAATTTGTGATTCGAACTGTGAGGCATAGCGGATTGTAGACTGATTTTGTCACCCCTTTCCTCCATAATTTTACGACTCACCCAATTTCGTTATATTTACTTAGTGCTGTCAAGTACAATAATAGCAATTAATTCTTCGCAGTTAGAAGCCGCAAATTTTATGCGGTCATGAAACAAACAAGGGTTATTAACATAATTGTAAAGATGTTAAAGTAGCATTGATATTTTACTACAAAGTTTGTTTTCAGAAATGAATGAATGAATGAGATGAATATTCACTAATACTTAATAAATTTTCAGGTGGAATGCAAAAAAGCACAACCAAAAGAAGTGATGCTTCCTGCAAATTTGGCGAAGACGAGAGCTGCCGGTCGCGGCGCCTACGGTGAGTTGCTAGGTAGCGCCATGGCAGCCACCGGCGTTCGGTATGCTCCTTACCCAGTCCATGCGCCCGCGCAACTACTCGTCGCCGGGGCGGGAGTGGGTGCAGGGGCAACCGGTGCCGCTGCTATGTACCGCCGAGCTCTCGCCGCCCTGCGCCCTACTCCCCGGCCCCCGCGACCCACTCTAACTCCTATCACTATTCCTCCTCTTGCATATTCAGTATCAGAACTTCTCGGAGCTCATGCCCTCGACATTCCCACTATATACTCGCCCCTCACTCACTCGACACTACCGACACCATTGCCTCTCTGATCCGCGATCCTCTTCCAACAACATCCACATCAGCCCTTCTAATTTATTTTTCCTTTCATTTTGAGCGGTTACGAGAAAATTTTAATTGAGCTACCCTGCGAAATCCTTTCTATCCCTCGCTATCTCATACATTCCTCGGCTATATTGTAACCTTGAAAAGTTTTTTTAATGTATTTAAGGAAACAAATGATATCCAAAGTGTCTTATTTTAGTAATTGCCATTAGACGATCAGTTAGATAGCAGATTTTCGAAATGTGTACCAAAAAATTAGAAAGATTATATAGAGACAGTTGTTATACAAAGGTTTATATAAAGGTTACATTTTTATCAAAAGTAGAGAGTCATCTGAAACAATTTTACGTAGGGTAATAGAGAGCAATATTTTTCTACCAGGTTGTAGGTGCTTAATACCATTTTGATTTATAAATAGATAGTCGAAATAGTACTTACTGAGCCTGGTATTTTTCTGATTTTATGTAGTTTTTGTTATGGGATTACTAATAAGGGCCCTATGGTTCTGCTGATTCTTGCCAGTTTTGCTACATGTCCATCCATTACAAACAACTAAAACAGCTTAGAAAAATCTAGTTACGACGTCTATTGCGGCTGAATTAATGGAATTTTTAAAATATTTTATTAAAGATAATATATTATGCTCTAGATTTTACTATAAATAGCTTTGCAACTTGATGTCGGCTTTTCAAAAATGTTATCATTGGAAGAAAAGAGGTACCTATGAACAGTCGATGTTATTAATAAGTTTTGTGAGATTACTAGTTATTATGTTTGTATTTATTTAATTTAATTATTTAATTTTTAGATTAGGTGAGTTAAAAGTGACTTAACTTTGTACTTATAGTATTATTAGTTTACTACTAACTTATATCTAATATTTATTTTGTGCAATGCATTAAAATTTTCAAACGATTTGTTCACTATTAGTTATTATTAGGTTATTTTCATTTCCTTATTTTTCAGTTTTATATTTGTTATTTATAACAAAGGTGTCAATAATTCATTTGGAATTGTAAAACCTTAGCTCTCGTATAAACTAATATTAGTATTGTTTGTGTTAACTTAATTAGGCGAATTCGGTAGTGTTTAGATTAATAAATATCATTTCTCAAATATTTAAAAAAGTCTGTTTGTTTAACATGTTTAGTTTTAGACTAACAATGTGTAGAATAGATTAACGATTTAAGTCAAACTATATGTCATCTTTGGTGATAGTTAACTAACATGCCCCACCTATACTAGTATTATATTGGATGGTAGAAAACTTAGAAATTTTATTATAGTACTTAATAATTAAAACTATATTCTAAGTATTTATCACACATATGTTTGTAAAATCAACACGAACATTTTCGCCAAGCAAAATAGTGTCTCACGGTACACTTAATAGGTGTTAAAATGTTTAATATTGTTGTTAGCACACACAATTATATAAACTAAAGTTTAAGGATCGATCAATTTATGTAAATGTTTTTACATTTCTAGATTTCATGTGGTCATTGGGTGCTCTTCCTGACGGTAAGTTAAAATAACATTTTATTTTTAAATTTAAACCATTTATGTATAACCTGCATTAAATCATTGTGATATTGGAATGAGTCTGACCAATATTTAACCAATTTTGAAACCCCAATAATTCAATTTCACAGTTTGCTTCTACCAAAACGGATCATAATAGCGAATAATTGACTCAATAATTCACTTTAAAGCAATAGATGCGACGATAGACCTAATTAATGGATTATCAAACACCGTGTCGAGGTGTTTCCATCTGCCGTAATGGATCACTGACAGATACACTATTTTGATTGGCAATAATATGATAAACGATCCGGAGCGGTAATCACATCAGCCTCCGTCCACCGTCCCCATCAATCATTCACATTTTATACCGGACTCGATGTTCACTAAGCCGATATTGCAAACATATATTGTCTTATGTAACTTTTAGCAATATCTGTTACAAATTAGTCGCATTGTTCTCTTGTTTCAAAATAGAGTAGAGTAGTTTATTTTGTAATTCAATAAGTTTGTTAATGAAATGTCGCAAGACGTTTGTTAATTGCATAAAACCCTCGTTAGTTCACTTATAGTGTGCTACATTTAACGATGTTTACAAAATATCGTCTGCTGGACAATGTCCAAAGCGATGTTGTACAGAGCTTGTACGATATACTTAACCTACCTTTTATTTGACGGTTCTATTTTGGAATTGGGCCATCACTACACGTGTTACTGAAGTTTAAATATACTAAAGCACCGGTATCAGCATATAAAGTAATACTTGTTTGAAGTCACATTAATTAAACGCATGCAATCTGATAATTGCCATCAACCTTTGGCCGATGTAGGGTGTTCATTTACTGATTGTGTTTATTTGTTGTGCAGGTTTTCCCGCAGCGTACGCCGCCTACGCGGCAGGACGTAGCTATTCGGGCTATCCTAGCTTCGGGCTACCATACCCCGCAGGTAATCCCCTGGCGAGCTTGCACCACCAACTTTCCGGCAATCACTATCACCACCTGGCAACACTTCTGCCATACCACCCACTCGAGCTCAGTGGGGTTTACAATGTACACGCCATGCATCTGTGAACTCGCTCCGACGACAATGCATTCCACTAACTGCTAACGATTCGCAACCGACACTGATCCGCTAACCGATTGACTCGTCAATCATCTGAAACTAAACAAATAATATGGTCTTTTTAAACTAAACTTATGGTGACTATACTCTAACTCACTGTTACTAACTGGGGCCAAGGCAGCGGGAAAGTTCATGTGAACTAACAACTTTACTAACAAGTTAACACCTCTAACAATGACTGAGCCATCTAGATAAATCTGCCACGCCGTCAATTACAAAACGTCCAAGTTTTGAGAAATGCTATTTATTGTTTACTTCCAGAATTTTGTTGTGAGAATCCGTCGGAAGGCAGGGCCCTGCTCTATGTTTAGAAACGATTTTCCCTAACGATTCTCAAATGCTACGCGTCAAGCAAACAACCCAATGCAAATAGAGCTTAAGCTTTGCCTTGCCCACACCGCTCGCGCGCCGTTTCTCGCTGTCGTGCGAATACTCCTCAACGCCTCGAGTCACGCTATGCCTACTCCTCATTAACAGCAAAAGCTTTAAAGAGATTTAAGCAAAATCTAACAAAGTACTGAAAAAATATCCTCCTTTTTGTCGTTACTTTTTCTATAAATCTCGGGATTGGCGTATTATTTTTTTTTTACTAATGAATTAGATGTTGATATTTTACTAGATTTTGATTCAGCAATATTATTAATTAAATCTAAGCAATTATATATGAATACTCAGTAAAATATTGTGGTACTTTACGTTTTTGTGGCCAAGCTATTTGCCATTTTTTTCTTGCCATTATTGTTGTTGATTTTGCCAATGTTGTCGTAAAACTGGTGAACCACTATTGACTTTTTTCTTTCGTATAAATCAAACAAATCGTTTTCTACTAATTACTTTCTGCAACCGTTTACAACACGCGAGATTTTAGTGTTATTAGTGTAAAAATATTTGAAAAACAAGTATTGCTGTGAATTATTTATAATAATTACATTATAAATTACCTATTATTTTTTAGCTTCAACGTGTTGTATTCCTGTAGAAATGTAAACATTATAATATATTATTATTGAAGATCTTTATTGATTATAAAATATTAAAAACTGTATTTGACTGGTAAAATTAATTTTACACAATTACACTTTTATTTAATTAAAATTCTTTATTTCTCTAATTAAAATTCAAAAGTTGAGTTTATGATTACGTTTTTAACCTGGAATATTATGGCGCAAATATGATCTGAAGTCCGCAAATAAAGTAAAAACAAATATAATAACTTTAAACAGTTAAGCGGCTTGGAGAGATCGGCATTAAACGTAGTCGGATAAACTAATGTAATCTACATATTTATAGATATTTTAGCATAGTCAATAACTATTCATCTTGTAGCTAGTAATGCTTGAAATTTTAAGTAGGTAATTATACTAATACTCAATAGACGTAATCTATCATAGCCTCTTAATAGGAACGTAACAATTTATTCTTCAATTTAGCATGCTGTAGCAAGTAGATTATACTCTAGCGTTTAAAGACGACTGAACACAACTTTTAATCTCTTATACGTTAACATAGCAAATGATGTTTCAGAGTAGTTATTTATTTATTTCGTATTATTAAATAATATATTACGGCACACAGGTGTACAAAACAGGAAATTAATAACGTCATTATTCGTCCGGGCTGTCAATTTGTTATTCATGAATTATAAATGATTCTTATTGTCAAAGTACGATAATATTAATACAATCTATTTACAGAAAAAATAAAGTACTTCGAAATAAATTATTCAATTTCTATAATCTGTTAGGCATTCACTATCGTTTAATTGTATATGATATTCTTTATTTTAAGTGCGTGATCGAAGCAGTTGTGTTCAGTCCTTGTATCTTGCAGTTATATATCTAAGAGTAAAGTTTACAATATAATATTAGACAGGTAAGAGGTAGACGTTTAGGTATATAGGAATTAATTTCATCAATACTAAGTTTAGAGGATGAGTAGGAATATTCCAAGTTATTAGATTTTGTTTTGCGTAGTTTAAATTATAGCATTAGTTTAGACTTTGTTTAATCAATAAAATAATATCGAGCTTGTAAAATGTTATTTTATTACCTATTTGAATATTTGCTGTAATTGTAATATAAACTTATGTAGTTATATACCTGTTTGTGTTTCAAAGTTATTTCTCTATTATATTTTATATATTTACAATGCTTAATCAATAATGTTATTATTATAATATTTATTGTTGTTGTGTAATATTTTTGGATGCAAGTATTTTATGCTACCTTCTTCGTGTTAATATAATAATTATTAAACGGTTTAATGTTTTAAATAAATAAAAGATGATAGGAACCCATGATCATGGGGTAACATTGTACAGCCGTCGCTTAATCGCCACGCCTCGCAATAATTTATTTCATCAAAATTAAGACTTTTATCAAAATTATTACGTAACTATAAGTTAATTCGATCGTAAAATCGCTACATGTGCGACCGTCCTTATCGCCATCCTCTAAACTAGTCATAAATAAAATAAGCTTCAATATTCTATCGTGTAACGTAATTATATATTATTTTATGTGTGGCTACTGGTTGTAAGCGAAACCCATTACTGAGCCATATCGTTGATTTCATCATGAAATAATAGCATCGCATTAGGACTTAATCTATGAAAAAACGTAATTCGTGATCAACATTAAACACTTCAGGCATCAGGTTGACTTACCCTATGTATTGATCTATTTGCGTGTCTAGATATACTAATACAAGTAAATTAGAAGTCAGTGAATGACACTGCTTCTCTAAAAAAAAATAGGTTAAATCACTGTAACATATAACGACCCCTTTTTCCTGCATTTTGGTTGTGCGTGATACACACAGGGATTGCCTTAATATAAAAACACAATAGAAAATATTAATTTACAGAATGTGCGTGTCAAAAAAAATTGTTAAAAGATCAATAAATACTCAATTTAAAGTTTCCCGTTTCGATTCATTTAGCGATGGGTTGTACAGCCCTCAGTATCCTGCGTAAATTTAATTATTTTGTATATAATTTTGTTTTAAGTTCATATATAAAACGAACGTGCATCTAGGCTTTGGGTGACGTGGTTTTGACTTATTTTTATTTTATTTAAGCGCCGCGGTTCTCCTCAGTTCCGTGGCGGGCTTTGTAGCTTTTTTATTTTGTTGCCGCAGGTGTAGTGGGAGTTATACCGCCGGAAAGTCGTCTGTTGGTCGGTGTGGAGTATGTAAACCAGGGTGGGCTTGGGCATGGCTCGTAGGATGCCGCCATCGCCCGCACCGCACCGCCAGACCACACGCCAAGACTAAACCGCTCTTTTACCCGGAACAACCGTTAACGGCTCCCGCAATCTCCCGCAATATATCTTACGAATTCAAATAAATCTTTTCTCAAGCGAACATCTCTTTGGTATCACGCCCTCCATTCTCCCCCGAATCGTAGCTAAGGAATGCAATGTCGCTCTCACGTAGTATAAATTATAACTATGGCCTCGCGAATTCTCAGATGCGTACGTGAGCAGATCGCCCGACTAGGTTGCCCCTATAGCTCGATACGGTCTCATTTCGACGTAATAAAGCGGTTTCCATCAGGAAGTTTATCCAATCTTAGATAAATAATATAGTAATCGTAAAGCACAATTTTTCATATTATAATGTAACCCATGTGTCAAGTTTTTGAATGTATTAACTTATAATATAAGGCACTAGTATTGTTCTAATCACTGTTTTGACATATCGTCTTAATGTTAATAGTAAGATTATGGTATTGTGAAGCCAATATATTTTAAAATAAAGGATTTTTTCGCTTTATAAGCAAAACGTTTTATCGTTTACTGTCCAATTGATTGCCTGACAATGGAGGTCGATCAAGGCCCACTTATTTAACATTTGTTCGCTTATCGATTGTGACCAAAATAAACTAAAAGAAATAATATGTAGCGTGGAGTTGGCTAGCGTGTTGTGAACTTTGATTATTTCTTATTACAACCAAACTTTATGCTTTCACGATTTAAATGGTTTTAACAATATTTTCCGTTTTCTGACTCATCCAATGCTTACTCGCAGCGTGGGTTTCACGTCGCGAAACGTCTTATCGAGTCGGTAAGCACTTGCATGTGCATCGAGGGCATTGCCTTACACTTTTAACATATGATGTCAACTACCGCACAAGTTTCGTGTGTTCTGGCCCTTAGAAGCCAGGCACGTGCGACCGCGGTCCACCTCATCTTCGGCATTCCTTACATTCTACACGGTCACCCTCAAAGTGCAGGCAGTGCTACAAAACTAGTTTACATAGTTTATACCACGCACCTGTACCCAGTTCTTAACTATTCCGAAATTAAATATTTTGAGAACTTATGAGAATAAATTTACAAAATTTATTGACAATATCAATTGATATGATTTAAATTTAATGTTTATTTAGTCTATAAATTTTTGCCGAGGATTTTACAAGAGACCGCGTGTCGTGAACTGTAAATACTACTCATATTTGGGATATTTATGATTCAATTAGTACTTACTTTGTTTAGTGCTTGATGCGTAGGATGAAGCAAACTGATTACTTGTTTCTTGTCATTTCCTCCCCATATTAGATCCTTCTTCATGTTCTTCTAGAAATAGTATTTTATAGATTCGGACAGTACTATAGTAAATAGAAATGTTTTTGGATGGGTCAGAATGTTATATTAGAGATAGATATCTTAACGTGAATGTCTAGAGAATTTTAAATTTATAAGCAATATGATAGACTAGCTAACTCCAGTGCTATATTTTTCGTAGAGTTTATTAAATATTGCCCGGAAAATATTAAAATATTTCATGGCATATCAACTACATTTTAGTATTCAATCAGACATCATCTGAGATCATTTACTATATACGTTAGTAATTTTAAATCCTCTAATATTTTAAAAATAACAAGTACGCCAAGTACGTCCCTGGGCAGAGGATAATGAATTTGTCTACTAGTAATGTACGTAATGTACGCAATTTGTTATCGGATGCGAAACATAATAGTGTTGAAATACAAGAGAACAGCAGATTGGTGAAGGAGTCTAACATCAGCAACAGCAATAGGGCGAGTAATATTTATCTTTGAACTTTGAACTAAATTTGATCAGTATCATACTCCGTTTACGATAGAATAGTGTAGGTGATATTGTAAGCTGAATATCTGTTGTACCAAGTAAATATGACGTGTGGTAGATTGTTAGTGTTTTCAAAATTACTGTATAAACTAGCTGAGCTTAGATCTATGAAAATAGACATAGTATAGACGATCAATTAGAAGGTCTACAGTGAATCTAAGTAAGCAGAATTTGTAGAGTCAATCTGGCAATATATAAGATTTAACTAGCGGAGTTTCAGAATAGACTAGACTTAGTATTTTATGACGGTCGATATCCTTCCTATTGTAAATTAGTGAGCTTTAACATTAGCGTGGAAAGATACGTTCCGATTTGTTAAAATAATGTTTTAAGATAAATAATTGCTTTATTTTATCCCTTTAGCGGGTAGTAAAGTAAGCGATCAGGTAGCAATTTGTCGGTAAAATAATGTGATGGTGGTGCAAACTCATTGTTTAGAGTATTTATTGTAATTAGTATTAAGAAATAGAATAGAATTTATGTGATTTTAAGTATTGTGCCTTAGGCAGGAGGTAACTTAGACTTACTATTAATAATTATAAAATAAAACGTCATTTAGACAAAGTAGGCATATTTCTAATTTTATATAAAAAATAGAATAGAATAAGTAATATTTTCGCTGTAGCCGTTAATGTAGACGTAAGTGGTGTTTTACCGCAAGTATTTTATCATTTGACTACATGGGTAGACGAAGTTATTTAAAATAAGTAACAGTAGACATTTTTTAACATTTTCTATATATTATAAAGTGTGACTATATCTTCGATTCATTTAAGCTTTTTTAATATCGCTTTTCGTGTTTCTACGATTTATGACTGAACCAATATAATCAATAAATTTAATAGCATTTTTTCTTATATATAAATTACACCTCATCAACTTTGTGGCTTTTGTTTTAAAATATATTAGAATGATATCTAACGAAAGAACAGGCTTGCTTTGAATTACAAATGGCTGGGGTGGATGCGAGGCCAGCTACGTAGCATAGAAACTCCATTAATTTACAATTGAGATAAGTCCCAGCTAAAAGATAGGAAAGTCGAAAAAAGCGTTTCATCCTAAGTTATTGATGGTAGCTATTAAATATACGTTCTGTGTGGGCCGTCTCGTGTGATCACTGAAATAAAACATTTCAATCGCGCCAAGTAGGGGGTGAAGAACGGGCATCTTTTACTCGAGGACTGAACTTTGTATACGTACATTTTCCTACTAAACTTTGCCTATATGTAGAATGTTCTTGTATCAGGTTGTACTGGAATTTACACAGTTGAACTTTGAACTTTTCATTTGTAACAGAACAAACTTTTTCTCATTTTTACATCGTTTCTATTATGTTACAAGGTTATTTAACAGTGTTGAGGACGGATTTTAAAAACAAAAGTACGATAGTAAATGCATATATATTTTTTAATAATGTACATACAAGTTTAAAATTCTTATACATGATATTGAATCATTATCTCGTAATAATCAGGAAATAGTTATAATCAACTAAATTATCAAATTCAACCTAATTTCATTAATCCTATCCCATTATAGTTACGTTTTATTGAACATAATTGAATTATATATGTCAAAGAATTCGTAATATACTCAGTTCTCAGGACAGACTTCACGGCACGCCCTGTGAATATTTTGTTCAGCCGTCATTCTACTTTGAAAGAAGAATTATTAAGTTTCTCCGAACTTCGCAATTACGAAAGTTCGCAAATATGAATAGCTCTCGCAACGGCTTCTGAATTTATAGATGAATGTGTGTTCGCCGTGAGAGGCTTAGGGTGCGAATCACCTTACCTCTATAAAGTCCCTACTTCACAGCTAAGCCAATAAAATTGGAAATTGCCGTGCTAACTTGTAAAATAATTTTTATTTTTATTTCATTATCGGTCTTAGATTATTTTATTTTCAACGTAAAATAATTGTTCTTATATAAAATAAAATCTATTATATTATGAAATCAATATTTAATTACCAACATGGTTACTACTACTATAATGTATTTATAAATATCTATTCATAAAATCTGCCCTTCCAATATATTTTTTAATGTTTACAACTTCTGCATAAAGTGAACGATCTTAATAACCCTACCTTAGTATTTCATAAACATACAATAACTATAAACTGAATAGGGTTACGAGTCAAGTTTAAATGAACTTTGGAAATTTGTTATAAAATTGTCTTTGAGCAATATTTAACATCATATATATTTGAGTAACGTCGTCAATTACATTTAAATGCATGTCAAAATTGGAAACATAAAGTTAATATCAAGTTAGCATCCCTTAGATAGAACTAACATACGTTTTAGAAGCAACATAGATGTTCTTGTCGCTTGACAGTTTAGAGAAATGTTTGAGTTGTAAATTATTTAAGGTCAGAAGCTAGTCTAGTTAGGTCTGTTTATGATTTTGTTTTTAGTGATCTGAATCTTAAGCCATTTATGTAACAGTTAAACAAATTATACTCTGAATCCTAACATGTTTATAAAGTATCATATTATAATGTTTGCTCGGATAAAGCAAATGTGTTATTTCAAATAGACAATAAATAAGAACCGACGATATAACGTTAAAATAATGAGCTACGTGCGATCGACATGTTAACGATCGGTAGCCGTGTCAGCTTTACTACTCAAATTCTTATTTATTACTCGGCAACTCTCAAATAAATAGCCTCTTACATCGCGGCGTAATGTTATTAAAATGTGTCAGCATTTTAGAAGGAGTGTACGAACTGGTAGAGGCGGGAGCGAGAGCGGACCATCCGCCGCGCCATCTATCATTCATTCTCTATTACTTATATTGTTCTTTTTTGCAAAGTCACTCGCAGGCCGGTAATCACCTGGTGCGGCCGCGAGCCTCCATTTTTCACACTAAATCATAACTCGCTCATAACCGAAAATAAAATTTGTTCTACAAGCCAATAGGACTAATGGTTATTATGAACAAGCAAAAACCGAACGCTTTTAAATGATTTCAAATAATGTTCTTAAATAATCACAATTTAAAAATGGTTAATGGTTTTTCAAATTTCCATAGACTTGAAGTAAATGAACTTCAATAGTTTTTACATAAAAGGAAAATTAAACAGAGACCTTACCTACATTTACATTACTAGATATTCAGACTAATTTGAAATTCGAAGATACTAAAAGCTTTGAAAGTGCGCGAAATAGTTACTTGGACAAACCGTAAGAAGCGGGTAGCGAGTGAGAGAGCGCGAGCGGCGTCAAGCCGCTTCTACGTGCACCGTATGCTAATGCTACTCCCTATTCAATAAGCAGACCGCCGCGTGCCACCGAGAACTCACGTCAGATAATTTACTGGATATTTTGTAAAAGTTTTTTTCGTCCTCTGTGATTTATGCGCGCGAAACTTCGTGCTCTCTTTTTCATTTGAATGCACGTGACATTCGTAATATTTTTTTCTTCCAACATAATCTCAGCCTGGGGAGTCTTCGCTGTCCTCATTCGTCGTCACGGCATTTGTATTTTACCGCTAAATTATTCATGCATTTACGCGTTATAAATTTATTTGCTAAATAAATTTCATGAAAAGATAAACTCCATCATTATTAATAAGCTTACAACTTGAGATGTTGACAGACAAGCACTGTTAAAAGCTTTAAATTTGATGGTTCAGTCATAGATCAGTGTGTGTTCCATAATGAAAGAGTGTGTGATCCACTCGCATACGTGAAGCGAATGCGAACCATGTGTATGTTTGCAGTGGACCTGACCAACGGCCAACTCACACCGAATAACAACACACCGCTGCTCGCGCAAGCGCTTTCAGGTGAGGAGGCCATAGCACCATCCATCAATGGATCCACTAACTTTAAGTCACCTATAACTAAAAAGACCATACTAGTGTTATTATCCTATACATTTGACAAAAGTTAATATTTTACTTACAACATGGTTTTAATAACCATATTGTAAGTAAATTTGAACTTTTACCACTACATATAAACTACGCTACTACATAATCAGTTACACACAAAAATTTGTAAATGCCATGTTTCCCAAGTCATGACATTCTACTAGAAAATTATAACCGGAAATTTTGTTACACAGTGATGAACAACTACCAGGCCGCTGCAGCTGGATACGGGCCTCCTGCTTCACCGCATACAGCTGGTGGACGAGCGGGATTCCCAGCTGCTAGCTCGCCAGGACCAGCGCTGGACGTGTACGGCTCCGCAGCAGACAGCGTTGGCTACGTACAAGCAGCCAGCCCTCAGCCCTCCGGTTTTCCCGCTATCGCTGTCAGCCGTGCGCCCCTTAATTACACCCCAGTAAGACAAATCCCAACATCTAGAATTTAGATATGTAATATTAAAATAATAAATATTCAAAAATAATATTCAAACAATGAGCAAGGATAATTCAAACTTATTTTATTTCATGATAAATGGGATAAAGTTATTAACTTTCGATTCTAACTTTTTTCATTTGTTACGTCATGCTCAAAAATGCCTATTTCTGTAAGACTGAAATGAAGGCAATTCAGAAAATTGTCCCCGTTCAAGAACTTTCAACTGTCACGGAATTCAAATTAATGTTTGTTCTGTTTTGTTTTTCTCCCGACCTTTTGATTTGTGCTTCTGAGATGTTTAAATTCATTTGCAGTGTTTTGCTCTTTACTTATTAAAATATTGTCTTAGTAAATATAATAAACTATTCAAATAGTTGTGATGATATAGATGTATTACGTATTGCCTATCACATAAAAGACACCACAGACGCAATTAGCAGACGACGACACTCTAAAATTTTAGCGAAACGGTCCAATCTCATTACGGACCCGATCTTCCTCTTCCCTCTTACGGTATAATCACCATAAGTTAGCGAGCAAGTGAAGCGTGAGAGATGCGATTATAAAGTGTTCCGAAATATGAGAACGGCAGGCGATGGCAGCAGCAATCTACGCGGTGCAGTGCCGCGGGTAATGGCTTTTTAAAACTGCGACCGTGCTCCATAACTGCTTTCCAGAGACGCCATCAGTCTTCATTGCATGTCGGCACCCGCCAACGCCGCAACCGCCGTCGAGATCTTAACTCCTCGCCTCGTATCTTCGAGACATTTTTTTAACCGCTCTTAAAGCTTTTAGCTTTTTTTGTGAAAATTCATATATTTAACCTTTAGTTATAACAATATTTTAGTTGAAGTCAACTTCACTGATTTTACTTGATATATTTAAACATCAAATTGATCATAAAATATCTAGGCGGAGTAACTCGAGCAATAAAAAAAATGTTCCACTTGCAATGTCCGGGTCTGAGCGTGGCTCATGTGGTTCCAGGGTGTAAAACGGTCTTATTAGGTAACGGGAATGCCCCCACGGGCAATAACCGTAAATCAAGGAGAACAAGCGGTGTAATTACCGCTGCCGAGCGGTCGCGCGCCGCTCTAACTCATCCACTCACTGTTTTTATTTTGTTGGCCACCAAGCTCACTACCGCTCTATCGACTGCAAACTCCAAACTTACTACCTTTAAATCCACCCAGAAGAAGTTAATGGTCAATCGGATACTTTATAAGGCAATTCAATTAAGATCGTCGTCTTTTTTAATAAATTGAGGTTTCATTATTGACAAGCTAATATAACGCTCTTACATTAATTACATTACACAAAAATATGTATCATTATATTATTTTGTTGTTTCTTCTAACATTACTAGAATCATTAATTTTATATATTTTTTTCATTACAGGGGCCATTGATTCCCGCGGCTTTCACCAACGGTTATCATTGAAAGTGTTATAGCACAAATATTAAACGTAAGTAACTTTTTAGACAGTGTGATCTCCCTATACATAAATAATGTCGTTACGTAGAAGCGCTTTAATATAGCGACGTATATAATTGTTGCCGTTAGAAATATTAACTTCAAGTGGATGGTAATATAAACGTTAAAGTAGTATTATGAGATTGATGGCGCTATAAGTAAGACAATTATGCCGAAGTTTCAAGTAATTACATTTTTCACTTCTTTGAATCAACTTCATATTTAGAATATTTATTTTACTTGTTTAATGTGATTTGTATTCTTTTTTTAATTTATGAATATATTATGAAAAATTAAAATTAAAAAGGTTTCATCTGACAGGTGGCGAGCGGCGTGGCGGCGCGTAAATACCAAATCATGATCACCGAGGCGCAACTGACATCCATCGCAAGCCGCTCCCGCGCACGCCGCGCCACACGCCTCATCGGCGACGGTCGTGAAATCCGTCCGGCCACCGCGCGGACCGATCCGTCGACCGCGGCATCTCAACCTCACCGTACCCCACCACCACTCCCAACTCTCCCCCCCTACCCGACCTGACTCCCTTAACCTCGACCTTGTCTATTGTAAATAATAATAATCTACTTTTTTCGTGTGAACGAGAGATAGTATATTGATTAAACAGGTATTTTTTCAAATTATTCTCGCTTCGACTGTACTGTAGATGTGTTGTCAATAAATATTAAACAATTAAACTACAAAAAAAATACATTTCGTAATATATAAAATGCATCTAGACGATTCGATTGCAGGGATGTATATCTTAAAATCTTTTATGATTAATAGTTAAATTATAGTTTAAGATGTAACTTGCATGTCTATTTTTCCATTCACAATTTTTTAAGTTATTCATAGAGGATTGATTCATGACATACTAGAATCATATCTGACATGGAAATGTTTCGAGTACTAAGATTTTTGGTAGAAGGCTTTCTAGGAGTTTTGATCGTCAGATTATCGGGCCGAGGTTGTATTTGCAATAAGCTTGTCCCTTCTTCGTGTTCCGTGTGTACAGAGTTGAGTTTGTCGGTAGCGGTATAGGTTGGTAGGGGCCGGTCCGCCGTGTCCGACGACGGCTTCTAACCGGAGACAATAACGCGGTTTGCGACCGCGCGTTTGCCGCGCGCTATCTCGCTCGTCCACCAACACATATTTTATTCTGTCTATTTTTAATATTAATGTCAAATATTAACATAATTACCATACTAATACATATTGCGCATATTTTATCTATGAATGTAATTATTTTCGCCTAATTCGAATTGTATAAAATCACCTCTATGAACGGCTATTTCTTTTCTGTAGTAAAAAAATTCTGGATTACTTCCCTATAAGACTATGTTAGTTATGCGTATACATACTTTCTAATAATAATATGTATTATGATATAAAATTTTATCCTAAGGATAACATGATCATATTTACGATTCATAAGGACATTTTGAAAAGCTAAGTCAAAACATTTCAGATATCTCTCATCGCATTAAGATAATAATTCGTTTCTATCTTGTACCTTTGAAGTAGGTATTGTAATTATAATATTATAACAATTTTGTGCATTACGTAATTAATATTTCATTGTTTCTACGATTGTATTTATCTTAAATGTAAGACCACTGTTAAAATACTTGCGGCTCCACTTTAAACGCGGAGTCACGCCGTACTTAGTCGTATTTAAAGTTTTAATCACAATAATTATGGTAAACAGTAAATTTTCATACCGATATTGGGTTAAAATCACTCGATGCAAATTTTCAATAAGCCAAAGACAGGGATATCAGAAATCACAAGCCAAGTGCGCAGGTTGGAGGTAATAGAGTAAAATATGACGTCAATTCATTAATCATATTCGTTAGGTACTGGAAAAAATTGACGACCACTGTCTAGCTTGCAGCAGTAAAAAGTAAGACACACAGGAGGAAGGCAGACCGTATAGCTGCGGCCCGGTCTGGTAACCCTGCGTGTCTCACTTCATACACGCACTCGGTTGCAATCATTCGTTATTTACTATTATTATTACTCATTACCGACATCAATTAAACATTTATATTATAAATCTAGGTATTAAAATTTAGGTAATAATAATGAACAATCTTTTAAATGCTATTATTATATAAATACGTTATAAATATAAATGTTTCCTGTTACAAAAATATTGAAAATGATACGAAATAAATCAATATTCTTTTTAAAGGTAATTTATTACTTATGAGTAGTTAATTGAATAATGGAGTGTTAAAAGGAGCGCTCCCGTCAGTGGATGCAGCGCTCGCTTCGCGTTTTTTGTTCATTCGTGCCGAAACATCGTTCGCTACGTAAGTCCGTGCGCCTGCGCACCGGCGCCATCCCGTGCCCGAGACACAACGCGCCACGCGACAAACGTCACGCGACCGCTATTATGTTGTTAAACGTTAGCTAGGAAATTGATAATAAAATCGAAAGGTGTGTGTGTCTATTAGAAGACGGTCAGAAAATCGATATCATACCTAACAAATTAACGTAATTATTTGTTTTATATTTACGGTGTTATAGGTATTTAAGACATTTTTCTTAGAATATTTAATTATTACGATGAAATGTTATAATTGTTAGGCCCAGCCGACGGCGGGGCGACGACGCGCGCGCACCGTACCGCCGTCGGTTTTCTCATTCACTTTTACATCCTCACTATAATTATATTTTCTTACCGACCTTTTTAATGTAGGAAAGCGTACACGGCCGCTTATCCCCGTGCGAGTTCGAGTACAAACATACATAATATAGTGAGAGACGTTTCGCTCGTTCGTGAGAAGCCATCGGTTCGCCGCGACTGCGCCGAGACGACATATACAATTACTATTCTATATACATAAGTAGCCGCATGTGTAAAAAAGACAAACTACTCGATACCATCGGATCGATATTATTAGACTCATCGAGCTGCAATCAGGATTAGCTTTATAAAGATATTAGTTCCATTGTTATTATTATGGTTTGTTAATACTGTTTGCGAGCTTATTTTATTAGTCTCCTTAGAGCTTACACGCGCGGGTCATTGATTGTTTTGTTTTAAATGTTAATATCTACTTCGCTACTATAGTTCGAAGATGTATTTATATATGTAAGTATATATGATTTTCTTTTTGCATAGCAAAATAAATCAATTATAAACTAAGTTTATTAAATTTTTAATATGTATAAATTTTTAAATAGCTAAACCATTTAAAATGAATAACAATAATTAGTTTAATACGCTAGTTAAATATGTCGGCCCGCGTGTAAAGCTAGTATGCTGTGGCTCGGTGGTGTTATTTAAATATAACTTGCCTCATATTTCCTCTCAAATATCTTCTTCGTTCTATATTTTCATATCCAACACGTACTTACTTAATGTTTTACTATTAATTATACAAAATGTAATTGTTAGTAACGCCACCGCAGCCGCCGCGCTCTCGCTTCTTCGTTAGATATCGCGTTTCAGTCGCATTTTAGAAATGTTTTATAAATCAAAATAAAGACTACGTAAATAATATTTAAGCGAGATCTCAAATTTATTTTAAAAATTCGTTATGTGGTCCTTTTACTGCGACTTATCATATAAAATATCCATCTAAGTAAAAAAATAAATAAAAATAATTTATGATATTTTATATAATAACATTCTACATTATTTTACACTATCTACTTTATATCGTTAATAAAGATAATAATTAATTAATTTTAATCTAATAAAGTGACAGACTGGTAAAGTTCGTAGAGTCGCTGAGGCGGCCTTAGATCTGTAGCTTTGCATACTCGGCAATGGCCAACTTAACGTTTCAAGGACCAAAGGTATAGTTATTCGCGTAGAACCGGACGCGCATTGGCTCCACACGAACCGACTTCAAGCGATCGGTTGCATCATGCAGCATCAGAGCGTATCTGTGAGAAAAGCGTTTGAGAATAGGCGGGCTGAGGCGCCGCCTGCGTCTTGTCAGCACCCGTCAGCACTGCAGCAGCAACGCCGACGGCGCTCACCCAACTCGCTCCCGGCATCCCTTCCGCCCCGCGCAATCCGCCCGCTTGGTTTCGTTCTCGCGGTTACTTCTCGATTACGTGCTTCGCGTGCTGACTGATTTTCTATAGCAATAAAAATCAATTACCTAAGATTTTACATTAAAGTAAATTTGGATTTATATACGTTCGAATTTGGTGTCATGTACATTTAAAATATTAGATTGGAGATAACGATAGGCGAACGATCCGTGGCAAGTACTGTCGCTGGGTCGCCGCATTATTTTCGTCATTTCTTCGTGTATAATATGTTACATGAATCTGTATACAATATGGATATAAATTGTATTGATGAATAAATTAGTTTTTACGGCATCTCTTTATTAAAATAATGATAATATCAAACATTTTGTAAAAAGCGGCGAGTATGCCCGCCGCCCCGATTTCGTGCACCAGTGCACTTTAACTTATTGGAATATTACATTATTATAACGTACATAATACTATGAGATATATAATCATACAGCCTCTTGGGGCGCGCGTGTGTGGCGATGTATGTATACACATTGTGCAATGTACATATACCTAATATAATACAATGATTTAAGACAAGGTTCACATCATGCCGTGTGTATGTGGTAATAAATATAATATGGACATTGTTCAAACAATAACCAGTTGTTTCATTTACTTCGCCATCCCTATCCCCTAAAATAATTTATTATCATTATCTATTTCTCACAACACTATAAAGACATATAAAGCTTTTATTAACTATATAAAACTTATAAATGGTACATCTAGATGATTTAAACGAACAACGCTAAAGTAGTTAATTAACGATATTGGAAAATGCTTAATACTATTTCAGTATTCACATTTAATAATATATTGAAATGAGAATAAATAGTTTTAGAACTATTTAAAGCAGTGTAATTATTTCACCGTAAATTTAAATTCTATCTCAATTTATATAATGACTAAAAGTGGGACAGCATATTTGACAAAACATTTCCTTTTAGATGGAACTATAGCATTAATTAAAATGTGAAATTAAGATATAAATGCTGATCAAAACATTACAACTAACCCAGCCAGCCTCACAAAGCAGCAATCCTGGAGATGAGGACCTCACGTCGCGCAGTGAAAGTCGCCTTTAATGTAGCACCATCTTATATGAAACGTGACTCTATTTGAACCAATGGGCCGCCCCACAATTTACTTTTGCCTTCAAACCATTGCATTATATTACAATGGAACGGCTTGACCGATGGTAATCTTGATCACTTTCTTTAGTATGGGATATATTTGCTTATGGAAGAAATAGGACACTAAATAGCATATTTGATTTTATTCCAAAATAAACTCTAACTTTTTATAATTTAGGGAAGTGGAGGAAAGATTTTAATTTACAATTTTAGTAACATAACTATAATAAATGGTATAAAATCTAAAAGACCTCCTTAAAAAAATATATATAATCGTTCGATCTTTACTTACAGAGATCTTTAATAAACTTAATTTATTTATTAATACATTATTATTTAAAAAAAATCAATCTTTATTGATGCATTGATTATGTAGTACAAGTTTTAACCATCAATAAATCAATAAACAACATGGTATGTTTGAATTAAGTGCAAGTTGATATTTTAAATTACTTTATGAAATCCACAGTTAAGTTAAACAATATAGTTTAAAGTGTTAGAGCAAGTGAAATAATGTAACACGTGAAACAAGTTAAGAGAGTTCCCGCTGGCGATGCTTACTTACATTACGTATCTGCACTATTACACTACCGGCGTTATTATATGGGGATTGTATACTTATGATAAGTAACTTTTTGTTTATCAAACTTATGATTATAGGTTCAGTATATAAAATTAACTCAGATTTAACAACAGATTTCGATCGTAATAGCGATACACTCATTTATATCGTTTTAATTGGGCATTGTTGTTTGAAAACTTTTTAAGATTGTAGAGTGTTTAAGATTATTGCGGCTGCTGAATAGGTACTAAGTAAAGGAGATAAATTCCGGTATAAAACTTTATAATAGTCTGTTAACTGGGAGCCTGAGAGCTCCCTCGTTTTATGTCCTATGCCGAATACTTGTTATGGGAAAGGGCCATTAGAATTAATTTTTTCGTTCAAGCAAATTCATTTTGATGAAGTTGAAGTTTATAATTCATTTAAAAACCTTGTTATTGAGATTTATAATAAACCGTCAGTTTGAAATTAAACACATTGAAATTATTTAAAATAATCACACGTTTATTTGTCGAAATCTAGACTATTTAAGTTGTCATAAAACGAAGTAATTCATCATTAAATTAGTTCACGGTAAATTTAGTTTAAGATATTCAAAGGAAGCCATCAACATACGATATATTGGCTAGTATAATATTACTGGGGTATATTATATTATAATCCCGGGTATGTTCATAATGGAATGATTCCGTACATAACATTGGATATTGATTGATAGCATTATCCCTGACGGCCGGTACACCGAATTTCCTTATGCATAAATTCTCATTTCAATCAAAATGCTTATTGATTCGTAAATATTTGAAAGCATAAAAAAATAACAAATTAAGCCTCTTGCAGTAATGTAAAATAATAAAAATACTTCAGAAATTTTAACCAGATACCGAATATACTAAATAATAATTGGAGTAACAAAGCTTATTCAATTGGGTAAATAACAATAAATCATTGAAATAAGAAATTACAGTATTATTTTAGAGATTAATTTCAACAAAACATTGAGTGATATATATAAATAAAACAGGACAATAAATGATCAGACTGATGTCTGTAGTTACAAGTAAAGGCAGGTACAGATAAATTCTGTACCTTGACTGTAACTTCAAATAAAAAAAATATTTACGGAAAATTGATTTCCTATCTCTGAAGGACCGCTATTGTAATCGAGAACTAGGTTATTATAAAAGCAGCTTTAGGTTCATGATACCGTAAATTGCATCGTTCCCACCGCAGACGATTTTATCAATTTCATTCATGATCTGTCCGCATTCAATAAAGTAATCTGATTTCGCGCTTCGAATTGTCGGCATGTGCCCGCCTATTTAAAACGAATGTGATCTGAATTTGGCAGTGAAATAATCTTCACAGGCGACTGGGCAGGACGGATAATTAAAGCGATTGGTAGGGCGACATAAGTTAGCAATTACTGAACAGTAATGCGACGGTGTAACCCTGGCTTAAGGTAAAATGTTTACAATACGCTAACGTTCGAAGGTAAGTGGGAAGTGTTGTCGATCCTCGCGAATTCTTGTTATATATAAGAAGAGGATTACAGTTTGTATAACGTTGTTATCGTATCTTTTTATTAAATTTTTATCTAAGTCCGAACTTTCGCTTTTAATTAAATAATTTTATCTTTATTCCGAAAAAAAACTTTTTGCAAATGACAAAACTAATTTAATATATACTAATATAATACACACCAATATATAATACATTTCAAAATATAAACTAATTATACTAGTAATTTTAGAAATACTACAAGTATCTACATCTACAAGGAATAATTCAGTCAAAGTAGACACCCATAAAACCTTAATCCACACATGAATTATATTTCAATTACACAAATTCTAAAATTTACATTAAGAGTACACATTTGCTTAACATAATAATGGCCAACGTGCGGGTAATCGGAATCTATCGGACGTGAAAATAGGCTTTCCCTAATACCAAAACAGAATTTTATCATTATTAGAAATCTAAAATGGAAGATTATTTCAAATAACGGAATTACTCGTAGTATTTCAAATTGGATTCAAATAACATTAACGTTTTCCACGTAATCCTGTAAAATCTGTTAGGATTTGCGAGTACACTATATATGTGAAATAATACAAGTATATTATATAATTTTGCGGGAGTTAAATCGATTGTGCTTTTATCTATTGGACGGACTAAATTGTTTCGCTAAAGCCAAGATAATCTCCTTCCTGTATCGTCGTATTATCCGGTTAAAACAAAATGCTTTTTGCAATAACTGAATGAGTTTACAATGGCTATATTTTCTACACTGGCGACTAATACCAGACTATAACTCATATTAAATTCTTTGTTGTTTTCTAGTCGCTTATTTGCTAAGATTATTATTTAATCCGTTTATTTATTTACCTGCGATTAAATAATAATCAATATGATTACTTGTTGTCGAACTGAATTCAATATATAAAATAAAAAGAAATATAATTTTCGTTTTCGTAATTGCTTTTTTTATTACTTTTATAATAATATTTCCCTTAATTTTATATCGACAGACCACAATTTTAACACGCAATATAATATAATTTAATTTTGCATGAAGAGTGGTATTCAAATATTTCGTATAAAATTCACTTACGTCTGACCAGACCCCATCAATCATTTACATTATAAAATATGTACCAAACTACAATCAATCTAACCTTAATAAATTACTTAATGCTGTCTTACGTGAAATATTGTATTTTAATATAATATATTATTTTATATATAAAACAGATAATTAAAATAAATATAAATAGATATAAAATAATTATAAGTAAGTTTTGCGGTTGAATTGGTTGGATTACGCTCCTAGAAAGCGAAGTATTAATTAACAGACATAACCCTCTTTGCGATTTGCATACAAACACACACACAGTTAGTACTAAACATGCATTTTGTATGTATTAAAGTATATTTTAAATAATACATGTAGTGTATGTAATAAATACCTATATTGTCCATAATGAGACATAGATGTACTAGCAAGCTACTCAACTACACTAATCCTATGGGATTTACAATTAAGTTACTTAGTTTCTATGGAAACGATATCATTACATCAGACTTCGGTCACCACAAATCACAATGTTTTACTATATTTTTATTCTATGGTCATAAACATTTCTATTCACTACGGAAATTATTTCAAAAGTAAACATATTTAAATTAAAAATAAAATGAAAGAGATAAAAAAGTTTGGATCAAAAGTTATAAACTTACAAATATCGTTTAATTATAAATAGTTTACTTGCTATATGTTAGTAATATTTTTTGTCTAGTTATTATTATATTAATACGTAAAGCAAAAACGTGTTTTTTTACAAAAGTAACAGAGGAGTCAAATCTTATTTTTGTTGATTATATCAATGATAAAAACATAACACCCAATACTATGATAAACATTACACATACTACTTCGTTGTTTACATTGATACTGTTAATTTTAAGTATATATTCATCATATCAAATAGTTGCAGAGAGATGCATATAAGTTTTATTCCAAAACTTCATAAACATTAAAAATTAGGATAACGATCGTATTTCCGCATTTGGGTGACCAATAGCATTTATAAGAACTTCAACTTGTGCTTCTTAAATGTATTAAATCTAATAGCAACACATACACAAAGTATCCAAGTTCCGATTTGAGTTTGACTCAACTTCAGTACGTGCGCTACTATCTGCTATCTACCCAATAGCGCAATTTATTTGGATATCACTCGTTACCACTTGTTCAACGCTCAAACTTGTGCAAGCGAGCTCTATATTAGTTACTTGGTAATTTTGTATCAATATGCAGCATGAAATTTATATCATCCGGAAAAGTTATTCAGACTTGTAATTTAGTATGTTTTGATATTTATGTAATCAATATTAATATCTCCTAACATAAAACAATTATATTATACAGCTTGTAAAAACACATATTAGCCCAAAACCTGTTAGGAAATTTGTCTTATTTAGTAACATTAATTTAAGAATGATTTATGAATGAACATTTCTAAAAACCTTAAGCGGCTTCGATGAAATATCGTTATCCCGTTTTAAAAGAACGTTCTTGAAAAGCCTTTATGAAAATAGAGTCTTTGTATAAAAATAAATCCTAGTATAAAACCGTCCTGTTATTTTTGAGCCAACATGAGATATAAAGAACTTTATTAAACATTTAAAAGCATAGTTAACGAATAAAATATAGCATTTATAATGAAAATAACATTCACAATTAGATCCATAGTTCGTAAGAAGATTACACAAGAGCATTGTGAGTAAACGCCTTTGTTGCTTAAGAGAAATTAGTGAAGAAGACTCGTACACTGTCTGTAAATTCGAAATAAGTGGCTAAATTGTGAAAGTGGTGCTGTAGATATTTATTAAGTAAATGTTTAATCCCAGAACAGATTTATTCAGAATACGCTGTGAATAAAGGAACAACTAAATTGTCACACAAAGCTGCGGAATTGGCGATCTATAAACCGTTATGGCTTTCCTTGTTACGGCATTTGCTTTTATAAAAACTGAATTTGCATAATAAAGTAGCAAGTTTTACAGCGCTTTAAAGCAAGGCTAGGTCTAGTTGAGGCGTTGCAGGCATTCGACTGGATTAACGAACTTCCTTACAATCTTCCCGCGAGACGAACTTAAAATTCTGACATCAGTTTCTGGCATTAAGGGATTGTTCACTTCATAAATTTATAAAGCCTGCTTACTCCGTCTTAATCTTGTTTGTTAAGACCCGCAACTCTATTAGCGGATAAATCGTGTATAAGCTATTCTCTTTTGAGTCACATCTTATTATGAACCTCGAGATCTTCACATAATTTGATAATGTAAAGCAACTCAGTAATTACATTAAATTTTGATCGCTCATTAACTTCACCTTCAGAGGAGTTACGGGACTAGAACTGTTTTTGCTGATTAAAAAAGTTCAAGATAAAAAATATTCTCTTGGTTGGTAAAACATTATATTTAAGTACCGCTCGTTAATATTCAATTTGGAATACCATTACTAAAATACAATACACTTTATTATCTCATATGAATACAGACTTTACGAACTTTATAATGATCTAAGAATTTTTCGCCTGGTTTCAAAAAAGGTGACAAATATAAAAATTTACCGACCTAACTTTTCTGATTGGTTGGAATTCAGATTTGACCGCTGACAGTTCTGTGATATTATTGGTAGTAAGAAAACGACTATAAATTCAACTGGCTTTTGTTAATAATAACCAAATGTTTAAAACGTACAAAATAATCATCTGACCAAGCAACAAGTTTGGTATTAAATTTTTGGCAGTCAACTAAGCAGCTGATAAAATAATATTTCATAGCTGTTTTAATAGCGCGCTCCACTTACATTGCAAGTACTAAAAGTAATGCAAATAAATGAATGCACTTAAATGGAGCTTCTAGCAACTTCGTGGTTGTTGCAAATGTAAAAAAATCTGTTTAATTTGCACAGTCTGCGGTATCTTAAACGCTTTTGAAATAATGACTTCAAATAACTTTGAAATTAATTTAACGACCAATAAGGTACTTCAATTTCTAACTTTGTTTGATGTCTTAGTTTTATTGATATTTGTTTAATATATATTTTTGTAAATTATGATATTTGTTTCTAGAATTAAAATTATACAAGGGTTAATATAAACAAACCCCTTTAATCCTATAAATTGAAAAACATAAATAGCTCTAAATCGACTGCATATCAAGCGCTCTAAATTTCACTGGTGACATATTTTGTTGAAAACTGAGTTTAAAATCTATTACAGAAGCCACTAATTTTGTTGAAACCCGTATGGGTTTGTATGTAAGCCTATAAGGTCCCTTACATCATACAAGCGCTCGCAATGACACTTGGCTTTGGAATATGATAAAGCACCTGTTCCCGTATTTTATAGTCGACACTTACCCGTTTCGTTAATAAACAAATAACATATTGCGTTATATGATTTAAAGATTGGAAACATAATAAAATATATAATTATTAATATAGTTTAGCTTTAACAGGGAACATTAAGAAATACCAATTCTGATTTTTAAAATGATGAATCTTAAACGATACTATTGTTAGTAACACAAATAATATCAAAATTGTACAGTAGGGTTTCCCAGAGGTCATGGTTTGAATACCTGCCCGTATCGGTTTATTTTTCATTCTATATTTATTTAAAATTTCAATAAGGTTAACATGATTATACGTGTTTATAGAAATCCAATAATACCATACAAATATTTCGTGAATTCTACTTAAAATAATTAAGGTTTAATCAATATCCATTGTTGTAAATCTAAATCATTGCGACTACATTAAAATATACTATATGAGGATTTTAATAAAATATAAAATGCATTTTTTATGAATTGAAACAATATATTTAAAGCAGATATATCAGCTTATATACATACATACATATATGTAGTATTAAATTGTAGTGGCCGATGAAGCTTAATATAGTGTAATATACTCTATATGATCCACAATTATTTTATATGTCATTATTGAAACTAAACACTCTTTACATTTAAATAAAAATATCAATAGGAAAATATAGAATATGACTTTAATATACATTTAACTATTCAATACCAGTTGAGTATTAGTTTGAAATATAAAAGATCACAGAAATCTTAATTTGCGAGCTCAATATCGTTTCACTTCAATATTTTACACAAAATGCATTTATGTTTAAGTTATCTGTGTCTGCACCAGAACACTCAAAAGGTTGTATATTTATCATTACCTATTTATTGAAAAACAAGATAATATTTCAGATAAAAAAGTAAAAAAAAATGTTCATCAAGGTTTAGATACGAGCAAAATAATTTTGCAATGGGATAAAATTAATTTCAAAAAGATCTTTCAATCAAGAGATCTGTAAGAACATCTTTCAAGTCTTAATTGAGAGGTTGTACACATACTTGTCTTTAATGCGGACATCGTAAATCACTAGCATGGCGAAATTAAAAGCGGGTGGTATGGGCTCGAATTAATTTGCAGGAGAGCAGCGGTGCTCTTCGGAGACAGATCCACGGGTTATAGCTCAAAGCCTAGTGCAGGCTCGGCAATATATGTGACGGTTAATATTATTAATTTTCCGGGTTCATGTAGATTTTACTGAACTATTTAAATATTTCAATTATTTGTAATTATAAATTATTTAATTTAAATGTTATGGCTTTTAATATATTAATTGGGTTTAAATTAATGATTTGCTTTTTGATATTAAAGACTTTTGATATTATATTTATAATGTATTGCTACGCTCTCTACGTCAGAGCTACAATGACACTGCTACGCTACCGTAGCTCTACGTAGCTACGAAATATTTCATAATATTATATTTTTGTAGAGTGAAGCATATATTTATTTATTTTTAAAAGATAAAATATTATTTAGATATATGTTGTGAATACTTCCTCTTATAACATATAGTTTAAATTTCAACTGTGAAAGCGCCCTTGTTATCTGAGATGTGTAAATTAAACGACCCTAACAGGTACATCATTGATAAATATTAATAAATAAATTACTTTCCGGATACAACCAGTACGTAAGTTAGAAAATGAAATGTATACCAAATATATACTTAACAGGCCTCACCTTTATCAAAGGTCTTGCATGCAATCTCCTGTAATAAAACATTCAACCGACCGGTTGGTATTTAGGACCGATTTTATATCATTTTATACTCAAACCATAATATAAGCCTCGTGAATATTTTTAATACCCGATTTTATGTTTTCTTTATTTCTGGTTATATTTGTTTATCATTTACTATAAAAATCTATAACTCAAGGTTAAATGAAAATCTTATCAATCGCCGCTTTATAATTCATTTTTATTTTAGATAATTATATAATCAGATTGTAAGCTATATACATATTCATATAAATTAATTCATATTAACAAAATTTGTTTTCACATTTTGAGAACCAACAAAAACTGTATGCAATTCTGGCAACAATATTCAAATTGCAATTACGGCTGCACCCATCATCATTCAATCTGTTTAAGTCCACTGCTAAAGTCCATTTCTCAAATGGATGGCTTTATCCAACGGTCCACAGGTGCCCGATAAGAGCAGGATCACTCCGCACTCGATGAAATTGCTATCTTGCATAATATCATTCATACGTCTTCTTGTGGTTAGTAAATACTTATATATGTTTTGTACAACATTACAATTGTTATTTTGTATTGAATATATAAATCAATTAAATTGTAAGTAAATTTTAGGCAATTATCTATAATATTTTTGTAAATATTTAATAGTTAAATATATGTTATGCAATAACATTTTCCATATTTTGTGTATAATAATTAAAAGCCATTAACAATTTTTGTGTCATTAATTATAAATTCAATTATGTAAAAACATAAAATTATTCTAATTAAATATATATTAATTATATTATAATATAACCGCATCACCATAATCCTCATATCATTAATCATATGTTTAGTCATGTATTTAGTCCAATACGCTGCTAAGACAATATTGTTCATTCAGCGCGGTATACATTAATTAGGTAATTATATTACCTGTATTGATATTTATATATAATAAATAATAGAAAAGTTTTAATTAACCACCACCCCTATACTTTGACTTGACAGGAACAATCACGAAAGTAAAATGTCATTAACGACGATACGTGGGACCCTATTACGTAACTTGAAGGAAATTTCGAAATTAATACTTCCTTGAAAATTATAAATTTTCATTACATATCATTAATAATATGATGCGGAAATTATTATATAATATTGTATACATTATCTGTTATTTTCATACATAATAATAACAACCAGACTTCAACGGAGAATATAAATTACTACGTCAAATAGACTAAGAACCCTTGACTCGAATGCTGAGATTCTCACATATTTTATTTTCAACAACGATACTATTCTGTTGATGATAAGTGCGCGATAGACGCGGGGAGTGACAGAAGTAATGAGAAGAACTTGTCATTCACTGCAAACGCTAGATTTTACTGTGAAATATGGTTTATAAAGTGATGTAGTGTTTAGTTCATGTTTGTTAATTTTGCGCGAGTCTTCATTCGTAGAATGGAATTGTAACAAAAAAACCCTTTAGATAACTTTCATCAAAACAAAATGTTTTTAAATATTAAATATAATCTTACCTGAAAGTTATTAGAATAGAACATAAAACAATGTAGTTCTTGACTTAACGAATTTATTTTTGAAAATTAATGAAAAAAAAATTATAAGCTATACAAGTAGACGCAAATAAAGTATAGATATTTCTGGGTTTGGTCGTTTATTTACATTCGCAGTATTTATAATATGTATTTCTATTTATTTGTATGGTTGTCTAACAACCTTAACTCAAGTAAAAAAACAATTTTATTTAGGGGTTAGATCAGTTTGTGTAATTTTTCCTGTGATATTATTATTATTAAATACAAAAATTACTGTAATTTCTGTAATTTCCGGAAAACTTATACCGTTTCCTGAAAAAAGAACCAAAGATTTCAATATGTAATAGCTTCTGGTCTATGATTAATACCGGTCAGACGGGTGACTCGTGCTCAATCGCCATCTGCCCTTATTAATTGCCTTGTCAGGCGTAATCGTGTGTCCTTCGATTTTCCGCCCGCCCTTATATCTCATCTCAATATATTCTTATTGCAAGATAATCTTAACTTATTAAAGGCATAAGCAGTTTGTCTCGTGTATTTGCAATTATACTTTAAAAGTATAACTATCTACTATGATATTTATATTATTGTTATAAAATAGTAAGCTAATTCAATACGACGCTATATTCAATAAATCTCTTCAATTCTTCAATAATCTGTAAGATCAAATTAGGTAATACTTATATAAAAAAGAGACAAAATTAACTTGATTTAATGTCTTATAAATGATCCTAAAATGATTTAAAGACGCAAATTAAAACTCTATTACTGTGTTAATACGCAAATAAAGATATCAGTTTTTGGTTGATTGGATTCAAAGGCACGGTCTCAAAGTCCAAACGGTTCAGTACATACATACACCAAAGGCTGACAAACACACATACAGCCATTTGTTGATTTCGGCTTTTTTTCATCCCTATTTCGTGAAACAAATTCGTTTCACGTCAAAAACTTGAATTCGAATATAGGAAGCTATCACAATATTTGTTTCATGTCCGCTGTATACTAAAAGACTAAAATAGAAATAGGATGCTTCTAGCATTCAGGTTTTCTCTTCTCTGATATTTACCAAAAAAAAAATACAAAGTTAGTTATCAAAGTTTTTATTTCAAATGCACTTATAAAACGTTAGATTCGCGTTGATTCCTCTGTTAAGCAAATCCAACTCAAATATAAAAGTACGAAGCTTTACCCACGACATTGGTTCAGTTGCGTGTTAGTATGACATATATCATAGAGTTTATACTAAACTGTGTTTATTTTTGTCGCCAAGAATCGGTTAAAATAAATTGGTATTTAAAATGCTTTTAAATTATTATAATCGCGTATAAATCAACTGCAAAGTGAAATATGTACAAGTTTTATTATTTTTAGTATAATTAAAGAATTGTTAGTTTTAAAAATATATATCTAAATATAAATTGAGGGATAGTCAGATATTCTGAAATTTGTAACGTTAATAGAAAGTTAAAGAAAAGTAAGAAAATAATAGAAAAGTACATTTTTTGTAACTGTATAAATAAATACCACCATTGCATTGGTTGTAAAAAAAATTCATTAGTAATTACAATTTGTTTTATTGGTTGTTAAAATTTGTTCTATAATGAACAAATATCCAAAGTATACTTTAGTGTTGTAATTATTGTTTTTTTTTTATATTTCAGTTCTATACTATGCATAGAGTGTATTGTTTATTGATAAACAAGAATTGATAAAATGTATATATGAAAAAACGAATACCAGTTTAAGATATGTAATCTTCTCTGTTTATTTTTAACTGTAGTATGTTTCTTTTTCTTTTATTTCTTATAAATTATAACTTCAAGTATAACTTCAAATATTTTCAAAATATTTAACTATTTAGATCATTATACAATTCCGTCAATCTAACTAAATCCTACCTAATCTAAAATTGTAAGCTACTTAGAACACTAACTACACGATAGGTATTGATTATATTACTAAGACAAGTCAATATATAATAAATCAATCCATCAGCCACTGGTATATATTTAGAGCAAAGGTGTATATTTATATATATACTAATATGGCACAGACATAAATAAATTACATACATATTTATAGACATATATACGTATGTGTGTAATTTATTATATATTATTATATATTGTATATATAAAGTTATCTCTGTATATGCCTACATCGTCGTCAATTGATTGGATATTATTGTCAGAATACCATTTCACAAAAATTCAATTAATAATTCAATTATTCAACGTAATTTGATTATGTTATCTCCGACTCCTTCGTGCGGAACACATATGTATAAATGCAATAAGAGCCCCCAGGCATGACTCAACCCGTACGTTAATCACGTTCTAGATTGTAGATTTGACTTATTAGTACATAATTAAATTAGGTAATGTGCGTTTACGATAGGTTTTGACTAATGACTTGTGTAAGAGCAACGCGATCAACAGATGACAAGCAATTAATCGAATTAATTGCAGGGCGAGCGGGCGAGACCTCGATTGAGTGCTCTCTGCGTCATTCCTGAACCATTTGCACGATTATTACAATATTGAATACAACAATAATTACTTGTATCATATAATCACCTATTATGATTTAATCTTATATCGGACTAAAACTCAAAAATCACTTTACTGGCTGCCATTGTTTGCTTTAACGCGGATTACAACTAAGCTATCTTCGCGAAGCCAAAATCTTACCATACAATATGGTAATTCTTACACGTGTACTTCAAACAGGTCGGTGTTTAATGTACAATGCCAGGATGTTTATATTTCCGTTCCTCGAGCATAATATTAGCCTAAATTAATGACTACCAGTTGCATTATATTCGCAAACGAAAACTTCATACTCGAAAGCAAACAAAAACTTTGTTTAATGAAATATGTAAATATATTACATGTAAACAAACATAAGTGATTACATCTAAACTGATTTATAAAATACCATAACAAATCTTTATTGCATGTCCAAATGTAATCGATAAATCCAACTAAGTCATGTCAACGTTTATTCTATAAAGATTGTACACAGATAGGGTTGTACTCCACGCAAACTACACAGTTTACAATTATAACTCTGTCATTATAGCGATAGCCCGGTGTCGTTTATTGAAATAATAACACTATCGTCCCTGAACAATTGAGATAATACGAGTCAACTGCGATTACCATTACTTTAACAAGTACGATAGTTACGCCCCGTAATGACGCTCTTTGTTTCTGTTTTGTAAGAGCGGTCTACTAATGCTGAATTATGGTAGTAAGAACGGGTCTTATACGTAGTAAAGGTTTCTTGTCAAAATAATACACTGTAGTACAAAATCATCATAACAGGTTTCCATATTCATTATATATATTTTCTTATTTAGGGGTAAGTAAACAGACACGTTGTAGTAAGCTGTTACCGTCGAAAATAAACATTGGATAATTGAGTCATTAAAAGGGCTTTGGTTGCGTCGCTGACCTTTCAGGTATACTCTATGTTTTAAAATCAAAAATATATTTCATCATGGCTTCCGGATCGAGAAAAAATTTGCCCCAAACCTGAGAAGAGCCTTGGAAAAAATAATCAACAGGTCGACCTCTGTAATGACAATAAAAAATATCATTATTTGGCTAAAACAATTTGAAATGGTATAATATATCTGTGGTTTTCATAAGTCTGTATAGTAGTTTGTCTTAAGATTACTAAACAGCTAAGCAAACTGGAACTGCTCCTACAAACTAATAGGCTACACATAATTACTAAGTTAAACTATAGTCTAATCGCCTCAACGTACCTCCAGACTAATATATCTCGAAGAAATAATAAATATAAATTGTATGATTTAAAAACACAGTATATTTTTGGTACCCATGCAATACAGAAATAGATGGAATAAATATATCTATATTTTGTATTTGAAAAACATACGAATGTTAAAGGTACCTATAATTATTTTTCTTCATTGAAAGCTAACAATCAACCTCACCTTTTATTCTCAGTGAAGCATTACTGATGAAATTATATTACTGAGTTAGAATTTTTTGCAATGAAATAATAATATATAATAATTAAACTCTGAAGTACTATGGTATAAATTGGAATACTTTTTAAACTTCCGTTTGATAGTTTAATAGATGCAAACTAAAAGTAACAATTGCATCTTGAGGCATGCTATAATTAAGTTAGTCATTTTAAACACCTGAAATCTGCGATTTAAATCAAGTTTATCTGAGAAGGCAACAAAGCGTGTGTACGAACCGTCCAAGTTTCAAGTCTCGTGTCACACCTGCTCCTTTCCCACAAATTGTAACCGGTTCAAACTCGCAAGTCGCTCGCTCCGGCGCTAACTTGGCCTTCCTCTTCATAATTAATTCTTTATTCGAAACAACTTGGACAGAAACGAGCCGCATAAGCACTTAAATAGTCCAAATTGTGCTGAAGACGCGCCCATTTTTAATTAGTTCTGAAGTGCGCTTCAATTGTTAATAGCCCTATTGTAACTTTGTAAAATGGGTTAAATAAATTGGTGATAAATCAAGCACTAAATCGCTTTGAGTTTTATTTTATAAGGACATTATTTATGAGAATTATTGGATTAACCTTCCTTAAGAAGTGCGATACTATAATCTACTTTAATACTAATTAATCATGAGCGGTAATGAAAAAGTTAGCGAAGAGCTACTTCTTAAATATCCTTTATAATTATATAGAATTAAAGAATTTCCCATTTGAGATAACTTTAGTAACATTTAATTTATAAAATTGTAACAAAATGTTTGATATTTATTACAATTAACAAATTTATATTCTACTCCACTGTTTATTAACAAATTCTTAATATATAGATTGTTGAATATATTAATAATATAGTAACTATTTGATTTAATTTTTATCTGGAACTGACAATAAAATGCATTGATTAAACAAAAATAAAATGGTGGGGCTCGTCCAATATCTACAATCGAAAGACATGGCAAGTGACTTCACCCTCCTAGTGGTAAGTAGCAAGTGTCGTCCATGAATGGGGATGACGAACGAAAGTATATCAATCACAAACTGAAACTAAAACATGAACTCATTTGCATGAGCCATTTGACGGGTTTTGCCTTGTAAAATCTTCACTACCCTTAAAACTATCAAAGATTATCTTAAAGTTATTATTTCATTATTCAATGAATATGATACAGTTAATCCCAAGGTCATCCAAATTTCATTTAAAGTGGACGTGCCCAACGATTTGAATTTTGTTTAATCAATGCACATGTTTAAAATTTGTATATTTCATAAATGACATCTTTTGTCATAGGTGTTTTTGACATCTTTTGTCATAGGTGTTTGGTCACATCTTTGGTCACATAAATGTATACTGCATTTTTAGGAATTTATGTGACCATAGATATTTCCAGAAATAGAGTTTTAAAATAGAATTTTGAAAATATAACAATGTATACATATTGGTATCCATGACTGTATCCATGAAATTATTTTTTAGCTTTTAGTACATTTATCTGCAATATAAAACCGTTTATCTTATTTTTTTTTACTTTTTTCATTCTATATTTATATAGGTTTAATATGTTCCTTCACCCTTTTGGCGATAATTCTTTCGTTCTCTCCGATGTAGAAACTACCACCTTTTAGACGCTAGGAATTTGGAGTGGAACCACATGCTTCAAAGTTAGTGAATGTCGCGCTAACTTCTAAATGGATTTAACGATACGATAGTTTTAAAATAAATAAACTTTTATTTAATAGTTACGTGTCCAAAAGTAAACCATATAAGAAAATATTGTCTGACCTTAAAGGAAATAACCAATTAAATAAACAATAAAATAAAGAGGTGGCGTTGGACAAATACTAAAGGTATTGGGAAAATACACTATATCTTTGATCGAATTAATGAAAGGAAGTAACAATAGCTTCTATTATATGAAAAGTTATTAGTGCAGTTATATCTTAGGTAATAGAACGATTGCTTATTATATTTACTTTTTTATTATGATAGCTTAGAATAACGATACAAGAATAATTTACCTTTACTTATGCTGAATAATTATTTTGACATTTGTTAAGTAATCACTGCTAGGTTTAAATTATTGTAAAACAAAAAAGTATGATGATGATGATGTTATATGAATGTATTCTGTCGTTTGTCTTATCGTCGATAATCCCTATGGAGAGAAAAGTTGAAGAATAGTTTTACCGACCCTATACTTCAAATTTAAAGAAGCATGTAATTCCTAAAAATAAGGTTTCCCACAGACATTTTACCGACGTCGTGGGTAAAATCTTCCTCTGTAAAATGTCAATCTTAGTTCTGATAAAGTTGACCTTCCCTGGTATATACTTTTGTTGATGTAACAGATTGTTTTTAAAAAGGGGTAGGATTTACAAAACTATTATAGTTTCATTAAGAATATATTCCAACAAACAAACAAACAAAAAATAGATCAGTAAGTACAAGTACAAGTTATACAAATATCTACACTTGTCGTTGCTATAGCAACAAACTTTCGTTTTGTGCCAACCTAAACTATAAATCGATCTTTTGGTAGATTTACAAAAAAAACCTAAATACTAGAAGCTTAATGGCGGTAAGATAATTGTTAGTAATAAAAAGGAATAAAATGCGATGTATTTGTAGACAGTTAGACACCCATTAGTGGTGAACACTTGGTACGAGATTTTATCATTAGTAAATATTATAATTATTATTTGGTTTATATCAAACAGTATATATTTTTTAATATAAATGGTAGTAATAGTATTATTTTAATATGAGAGTAATAAACAAACTACGCGGCATTAATTTTGAGAGCCGCCCAGCGGATTTGGATAATGTCTCAGACAATCAATTCTCAAGAGCCGTGCCAGCGACAGCGGTACTTTGAACATCGTTGCTCGTAATATGTTATTTTATATGAAATCCTGTTGGCAATGTGAATTCATTAACGTATACATTAATGGATAAAGATCTACATGGTACTTTATAAAAACATTTAGAGTGAATAGATGCAGGTATATATAGAAATAAATAGTTTGATATATGTCAGGTGTAAGCGACAATTGCTAGTCATCTAAATAAATAAAAGGCCTACAATGTTAAACTACTAGGCATTCGTTCTAGGCAGATTGTGTAATGTGTTTGACAATCAATCCGCCAGCCATGCCAGCGACAGCGGTTGTACGCTACCCATTGTTCATGTTTATATGTTCGTTGACAGATGGATTCTAGAAACATCTACCGCCTATATACAGTTGTAATCCGGATAGATTGCGCCCTGTAATTGAAAGTGAAATTAGCTATACGTAAACACATTTGTATTTGCGTATTCGATGTGGAAATGTAGTATGATAACATTTGTTATTCTGAAACTATAGCACTTCTGTATTTACATAACGAATACAACTCAATTGAAGAATGAATACAAGTTTATTATAAATAATTAAGTCAACCTACAATCATTTATATACCATATTTTACATTGTTTCAACGTCAATTGAGAATGAAGAAAGTATTCATTATATGTATTAATTAGAGGGTCATAAGTGCAGCTTCACTATGACAATATTGCTCGTAATCACATCATTTCGCTTCATGTGCATAATTCACTCGGTAGCTCCCACAATGGAGCATCGGCGTAGACCGCGAATATTAATCAGCTATTTCAATGGCTCTAATTAGGCCTGACACTGACAGAGTTACTGTAAGCGGCGAACATTATATGCAATATCTAAGGGGACATTCAAACGGGAACTGAACTCAAATCACGCTTTTGTTGCTCTGTTGCTCTGTTTGTGGCAACAGGAACAGAACCGAATAAACTATATATAACTATATATAGTCATAGATAGATATAACTATATATAGAATAGATCATTCAAGGATAAAAATATATAATTCAAATACACAACTTATCAGTAACTTTAACTTTTACTATGAAAAAGATAACCGTATTGCTTAATAAATGAAAGGGTTCGGTTGGCTGTACCCGTTCGAGCTAAGCAACACCCAGATCAATATCTGGATGGATGATCGACTTGACCTCAAACGATCTAATAGGTATCTCAAATCACAACTACCTCTTCGACTATCTCTTACATAATTGTCAATACCAAATGACAGTAATAAATACCTGCAATTAATTCAGTATTATTGAATATATAGAATTAAGTTAGAAGCATAAATAAGTTTTAAAATTGTTGTTAAAATATTAGGGTTTTTACAATTAGATACTAAATATAACTAACTATTCATTAGTGCAAAAAAAAATCACTTTATTTTAACACTCTTAAAGACTATATTATTTGTATGTCATTGACTTAAATAAATAACATAAAAATTAAAAATTAAAACTCTTGAAATCTTTCATTCTTAATATATAGCTAAAATTTTACTGATTAAAATGCAACATTAAAAAAGATATTTCCTAAGTTTTTACGCTGAGAGCCAGGAAGGAACGTTTGATTAAGTGCGGATACCAAGTATTTCCCTGGGATCGCCTAAGCTTTATTTCTCAAGACGATCTCTAATCCTGGATACCAGGATCAGACGAATCTCTTAATGAGTTCAAATAACTAAACTGAGTATATTGTTTAAAACTAAATAATTTTGAGCCCATTCTAAACAATACACAATACTATCATCTATAACTATAATAGAATTCAATGTTAGATTAAACAGCGCGTAACACTAGTTAATTAATTACATGGAGCAGTTATATGATAATACAGTTTATCTAAGCACATAAACATAGAGCTGTCACAGACAGACCTTATTAGTGGTATTGGTGTTATGACGTCACACAATACCCCTTTTCAAATCGCCTTCAAAGAACCCATTATCCCATTCACATTTCTCTTCGTAATATTAATAAAATATATTTCTTTAAAATAAAATTGTTTGAAAATAAGTAAAGAGAGAAATGTTTTGTTAATTAAGAAAATACTTTATATAACAAACTGTATTTTGTTTGTTTTTTTGTTTTGTCATCTTAATTTGAATGTATGTGTTTGCGGTTAATGCTAATAGTTATTTTCTATTCTATTTTGGTGAGACAAAACATACGATGGAGTATCAGATGGAGTATTTATTGATGCATTTGAATATCTCGGAATGCCATCGTAGTGATCACTTACCGGCAGGTGTCAATGGGACTGTCAATGTTGTTTTACTAATAAAAATACTTTAATATTTTTAATGTTAAATATCTAATACTATGGAAACCAAAATGTACATATTATGAAAGAAACTTTAGATTAAACTTACAGGATCTAACACAAATAAAACAAATACTTTAACTAAACTATACTTATAGCAAAGCTGTATACATAAAAATAATGAAACGTAAATTGTTGATAACTATTAAAAAATAAGCAATAGTTAGTTAGTTAGATTGTTTATGGATGGAACTCGTTGTTATCACAATAATAATTTGATAACGAAATATAATTCCAGTTTACTCTGAGCCGCTAAACAGTCAATAGTTAGAGACAGACTACACAAAGCAGCATCACAATACGGCGAGACAATAAGTACACAAACAACGCCGTCACTGTCAGACCTAATTAGCACTGCCATTGAGATTGTCTGATTAATATGCGCATTGCCTCCTTTCATCTCGCGCTCAACTTGCCTACTGCAATATCGATTTTTCTTTAAAAATGTCTCGTTCGAAATTCAAAATGGAAGTCTTTAATATATATAGGTACATAAAGTACAATATACTGTATATATAGGCGGATAATATATATATCGATTCATAATCAACGTTTAATAATTATATAAATGAGACGTACTTATTCAATTATTATCAATTTTAAGTCAGATGTAAGTGGAACATAACGATCGTTATGAACGATGCTGAGAGAAATTCATCGGCGAAATTACTACTTTTTGTTGATAAATGTTTCCACCCAGCCTGCTGTTTATGTGCCATTAACTTGAAATGTATATTTATTAATGAGTACCTAATCTGTTATAATTACAATTACATCTTACGTGCGTTTCATGTTGGGATGGTTTTACCTAGTTTGTTACACGCGTTACAGATTTATACTCATATAAGTATTAGTAGCACTTAGTCCCCGACCTTAAAACCACACGATATCGAATATAACATTAACTCTTACATTCTACATGTAACTAAGAAAATAACATTTAGTAAATCTACCCTTAATGTTATTTGTTAATATAAAATTAGCTAGCATTTCTATTTACGTAACATTTTGATTACTGACAGTTCAATAACAGTTTGCATTTAAATTTTGTTCTATTTTATTATTAAAATTATAATTATTTTTTTTACACGCTTTTATTTACTATATATTTTATTAACTTGTCATATCTGTTGTCTTTATCATTAATTATATGTGTGAGGAGTCACGTGAGCCCGTGGTATCCAACTAAGGCGGTATTAGTAACGGTTGGGTTTTAGTGGATATCTTGGTGGTGGTCATGCTGGTATATACCACATAACCGTCACCACTCTCCATATCACGATACGATATCCATAAAAAAATATCAACATTAACAAAAAAAATTTTTGAGCAAATAATTAGATGTCATAAAAAAATCACAATTGTAAAAGAAGTAATATAAATATTGTACTGTCGGAAAAAACGTAGAGTAAGTTGTTAACCCTGCCTGAGGCTAGTTGTTACTACGTTGGGTTAATTGTTACAACAACAAAAATACCTAATCCTATACTTTTTGTTTTGCTTACAGTACATACAAAACACTGGTTTTTATGTGTACATAGTGTAATAGAGCAGCTTTGTTATGTTTTAATAGAAATTATATACTTTGAAATAATTTAAAATCATATATAATAAATAACTTAGCAGATATCAGGGATTTAAACAAAACACAAAAATGACAGATCAACTAAAATAAGTATACATATCACAAGGTTGGATATAATCGAACGGACCAAAAAAAAATAAAAACCGCCCAAGTGCTAGTCGTTCTCGCACACTAAGAGTTCCGTACCATTATCTACAAGAAACGTCAAAAAAATCACGTTTGTTGTATAGGAACCCCATTAAATATATATATTATTTTTATTTTATTTTTTTTAAAGTGAATATGTAATTAAATTTTCTCTCAATATTTTAAGCATTTATTAACACCAAGCAAAAAAATCCCATTCGTTGTATGGCAGCCGTATCCGTAAGCCGTACCTTTAATATTTATTAATTCTGCTTTCAGTATTTGTTATATACACTTTTTTTTCTTTCAGTGAATATATAATCAAATATTCTGTCAATATTTCAAGCGTTTGCCTTTAGCCGTTTTTAGTACCAAGCAAAAAAAAAACATGTTTGGTATATGGGAACCGCCCTTTAAATATTTATTTAATTCTATTCTTAGTATTTTTTGTTATAGCTACATCGGAAATACATCATCTGTTAAAATTTCAACTCTCTAGCTACCCTGGATCATGAGATACAGCCTTGTGACAAACAGGCAGATAGACCGACAGAGGAATCTTAATAATAGGCTGCAGGTTTTAACCTTTGAGAACGAAACATATCGTCTAAACTACTTGGTTTCATTGTTACTTGCATGGCTGCCGCCAAAGAGTACTACTTCGTTACTGTTTCCACATTTAGGAAGTACACGTACTTCCTAAATTTCATTATATTTTTATTTACTTATTATTATTAATATTTATTTTATTTTTCTGTTATCATTACATAACCTCAACCTTAAAGTTGGCTGAAATTGTTTTTCAGCTACAAAGGCGCCTTTTTGTGTCACCATAATGTTCTTTTTTTGTTACCATTGTTTTATATTTTCTGTTTATTGGTGTGAAATGAAAAGTATTAATTGTTATTATCATTATTATTATTATTACGGAACCCTAAACAACATAATCTTCTAACTGCTTTTCATCAGGGTCACCACTTTCCTCTTTCCAAACTTTCTATTGTTTTTTGATTTTACTTTCCTCCCTTACTTGTTATTTCGTGTTTTTATATCTTTTTTAGATCATTTGTCTTACTTTGCTTAGTGATATTTCCTTTCATAGTTTCATTCCCTTTTAATTTCAAATCTCTTTCGATATATTATCACGTTCAGATATTCTTTTGTAAATTATCCTCGTAAATTAAAAAAGTAAGATATTTTAAAGAACAAATTGAAGCAATAAGGTTAAAGTAGTAATTTATACCGAATTCTCCCGAACACATGTTACTTTTAACCAGACACGACGCTAAAACTTCTTTAACATTAAATTTTAAAAAATGTCTTTATACTACCGTGGTTCATGGTCATTATTATTTTTTTTTTATTTATTATAAAATAAAGAAGAATACATGTTTTTAAACACATTTTAGACACAAAACATATACTCGTTAGAATTTTACCGTGTGTCATATTCGTCGAACACTCTAATTTAAATGTTTAAAAAAAAAGCGTATAAAACTAATAATAATAATAAGAATACTACTATAATTCTCTTAACCTTAAATGTAACTAAATTAAACTAAACAAAGAATGATGAACAAACAAAACGTAATAAGTGACGTCAGTGTTATTCACTAGACAGATTTGTTTATAAAAGTATAGATTAGTATATATTTATACATATATATTTACCCATGGACTCGCGGCAGGAACCTCTATTCATTAAGGGCTTAATTCATGAACTATTCATTAACTAAATTAACCGTAGGCACCTATACTTATTACGAAAACACGTGAAACTCCTTTGACAGCAACACACACAAAATATAATGGCAGCATGTTATAGCCTTATCAATTGTCTCTATCTAATGTTTGCGTTCCTTGTGGTGTGTAAGTCCTATCAAAATCAACCCCAATCTCTTCTACTTTTAAAAGATAAAGACTAAAACTTCACAAAATGGTATGTTTAAGAAGAATTATTCTTAAAAGTAGTAGCTTTTTTAATCTTCTTTCTGAAAAGAAATAAAACTTACTTACCTTAAAGCTATATCTCTGTTTTCTATATACAGATACACCTTTTATATAAAAAAACCCATTACAGTACTTGTACTGTATCGGTATAAAAAGGGTAAAAGCACAAACCCATAACACAAACCATATCACATCAATTATAACAGATAAGTAAATATTAAAAATAATATATTGAAACCACCAATGTCCTTGGGGTCACATGAGGTCGTAGTACATAATTAAAATCATTTAAACAATATCGCCGTTCTATCTTTATTGTCGGTCCAAGGAATTAATCCGATTACCACAGTACACTGGTCACATTTATAAAACTTTTCATCTGCCATGCTCTTTGCCACTTTCTGACAGAAACGTCTAAGTATACAGAACATGCATTGTTAAACTTAAATTCGAATCTAATACTTTTTATATAAAGTCATTTTTACTTTTATCAACATTTTTTTTTACTTTGTACTGAGAGGGATTTGAGAAACTCAATGAGTGTAAAATTAGAAACTCATAAATATAAATTAGTCTCGAAAGCTTAAGCATTTAAAAATCTGACCATGTCTAAAATATATTCGGATCATTTTGAACTTTCGGGAATATTATTGCGATATTCTCAATTTAAAAATTTAAAAAAGAATATAATACTTACTTGATCACTTAACAGATTTTCGAGATTGTTTACGTAAATTACGGACGTATCTACGTAAACGACATAAATAGTATGACTATAAATTGTAGTACATGAATATTTACATTGAATAACAATAATTTACCTTTAAAATGTTGATATAATGGAAATAATAAACCGCATAAATCTGTGTACTTAACAAAAATTAACCTCAGCAGTATTTGAATGACCGCTTGTCAATATTATCACAGCGATACGACTTTATAACTATCATATAACAAAATAGTTATTTTACTACTACTTTGAATATATATTATAAACTTTTATTTAATTTAATATAGATTATTTTTTCAATATATCTCATATTTTTAGTTCATAATAGACAATCCACAATGTTGGTAATGGGACTTCTGAAAAAATGGTTGTTGCAGCCGTTGAAGGTAAATGGATAAATTTCACATTATCAATTAAAATTCCACATTATTAATCACAGTATCTCACTCGTCTACGAAAAATGGTGTAATATCAAGGTCAAGCCATACAGTATAAGTTGTAGTCAATTGATTGCTGTATAGAGAATTCATAAAAATACAATATCCCAATTCCCACCCCTGTCATTTCAAACATGGCAATCGTTTTAAGTTTTCTATAATTTATTTTAGCGGATTTGATACATTATCCAGCATCTAACGATCGATATTTTATGTATTTAGATGTAAAACAAGAAATATCTGTAAACAATCTTAGTCAACCTGCAGTAGCAGACTCCGTTCTGAATCACAATTTGATAATGAAACCGGGCCGGTAATCGGATTCTATCAGTGGCGGACGTAATATTCAAATTTTCTCACTCCATATATGTCCATCGGTTGCTGTTATCGCAGCAAGCAAATATACGTAACATCTCAATGGGAGAATAATCAAATGATATCGACGGGCCTTTGACATAAACAATGAATTTGATTGTATACGGTGTTTGTTTATAAGATACATATGTAATCAGAATAATTAATACATAATTTATATCCGTTATATTCCAATTCATAAGTGTTATTGTTTTCCATTATTCTATTATAAATCTAAAAGTCTGCAATTGAGATTGTATATCTATGCAGAATACACTTTATCATTCTTAGACGTAGGGAAGTTAAAGTGATCTATAACGGAAAGGAACTATTCTTCGGAATTTCCCCTCTAAAGCTACTTTTCATGAAGTATAGTTAAAAGTTTTCATCTCAAAACTTTAAAAGATATATTATTACGCAAGATTTTCCTAATATTGTTCGGCTTTTCGTTTAATTGGCAGCGTTCCTAGTATTGATATAGAGTAAAACCATAATAAAATTAATGAATAGAACCTCCCCCAATTTAAAGGTATTGTCGAGAAATTCTTAAGGTAAATATCGCAAATAGCGTTGATTAATTGTATAACTTTGGAGCGGTATTCCATTTATTACATAGTTTCAATACAATATGCAAAATAATTTTATGCATTGCATTGAATTGTTATTTATATTAAAAATAGCACATAACTTTAATTATTTTAATACTTGTTTTATTAAAATATTTATATAAATATATGTTTATTTTTTATATAATATTTAATTTTAAGAAGCTGCCCAAACACTTTTGCACCTAATTGGTTAATAATTTCATATACTGTTTTTAACTCTGGTAATATCTGTTTAAATCACAGATGTTCGGAAAAACTGAAAATAGTGGAGTAAAAACTTCAGAAAAATACAGAACAGAAATGGGAAGTATGTGTAACGGTGGAATTCTATTTTGGCTACCTAAGATTGGACATGGTCACTTGGGTAAATATGACCGTACAAGAAACAATTCCCACCTAAGGTACTTCGAGTAGAGAAAATCAAAGGAAAGGAAACGGACTATGAACACACGAGTAAGTGGCGTTTTGATGGTAGACATACAAGATCTGAGATAGTTTACGACATTTTATGCGATAATTAGGAATCTAGCATTTGGAAAAATCATGTCCTTGAAATGTGCTTGTTTTGAACAGATTGCCGTTTCGGTGAATAACAAACTTACTACAGGCAAAAATATTGATTTTCTAGTTTATAGTATATTAAATAAGTAATAGCATTTAACCTTTGTTTTGGAAATCAACAAATTAAGATCAAAATGGAAACAGAATATCTCTTAATTACTATCTTTAGTACTATAAAATTCCATTAAATTTATAGTGAAACTAATTAACGGATAAACTACTGGGGACTAACAATCCAAAAGGGGTGAAGTAAGAAACGTGACTACGAAACTTTATCTGCGTAAGGCATATGACGAAACTTTTCTGTAGCCTTTATTATAATGTTTATTTTTAATTGTGTTACCATTACATGAATCATAAGTTAAAAACACAATTATTATGCATCATAAGTTTTACTTATGAATAAATAAAAGTAGGTAAATTATTATAATGATAAAACGCGAGTTATTTTGCTAAGTCTTAAATATCAGAGTTAGTTCTCATAGAATTCCATGGTATAAGAGATAAAGCCACATCGTACGCATAAGACATTACAATATATCCAAGTAACTCGATCGAGTTGGAGAATGGTCAAGTTACAGTTTGCAATTACGTCGAGCTAATGGACTTGCGTTCTTGTCATTATTCTTGAAAGGACTTGTGTGGCGATTGTTTCTAAAGCCACCTTGTCTACTTGGACCAGTTGCAACTAATTAGGTTAGATGAATTATATACCATAATATGTGTATGTCTAAATAGTTCGTTGTATTTTGATTTACAAACAGTGACAGATATACACAAAATCAATTCATTTCGAATTCACACTAACGTTTGTATATTATTATTTATCTATTGGCATAATGAAAAAATCTATTCAACTCTTGAGCGATTGTATTATCGATATAATAAAACTGTCATTTATTCTAGTCCCTGATTGTATTATTTATTATTAAGGAAAGAGTTGTCACCCTCTGAACCGTTATTTGAGCTCTCGTAACTTAGTATTGGAAAAATTTCGACTATTCTATTTTTTTGTTTTCTGTATACCTACAGTTGTGATGTCTAAATGTGACATTATTGGAAATATATTTTAAGATATATTCTGTTAAAATCACATATTTGCTGCTTTATAACAAAATGAGTTTATAATATCTAAAATGAAGACTGCATCTTAATGTGATACGTCTTAGAAAAGCAGACAAAGCATATTCAGAGCTCATTTACATATTAATAGCACGCGTTAGTGATGTCGAGAACGCCCTAGCCGATAGTGCATACGTGTTTTATTCAAGATCACTTTATTTCTTCAAGACAACACTATTTTATTCATTTTCTTTTAGATGAATACAAGGTCTTTTTAAAATAGATTTATGAAATCGTATTATGCACGTTTGGTCACTTTGTTCTGCTGGGTAATATTTTATTGATAGAAATTGATGTCGGTAGAAATAAAGTACCAGAAAAATAAATAAAAACAGTGCAACGAGGTAACATTTCATCCTTTATTCTTTTTCTCACAAAGATATTTTTTATAATATGTATTTGATGAACAATTTCAAATGAAATTGAACACCACTAAGTCATTGAATGTCATAACTATGTCATGAAGTGATATTATAAGTATTCAGTTTTTAGAATGTCGTATAACACTCGACACTCATGTTCCACCCTCCTTGATCTGGTTTATATTTTATTAGAAATCTCTTATAACTCTCTCCAGTATGGTTTTATATCTTTCCATAGTTTTTAATAATCCCTTAATCAGTGCATTGAGTTTATATACAAGAATTTATATAAGCGGATTGGAATGTCAGTCCGTCAGTCAGTCATCCATAATCTCAAATTATTATGCATGCGAGTGCAACACCTCCAATCAATATCACACCTGTATTTCGTCGCTTTTGCAAAATCCGTTGACATTTGCGTGCGATTTTGCGACTGATGCATACATAAGCTCAACATATTGCAAATGGATTCTTCGGAATATATTTCTACATTATACTATATTTCCTTATTTCACTACACAACTAACTTTAAGATACAGTTTCATGAAAATTAAATAGTACGTTACGTTGGCGGTAATGTTTTGCAATAATAATTCATTTTTATAGTACCTATCTCACGCCCTTTACTACATTTATTGCTCGCCTTTCTAGTACGGCGAGGCACTAATCGTTATCATTTTTGAAATAGCCTTTATGACCATAGCAATAAGAATCATGTACAACTATGTCGACGTATGAACGTATTTTAAATATACGATGTGGCGGCGTGAGAAATGTGCGCTATATATCAATTAATAATTAGCTTCATATTATACTGCCAGAAAGTAGAATAATCATACGCAGTTCATGAATAATTCAGTATGTGTGGTAATAAAATTTGTATTAATAACCGCAGCTATAGTTTAGCGTCTTGGGTAGAAATCGATACGCAACACAGTGGACATAACATTTACGACATGTCCAATAACAAATTGGTCTTAAAAGTAGTCTTATTTTCTTGATACGTAAGTTTAGTTTTCCTTTCCATCACATTTACGTCCAGGTAGTGAGACAGAGTTACATTTGCAGTTGTTTTTGTCTTGGTACGTAAGGATAAGATTGATTTTGGCGTGTACCGAGAACAAGATGGCATTGTTAAGGGCAATTGAGACGACCATTGGGAAAGACCAAGTGCGTCTGACAGTTTAGGTCATTCAGAGCGTACGCACTGACGGAGAGTTATAAACGTGATCGTCTAACAGATTACACATATTATCATAATTAAATCAATAACCTACTTACTAATAATAATATCAACCCAATGATAAATTTGAAGTTAATTCTAATGGAGTTATTTTATGTTATTAAAATATTCAGTTAGTTAAACAGGTTAGTACAAGCACTTAAACCTGTTGATCAAATAATAATAAAAGTAGCCGTTTACGGACGCCACGTAGGAAGGCGTTTTACGTGCTCTGACAGTCATCGGAAGAGTGTAATTAAAGTCACTGTAAAACGTATAAAATGTTGCAACTCCTCAATAATGTCTATCTACATTGTTTTATATATGGTCATCTGTTCTAATTTCTTTATTATTACTACCATTTGATGTACAAAATGTTCATTCTTGCAACCTATTTTAGTCTTATTCAACAGAAAAATAGCAACACTGTAATGAATAAAAGGCATTTGGTATATATCTACACGCAAGTGAAACACATTTAATTAAGAGCTTTCCGCCTGTTTTCGTTATCACAGCTCCAAGTCTCGGTTCTGTAATGTGAGACATGACGTATAATTTAATCATTTAATTTAATCTTTGACGATATAATATTATAAATATAAAAGAGTGTTCCTTTATTTTTGTCCTTAGACATCGCCACGCAAAGTAAACCGGCAAAACGATGCTATAAGAGATTTCATTAAAAAAACTTGTATTGATAACACAATCAACATTAAATATAATATTTAAAAATAATGTAATCAAACGTGTATATGCAATAAATACATATCCTGAAAAAAAATATTGTTCGAAAGGAGTTATGAGAAAATAAATCGTTTCGTTCTTCATTACACCGAGGAAACCAATTACAGTGTGTGTGACGCAGCGGCAATATCGAATGACCATTTATCAAAGACGTAAACCCGGAGTAATGAACGTGACATATTGTAGTGCAATTAAACTGTCTATAAAATAAAACAGGGAGGAAATAACAAAAAAATAAAGCTTACCAAGCTAATTCACAGAGTTTAGATTTCATTGCCAATGCAGACCAAAGAGAAGGGAAATCTGTCTACAAAGTCGTGAATTAGGCGCATTAGGCGACCGGTCCAGTAATACACTGTGACAATGCATTTATCCGTGATCATGTCCTAGTCACAAATACTGGACATCGAAAACTCGCCACTAACGTTAGCGCATACAGGTTAAAATACTTTGCAGGTATTGCATGTTATAAGACAGTTCACTACCGACTGTACCCTCAGTATTTGTAGCAAGAGATAACAGCATACGAGCCGGTAGCGAACCTGTTGATGATAAGCGCCGTCGTCGATAAGGCCTTCTACTGATGGACTGGCTGAGACAGAATTTCGGCGAATGCATATTTCATGAGTTGATTAAATAGTTCACGCTTTGAATTTAGCTGCACCTTGGTATGTACGGCCGACTGTTGTGTGATAGCCAAGCTTCCGTAATAATTTTAGGACGGTTTCGTGTTCCTAGCTATTTCTTGTTTTGGTATGTCTGGAAACCTTCGCTTTTTTCGTTTGGGTGTAGTTTTAACATTAGTCAGCCCAACTGTACATTACATTCTCGTCTTCTAAACGATATACCTCCATTTATAACGTTGAATAATATATAGATAACCCAAAGAGCTTACATATAATTTATCTTCTTAGTTTACATGTTTGTCATTTTAGTTTATTCGTATATATTAAATCTCATAAATATTGAAAGTAATCTTTATTTTGATGTACTCTAGTAACTCATCTTTTCGTTTGATAGCAGACTAGGCTCCCGGCCTTGTTATTTGTTAAATTAGTCAAACCGAGAAACGGTATACATCCATTAATCTAAAAAGTAGTATTTTCTAAAAAGTTGTAAAAAACTCAGAAAAAGAAACAGTGACACAAAAGTACTAATACTTAAGTGACGTCTACCACGAGATTTAGAATATAAATATACATGGCGAGTTTTAAAATGTATGAACATTTATTTTTAATGGACATTTTATTTTAAAACGCGTTATGTTGTTTGAAAAATATTTTTCATATTGTATTTGTTACTGCATAAAGAAATATTTAACAATGTAGCTATAAACAAAAGACAGAAAATCTATTGTCGCCAAAAGAACAATATCTGGAGTAACGTCAGAATATCAAATACTTTATGTTTATACATTGTGCTATTTATATTTTAGAATTATTTTATGCGTTAATTTTGTGTCTTATTGTTTAATGTTTCTGATTCATTAATCAATTTATAAAGACTGAAGAGATTGTTATACTATGTCGTGATGACGTACAAATCATTAATGATCATTATTAATAATCATTAATAATGATTAGAATGCACATAAATAATTTTTGGCATCTAATATGTGGTTTTTGTAATATATTGTAAAAATGAGGCATTATATTAATAATAAAAAAAGGGTGAAAAATATCACAAATCAAGTTGTAATTTATGCAAATAACTTATGTATAAACTAAAGTGAAAAATCCTCCGCGAGCGTTATTCGATGTTGTACAAAAAGTGACTTCTCTAAGTTCTAACAGTTAAGTTACGCCGCGGGGTCTCTCACGCGTGTCGCCTATCTTATTATCACAAATCCGGATTTTACATTTTCATATAAAACTTATTCTCTCGGAAAACATTCTTAAATCCCTTATTACATTAATTTAGTTCGCAAACTATACTTGAACGTAATATTTTATCTCATATCGGCTGGCTACCTTGTACCAGAATTGTACTTTGTTGATATGATAATATCACTTCATTTCCGTATGCTGTACATCATTCTTACAATGTTTATTCCAAAAGCATCCATTGAAACCTATAGTAGCAGCCAGTCATCATGGGGCGTGTATGCAATAGGTAAGCAATGAATAAACGGCCGGGCCGAGTGCGAGCGATAAAAATGATATATGTTCCCCGACGTGGACATAGTGCTAGTACCTACAACTTTATTTGTACCAATACGCCACATTCCCAACCGTGAGCTTTTTATATTGGCGTTTATTGCCGAGAAATTGGCTCTTGGTTCTATTCAGTTCCTTATCATGCCGCAAGGGGTTTTCATTTAATGTCACATTGCCAGTGACTTATTTTTAAAGTTATATTATTTGGATATTTGTATTATATGCTGTTTCTTTGTTTAGAGTATTCTTTCAATATAATATTTGAAAAATTATTTGGAATCTTTTATTTTCTTTTGAGTTTAATGTCAGTTTGCAATTAAGTTTATAATCAAATAATCTACTTTTATGACATGACAAGCAACTTCAAGTTTATTTTGAATACTTAGAAAATCACTAAATATAAACTATATTGACTGACAATCAATGTTCTGGTTTTTTACTTGTCAAGTATTTCAAGTGTGTATATTTAAGCGGAAAGTTCCCTCGCACTCAAAACGTATAAAATACATGATTTAGACAGAAAGACGACATTCACTATAATTTTATTACTTTAGCTCTGTTTATTGGATTACCTTGTATAAATTTACTTATATCATTCGAAACCCGGAATCGGGCATTTTATTTAAAAACATCTACAGTTTGATATTAATAATATATATTAAATTTTAAAAATGCATATTTTTATAATGTTAAAATAAATGTTTATCATTCTTAGTCATAATACTAACTAACGACCTCAATGATCTACTTTTTTCCCACACTGGTGCGTTACGTGGTCTGAGTTTTTCCATTTCTCTCTACAAATCGTTCATTTTTGCCTAATGACTTGTCGTAAAGGACTCGGAAACTACCCGCGGCACTAGAATAGGTAAGCTTTTTCAGAACTGAAATTGCGTAGATTATTCTAAAAGTTTAAATATATATTATCCTATTAAAGTTGTAATTTTACCTTTTATGTAACTATTACTTGAGTATATAACAATTATAAATGTATTAATATTGACTTCATGCAATAAAAATACATTATTTTATAATCTCATTCATTTGTATGTTCATGTTTTTTTTGTAAACTGAATCATAAAAATAGATAGACTGAATAGATTTTTGAATGCGTTTTTAAATTTGAATTTGTATCTAATGTAAAGCTTAAAGTAAGGATTTTCCGTAATAATTTATCAGAAAGCTAAAACTTGTCGCTTCTAGTGTATCAACTTGTGAAACGGACATAATAACAAAAAAAAACACAAGTGATCTCTGTTATTGAATTAAAGGAGAAAAAATTTAAATAAATAAAGTATATACTGTATTTATTTAATCTAGGTTTTGAGTATGGATTTAAAAATAACATAAGACAAGCCCGTTGAGTTTATATCACCAACTCTTCTCAGGTTTGTGGCAAATCCATCCGAGATCAAATCGCTTTGACAACGAAAAAAAATTTTTTATAAATCATAAATTAAGTCAAAAAAGATTTTGTTTTTAAATTGTAATTATTACATTTAATAACTTTTAATAAAAAACTGAACTTGTGCAGTTTAAAAATAAAAATGACTAAATAATACCAGTGATAGGTTTTATTTCAAATGTCATGTATGGATCCAGAGATCTCATAAAGTCAAGCCATTTCATAAATAAATGGTCAATAAAAATGACCTTGCTTATCACTGATTTATTATTTAATAAATCAGTTAAGTTCAAAACGCTCTTGACGTGTTTATAAATGCCTTTAACATAATGAGGCGTCTTTTTAAAGAATACGTAATGTTGGTTAAAATATAAAAAAGTAGCAAGGACAAAGTAAACGTTGACAAATGGTGAAAACACCGAACTTCGCGACATATTACTAAATTAAGTTGTCGTCGCAACAAACTTTTATTTCCATATTAGACTATCAAAAATATATTACGATACACATAAAGTATAGATTTTTGGTTTGTCTTTAAGAAATATCTTGTTTTACTTAAAAATCAATTTGCTTATCTTTAGTTAAGGTATAGATTCATACATACATAGAATAACACTCAGTCTGTGATTATAAAATTGAGCGCATATTCATATGTAATAAGATTTATTAGACTGTAGATATGAGAAATGCTTACACAACAACTGTATACTTGGCACGTACAAAGTAAGGCGACCACTATCTAAATATATTTGTCTTCATGCGAAGTTTTATAATCTTCCCATCTATAGAATTTTATAGATCTACCTTTACAAATTACCCTAAGTTATTTCAGCTTCAACAAAAGGTATTTTAAAGAAAGAACGTAGTAAAATTCTTTACAAATATATACATTTATTTTATTTTAAGCGGAATAGCAGCCATAAGTTTTGCTTATCGCCTCTCCTGGCCCGTTAACCGCGGGCGAACAATTGATTCTAGTGCTTCTACCCAAGATTTTGTGAGATAAACCTTCCTTTAAATATTATCATATTTTATCGTGTCAATTACATACATAAATAGTTTCTGAACCCAGCCAGACCGAAACCGCTGTTTCCATATATCTGATGCACATGTTGGAGCAAAAATTAAATTAATTAAATTAAATATTTAACGTTCAGCGGTTGGTGATCGTGTGGTTTTATTAATACATTAAAAATATTCTATACCTTTTTTTTCTAATGTCGTGACAAAAATAAAGTATGAATGTTATTTATTACCTTCTAAAACAATATTTTTTGGTTTATATTTCGTGTACTTTTTACGATCTTTCCTCAGTTAGTCAATTATTCGAACACTCATAAAACTGTTGTAATCATCATTATCGTTTATGTTCTTGTAAAAAATGTGCCTACAAAACTCGGTGAATAAAAAATAATGTTATTTCACATCACGAACTGATTTCCTTGCTTATAGTCATTCTACGCGAAGCACTACGCCTTCGTAGCGAGCTACGAAGTTTAAGCGATACGAGATTGAATCTCTGTCGTTATAAACAAATATGGGTTTAATCATGAGTTTTACTAGCTATTATGTTAAACGTGATATTTATATAATTAAACAGTACATAACCCATTATATCTTTACAATTAAAACAATAATATTAGAATAAAAAAAAAACAAATAGAGGTAACAAATATTAAATTAAATAATAAAAAATCAAGTCCTTCAGTAACTTCATTCAATCTTGTCTTTCAATAACAAAGGGACCATTCGGTGGGGCATAAAATTTGCAAAATAACGGCTTACACGTGTAAAAACACTCGAACGACGACATAAAAACTTGTTGCAGATTATCCGTCTCACCTCCATTCTGAGGAGTTTCGGAAATGGGTGCGCCCATGAAAAATATGTTAGGCAAGGGAAAGCTATAAGCCTTTTATGAAAATGTTAATGACCCCGCTGATAGCACATGGGTTTTTAAGTGTTTCGTATTCTCTTACAGTCTGCGTGGTCTTTTAAATGTATTGAATTCAGTATTAAGCCATTACTCTCGTGCGAATGTTATTTTATGGAACTGCTATCCAAACCTTACTGTTTCTATAACTTAAAAAATAAAATAATCAGTGTGATTTTATTTCTTAAATTAAATTTAATATTTTCTCTCAGCAAAAACAATCTTTGCAAAGTGATTCCCAAGATATCTAGACTTATCAAATATTTAATGAAGTTAAAATTAATATTAGTATTAAAATAAACCTAAGAATAAAGTATAAACATTCTAGCAATCTTAACATTGAAGAACAGTCAATACTAAGTCAAAACACGGATTTCAAATTATGTAAATATGGACTTTATCGCTATTGTAGGCTTAATTGGCCCGAATTTCGACAATGTTGCACTTGTCGAAGCGAACTGACAGCCTGAGTTAGCAAACAAGGTTTAAAAAGTGCTAAAGTTTCAAGCGTAATTTAGCTGCTTTTAGAAATTGTTAAATTGTTAGCTCAAATTATTTCGCATTGTTATTTAACGAGTGACCTAGATATAGGTGGATAAGATTAATTTTTATCATGACGTGTCGGAATCTTCAATCCTTTGCGGCCAGAGATAAAATAAGGAATAAAATAAGTTTTAGTCGCTTGTTAATATTTTTTCTCGTAGCGTAATTTTACAGATTTCAATTTTATTTTATATAATTTTATGGCGTGTTTTTCTACATTGAGTATTTTCAAATAGGTATAAATATGAAAATTTCTTTTATTTTTTAGTGCATAGTACTTGTACAACGTTACATAAACATACCTAAGCGACGTTTTGTTCTTGTAAAATAAAAAATAATAACGCTAGCTCTCGTCAGGTCCGCTCTTGACATTCGCAAGTTTTAATTGCCACACTCAGCTCTGCGGTGAGGGCACACCGCGACAACTAAGGACTGGTACAGACAAACGTCAAGACTTATTTCTCTTAATTATGTTGTATATTTTTTCTCTTGTAATTAACCATTGTAAATCATTACAATTTTTTAAAGTGTATATTTTTATGATATACAACATAATACACATGTATGTTACACATACATTATGTTGCGCTGGAAATATATCACATATGTTAACTATATAAAAGCTTATAATAATGTTTACGAGTCTTAAATTATTATTATTATTTTTTTTGCTCAGCTCAATTTATATTCGTAAACGTCTCAAAGTATTTAAACAAAGACCAAATTGACTATCGTCAGTACTCGTACTAAAGCCAACAAAAACTATCTAGAGAGACACATTTAGCGCTAGTAAACACGCTATTCGCTTACTGCTTATGTACATCGTCTAGTTACCCTAATGAAGGTCTCATGTGAACACAAAAACTCTCAGTGATTCGCCTAAGTGCCATCGAATTGTTGGTAAACAACCGCACGATGAATTTATTATCTATTTTATGGTAAAAAACACTATAAAATATAACCTGTCTAATTTGTTCCAGCTAATTCTATTTTACTTTAATGATGTGGTTTACGGTTTTGAATGAACTTTTTATTAATTGCTACTAAATATTTTATAAATTTTTAATTTTGTAGGAAAGATTAAAATCGAATTGTTACTTAATGTTTTTATAACTAATTACATGACTATCATTGTTCTATTGTCTTGATGAAAAAAACTATTGTCTCTGTTTCGTAAAGAGATAACAAATACAGTCATAACCTGAAAAATAATATGGCTCCATCTATTTTAATATACATATTACGAAGTGTTTAATCTTTAAACATTACTCTATGAAGCTTAATTATGTTATTCTTTATTTTAGTGCATGATATGTGCATTTAGTGAGAACTATCGACAACTGTAAATTTCACTATTAATGTCGATAACAGACGCCTCACTAGATGTCATCTATTTAGCCTAATGAAGGCGTCGCGTTCAAAACACGTTCTGTTTGTGATGTCTGCTTTAATTATGATATTGTCGACATTCTGAGAGATATTAGACACAACACTTAGTTGCTTATGCTATTATATACTATACTTTATATGCTACTCGGATTAACTAGGATTACTTAGATATTTGTTCCCTAGATGGTACATGTACCTTTGTTAACAATATTTTCATACACATTACTATTTACTCTCATTCTTTTACGGTCGAAGCAGTAAGGCTGTGGAACACAATACCGTATACAATATGCAAATCTAAATCAATATCTATTTTTAAAAACGAGTAATCGATCACTATCTATGCATGTGGAATGAAATTGAAATTTTGTATGTTTAAATTATGTTAGTAACGAAAATGTAATTATATGTTATAGCTTTAGTTTTCTTTTAAATTAATTTCTCATGATTTTCTTACATATACTACGACTCATTTTTGTACTCTCCTTTCACAGGTCTTCGGGAAGAGATTTCATTTTGAATAAGAAGTGCCTTTGTACAAATCGATGTTAAAATATGTTTATCTTATAAATATTCTGTGTGTACATAAATAATAAATGAATAAATTTTTTAATTCGAACACAAGTTGTTATATGTTGCATATGAATGAAACAAGAGACAAAGTAAAGATTTCATAATAATTTTAATTCCATGTATAACGGATACGTAAATACTGAAAAGGTATTGTGCAATTTGAATATAGGCCGTGAATAAGTCTTCCTAACATGTCTGGCACGATACTCTATATCAACTTTAATTGACCAATCCGTTGACCGTACACTTGCGCGTACTTAATTGAACAGAGCTCCGAAACTGCGCAATAAAACTCGAGCATACAATTCGTTATCACTGTCACTTGGAAAATAAACTATATGGAAGAAAAAGTAACTTCAAACCGTCGATAAAGCGTGGTACTCGAGGCACGCATTTAAAAAAATGTCCAAGCTTATGTAGGAGGGAGCGGAAGAGGGAGGGGGCGGGTTCCGTGTTTTATGGACCGAACTGATACCGAGGACCCAGGAAAGTGTTCCGAGCTTACGCCCAGGATTTGTATTCGCAAGGTATTCACTTGGTATTTGCTTTTTATATCACATGAGAGATTATATTTTGGTTTATGTAATTACAGTGTTTATGAAGGTCGATTATTATAACTTTTTTTTATAATAAATGTTTATTATGATAATAAATAAAAATTGCTTTGTTATTTTTTTGCAAAAAGGTTAATGTTAAGTTCAATCTTGATATTTGACAAAATAAAGTTCAGATATTACTTCTATTCAATATAACCAGTTTTATGTATGACTATTTAATGTTTACCCTGCTTATTTATGATGACAACTGTGGCCTCAAACTCATCGTCGATCACACTCTGAGATCTCCACTATGTCGGGTAATAGCGTCGCGGGAAGCTGCGGCAGACATGACTTATTACTAACAAGATACAACCCAATTCGCCCCTTAATGACGATGCTCGCAGCGAACCCTTAATTTGGACACCCACCCGTTTTTATTTGGACTTGAAATACCTACCAATTTCGCAACCAATTTATCGACCTAATTTTTTTTCTTTGCAAAAACCATTAGCTGTTATTAATGACATTTTGTTTATGACCTTTCTTTTACAGGAGAAATCAGTTCGTCGGAAGCTAGTAAAGGTCGCAGAAATGTTATATGAATTATGACCCATTTCGAAATATTACTTTGTACTGAACCCTTCGTAAAGGGCAAAGTAGGGCTGCCTTATTCCCTTTTCGTAATTTGAGCACCGTTACTGGTACTAAACCGTTTATGATGCGGCTCTTAGAAAAGTTAAAGTGGCCAGAACGGCCACACAAAAAAATTATAATGAGGCACTGAAACGATGGAACATAAAAGAATTTTATACAATCAACTACAAAGCGGATTATCACCTTTCATAAGTTTCAGAAATACAAAAATCACTCAAGTAAACGTCTTATAATTCAAATTATAAAGTACATTACGAATACATAGAGATAATAAATTGTTTATTACAAATTATATTTCGAAAACAATAAAGTTTTAATATTCCAGAAAACTTTGTTATACTTCCAATTTTTCCAAGGACAATATGCGAAACTTGCAGAACTAACAGTGTCGAACCAATATTCATAAATCTTCAACTCATCTGAAAGTTGGACCGCACCGAACACCGCATTCAATATTCGCGGACATCCGCGATCCGCTCACATAATTACCACAAGTGCTCCAATGATGAACCGTTAATCCTGTAACTAGAATAAATTTGCATTTGTTAACCGCGTTTGCACGCATTCATATACAAGTACATTTACCATAGAAGTGCATTCATCTAATCTAAATTCGCTGACAGCGCTGCATAATATGTATCGTGAGGGAGTTATGCGGTAAATTTTGCTGACAAGCGCTATTTACAAAAGGCTGTTAAATGTTTAATGGGTCGCGACAGTAGTGTGAAGAATTATCGTAAATTCGTGCTGCTATTTTTTTATTATAACTTTATATTGCTTTTAAAATGTTCATTACGTTTCAACGTAAATAAAATGTAACAGTTGAATATTTTTTTTAGTCTGTGAAATCATTTAATTGAAATTAACAACGTTTTATTAAACCTTTTTTATTAAACGTGGTACTTAATTTAATGTTTTTTATACCTTCAGGGATTACTCGTTAAATAATGATTCTATAAAAATATCTGAAATAAAAACGATTGCCAGCGACAAAAAATAAATATTTTTTTACTATAATATCATACATTTTTACAAGCGTATTTGAAATAAAATTTAATTACATTAGGGAGATCGTTGCGATATAAAAAGGAACCTAGTTGATGTCCTTAAGCACCTATAAGGGATTCTCTTTTCAACGGCCTCGGATTTACCCTTCGACTTCCTTGATCGTCCTTATCAGCCCTTACTATCTTCCCCAACTACAAAACTACATACGCGTTATACTCGTGCTTAACTTAAATTTTATAAGGCTACTTTTAAATTATTTTGCAAGACAGTAAATGATAATCTTTATGTGTACAATATGAACCATTGGTAGCTTTGGAATATGTTTTGTGAAAAGATTCTTTGGATTTAAATTTTAAAAATATCATTCTTGATTTATATACTATTTTTTCATATATTTTATACCGTATAATATATAAATACAATTTTTATTTTGTTTATTCTATATTTCTATGTAAGTATGTACCTAAGTACATATATTTTTAGCTTCCGAAAGACGGAGAATATAAGTTTGACCTGTGCAGTTTTTTTTAATCGAAAGCCTGCTTCATCAAGATGGTTTTTAACTATGTTAGGTGGAATTAGAAGCAGTCGTCTCCAAGATATTGAGCATTTATTGGTGCGGGTGAAAGGTTCTTATGCAACATTGATAGTACATTCTTAAACAAGTGAAAATGAGTGTTTTGTAATATTACATTCTTAATTGTTATTATCATGTAGGTATATAGGTAAATAAAAAAAATATTTAAATATAATAATATTGTAATAGACAATCTATTACAATATTTGGTACTCCACTATCATATGTATTGCTTGTCGCCAACAAGGCCAACCTATCAAAAACTTTAAAAATCTGATATAAAATTTTATGCAAAACTCAAAGCTGAAGTTATGCCAAAATTTTCGAGATATTCAGCATAAAATTAATTGAATGATATAACCTGAAATAAACGTTAATAAGAGTAAGTTATTCTATCTGCATTGATATGCACAAAATAATTTTAAAGATTGAATTAAACTATATAAGTAAACTATTTTAAAATTTTATTTTTAGATACTTAAATAATAATATCTCCACAAATGCTCAAATTACTAATGCAGACATTGCACTTTATAAAACATTGAAATCGCATTTCTTAAGTACGCCTTTGGAGCGTTTCGTAAAGTAAGGGTACACACAATTTGTGAAACGAACTTTATTTATCTATCGACTAGAATTTACAATTCAAATACCCTATATTTTGTCTCAAGCGTTTATTTATACATTTCTAAATTATTGTACTGATCGCTGTTTACACTTTACGAATACAATCGTGAAACACGCTAATGAAAATGTTGCCAACTTGCGTAAGTTTGCAACCTTTAATAAAGAACTTTTCTTCATTCAAACTCTCAATTTAGACCTCACAGTTAAATAACTGTAACTAGGTAAATACTTAAATAACCAATACATACTAAACACGCGTTTGCATGTAGAGTACCTTTTTCCAAATACAAGTACCAATTACAGTAATCATACTTGCTTACATAAATAACGTTTACCGATCGGTAATTAATTAATGATTTGCATTAGCTTCCGTTAATCACGTATTACATACAATTTAGTAATTGGATGTAATTATTTTCATTGTATCCGCTGTAGAGTTCACCATTTAATGTTTTTGATTATTTTTTTCCCTAAAACTAAACAAAAATAAATGTAAGAGGGGCATTAGTACTGGGTAATAATAAGTTCTTAGAGAATCCTGAAGGCCTCGCCAAACTAAGCGGCCGGACCACAAATCTTCATTAAGAGAGTGCAAAGAAAGGCGTGCGTCGCGTAGCAATGGTTTAATTGTGAGTGTTTATCGCCACGATTACTCTTTGGGCTCGGCTTAAATAGCACTCATACGTCACAGCAGGCATGTAATTATTTTGCACGTGTAACACTCCAAAAACGTTACGGACCGAGAACCTGGAGGGAGGACCGTAACTTTATGTCAGCCCCATAATTTGTCTATTGGTTTTCCTTCGGCTGCTCTAATTTCTTTGCGACAAGAATGGGAAAATGGCTAATGATGCAATTTGTTCCTTCCATTAATAAAGTTTCCTTGTTTCATTTATTCGGTACATTTTTTAATTTATTTGATTTTTTTTTTATATATTTATTTCAACAACACCAAAATGTTTGGCATAATCTAATTAACTGACACAATCGCGATGAAATTTGCTAAATACAAATGAACAAGTTAAAGTACAATTTAGATGTAATCGAAGTTTAATTCCTACTGTGAATTACAGGGCCAATAACAGATATTGGTTTGCGTAATCATATAACAACTCTCGTATAAGCCAATACACGACAACGTACTTTATTACTAATATTAAATTGATATTATAAGTAGCAGCACATATTACTAATTCAAATGTAAATAATATAAATCTATTACAAAACCTTCCACTCCACTAACTTCAAATAATAGTATCATGTTTAATTTTTGCAGATACATGAATAACAAATAGAAACGATACAAAGTTTAAACTAATATAAATAACCTCGACTTATGTACATGGACCATTATACTCGAGAACTCTTTACTTCTTAACAGTCGATACTCGTTGGCTTTATTGCGAAACTTTTGCAAGCATTCCTCTTTTATTACTCCAATTTTGTACGACTAAGCCTACCCTACTGAGGGGCTGCCTTGCGATCTTTATTATTTAGATTTCGATCGCTGGTTCCAACGTCGTCGGGGATTATAAACGTTACACAATAGAGGCAATAGATTAGCTCATGCCCAAATGATTGGCAAGTCATCGATTCAATCTACATCGCGATGTATTCTAATCACCGTAATTTGCTGAATACAAACCGCAAAGTGCACTTTCGATAGTAATGTCAAACCTAATGATTCATGCAAATTGGCAAAATTGGATCTGGTAGTTACTTAAACCACATTCACCCCACAAAATTACCAAGTATCCACATTTACTTGAAAACAAAATTTGAATTCGTGACCCGGATTTAATTTAAATTCAGGTAATTTATGTTCTAAAACAGAAACGCTGGCACGACATATTGAAACTTGTATGTAGGTAGTTAGTTTATGTCAGCATAGGTCCGGTTAACCATTATCGGAGTAATATAGAGTGGAGCTACACAGTTACCGGCGCTGTAGGTCGAAGATTGCAGTCCCCGGTCGGGCATCAAATCCTGAATCGAGCATATTAGATTAGGGATGTCGGAGCACGAGCTATTTAGTAACTACCTACTTGAATCCCAGCGCCGACCTGTAACTGGAGCAACCTATTTATGAGTTAGGTCCGAGATAAATATATTTTGTATGAGACATCGTTATTTAAATTGTATTGATATTAGTATCTGAATAAAAATATTTTGCCTTTATTACACTTTACATATGTGTATTTTTCTGTAACCGATTACAAAATTATTAAAATTACCTTGGGATATAGGAAAATGTTCTTGGAATTTCACCATTATTGGCTATGACGCGGATAGTATGATATGTCATATCATTTGCAACACTGAACCGTATTTCTGAACGACATTTTCGTAATATTTTCTATGTTGCAACGCATTTAGAGAATACACGAAATGTCTGCATTGTCCGAAGGCATGTGACATTTCCTTCATAGTATCGGAGACAGTGACATGGGTTGTGAGCATCCCCCGCCCCCACCCTTGATTATGATAAACGACTTATGAAATTAAAACGGTCGAGTACAACAAGTTGCCATTTAAATGAATAAGCCCTTTGTTGAAATTCATTCCCTTGACAAATCGCTTCTCTGCACTCTCTGTATACATTGTCCGTTAAATTAAATGGGTCGTCCATAGAAATCGTTTCGTGGAAGGCTATTTTCAGACAAAACGATATCGCGTCAATCATGTTCGCGTGTCTGTTCGATTTCAAGGAGGTGAGTGAATTTACAATGCCTTCAATATTAATCCATGACCTCTATATAAATAATTCTTTAGGTATAAGTCACGAATTTTAATTAAATCAATTCAAACAAATTATAATCTAGAATTAGAATGAGTCGTAAACTTTTTTATTTCAAGAGCCGCGTTGGCTGTAAAATAATATAGTAATTTCACTGGCAACAGTCTTTGGAGTCAGGAAGAACAGGTAGATAGATATCCGTAGCTAGCGATCTCTGACACCGTTCCAATAACTTTGACGATCGCGCTATCGCACCCGAACCCGCTCCCTCCCGACTTCTCGCCCTCACAAATTTTCGGCCGAGGCGGACTGTAGTTTGTTTTCTTTGTCATTTCCTTATCGCTCTGCCAAAATACGTTTCATGACTGTTACGTCAGACGAAACATACTTCAGGTAAAAACTGTAGCGCGCTCGAAACATTTTGATTCTGGTCAACAATATTTAAATTCTATTCATGTTTTTTCTTTCTAAAGGACAATAGAAATATAAACGTAAATAGAACGGAAATGCAACACTATAATTATATATTGTACCGAGAATGAATTGTTGAGGTAGAAATGAAATTGTCCTCTACTTTGAAATTTTCACGAACAAAAACCACGCCACGATTCTTTTAACGTTGAAATACACGCATTAAAAACTGGAATACAGTACAAAAGCAATTATTTATAAAAATCTCTTTGAAAATACCGCACAACTGCTTGTCGCAGGTAACCGCAATATTACCAGAAATATTTAATGTTGTTACGAACCCATTGCACTTTTCCCACACGTTTTACATGTATGTGCATTTGTGCCATTTTATAGCAGCTTAAAATATATTTTGACCTTAAATGAAATTACATTCGCTGCGTGTTTTTTATTGCAACGTCCACGCGAATTAAGGCCATTAAAATATTTTCCCGAGTCCTTTGAAATATTTATGTTTTGACATTCTATACTAGATCCTCCTTTGGAATTAATTAATTCAATTTGAATTATTATTTTATTATATACTCATAAAAGTACCTAATTAGCTTTTATATTATTTTAAAACATTTATGTGCACAGTAAAGTATTTTTAGCGTCATAATTGTACGAAACTACATGTAACGTAATTAATTTGTGTTATAATTATTTGTTTTGTAGTTAGATGACACAGATAGATGAACGGATATTCGTACAGCATTCAACATAAAAACAGGGAAGTAATGATATTATTTCATTGCAGCTTATTCATGTCATAACTCGTACCCTCTGTAACAACGTTAACGGTATATTGTGTGTAATCTCGACGAGAATCGTAATTTCTCAGCGCAAGTGTCAAGATGTTGACACCATTTGTCGCCGCTTGCATATGCTCTACGACATAGCCATGCAACGAAACAACATCTATTTGATTCTTATCTCCCCCCCACACCCCCCAAACCACTGCCCTCACATACATCCAAAATACAAGCAGGTAAAATGTGTTCTTTGTAAAGCAAGCAAAACTCTATTTTGTAGACATAATGATCTATCTTATTTTTGATAAGAAATAAATTTAAAAACTTTTGTATGAGTGATTTTCCTGTGTTATACATTTGTGGTTCCTAATGACAATAAGGATTACATACGCCTATCTGTTATATAGATAAGCCCGATTACTTTTTGTTAATTTATGAGAAAAGTTTTATCCTCACCAAAGAGTATAACATTGAACAAGTGTTATTTGTATACTAACTAACAATGTTTTAGACACTTGAGAAAGAAAGTATTATTGTAATACGGTAGTCAACTTTATTTTATTTATTTTGTGTATGCGATGACAATAAAAATGAGTTAGAATAATGAAAAATGAAATTGAAGAAAATTTTCTTAGTATAAAACGTGTTGTAAACTTTAGCGTGTAGACATGAATAAACTGTGAGAATTGCTGAATAACTGGCTGAATAAATTGCGAATTTTATTGAAGTCATCTCGAAAAATGTTTCCAAAATCATAGCGCACAATAAAAGTTTTATTGGCTCGCTATTGTCTCTGGGGAGGGCATAGGTGAGTGCGGGGGGAACGGCGGAAGGCAGCCCCCTTTGGACTTTCCTCGCTGACTGCCCACTACAAAGTTGTATAATTTTTGCGACAAACGTACGGCGCACTACAACCGGGCAGCGTCCTTGCTCCGATGCACCGACTTCGACGAACAACTTAAAGAATATCGCCCGTATCCTTCCATTTTCACATTCAATACGACCAACTAAGGAACGCAAGAAGCAACGCAACTATAAGAAAAGAATTGCAATTTTAAAATTGTTAGCATAAAAAGTTGAACCTATAAACTCGTTCGAATTGTTACATAATTTCTAGACTATTGTTCGTTTATAAGAAAATTTATTGAATGCTTAAAAATTGGGAAAGGAAAGTATCTAACATAGAATTAAATAGCACTTTAACGTTCTCAGGAAATAAAGAAGTTTCAAAAGAGCATCGTTTTTTGTCTCTTTTATATCTTGCGGTGCACCCGCTGCACTGAAAATAATGTGGCCACTGAAATGGAGCTTACCTGTGTTACACAATTGCACACGATGTCCACCGCCAACGCAGTGATATTATTTTTAACAACTATCATAACCTTGTTTAAATAAAGACTTAACGGTGCGCTGTTTAGTTTTGTTTGTTGTATGCAAGTGACTCAATTAGTATATACTCGTTTATATAATTTAATCATGTTCATCACAAACTTAACATATATATATAACTAATTAGTGTCTATTAATATAAATGTTTATTTTCAGTGTGGTTCGTATGCTTACATAAGGTAGCGTGTATTTTCATTTCAGCGTCGTGTCATATTTTAAAGGTATGCTATAGGAAAGTCAGCAACACATTAGAAACGATATGGCGGTTGCCACCTGCTCTAAATGAAAGCTGAAAATGTCGAAATGGAGTTGTTTGTTACTGTGACAAAACGCGCCATTTTGCCAACAGCAGAAAAAGTGGAATGGAAAATCATTTCCCTTCTTACTATTGTTGCATGGTGTAACAAAGCAAAAGGCACTCTTGCGTTATTCCTTTTAGCCGGACTTTGTACTTAAATATCTACCTCTGTGTCTTCTTTTATACACCTTGAGGATTTTTCCGTATTATTTGCCATTTCTTAAATGAAAAAGTGGGCTTCGAATCACGTTGCTCCATTGACTGAAATTAGCCAATCATTTTTTTTTAATAAAATATATAATTTTTATCTTGTACTCGATGAAATAAATACAGGACTTACGAAAACAAACTTGAAATTTACACAGTGTTTGTTTGACATCTTGTTGATCTTTTACTGTAACCATTTTAACAAGGAAAAGACCGAAGTAGTGTGACCAACTAGTGACATATAGTGTAGCACCTGCGGCTTTTGTGGAGAAACACAACGAGACATTCCAACACACTGCTTGTGGCTTACTTAGCTAGGTTAGTACTCCACAGCGCTATAAGGTATTAAGTTATAATTGGTGTTAGATTTTGACTTAATATCTTATTACTTAATAGCTTAATAAACTTTATCACAATTTTTTTAGACAACAAAATTATATAGATATCGCCTAAAAATTAGTCCTCACCGTAGAGCAAGTCCATTACACGCCGTCGCCAACAATAAATTTCCCATCGGCGATAATCTATACAATTTGGCTTGTGCCCCACTTACATTAACATTTCTGCCAAAAAATTATTCGGGATCCAAATTATGGTATCATAACCATATCTCAAGATCGCTTTTCTTGCAAAGCTGTTACTTAGAGTGGGCATAAATATCGTATAATTACTGGGACCCTAATCCGTCGTTGTAACATCGCTTGCATTCGATACAAGTATGCTGGAGGGTGCTTGAGCAGGCATTGTTGGCAGTTGAACAAAGCCAAGGGTTCTCGGTGGTCGGCGTGACCTCGTGACGCCCTCTAGCGCTCGCACGATATTTTTTTATGATACCACGATTTTAAGACCTAGTTTTCATTCAAGACTCTTTACTATTTAAACCATTTAAAAACTTTTTGTAATTACGAGAGATTTAACGATTACTAATGTATGATAAAAATATTTTTTAAAGTAGGTACATCTAGAATATTTAAAAACATATATATATTATAATTTGCATTCAAATATATAACTACTTTGTAGTACATTATAGATACTTCATAACCAAAAGTACATATACCAATGGAAAAAATACAGAAAACATATATTAAAAAGACTGAGCCTAAAAGACATGTGAACGAAAAAAAATATAACATACAAGGTTTTTCAAAAATCCGCAATCAAATGTTAAAAGAACTTTAAACCTATAGCGTCTAAGAAAGAAAAATGTGTCACCATTTTCTTTTTTTAGTAAAAGAAGCAAGAATTTCGCTCGAGGTAAGTACAAGGTGCTAGAGTGGAGTGGTCGGTGTGCGGACTGTGTTGTCTTCGTATCTGCTTATTCACGCTATTTTAAAAACATATAAATGTAAGTTATGTTTTAATGAAAATGTGCAAAATATTATTGCATGAGAATGTCGAACTTTTAGTAAATTTTTATACATATAGATTATTTTTTACAAATTTACATTATTTTTATGTATTTTTTTTATAAATTAAGTTTAGCACAAAATAAAGCTGACAATATTATGAAATAACATTCACCCTGCAGTTAGATTGCAGACGCTTCACGGACAAAGAATTTTAATTACATTAAACTGAACAAGGACTAAGTAATTCGTAGTTTATTTATTATTTACTGTAGTGTATCAAGCTCGGCTTAAAGAGCAAGGTATTATTTTACAGATTTTCCCAGCATCAGCACATCTCGAGAGCGGGGTCTATCGCCTTTAAGATCCATTCTTTTTTTAAGTGCTCTCAATCGGAATTAAGTTATTCTCTCCAATGTCGCGTGTTTCGCAAAATCTTCAACTCAAAGGAAGATGCTGAAGTGTACCCATTGAAATTCTTTACGTCGCGAACAAGTTAGTTATAAGTTCCTTACAAAATCTTTCTTCTTTTAAATAGTGGAATTATATTTTAATATATTATTTTATTTATTGGATGTTTAATAAATATATTGAAGAAATTGAAATAAAATATTAAATAACTTCAATTCCGTTAAAATTTTCGAGAAAACTTCGCATTTTTATTTAGAGGTTTCAAACAAGATTTACAATGCATCCCAAATAAGTAAAATATAAGAAGTTATGTCAACT